>JARQOC010000001.1:406078227-406819526 GCA_033576535.1 Allobates femoralis | reverse complement strand
CCCCAGCATTCCCTGTATCATCAGAGCACTGTATACACTGCAGGACTACAGACTCCAGCATTCCCTGTATCATCAGAGCACTGTATATACTGCAGGACTACAGATCCCAGCATTCCCTGTAGCATCAGAGCACTGTATATACTGCAGGACTACAGACCCCAGCATTCCCTGTATCATCAGAGCACTGTATACACTGCAGGACTACAGACTCCAGCATCCCCTGTATCATCAGAGCACTGTATATACTGCAGGACTACAGATCCCAGCATTCCCTGTAGCATCAGAGCACTGTATATACTGCAGGACTACAGACCCCAGCATTCCCTGTATCATCAGAGCAGTGTAGACACTGCAGGACTACAGACCCCAGCATTCCCTGTATCATCAGAGCACTGTATACACTGCAGGACTACAGACTCCAGCATTCCCTGTATCATCAGAGCACTGTATATACTGCAGGACTACAGATCCCAGCATTCCCTGTAGCATCAGAGCACTGTATATACTGCAGGACTACAGACTCCAGCATTCCCTGTATCATCAGAGCACTGTATATACTGCAGGACTACAGACCCCAGCATTCCCTGTATATACTGCAGGACTACAGACTCCAGCATCTCCTGTATCATCAGAGCACTGTATATACTGCAGGACTACAGACCCCAGCATTCCCTGTATATACTGCAGGACTACAGACCCCAGCATTCCCTGTAGCATCAGAGCACTGTATACACTGCAGGACTACAGACCCCAGCATTCCCTGTATATACTGCAGGACTACAGACCCCAACATTCCCTGTATCATCAGAGCACTGTATATAACTGCAGGACTACAGACCCCAGCATTCCCTGTATCATCAGAGCACTGTATACACTGCAGGACTACAGACCCCAGCATTCCCTGTAGCATCAGAGCACTGTATACACTGCAGGACTACAGATCCCAGCATCCCCTGTATCATCAGAGCACTGTATACACTGCAGGACTACAGACTCCAGCATTCCCTGTATCATCAGAGCACTGTATACACTGCAGGACTACAGACCCCAGCATTCCCTGTATATACTGCAGGACTACAGACTCCAGCATCTCCTGTATCATCATAGCACTGTATATACTGCAGGACTACAGATCCCAGCATTCCCTGTATATACTGCAGGACTAACAGACTCCAGCATCTCCTGTATCATCATAGCAGTGTATATACTGCAGGACTACAGATCCCAGCATTCCCTGTATATACTGCAGGACTACAGACTCCAGCATTCCCTGTATCATCATAGCACTGTATACACTGCAGGACTACAGACTCCAGCATTCCCTGTATCATCAGAGCACTGTATACACTGCAGGACTACAGACCCCAGCATTCCCTGTATATACTGCAGGACTACAGACTCCAGCATTCCCTGTATCATCATAGCACTGTATATACTGCAGGACTACAGATCCCAGCATTCCCTGTATCATCAGAGCACTGTATATACTGCAGGACTACAGATCCCAGCATTCCCTGTATCATCAGAGCACTGTATATACTGCAGGACTACTGTTCCCAGTTACGGAGGCCGGGGGGCAGAGTGTGGGAGGGGCTACCTCCGTGATGAAGGAGCTTCACCGGGTGTGTGGAGAGAGCGGCAGAACTGGGAGCTGTGCCGGCGGAGGCCCCACACTCGGTCCGGGCCGGATGTTGGTGGGCGCAGAGCGGTCTGTGGCTGATGGAGGAGGAGAGGTGGGCGGTGAGCTGAAGGGTTGTGGGCCGGGCCGGTTCCCGGATGCGGCTGGGGCTCTGTGGGTCTGTTACTTCCGGTTCCGGTGTTGGCCACAGGGGGGAGGCCGTCACGGAAGTAGAGCGGATTTCGGGCGGAAGTGGCCTTCGGGTTTTATGTATAATTATCATTAATAAGCATAAATAATAGCATTATTAGCATTAATAATAGCATTAATAACATTATTATTAGCATTAATAGCATTAATAATAGCATTATTGCATTAATAATAGCATTAATAACATTATTATTAGCATTAATATTATTATTTTTATTGAATTATTTATTATTTTTTATTTATTTTTTTATTATTTTTTAATTATTTTTTAATTATTTTTTTATTATTTTTTTATTATTTTTTTATTATTTTTTTATTATTAAATTTATTATTTAGGCTGAGACCCAGTTCTCATTCAGGTCCGCTGGAAGGGCTAATATAATTAGCATATATTTATTTTTTTTATTATTATTTTTATTGAATTAATTTATTATTTTTTATTTATTTTTTTATTATTTTTTAATTATTTTTTAATTATTTTTTTTATTATTAAATGTATTATTTAGGCTGAGACACAGTTCTCATTCCGGTCCGCTGAAATTGTATTATTTTTTAATTATTTTTTAATTATTTTTTTTATTATTAAATTTATTATTTAGGCTGAGACACAGTTCTCATTCAGGTCCGCTGAAATTTTATTATTTTTTAATTATTTTTTAATTCTTTTTTTTATTTATTAAATTTATTATTTAGGCTGAGACACAGTTCTCATTCAGGTCCGCTGAAATTTTATTATTTTTTTAATTATTTTTTTTATTATTAAATTTATTATTTAGCTGAGACACAGTTTTCATTCAGGTCCGCTGAAATTTTATTAATTTTTAATTATTTTTTAATTATTTTTTTTATTATTAAATTTATTATTTAGGCTGAGACACAGTTCTCATTCAGGTCCGCTGAAATTTTATTATTTTTTAATTATTTTTTAATTATTTTTTTTTATTATTAAAATTTATTATTTAGGCTGAGACACAGTTTTCATTCAGGTCCGCTGAAATTTTATTATTTTTTAATTATTTTTTAATTATTTTTTTTTATTATTAAATTTATTTGTTCCCATTGAAATACATTAGCGGTGTGTCCGGGATTTTATGGCCGGCGACCTGGTTCTATTTGTCGGCCCTAAAATCGCGGACACACCGCTAATGCATGTCTATGGGCAGTGAGCTCGAATTCTGATTGGTCGGCGACCAATCCGAAATCGGGCTCACTGCCCATAGAGATGCATTAGCGGTGTGTCGGCGATTTTAGGGCCGACAAATAGAACCAGGTGGCCGGCCATAAAATCGCCGACACACCGCTAATGTATTTGAATGGGAAAGGAGGGGCTCTTCTGATTGGTCGCTCTCCTACTGCCCTCAGCCAATCAGAAGAGCCCCTCAGATCTCATTAAGATAGAATGGCGGATTTGTCGTCCATTCTATGTTAATGATAACTGAAGAGGACGTCGGAGATGGAAGTTGGCGGAAAGAAGACAGAAGATCCCCGAGCCGGACGAAGAGGCGGAGATGGCGGAAAGAAGAGAGAAGACCCCCGGGGCCGGATGAAGAGGACGCCTGGCCGGACGGAGGACTTGTGGATCGGACGGACGATCAGATGATTAAGAAGGCATGTAAGTGATCGACGGGGACGTTAGGTTAGGGGACGGCGGGGGCTTCGGGTGTAGGGCCTTAGGTGTTAGCGACAGCGGCGGGGGAAAGCGGCGGGGGAAAGCGGCGGGAGCTTAGGAGTCGGCGGACTTAGGGGGTAGGGGCATAGGTGTGGCGGGTCGGGGCTTAGGGTGTAGGGGTTTGGCAGACTTAGGGGGTAGGGGCTTAGGTGTGCGGCGGGTCGGGGCTTAGGGTGTAGGGGTGCGGCGGACTTAGGGGGTAGGGGCATAGGTGCGGCGGGTCGGGCGGGTGAAAGCGGCGGGAGCTTAGGAGGCGGCGGGGCTTAGGGGGTAGGGGCATAGGTGCGGCGGGTCGGGGCTTAGGGTGTAGGGGTGCGGCAGCGGGGCTTAGGGGGTAGGGGCATAGGTGTGGCGGGTCGGGGCTTAGGGTGTAGGGGTGCGGCGGACTTAGGGGGTAGGGGCTTAGGTGTGCGGCGGGTCGGGGCTTAGGGTGTAGGGGTGCGGCGGACTTAGGGGGGTAGGGGCATAGGTGCGGCGGGTCGGGGCTTAGGGTGTAGGGGTTTGGCAGACTTAGGGGGTAGGGGCATAGGTGCGGGGGAAAGCGGCGGGGGAAAGCGGCGGGAGCTTAGGAGGCGGCGGGGCTTAGGGGGTAGGGGCATAGGTGCGGCGGGTCGGGGCTTAGGGTGTAGGGGTGCGGCACTTAGGGGGTAGGGGCGGCGCACTGAGGGGGTGGCTAAGAGCATGGGGCTGTAGTGTACAGCGCTATGGTATACTACAGTCCCATGGCCATACGCCTGTCAGGGCTGAAGCGTATGGGTATGGGACTGTAGTATTTTATAGCGGTGTACACTACAGCGCTATGCGAGTCCCTGGTAGCGGGCTGTAGTGTACAGCGCTATGGTATACTACAGTCCCATGGCCATACGCCTGTCAGGCCTGAAGCGTATGGGTATGGGACTGTAGTATACTATAGCGGTGTACAGTACAGCGCTATGCGAGTCCCTGGTAGCTGTGGCTTTGTTAGCGACTCGCAATGCCCGCTTCGCGGGCATTGCTTCGCAAGTCTGCAACGACTCGCAATGCCCGCTTTGCCTACGCGGCCACGGACAGAGTCCAGGATAAGAAACCTGGACTCGCTAACAAAGCCACCGGAAGTCGCGCCGCTCCGACGGAAGTCAGTTACGGCAATTATATAATAGATAGATTAATATACAATATCTATATATAGATTAATATACAATATCTATATATAGATTAATATACAATATCTATATATAGATTAATATACAATATATATATATACCGTATTTTTCGGTTTATAAGACGCACTTTTGTTCCCCAAAATTTTTGGGGAAAGTGGGGGGTGCGTCTTATAATCCGAATACGGATTATACACTGCAGGGGAGGCTGGGGGCAGCAATTGAGAGTGTCCGGGGCTGGAGTGGGCTGGCTGCGGGGCTGCAGAGAGAGCGGGAGATCTCCTGCTCCCGCTCATTTAATATGCACTGCCGCTGTCCACCTCTCAGTGCTGAAGTTGCACTGAGAGACTGACGGGGGGAGCAGTGCATATTAAATGAGCGGGAGCAAGAGATCTCCCGCTCTCTCTGCAGCCCCTCCATATGCCCCCCATGTCCTGCATACCGCCGCTCCACATAATACACCCACCCCCTCCATATGGTGAGCCCCAAACCCCCCCCCCCCCCCGTAATATGCTGCTTCCCCCTCCATTAAGAAGATGGTCCCTGGCCCTGCACTCCCCCAGTCATTAATATGCCCCCACGCTGGCCAGCAGCAAATAAAATAAAAAAAGCCTCCTTCCTCACCCTCTGGCGATGAGCGACAAGCTCACAGCGTCAGCGCTGACTCCCGGTCTCCATGGTGCTTGGCTTCTTCCGCTCATGTGATCGGGCATACAGCGATGACATCATCGCCCGATCACATGAGCGGAAGAAGCCAAGCACCATGGAGACCGGGAGTCAGCGCTGACGCTGTGAGCTTGTCGCTCATCGCCAGAGGGTGAGGAAGGAGGCTTTTTTTATGTTATTTGCTGCTGGCCAGCGTGGGGGGCATATTAATGACTGGGGGAGTGCAGGGCGAGTGACCATCTTAATGGAGGGGGAAGCAGCATATTACCGGGGGGGGGGGGGGGGGGAGTTTGGGGCTCAGCATGTGGAGGGGGTGGGTGTATTATGTGGGGCGGCGGTATGCAGGACATGGGAATACATGTCTGTAATAGGGGACGTGTGCCTGTAGTAGGGGATGTGTGCCAGCACAAGGGGACTTGTGCCAGCACAAGGGGACGTGTGCCAGCACAAGGGGACGTGTGCCTGCAATGGGGGACGTGTGCCATCAATGGGGGACGTGTGCCAGCACAAGGGGACATGTGCCATCAATAGGGGACGTGTGCCAGCACAAGGGGACGTGTGCCTGCAATGGGGGACGTGTGCCATCAATGGGGGACGTGTGGCCAGCACAAGGGGACGTGTGCCATCCATGGGGGACGTGTGCCATCCATGGGGGACGTGTGCCATCCATGGGGGACGTGTGCCATCCATGGGGGACGTGTGCCATCCATGGGGGACGTGTGCCATCCATGGGGGACGTGTGCCATCCATGGGGGACGTGTGCCTTCAATAGGGGACATGTGCCTTTAATAGGGGACATGTGCCTTCAATAGGGGACGTGTGCCATCCATGGGGGACGTGTGCCATCCATGGGGGACGTGTGCCATCCATGGGGGACGTGTGCCATCCATGGGGACGTGTGCCATCCATGGGGGACGTGTGGCTTCAATAGGGGACATGTGCCTTTAATAGGGGACGTGTACCTTCAATAGGGGACGTGTGCCTGCACTAGGGGACGTGTGCCTGCAATAGGGGACATGTGCCATTCATGGGGGACGTGTGCCATCTATGGGGGACGTGTGCCTGCAATAGGGGATGTGTGCCTGCAAAAGGGGACGTGTGCTTGCATTAGGGGATGTGTGCCAGGTCTGGGGGTTGTGCGCCAGCTCGGGGGTTGCGTGCCAGCACTGGGGGACGTGTGCCATCAATAGGGGACATCTGCCATCACTGGGGGACGTGTGCCAGCACAAGGGGGCTATATCCAATATAAGGGTGCCATATCCAGATTAAGGGGGCTAATTCTAGGATGGGGGGCTATATCATAGGATGAAGGACCATGTAATAGGATGAGGGGGCTATGTGGGACATAAACCCTATATGATTTGTTAGACGGACACTGGCATTATAAGACGGACCCCATTTAACATTAACATCTCTTTTTTTTTTTACCAAAATTGGGGGTGCGTCTTATAAACAGGTGCGTCTTATAAAGCGAAAAATACGGTATATAAATATACAATATATATCTATACATAGATTAATATACAATATCTATATATATAGATTAATATACAAAATATATATATATATATATATAAATTAATATACAATATATCTATATATAGATTAATATATCAATATATATCTACTAGCTGTGAGCCCGATGCAAATGCATCGGGTGTCTAGAGTATTTTTAAATTTTTTTTTAGATTTTCAAATAATAATCCAATTATTCCAATGACATCTTTCCACCAACTACATATATTTGTATGGTTGATATCATTTAAGGAAAACTGAACTATTATGTTGTAAGGGTCTTAGAACACAAAGTAGCAATACTTCTTAATATGTCAATTGTTTGAATTGATGAATTAACAGTACTAATATATGTATCAGCTAGTTTGTGTTAGCCCACCAATCGCGTCAAGATGCCCTTACGCCTGGTGGGACCTACTCTAACTAAATCCGAATTGATATAATTTAGATATTTGTAATAGCTGGATTTTTCTTAGATTTTTTGAGGATTGTGATGTAAATAATAAAATTTTGTAAATTGATACAGAAGGAGTTACCAGCTACAGACTTGCAGCAATATCCATGCAATAACAAAAAAACTTGTAGTTAACCAACGGTAAATGGAGTTAACATAGCTTCAGCAGGTGCATAAGATGCATCCACTAACTAACCACAGGTGACTGCAGTTGATGTGGATGACACTGCCGCAACTATGTTGTCTGCACAAACCGCAAGTTAAGTACAAATTACATATATGCAATTATGAAAATTACAGCAAGTATGTTGTTGGTGAGTCCTTCATGATCAATTATTATCATTTAGTATATTCCTCAACAAAGTGAAAAAATCTAAGAAAATTGTCGTAATAGAATCTAATTAATAATTTATGTTTGTCCCTATCTATCTAAACATGTGGAACACACCTTGCTAATGAGATGTGTGTGAACAGCCGTCCCACCCGTCTCTTAGCTGTTCACAAAAACCTCTCCCTTTAAAGAATAAGAATCAAATCTCTCAGCACGTAGAGTACTGGAGCTTTAAATAGTGGTTTCTATCACCCTGTGAGAAAATCAGAATGATACACATCTCCAATGAAATCTGAAATGTGTTTTTTCCACAAACATTGTATAAACTATGCACATAAAAAACTGAAATTGAAAAGACTAAACTAATTTTTTTTTTTTTTTTTTAAATAGAAAAGGTAAAAATATAAAATATGCAAAAGTTCATCCCAAAATATTCCGATAGACAATATTTTTGGTGAAGACTTTCTCACAGTTAGGCACCAATTTGCCTTGAATACATGAATCCACCACTTTCACCTTCACATTGCATCGTCTCTTCACACGTGAGAAAGCCACATATAATTGTCCATGACCAAAAACAGGTTCTGGCAAATAAATCCCCACTTTCTCCAATGTTTGGCCTTGTGATTTATTTATGGTCATGGCAAAGGCAGGCTTCACGGGAAATTGCCGACGTCTTAGTTTGAAAGGCAATCCAGTCTCTGATGGACAGAGATCAATTCTTGGAATGAAGACTACATTTCCTTCATCCGAGCCAGAAATTACTTTTGCTTGTATCAAGTTGTCAAATAAAGCAATAATAATCATCCGAGTCCCGTTGCAAAGTCCTTTTCTGCTGTTAAAATTACGCAAAAGCATTATAATTGTACCAACTTTTAATTTGAGGAGATGGGAAGGCATTCCTGTTGGTGTTAGAGAATTTAGAAATTCCACGGGATATTGTTCGGGATTTTCTGTCTCATCTGGATCAATAGAATCGTGGCTCAAATATTCCATATATTCTCCAGGAATACAATCCATAACTTTTGAATTGATCAAATCCACAGCGTCATTTTTGGGACAAAGAATGGCATGTGATGCAGCATTCTGAATACTTTCGTCATTATTCACATCAATGACAATGTTTTCACCAAATATGTCCAAGATTAAAGAGCCAGTGCAGATCATGTCTTGCGGGATCTCAATGACATCATCACCAAGGTTGTAATCATTGGACAATTCTCCATTTCCCAATTGAATTAACCAATTGCTATAATCAGTATCAATGGAGCGCATGTTGTTAAAGAGCGGCAATTGATTGAAAAGCTGCCATTGTCGTGAATATTTAATGCAGCTCTCTACGATGTCTGTCCTTGTTCCATGAGAGATGATAGGAAGACACTGCCGAAAGTCTCCTCCCAGAACAATGACTTTTCCTCCAAAGGGTAATTTATTTTTCTTTGAGACATCAGTTGTCATGACATCCCGTAATAATTGATCAATTACATGCAAAGCGTATTTTGACAACATAGTAGACTCATCGATGATGAAGAGTTTGGTAGTCTTCAAATGTTGGGCCGCATCAGTATCATTTTTGATTCTTGAAACGGATGTCTCATTAATTGGTATTGGTATGCCATACAGTGAATGGATAGTTCTTCCTCCTTGCAATAGATTAGCAGCAATCCCTGTACTGGCTGCAGGTGAGACAACTTCTCCTTCTCCTCTGAGTTCATGAATCAATAGATGATAGAGATATGTTTTCCCACTTCCACCGGGACCGTCAAGGAAAAAGCACTTTGGCTTATCACTTGTATCCTCTAAAGCTTTATGGATTGCAGTATAGGCCAAACGTTGTTGATCATTTAAGGTGGCTTTCATTTCATGTGCTCTTACTAACTCTTCTTCTTTATTGTATTGAGGACGAATGTGTGGTTTTATTTTTGGGCGTGGCAGATTAAAATCAATAAAATGTTTAGCATGAAATTTTAAAACATGTTCAACATCAGTCATGGCATATCCTTCACAATGCTCACAATCATCAGTGTCAGGGTGGTAGGCATGGCAGTAATCTTGAATGAAGTGTTGTTTAAATTCTTGCCACAACTCCAGGGGATGATTAGGAGGACCAAAGACACATATATATGCAAACATTTCACGAAGCTGTGCAGGCATATTGAGAACACAGGCATCCAATAAAGTTTTTCTCCAAACACTGTCATCGAAGAGCAATCCAAGGCTAATGCCGCCTCTTTAAACGTTGGGTATGTGACTTCCTTAACAGTCTTAAGGTTGTCAAAACTTGTAGCTCCTTTAACATGGAGTAACAACAGCCTTAAAAAATAACGTTCTTGTTCTTGAATACTAACAGTGTAGAGTCTACCAATGACTGAAGCACCTCCTCTCCTTCTAACTTCCCATGCACCTTCTTTCCAAACATAATGCTCAGGAATTTGACGATATAAGTACTCCCGAGCATTGGGATCATTCTCATTGAGGGTAAAGTAGGCCATGAGTGTTGATTGTCTGTCCATTGAATAACTGATGTTGTCCGCAGAATCACCCTCGTGAAAAAAAAGTGATTGTGAATGAGGCAGATGTACTGCAAGACGAATAATGCTGTGAGATTGTCTATGCATTTGAAAAGCAAAGATTCGCCAAGCTGCCTCTGGTGCACTCACATATCTGGAATCCATGAATTTATGAGTTTCATCGTGTCTGATGTTGGTTTCACAAATTTCCACATTGGCTTTGTCATGACCTTTGTACACATATTTAAAGAGGTATTTTACGCTCTGAATGGAAGCACATATTTCCACATTGATATGGCACTTATATTTTAATAGAAGGAAAGGGTTATATGGAACCACCCAAGAATTATCAATCATCTTGGAATGGTGTGAAAAAGAAGGTCCTTCGTTTCTTTGATAACTTGGATATGCATCCTCAGGTATAACAGTTTTTGTTTGAAACTGTTTGGGAAAAGCTTTTTTACACTTTCCATTCTCCATACATGGAGAATTGGGATTGTGTTGTCCACAGGGGCCATGGATCATGTGTTGCATGACAATTTGATGGAGCACAGGGTAATGTGATGGATCAGGAATTTCAGCCCAAACAGTATTATCGACTTCTACCTCAGTTCTTAGTTTTGAGTTGGCATCCAGAATAATTAGAATGTGAGCATGTGGTAGGCCTCGCTTTTGAAATTCTATCACATGAACCATAGCACAAACCTTGCCAAATAATCCAGAATTAATATCTTTCAAAAGGGCTTCAAGTTTAATCCTGAATACACGGGCCACTAAATCCGGGCGATGTTCAGCACGCTGCCATGGCTGTAAATTGGTTACAATTTCACTCCATTTCGGATTGCAGGTCATCGTTATAAAAAGATCTGGTCTTCCAAATTTAGTTACAATCGCCATGGCATCTTGATACCTCTGCTGCATGTTTCGGGGACTTCCCTCAAAGGAAGATGGTAAAATTACAGTTTTGCCAATAGGGATTCCTTTTTCTACGGATTTTCTAAGCAAATGTTCTTGAAGGAGACAATAATCTTCCACCTTCAAATCCTTCTGGTGTTGTCGTATAAAATTTAAACGATTGGCCTCGATCTTAACATAGGCATCCACCAAGTACTGCTGTGTCAGTTTACCTCCATTAAGGACAGGATTGAATTCTGTCCGTACTGACAGCAAATAACAGTAATACTGCAGCTGTGTCACCCTGCGAGTATTTTGGCCTTCCTGCATGAGTGATTCATGCCACCCTTGCTCTCCATGAGGGAAAAACAATGGATACAGTAATGCATCCAAATTACTATGTAAAATACTTATTTGCTGTGTTTTGGGGGCCAACGGATTATTTGTGTCTGGTTTTAGATGTATTAAAATGTCTCTATTAAATGGTGGCTCTCCATCAGCATGTTCAAAGATGACTGCAACTTCATGGACAGTAGGGTTGTTATACCGTCTTGGGTCTTGCTCTCTGTCTTGTTTAATTGCCATGATGATATTAGGCATTTTTGTGCCATGTTCCAATGCTTTCTGTTCTTCCTCTTCCTCCACTTGCCGTAACATTTTGTAAGCTGAAACAAAGGGATTAATACCTTCCAATTGCTCAGCAATAATTCTCATCAAGACTGAATTACACTTGAGATTTTCTGGAGACTGTAGGCGTTGTTCAGTAGCAGTAGCACTATCCAAAATATAGAGCTGTGCATATGCTGGAACTTGACCTTCAGCGGGGTGGAGAGTTCCAGTTCTATGGTAAATTTGGCCGTGAATCCGGAAACAATAAGGACCGTGTCCAGGTGGTTGAGAAACACTTGCACCCATCGAAGCAAATGCAAAGGAACTATTAATGCTCCTGATATTTTCCATGAGATTTTTACTATATGGGCTGTCTCCTTTCAGTAAAGTAGTGAACAGCTCAGGGTACTGAGGTAATGGTACCTTAACTTTGCCCTTGTGACAACAAAGAGAGAACTGTCCATCAGATGGCCTTTCAGCCTCAAAATGTTGTGCTTCACAATGTTGACATAACACATTCATGGGCCCACAGGTATGTTCTAAAATACCGGTATCGTCATCAGAAAAGCCAATAGGGATTGATGACGTTGGTGAAGTGAGCAACCGATGACCTTTTTTGTAGATGCCTACATAAATAAGGCGTGGTTGTGTAGAACTGTCAACACATTCAAGAAAAGAAGTAGTGACTTGAGACTTCTTACATATATTTTTTTTTTGGCGTAGTTGACGCTGTAAGGCAGCCAAATGGGTCAAACGGCGTTGTTTTGAGGTAGGTGACATAATTTGTAAACGTTTGACTTTAGCCAATTGATGTTTTGTCATGGCAGAAGCAATCTTGTGTGTTCTTTTTTTAGAAGAACATTTGCCCTTCACTTTACCCATGCCAGATGTTGTAGGCAGTTCAGTTTCAGAAAGTGTTGGAGAGACAGATATGGACGCCATATCAGAGGTAGATGGTTCTCCTTGCACCTTCACCTTTTGTTGTTTACGGCCAGATGTTGTAGGCTGTTGAGTTTCAGAAAGTGTTGCAGACACAGATATAGGAGCCATATCAGAGGTAGATGGTTCTCTTTGCACCTTTGCCTTTTGTTGTTTACGGCCAGATGTTGTAGGCAGTTGACTTTCAGAAATTGTTGTAGACACAGATATGGACGCCATATCAGAAGTAGATGGTTCTCCTTGCATCTTCATCTTTTGTTGTTTGCGGCCAGATGTTGTAGGCATTTGACTTTCAGAAAGTGTTGTAGACCCAGATATGGACGCCATATCAGAGGTAGATGGTTCTCCTTGCACCTTCACCTGTTGTTGTTTACGTCTTTTGCGTTGCGCCTCAGCTTTTTTGGCCAACCGACTGCTTCTTGCTTCAGCAGACTCCTTTGCAATTCTTTTATCCAAAGCCTCCTTGACTTTAAGCAAACGGAGACGTTTTTTTTCGGATCTTCCTGCGCACGCTTCTTCGCTGGAATGCAGCATTCTTAGCTCTAACAGAGCTTTTGGTTTGTCCGAGCTCATATTGAGCACAGTGCAGAAAAATGTATGCAATAATAGCTACAGTATATTATTTAAGAACCAATCAATATACATTCTGCATAACAATATAGTCAAAGTAGTATATTTATATTGATAATTGTTATTAATTATATACAATATATTTTTATATATAAATTATATCATAAAAATATTATAAAAAATATATTTATATATATTATTAACTTAAGTTAAATATGTATATTATATATTACAATTTATTACAATGTGTATATATATTATATATATATATTTATATATATATAGATTAATATACAATATATATATATAGTAATCATATACATATATATAATATAACAATAATATATATATATATATATATATATATAGATATATATATATATATATATATCTATATATATATATATATATATATATATATATATCTATATACATATATATATATATAATTATGAATATATCAATAAAAAATCGATTATATTGGTCCAAAAAGATATCTTTAGCTGATATTGTAGGGCTGAGGTTCCAGCACTGATTTTCTAACGTCCTTCTACAGGATCACCAAGGCAGAAATAATTTGTGAGGAAAAGTTAAAGGAAACACTATAAAATAGCAGATTAAACATATTATTAATCACTAAAATGGCGGCGGGGGGGATATAGTGATTGGTAGGCAAAAAGCTACGTCTTTTTTCGCAGCCACACTTGCCGCAAGTGCAAAACCGCACTTGCCGCAACTGCCGCAAGTCCCCCTATACTTTCTATGGTGATTACCGCAACTGCGCCGCAAGTCCCCCTATACTTTCTATGGAGATTACCGCAACTGCGCCGCAAGTGTAACGGTTATGCAGCAAACGTGGCAGATGCGGTTTTTTCACCACATCTGCCGCGAATTAGCGGGGGGGTGTGGACATATGGGGGGGGGTTGAGGACATATGGGGGGTGTATGGTAACAGGGGTTGGAGTTCAGTGCTAACAGCGGCAAGGGGTCGCAAGAAAAAAATTAAGATGAAAAAAAGTCACCAAAGAAGTTAATGCAGTAAGGAGCATTATTAACATATAGATGACAATCGATGTTAAAAAAATTATAAACAGATAATATAGATTTAATATTCAGGCACTGACATAATTTCAGACAAAAATTTAATATAAGGCTGAAAAAGATTTATATAATTGTGTAACATATAGATCAATAATCTATTTAATACCAATATATACAATATATTTTTATATATAAATAATATCATAAAAATATATAAAAAAAATATATTATATATATTATTAAGTTAAATAAATTATGTATATTATATATAACAATTTATTACAATGTATATATATATATATATATATATATATATATAATATATAGATTAATATACAATATATATATATACTAATCATATACATATATATAATATGACATCTATATATATATATATATATATATATATATATATATAAATATATTAATCTATATCTATATATCTATATATATACATAATTATGAATATATCAATAAATAATCGATTATATTGGCCCAAAAAGATATCTTAGCTGATCTTGTAGGGATGAGGTTCCAACACTGGTTTTCTGACGTCCGTCCCACAGGATCACCAAAGCAGGAATGATTTGTGAGGAAAAGTTAAAGTAAACACTACAAAATGGCGGATTAAACATATTATTAATCACTAAAATGGTGGCGGGGGGGGTATAGTGATTGATAAGCAAAAAGCTACATTTTTTTTTGCGGCCGCAAAACCGCACTTGCTGCACCTGCTGCAAGTCCCCCTATACTTTCTATGGGGATTACCGCAACCGCACCGCAAGTGTAACGCTTTTATGTGGCAAATGCGGAAGATGCAAATTAGCGGAGGTGTGCGGACATATGGGGGGGGTGAGGACATATCGGAGGTGTATGTTGACAGGGCCTGGAGTTGTGTGCTGACAGCGGCCAGGAGTCGCAAGAAAAAAATTAAGATCAAAAAAAGTCACCAAAGAAGTTACATATAGATGTCAAATGATGTTAAAAGAATTATAAATAGATAATATATATTTAATATTCAGGCACTGACATAATTTCAGACAAAAATTTAATATAAGCCTGAAAAAGATTTATATAATTGTGTAACATATAGATCAATAATCTATTTAAAACCAATATATGCAATATATTTTAATATATAAATAATATCATAAAAATATATAAAAAAAATATATTATATATATTTGCCTCCCTGGCAGTATGATTAGGTCAGGAATTTTGTGCTAAAAGCGGGCACCCACGGTCGAGGCAAATGCATTTAAAAAAAACGCATCTGCCACATTTGCCGCATAGCTGCCACACTTGAGGCGCAGTTGCGGTAATTGCCATAGTAAGTATAGGAGGACTTGCGGCAGATGCGGCAAGTGCAGTTTTTTGTTGGTGACCGCACTTCCCGCGGCTGGCGCAAGTGCCCCTATAGTTACTATGGCGATTACTGCAACCACGCCGCAAGTGTAACAGTTATATTATTAACTTAATAAAATTATGTATATTATATATTACAATTCATTAGAATGTTTATATATCTATATATATATCTATATATATATCTATATATACATCTACTATATAATCACGAATGGATTTCGCGCACCGTTTGAGTCCAAACTCGCATGCGAGTCATGTCGTCATGTGGATACGAACGAAGCATTGGCCGCGCAGCGGCCATTGCGAGTCGCTGTAAGGCGACTCGCTATGCCCGCGCAGCGGGCATGGCGAGTCGCCTTAGCAGCGCGAAGCATTGGCCGCGAAGCTAGTATATATATATATATTGGCACCCAGCTAGTATATATATATATATATATATATATACAGATTAATATACAATATATATATATACTAATCATATACATATATATAATACGACATCTATATATATATATATATATATATATATATATATATTAATCTATATAATGTGTATATATATATATATATATATATATAAATATATATACATAGAGAGAGAGAGAGAGAGAGAGATTAATATACAATATATATATACTAATCATATACATATATATAATATGACATGTATATATATATATATATATATATAAATATATATGAATATATATATCTATATCTATATATCTATATATATATCTATATCAATAGATATATATATATATAATTATGAATATATCAATAAATAATGGATTATATTGGTCCAAAAAGATTTAGCTGATATATATAGATTAATCACATAAGGCTTACCGCAACCGCGCCGCATTGCGAGTCGCTGGCTGAGTGCGAGCACTTGCGGCGCGGTTGCGGTAATACCCATAGAGATTACCGCAACCGCGCCGCATTGCGAGTCGCTGGCTGAGTGCGAGCACTTGCGGCGCGATTGCGGTAATACCCATAGGGATTACCGCAACCGCGCCGCATTGCGAGTCGCTGGCTGAGTGCGAGCACTTGCGGCGCGGTTGCGGTAATACCCATAGAGATTACCGCAACCGCGCCGCATTGCGAGTCGCTGGCTGAGTGCGAGCACTTGCGGCGCGATTGCGGTAATCCCCATAGAAAGTATAGGGTGATTTGCAGTAAGTGCGGCAAGTGCGGTTTTTTCCGCACCTGCCGCAAGTCACCCTATACTTTGTATGCGAATTACCGCAACCACGCCGCAGATGCGGTTTTGTAATACAATAAAATAATTCAAATACCAATAAATTCACTTCAAATAACAAATAATATAATAATATTAAAATATTAAAAAAAAAAAAAAAAAAAATAAATTAAAAAATAATAATAATATATATATATAGAGAGAGATTAATATACTATATATATATATATATATATATATACTAATCATATACATATATATAATATGACATGTATATATATATATATAGAGAGAGAGAGATTAATATACAATATATATATATATTATACTAATCATATACATATATATAATATGACATATATATATATATATATATATAAATCTATATAATGTATATATATATATATATATATATATATATTATATATATCTATATCAATATATATATATATATAATAACGAATATATCAATAAATCTCTCTCTCTCTCTCTCTATATATATATATATATAATTATGAATATATGAATATAATAATAATATTAATAATGAATTAATAATAATTAATATTAACACTAAAATTGATAATATTAATAAATAATCCTAATGAATAATCAATTATATTGAGCCAAAAATACATATAATGATGAATATATCAATATTATAATAATATTAATAATATATGAATAATAATAATTAATATTAACACGAAAATTAATAATTAATAAATAATCATAATAAATAATCAATTATATTGAACGAAAAAGATATCTTAGCTGATCTTGTAGAGATGAGGTTCCAGCACTGGTTTTCTGACGTCCGTCCCACAGGATCACCAAGCCATAATCGATTAATAATAATAATTAATATTAACACTAATAATAATATTAATATTAATAATTAATAATAATTATTAATCGATTATATTGGCCAAAAAGATGTCTTGTAGGGATGAGATTCCAGCACTGGTTTTCCGACGTCCGTCCACAGGATCACCAAGGCAGGAATAATTTGTGAGGAAAAGTTAAAGTAAACACTATAAAATTGCTTCAGGTGACAGCATAGTGATTGGTAGACAAAGGGGAGTATGGTGATTGGTAGGCAAAATGAGTTGCCACCCAGCAACAGCACAGTCTGCCACGGGTTTTTTCGCGGGCAAACCTTACCGCAAGTGTAAAACCGCACTTGCCGCACCTGCCGCAAGTCCCCCTATACTTTCTATGGGGATTACCGCAACCGCGCCGCAAGTGTAACCGCATTACACTTGCGGCGCGAATGCGGTAATCCCCATAGAAAGTATAGGGGGACTTGCGGCAGGTGCGGCGACTGAGGTAGCGACTCGCAATGGATCCCCATTGAAAGTATAGGGGGACTTGCGGCAAGTGCGGCGGCTGAGGTAACGACTCGCAATGGCCTCGCGGCCATTGCTCGCGCTACCTCAGCGGTACATCGCTAAATTTGTGGCCGAGCCTCTGGTTCTATTTTCGGCCACCGACTCGCAATGGCCGCTTCGCGGCCATTGCTCGTACGTGGTGACGTCAGCGGCTCGCAATGGCCGCTACGCGGCCAATGCTTCGCCGTGATGACGTCACAATAGTGACAAAGCCACGGCACGTTGTCGGGGGCCGACACGAAAATGCCTACGGCAATTATAGAGTAGATATCTATATATATATATATATATCTCTATATTTCTCTATATATATATAATTATGAATATCTACTCTATAATTGCCGAAGGCATTTTCATGTCGGCCCCCGACGCGCCGTGGCTATGTCACACTCTGTGACGTCATCACGCCGAAGCATTGGCCGCGAAGCGGCCATTGCGAGCCGTCGCAATGCCCGCGAAGCGGGCATTGCGACCCCTCTCCGCTGTCATCCCCTGTGTCCCTGTGCCATCCCCTGTGCCCCTGTGCCCCTGTGCCTCAGTGCCCCTGTGCCCCTGTGATCCCGCTCATGCTGACACAGCTGCTCCGGAGCCTGTGCCCCTGTGCCTCAGTGCCCCTGTGCCCCTGTGATCCCGCACATGCTGACACAGCTGCTTCGGAGCCTGTGCCCGGGCATTGCGACCCCTCTCCGCTGTCATCCCCTGTGTCCCTGTGCCATCCCCTGTGCCCCTGTGCCCCTGTGCCTCAGTGCCCCTGTGCCCCTGTGATCCCGCTCATGCTGACACAGCTGCTCCGGAGCCTGTGCCCCTGTGCCTCAGTGCCCCTGTGCCCCTGTGATCCCGCACATGCTGACACAGCTGCTCCGGAGCCTGTGCCCGGGCATTGCGACCCCTCTCCGCTGTCATCCCCTGTGTCCCTGTGCCATCCCCTCTGCCCCTGTGCCCCTCCTGTGCCCCCGCTCCGGAGCAGCTGCTGTCAGCACATGCTGACACAGTGCTCCGGAGCCTGTGTCCCTGTGCCCCTGTGCCCCCGCTCCGGAGCAGCTGCTGTCAGCACATGCTGACACAGTGCTCCGGAGCCTGTGCCACTGTGCTCCTGTGCCCCGTCATACTAAAGTTAAATCAAGTGTTTAAAAATAAAAAATCTTTATTCTCACCTTCCAGCGCTCCCTCGGCGTCTCCAGCTGCAGCTGCTCGCTCGGTAACAGGACCTGTGATGATGTCAGAACCCGATCAGCTGATCGGGTCACATGACCGGTTACCGCGGTAACCGATGACGCTTTTGACGTCATCACAGGTCCTGCACACCCGATCGGCTGCAGCTGGAGACGCCGAGGGAGCGCTGGAAGGTGAGAATAAACATTTGTTATGTTGGGGGGGACATGAGGGGGGACAGAAGGTGGGGGACAGGAGGTGGGGGACATGAGAGGGCACATGAGAGGGCACATGAGAGGGCACATGAGAGGGCACATGAGGAGCGGACAGGAGGGGGGGGGACATGAGAGGGCACAGGAGGGGGGCACATGAGGAGCGGACAGGAGGGGGGGGACATGAGAGGGCACATGAGAGGGCACAGGAGGGGGGCACATGAGAGGGCACATGAGAGGGCACAGGAGGGGGGCACATGAGAGGTCACAGGAGGGGGGCACATGAGAGGGCACAGCAGGGGACAGTAGGGAGAGAGTAGGGGGACAGTAGGGCAAAACAGGGGGGCCGCAGAGAGGCAGCAAGATGACAGGAGGGAGAGAGGAGGAGGAGCTACGTGACAGCCCAAACTGATCCTGCAAAAAGTAGGATTCGGATGCCTATTTGGCATCCGATTGCAGAGATCAGTTTGGATCCGATGCTGTCCGATTTATTTCGGACAGCATCGGATTTAAAGAAATCGTAATGTGAAAGTAGCCTTACCACCAGAACGCACCCGCCTCCGTCTTCCGCCCGCTCTCTTCTATGTCGCCGCCACGTACAGATTGAAACCAAGATGGCGGCCGGGAAGTATCACGAGAGTTCCCGGCCTCCATCTTGGTTTCGCCCTGTTCACAGTGGCGACATGCAAGATGGCGATGGAAGTAAGTATTTCGCCACCACTCTGCCCCCCCTGGCCTCCACTGACCACTCTGCCCCCCCCCCGCCTCTGCTGACCACTCCGTCCCCCTTGATCTCCGCTGACCACTCTGCCCCCCTGGCCGCCACTGACCACTCTGCCCCACCCTTCCCTCCACTGACCACTCTGCCCCCCCACCCTCCGCTGACCACTCTGCCCTCCGCTGACCACTCTGCCCCCCCAGCCTCCGCTGATCACTCTGCCCCCCCCGTTCTCTGCTGACCACTCTGCCTTCCGTCCTCCGCTGACCACTGAGCCACCGAACAGTGCTGACCACTGAGCCACCGTGCAGTGCTGACCACTGAGCCACCGTACAGTGCTGACCACTGAGCCACCGTACAGTGCTGACCACTGAGCCACCGTATAGTGCTGACCACTGAGCCACCGTAGAGTGCTGACCACTGAGCCACCATATACAGTGCTAACCACTGAGCCACCATACACACTGCTAACCACTGAGCCACTGTACAGTGCTGACCACTGAGCCACCGTGCAGTGCTGACCACTGAGCCACCGTACAGTGCTGACCACTGAGCCACCGTACAGTGCTGACCACTCACCCACCGTACAGTGCTGACCACAGAGCCACCGTACAGTGCTGACCACTGAACCACCGTACAGTGCTGACCACTGAGCCACCGTATAGTGCTGACCACTGAGCCACCGTAGAGTGCTAACCACTGAGCCACCGTACAGTGCTAAACACTGAGCCAGCATACAGTGCTAACCACTGACCCACCATATACAGTGCTAACCACTGAGCCACCATATACAGTGCTAACCACTGAGCCACCATATACAGTGCCAACCACTGAGGCACCATACAGTGCTAATCACCGAGTCACCGTATACAGTGCTAACCACTGAGTCACATTACTGCTCTAATTATTGAGCCATCATATACAGTGCCAACCACTGAGCCACCATATACAGTGCTAACAACTGAGTCACCGTATACAGTGCTAATCACTGAGTCACATTACTGCTCTAATTATTGAGCCACCATATACAGTGCCAACCATTGAGCCACCATAGAGTGCTAACCACTGAGGCTGTTTACAGTGCTAACTATTGAGCCAGTGTATACTGTGCTAACCACTGAGACCCTGTATACTCTGCTAACCACTCAGCCGCCGTATACTCTGCTAACCACTGAGCCGCATAAAGTCTGCTAACCACTGAGTTGCTGTAAACTCTGCTAAGCACAGTGCTGCGGGCAGGAGAAGGCCGGGGGACAGCGGGCGGGTGCGGCCAGGAAGGCCCCCCTGCCCTACTGCCCGCACCCGGCCGCTGTTCCCCGACCCCCTCCTGCACGCACCCGGCCGCTCTTTCTCGGCCACCTCCTGCCTACACATGGCCGTTGTTCCCCTGCCCCCTTCTGCCCGCTGTTCCCCGGACCCCTCCTGCCCGCACATGGCCGCTGTCCCCCTGACCCCCTCCTGCCGCACCCGATTGCTGTCTCCCTGCCTCCCTCCTGCCCGAATCCGGCCACTGTCCCCCGGCCCCCTCCTGCACGCACCTGGCCGCTCTTCCTCAGCCTCCTCCTGCCCACACATGGCTGTTATTCCACCAGCCTCCTTCTGCCCGCTGTTCCCCGGCTTGCTCCTGAACGCTCCCGGCCACTGTCCCCCAGCCCCCCTGACTGCACCCACCTGCTGTCTCTTCCTGGACTCCCGCACTGCTGCACACTGGCACCGCTGCACACCGGTACTGCTGTATGTATTCTATCTACTATATAATTGCCGTAGGCACTTCCGTGTCGGACCCCGCAAAAGACCGTGCCTTTGTCACTCTGTGACGTCACCACGTGCGACCCCTCGCCGCTGTCAGCACACATCCCCAACCCCTGTCACCACACCCCCCCCATATGTCCTCACCCCCCCCATATGTCCGCACACCCCTGCTCCGATCCCGCTCCGGAGCCGCTGCTGTCAGCACATGCTGACACAGTGCTCCGGAGCCTCTCCTGTAACCACGCTCCCCGCTGTCCACACCCCCCCCCCCCCCGCTGTCACCACACACCCCCCATATGTCCGCATACCATATGTCCGCCAAAATCGCGGCAGATGCGGTGAAAAAAACCGCATCTGCCGCGATTGCCACATAACCGCTGCACTTGCGGCGCGGTTGCAGTAATCCACATAGAAAGTATAGGGGGACTTGCGGCAGGTGCGGCAAGTGCGGTTTTGCACTTGCGGCAGGTGCGGCCGCGAAAAAAACCGCGGTCAGCCGTGGTTTATTTCGCGGCTGCACCTGCCGCAAGTGCAAAACCGCACTTGCCGCACCTGCCGCAAGTCCCCCTATACTTTATATGGATATTATTTGAAAATGTTAAAAAAATTTTTAAAATATTCTAGACACCCGATGCATTTGCATCGGGCTCACAGCTAGTATCAATATAATTCTAATATTAATAATTGCGGCAGGGGGGAGCATAGTGATTGGTAGGCAAAGGGGAGTATAGTGATTGGTAGGCAAAATGGGTTGCCACCCAGCAACAGCGCAATCAGCCACGGGTTTTTTTCGCGGGCAAACATGCCGCAAGTGCAAAACCGCACTTGCCGCACATGCAAAACCGCACTTGCCGCACCTGCCGCAAGTCCCCCTATACTTTCTATGGAGATTACCGCAACCGCGCCGCAAGTGTAACCGCATCTGCCTCGTTCGCCGCATAAGCATTACACTTGCGGCGCGATTGCGGTAATCCCCATAGAAAGTATAGGGGGACTTGCGGCAGGTGCGGCGACTGAGGTAGCGACTCGCAATGGCCTCGCGGCCATTGCTCGCGCTACACAGCGACTCTCAATGGATCCCCATTGAAAGTATACAGAGACTTGCGGCAGGTGCGGTGGCTGAGGTAGCGGCTCGCGCTACCTCAGCGGTACATCGCTAATTTTTGTGGCCGAGCCTCTGGTTCTATTTTCGGCCATTGCTCGCGCGTGGTGACGTCACAGCGTGACATAGCCACGGCGTTTTCGGGGGCCGACACGAAAATGCCTACGGCAATTATATAGTAGATATATATTTATATATATATAAATGAGAAACAATAGGTGAGGATAAAGTAAAAAACTTATAAAATAAAAGAATTAATTCCCCGTATTAAATCTAGATGGAAATATACAAATAATAACCTGCATAGGAAACACCTATTAATAATGCATATAATAATGGGATGAAGGTACTTATATTGAGACAGTCATAATAGCATTACATTACAATGAAAAGACATTATGACAGCACAGAAATTAAATCACTGACTGGACTAAGTACACCCGTGACTGAGAAAGATGTTTTTGAAACCTGCAAATAGATTTGAGTGAAAGGAGCAGATTACTAGGTTTTCAGCTGAAACAAATGAAGGAAGGAGACAAAAAAAAAATAAAAAAATTGCAGAATTGACTATCATATAAAAAGCAGAGAAGGACGAGTGGGAGCCAATCCTGAGAAAGTGAGACGTATTCTCACGAAACGCGTAGATTGATAATCCCACCGACCTATTGAGCAACTGGATTTTTAGAGTCTGGATTTTTAGAGTCTGTGACCACGCAACCTTGCAGTGACGTGAGAGACTGACTGCAGAAGCGGAAATAATCCTATGAGCTGTGCGCCCTCACCACTGGCCACGGTGTATGGATGCCGCTCCAAAAGGAGTGAGACCGCAGGAGTGACAGATAAGAAAATACAAACAAGGAAGACCATGAGTAAAAAGTAATAACAATATATAGAGCGCAACAGGACTATATATCCACATTAATAGTGACCCATATGTCAAACAACAGCAGATGACAGATCACATAATAATGAAGAACTATGGATAAATTCGGAGAGTAGAGACTTCAGGACACTGGTAGTGGTAAGGAAACTACTCATTATAGAAAATACTATATAGACTCATTAGCCTTATCTATATAAACACTTTTATGCTGTTTCGCAAATAGGAGACAGGGCGAATAGAATATTGAGGAGATAAGAAGCCGCAACGATAACCGAAGTGATATGAACAGCAAGGTTAGTTGAATGTGAGTATCACACTGCAGAAAAAGGTAGATTCAATCAGAGTTTTTTAAAAGAGGTGAATAATTAAAATTTTCTCCATTTAGAGTAAGAACATGAACACGTAAGAATAAGGAAGAAAGATACAAGAGTATCAACAGGAACCTGATAAAGTGGAAAAAGAAAAACATTTTTATTCATAAAAAATTTTTATGCATGATTTTAATGAATTTTTAATTGGTTTGTAACAGGGGCTGACTGGCGACGCAAACCCTGGGTGGCAAAATTTTTCCGGCAGCCCTCGGGCGAGGACCGGGGGGAAGGGGGGGGGGGGTTAGCGCTGTCGGAAATTCTCAGCGGTTCATCTCAGTCCCTCCAGCCAGGCCCGTATATGGAGCTCCTGCCGCCCTAGGCACTGTCAGCGGTGCGCCCCCCCCATCGCGCCACGCCCCACTGCAGACAGAGGAGTAGCTAAAAGGAGCCTAGAGGTTCCCAATATGGTTGGAGTAGTGGATGGTTGCTAGATGACCGCCACCATGTCACATCAGCAAGGAGGTGGCAGTCATGTTTTGGGTCGTAATCATGTGGAGAGAGCTAGTTTGCCCCTATAGGGTCCATGAAGGCGTGAAAAGGACCACGGCAAAATATATATACTTTTAGACTGACCACTTTTTTTCTTCGTACAAAATCATCCCTATGCATGACAATGCACCATCTCTTGGTACAGAGCATACCCCTGAGTAATTGGCTGCTATGGACATAAAAGTAGAGAAAACCATGGTGTGGCTACCAGTCTCCCCTGATCTCAGCCCTATTGAGAAACTTGGAAGTACCATTAAGCAAAAAAAATCTAAGATGCTGTAAGACCTTAACCATCAAACCAGCAGCTCTGGGAGTCAATTATGACATCCTGAAAACAAATGCAATCTTAAAACATCCAAAACCTGACAAGTGCAATAAATGCAATATTTGTGAAGGTGATATCAAAGAAAGGCGATGTATAATATGAGACATACTGGTAGGATGTTTTCATTGTGAGCCCCAATGGGGACAGTGTTGATAGTGTAAAGTGCTGTGGAGTTCATAGTGTAATATAAATGTAAAAAAATATTTCTTCATATGTCGTCACAATACCGGGATCTGAGGATCTTCTATTTCGAGGTCAGGGGCTCTCTGATGCCATGTCGCTGCCTGTCTCGCTGTCTTCCTCTTTTTACACTGCAGTGCGGTGGACAAGAGAGCATTTACTGGTTAATAACAAGAAGTATGGAGTGTGTACTGAGCCATAAACCCCCCATATCATGAAGTATGGAGTGTGTACTGACTGAGCCATACACCCTCCCCATACCATGTCCAGCAGACATTGTAGGATTACTATATGGATTTTACTATTAGGGCACGGACACACTGGGGTGAAACTCGGATGAGTGCAATGTGTGATTTCATCGCAGTGCAGTCAGTTAATCAACGTCTGAAACACATTGGTGAGTGTCGGACGCTTTTTTCTCATCCAGATTTTGGATGGGAAAAAAGTCACAACATGCTGCGACAGTATGCGATTCATGTGCGAGACTCGCCAATGCAAGTCTATGAGTCCGACAAAATCATGGACCGCACACGGACAGCACACGGACAGCACACGGACAGCACACGGACCATCTGAGAGGCATCTGTTTTTATCACTGATACATCCTCATTCTTCAGCTGAGACAACTGTAAAATGCTCCTGTAAATGATTCTACAGTAATAGCTGCTGAGAAACAAAACAGATTGCACATGGATGTGATCTAAGAAAACTGTCGGACACTCGCACAGCATTTGGATGTCCCAGTGGCCAGCCACACAGACAGCCCGCCACAGCCACACACAGAGCCACAACCACACAAAAACAGTCAGCCACATAGACAGCTACACAGACGCAGAGAGCCACACAGAGAGACACAGCCACATAGACAGCCACACACATAGCCACAGCCAGCCACACACAGAGCCACAGCCAGCACCATAGACAGCCATAGCCAGCCACAAACAGTCACACGCACACACAGCCAGCCAAACACAGACACAGCCATCTACACACACAATATCAGCCACACACACAATCAGCCACACACATACAGCCACACACATAGCTAGCCACACAAACACAGCCAGCCACACACAGCCAAAGCCAGCCAGCCACATAGACAGCCACACACACAGCCAAAGCCAGCGACACACAGGCGCAGCTACCCACACACACAGACACAGCCAGCCACACACACAGCGAGCAATATAGACAGCCATAGCCAGCCACACACAGACATACAGCCAACCACACAGCCAGCCACACACACACAGTCAGCCACACACAGCCAAGCAGCCCCAGCCACACACACACAGTCAGCCACACACAGCCAAACAGCCCCAGCCACACACAGCCAGCCACGCAGCCTCAGCCACAGCCATGCAGCCACAGCCAACCCCAGCCAGCCACAACCACGCAGCCCCAGCCACACAAAGACATAGTTAGGCACACACAGCCAGCCACAGCCACATAGCCCCAGCCACATAAAGACAGTCAGACACACAGACAGCCACATGCAGCCACGCAGCCCTAGCCACACATAGACACAGTCAGCCACACAGACACATTTTGCCACACACAGCCAGCCACGCAGCCTCAGCCACACAGACACAGTCAGCCACAGACAGCCCTAGCAACATAGACACATAGTCAGCCACAGCCACGCAGCCCTAGCCACACACAACCAGCCACAAAGCCCCAGCCACACACAACCAGCCACAAAGCCCCAGCCACACACAGCCAGCCACAAAGCCCCAGCCACACACAGCCAGCCACAAAGCCCCAGCCACACACAACCAGCCACAAAGCCCCAGCCACACATAGACAGAAAGACACACACACACACACACAGATGCAGCCAGGCATGTATACACACACAGATGCAGCCAGGCATGTACACACACAGATGCAGCCAGGCATGTACACACACACAGATGTAGCCAGACATGTACACACACACAGATGCAGCCAGACATGTACACACACACAGATGCAGCCAGACATGTACACACACACACAGATGCAGCCAGTCATGTATACACACACACACAGATGCAGCCAGTCATGTATACACACACACACAGATGCAGCCAGGCATGTACACACACACACAGATGCAGCCAGGCATGTATACACACACACACACACACAGATGCAGCCAGGCATGTACACACACCACACAGATGCAGCCAGGCATGTACACACACACAGATGCAGCAGGCATGTACACACACACACACAGATGCAGCCAGGCATGTACACCACAACACACAGATGCAGCCAGGCATGTACACACACACACACAGATGCAGCCAGGCATGTACACACACACAGATGCAGCAGGCATGTACACCACACACAGATGCAGCCAGGCATGTACACACACACACACAGATGCAGCCAGGCATGTAACACACACACACTACAGATGCAGCCAAGGCGATGTACACACACACACCACACAAGATGCAGCCAGGCATGTACACACAACAGATGCAGCCAGGCATGTACACACACAGATGCAGCCAGGCATGTACACACACACAGATGCAGCAAGGCATGTAACACACACACAGATGCAGCCAGGCATGTATCACACACACACACACAGATGCAGCCAGGCATGTATACACACACACACACGATGCAGCCAGGCAATGTATCACAAAACACACACACACACCACACAAGATGCAGCCAGAAATGTACACACACACACAAACACAGATGCAGCCAGTCATGTATACACACCACACACATACAGCCAGGCATGTATACACACACACACACCACACATAGATGCAGCCAGAAATGTATACACACACACACACACAGATGCAGCCAGTCATGTATACACACACACACAGATGCAGCCAGGCTTGTACACACACACACACACACACACAGATGCAGCCAGGCATGTACACACACACAGATGCAGCCAGGCATGTACACACACACACAGATGCAGCCAGGCATGTACACACACACACACACAGATGCAGCCAGGCATGTACACACACAGATGCAGCCAGGCATGTACACACACAGATGCAGCCAGGCATGTACACACACACAGATGCAGCAAGGCATGTATACACACACACAGATGCAGCCAGGCATGTATACACACACACACACACACAGATGCAGCCAGGCATGTACACACACACACAGATGCAGCCAGGCATGTACACACACACACACACACAGATGCAGCCAGGCATGTACACACACCACACACACACAGATGCAGCCAGGCATGTACACACACAGATGCAGCCAGGCATGTACACACACAGATGCAGCCAGGCATGTACACACACACAGATGCAGCAAGGCATGTATACACACACACAGATGCAGCCAGGCATGTATACACACACACACACACACAGATGCAGCCAGGCATATACACACACACAGATGCAGCCAGGCATGTATACACACACACACACACAGATGCAGCCAGAAATGTACACACACACACAAACACAGATGCAGCCAGTCATGTATACACACACACACATACAGCCAGGCATGTATACACACACACACACACACACATAGATGCAGCCAGAAATGTATACACACACACACACACAGATGCAGCCAGTCATGTATACACACACACACAGATGCAGCCAGGCTTGTACACACACACACACACACACAGATGCAGCCAGGCATGTACACACACACAGATGCAGCCAGGCATGTACACACACACACAGATGCAGCCAGGCATGTACACACACACACACACACAGATGCAGCCAGGCATGTACATACACAGATGCAGCCAGGCATGTACACACACAGATGCAGCCAGGCATGTACACACACACACACACACACAGATGCAGCCAGGCATGTACACACACACACAGATGCAGTCAGGCATGTATACACACACACACACACACACACACAGATGCAGCCAGAAATGTATACACACACACACACACACACAGATGCAGCCAGTCATGTATACACACACACACACACACACACAGATGCAGCCAGGCATGTATACACACACACACACACACACAGATGCAGCCAGGCATGTACACACACACACAGATGCAGTCAGGCATGTACACAGACACAGATGCAGCCAGGCATGTATACACACACACACACACACACACACACAGATGCAGCCAGGCATGTACACGGACACAGATGCAGCCAGGCATGTATACACACACACAGATGCAGCCAGGCATGTACACAGACACAGATGCAGCCAGGCATGTATACACACACACACACACAGATGCAGCCAGAAATGTACACACACACACACACACATGCAGCCAGTCATGTATACACACACAGATGCAGCCAGGCATGTATACACACACACACACACATACACACACACACACACATGCAGCCAGTCATGTATACACACACACACACACACACACACAGATGCAGCCAGTCATGTATACACACACACATTAGTTTTAGATAAAGAATTAACACATCGGCGTTTGCTCACCTCCCCCTTGATGGTGTCCCATTCAGCTCCTCCATGGCGGGAATCTAATGGAGCAGGGCGCGCTGCATGATGTCACAGCTTGCAGACATGGCCACTGCTCAAAGCCCTGTCTGTCAGCAGTGACGCAGCCGGCCCTGCTCACAAACAAAAGGTGCCGGCCGTCCAAAGAACAAGTGGAGTGTCCTGCAGCAGGCATGAAGAGCTGGGAGCCTCTGCCAACATTTGCAGAGACCGGCCCAGCCTGCTGCCCCAGAGTGGCGCCTGTCAAGCGCTCCGGTCTTGAGGGTGAGTGCAATGTAAGCACTCCTTAGGACTTTGCTGCAGCCAGCCTGTGCCAGCCGCTGGGTGCACTATTGTTTGTATGATAAATCACTGGTGGCCGCATCCCGCACTAAGAATAGCCGCGGCCGCCAGTGATTTACTTTTGCATTGTTGTTGTTGACAACGCACCCGGCGGCCCTGAACTGTTACCGGCCCGGGGGGCAAATGCCTCCCTGCCACCTGGCCCAGCCCGCCCCTGGTTTGTAATGTACTTATGATTGTTAATAAATTTTTAGTAGAAATAGAAAAGTCCTTATTGAATAAAGAGGTGGTTGTGAGCGCTGAGCCCTACAAAAATGAATTAGAAAATTAATTATAATATCATTTTTTATATGATCATGGGGGCGATATTACCAGCCTTCAGGTTACTGCTTTGGAAACTGTTCCGGCACCACAGCATGGTGGAGACAGGGCTAAATCGCTGTTATTTTCTGAAGCACAATGGATCATGAAGCTGAACACTAGATATCCAGCAGGAATGAACTTAAAACAGGAATTGATGTATCTGTACTAAATAAAAATAATAAAAAGGAGAAACATTTCCATGTGATATGATAACTATATTGAAATAATTAGAACAGATAAAAACATTTGGTATATCCATAGTAATATATAGAGGTCATTCAAGGACACAACCTAATAATTTTAAAAATAAACAAATTTCCTGCTTGCCTCGCTCCGGCGCTGCCTGCTCCTCTTGCCTTCGGTGCCGCTCATTAGGCTCATGAATAAATACTTCATTGAGCTGGTGGGCTGACCGGGGGACAGTGGGGTGGCGGCGCTGGGGCGAGGTGAGTATGGGGTTCACAAAATGTATTTGTATTGTCCGTGGACAGGGGCCTTGCACTCATTTTATAAAAAAAAAAAAAAAAAAAACATCCTGTTTTGGATTAAGATTCCACCCTAATAGGGTTAATGTTTTGATCCCAAAGGCCGCTTTACACGTTGCGATATCGGCGTCCAATTTCAATGAAAAGTTCGATCGTTGGAGCCGATATCGTTCCTGCGTTGTATTGTGTGAACGTCCAATACGATGCAGGAACGATGTCAATGCGATATCGGAAATTGAATGAGCGTGCTCTCCAATGCTCCGATATTGAATGGAGATTGGAGCCGGATCGTGCTGTGTGACAGCCCAACTCCGATGTGAAGTTCAACGTCACCCATTCACTCCCATGTTAAATGGTCGTTCCTGGGTTGGGGGACGTAGACATCGTACGGACGTTGGATCCTGAAATCGCAATGTGTAAACCTCCGATGCGATGCGGGAGAAACGTGCACTAAATGCGCGCTCCCGCACCATTGAATTGCGATATCGGAACAATATTGCAACGTGTAACCCCACCTTAAGAGACCTTAGTGGATGTTAGCTTCCTACTCTAATTACTCTCATTCCACAGCTGATAGGAGGGTGGGTTTCCTCAGTATAGCCTGTCTTTAAATGTGCAACTCTGTTATCCATACTTTATGCTATGAGTAAAGCGGCCGTCACACGCAATGATTTCTTGCCCGATATCGTTTAAGCGATCTCCTTTTTGATCGCTTAAGCGATATCGGGCTTTAAATCGTTGCATGTAATCAAGCGATTTACGATGTAAAATCGCTTGATCGTGACATCGCAGATCTGAGCTCCAGAGCTCAGATCTAGCGATGAACGATGTCACGATCTGCTTCATCGTGGTGTATAACACCACGATGAACGATCTCCCAGTGGCAGAGCCTATGCTGGGAGATGGTAACTATGGTACACGTCGGGTTACTAAGCGATGCGCGGCGCCTAGTAACCCGATGTGTACCATAGTAACCAGCGAGATCGCGGCTCCACATCGCTGGTGAGTCTGTCTGTGTGACATCTCACCAGCGATGTGAGCGATATTGTAAGCGATTGCGCGTGCACGTGATCGCTTACAATATCGCACACGATATCTGTGTGTGTGACGGCCGCTTAAGAGTCATGAGAAGGACTCGAAACATGTAAGCCTGACTTGCTTTTATATTCAACTAGTAAAAAGGCCCGATGCAATTGCATCGGGAGCGCGGTGAAATGAATTGTGTGTATACAGGCGGGTGAGTGGCTAGCAGAGTATATATGGGGCTCTGTGGGTAGCAGACTATACAGGCGGGTCTGTGGGTAGCAGAGTATACAGACTGCTCTGAGGGTAGCAGATTATACAGGCGGGTTTGTGGTTAGCAGATTATACAGGCGGCTCTGTGTGTAGCAGAGTATAGAGAAGGCTCTGTGGGTAGCAGAGTATAGAGGCGGCTGTGTGGGTAGCAGAATATAGAAACGGCTCTGTGGGTAGCAGAGAATACAGGCGGGTCTGTGGGTAGGAGAGTATAGAGGCGGCTCTGTGGGTAGCAGAGTATAGAGGCGGCTCTGTGGGTAGCAGAGTATAGAGGCGGCTCTGTGGGTAGCAGAGTATACAGGCGGCTGTGTGGGTAGCAGAGTATAGAGGCGGCTCTGTGGGTAGCAGAGTATAGAGGGGGCTCTGTGGATAGCAGAGTATGATGTGGCGGGAGGCTGGAGGAGTGATGGGAGCAGAGGCTGGAGGGGTGAGGAGAGCAGAGGCTGGAGTGGTGAGGAGAGGTCCAGATGGAGGGGTGAGGAGAGGTCTGGCTGGAGGGGTGAGGAGAGATGCGGCTGGAGGGGTGACATCACCGCTCGGCGGCAGGACGTGGCTGCGTGCTGGGGCTGATCGCAGCCCCAGTCACACGGCATTGTCCTCTGCGGCGGGTTGGGTGATGCAGAGAGTGATTAGTTCTTGCCCTCAGGTCACACATGTGACCTGAGCGGAAGGAGCGGATTGGGCGGTGTGTGGTAAAGACAGGACGGTCATCCGATTGGTCTAGGACGCCAAGTCCTGGGCAATGGAATGGGCGTCCTGTGTGTACAACACAGCGCCCAATCCGCTTGCAGGGGCAGGCAATGGGAGTGAGCCTGCCAAGCCTGACACGGTCCGCTCACTCCCATTGGCTGTTGCCGGCCACAGGACGACGTCCCTGGCTCCCGGCACCCGGCCACAGCCCGTAGACCGCTACTCCACCAGCATGGCGACATTGAGAGCCCAGCGGTGAGAGAGTGGCGAGGGGCGGAAGGCTCCGGCGGCATCCGGGCAGCATGGACCTCGCGGAGGGCGCGAGGGCGGTGGCGATGGTGCGGGGCCGACGGTTGGCAGGATGGCAGCGGTGTGAGGTAGTGCGGCTGAGGATGGAGAGGGTGAGAGGCTGAGGAGGCTGTGAGGATGGAGGAGGCTGTGAGGCTGGAGGAGGCTGTGAGGCTGGAGGAGGCTGTGAGGCTGGAGGAGGCTGTGAGGATGGGGAGGCTATGAGGCTGGAGGAGGATGTGAGGCTGTGAGGATGGGGAGGCTGTGAGGCTGGAGGAGGCTGTGAGGCTGGAGGAGGCTGTGAGGCTGAGGAGGCTGTGAGGATGGGAGGCTGTGAGGCTGGGGGAGGCTGTGAGGATGGGGAGGCTGTGAGGATGGAGGAGGCTGTGAGGCTGGAGGAGGCTGTGAGGCTGGAGGAGGCTGTGAGGATGGGGAGGCTGGAGGAGGCTGTGAGGCTGGAGGAGGCTGTGAGGCTGGAGGAGGCTGTGAGGCTGGAGGAGGCTGTGAGGATGGGGAGGCAGTGAGAGGATGTGAGGCTGGAGGAGGCTGTGAGGCTGGAGGAGGCTGTGAGGCTGGAGGAGGCTATGAGGCTGGAGGAGGATGTGAGGCTGGAGGAGGCTGTGAGGATGGGAGGCTGTGAGGCTGGAGGAGGCTGGAGGAGGCTGTGAGGCTGGAGGAGGCTGTGAGGCTGGAGGAGGCTGTGAGGATGGGGAGGCTGGGGAGGCTGTGAGGATGGGGAGGCTGTGAGGCTGGAGGAGGCTGTGAGGCTGGAGGAGGCTGTGAGGATGGGGAGGCTGTGAGGATGGAGGCTGTGAGGCTGGAGGAGGCTGTGAGGATGGGGAGGCTATGAGGCTGGAGGAGGATGTGAGGCTGTGAGGCTGGAGGAGGCTGTGAGGCTGGAGGAGGCTGTGAGGCTGGAGGAGGCTGTGAGGATGGGGAGGCTGTGAGGCTGGGGAGGCTGTGAGGATGGGGAGGCTGTGAGGATGGAGGAGGCTGGAGGAGGCTGGAGGAGGCTGTGAGGCTGGAGGAGGCTGGAGGAGGCTGTGAGGATGGGGAGGCTGGAGGAGGCTGTGAGGCTGGAGGAGGCAGTGAGGCTGGAGGAGGCAGTGAGGCTGGAGGAGGCTGTGAGGATGGGGAGGCAGTGAGGAGGATGTGAGTCTGGAGGAGGCTGTGAGGCTGGAGGAGGCTGTGAGGCTGGAGGAGGATGTGAGGCTGGAGGAGGATGTGAGGCTGGAGGAGGTTGTGAGGATGGGGAGGCTGTGATACTGGAGGAGGCTGTGAGGCTGTGAGGCTGGAGGAGGCTGTGAGGCTGGAGGAGGCTGTGAGGATGGGGAGGCTTGGGGAGGCTGTGAGGATGGGGAGGCTGTGAGGCTGGAGGAGGCTGTGAGGCTGTGAGGCTGGAGGAGACTGTGAGGCTGGAGGAGGCTGTGAGGCTGGAGGAGGCTGTGAGGATGGGGAGGCTGGAGGAGGCAGTGAGGCTGGAGGAGGCAGTGAGGCTGGAGGAGGCTGTGAGGCTGGAGGAGGCTGTGAGGATGGGGAGGCAGTGAGGAGGATGTGAGGTTGGAGGAGGATGTGAGGCTGGAGGAGGATGTGAGGCTGGAGGAGGCTGTGAGGCTGGAGGAGGCTGTGAGGATGGAGGAGGCTGTGAGGATGGGGAGGCTGTGAGGCTGGAGGAGGCTGTGAGGATGGGAAGGCTGTGAGGCTGGAGGAGGCTGTGAGGATGGGGAGGCTGTGAGGCTGGAGGAGGCTGTGAGGCTGGAGGAGGATGTGAGGGTGGAGGAGGCTGTGAGGATGGGGAGGCTGTGAGGATGGGGAGGCTGTGAGGCAGGAGGAGGCTGTGAAGCTGGAGGAGGATGTGAGGGTGGAGGAGGCTGTGAGGGTGGAGGAGGCTGTGAGGATGGGGAGGCTGTGAGGATGGGGAGGCTGTGAGGATGGGGAGGCTGTGAGGATGGGGGAGGCTGTGAGGATGGAGGAGCTGTGAGGCTGGAGAGGCTGTGAGGTGGAGGAGGCTGTGAGGCTGGGGAGGCTGTGAGGCTGGAGGAGGCTGTGAGGCTGGAGGAGGCTGTGAGGATGAGGAGGCTGTGAGGATGAGGAGGATGTGAGGCTGGAGGAGGATGTGAGGCTGGAGGAGGCTGTGAGGATGGGGAGGCTGTGAGGCTGGAGGAGGCTGGGAGGATGGGGAGGCTGTGAGGCTGGAGGAGGCTGTGAGGCTGGAGGAGGCTGTGAGGCTGGAGGAGGCTGTGAGGCTGTGAGGCTGGAGGAGGCTGTGAGGATGGGGAGGCTGTGAGGATGGGGAGGCTGTGAGGATGGGGAGGCTGTGAGGCTGTAGGAGGCTGTGAGGATGGGCAGGCTGTGAGGCTGGAGGAGGCTGTGAGGCTGGAGGAGGCTGTGAGGCTGGAGGAGGCTGTGAGGATGGGGAGGCTGTGAGGCTGGAGGAGGCTGTGAGGCTGGAGGAGGGTGTGAGGCTGGAGGAGGCTGTGAGGATGGGGAGGCTGTGAGGATGGAGGAGGCTGTGAGGCTGTGAGGATGGGGAGGCTGTGAGGCTGTAGGAGGCTGTGAGGATGGGCAGGCTGTGAGGCTGTAGGAGGCTGTGAGGATGGGGAGGCTGTGAGGCTGGAGGAGACTGTGAGGCTGGAGGAGACTGAGGCTGGAGGAGGCAGTGAGGATGGGGAGGCTGTGAGGCTGGAGGAGGCTGTGAGGCTGGAGGAGGCTGTGAGGCTGGAGGAGGCTGTGAGGCTTCCAAACAGGAAGGCAGGGGTTAAAAAAAAAAAAAAAAAAAGTTAATGCTCACCTCTCCCCGAGCCCCCGTCGTCTCCGGCCGTCTTCCTCCAAGCCTCCGGTGGCTGCCGCAGGCTCCGAGTGTCTGCAGAGCTTTTCTACTACTGCAGTCAAGGACCTGCGGTGATGTCACAGTCACGTGACACCAGGTTACCATGGAGTAACCTGGTGTCACGTGACTGTGACATCACCACAGGTCCTTGACTGCAGTAGTAGAAGAGCTCTGCAGACACTCGGAGCCTGCGGCAGCCACCGGAAGCTTGGAGGAAGACGGCAGGAGACGGCGGGGGGCTCGGGGAGAGGTGAGCATTAACTTTTTTTTTTTTTTTTTTTTACAGTAGTGCGGGTCTGCGGCTCGTGATGACGCTGCGCGTCATCACTCGCAGTTCCGCAAAGCATGTTGGGATTCGGCTACAGTGCCCGAATTCCCAACTGCGGATTATATAAGTAGATGGAAATGGATTTGAAAGAGTTTTGAATAAAATCTTGTTTTAATGAAAGTATATCGTGATGCCGGAAACCCACTTTACTTTATGAAACACACTATACTGAGTATATGCATCCAGTCGTGTTATCCGTGAAAACATTTGAGGATCATGTATGTTTGCATGTGGGACACCCTTGGTGAAGGAACCCTCAAGAAGCTATGGTTGCCAACAGGGGCGTAACTACAGTAGGTGCAGGGGTTGCGATTGCACCCGGGCCCTGCAGCCTAGGGAAGGCCACAAAAGTCTCTTTGCCCTATAGAAAAAGCCGAATACTAATAAAGATTACCAATAATTGGGGGCCCCGTTGGAGCTTTGGCATCGGGGCCCGTGGCCCTGAAGTGACACCACTGGTTGCCATGTATGTAAGGATATGTTTCAGTCAAAAGGAACACAGAGGCAAAAGGGCCACGATCAGTTAGGCAAAAAAACAGAGACATTACGGTACAACACCACTACAACGTATGGAATTGTGAAAAAACATAACTAATTAACAATGTGTTGTGCATATAGGTAGCATTGTTAAAGACTATAATTAGGTACTCGCCGAGTAGTAAGGGATTCGCCCGACTCGTTACTCTGCGAGTAATTGCAGGGATTACTCGCACAGTAACCAGTCCGCCCCCCTCTTCCCCCCCCCCCTGGTCCTTAGTTAGGACTGGGCTGGGGGGAGCGAGCGGGGAGCGAAGGAAGGGTGGGGGAGAGAAATGCTCCTTACCTCTCTTCCGGCTGTCTGCTGTGTGCTCTGTGCTGGGCTCCGGGTCCTGTGGGCTGCGGCAGCTCCAGGGTCCTAGAGCCCGCCGGCTCTCCCTGCGTACAGACATGTATGTCTGTTCACAGAAATGTAGCAGAGCTGAGATTGTTCTCAAGCCTGCTATCCCTGTGTACAGAGATGTAGCAGTGCTGAGATTGTTCTCAGCCTGCTCTCCCTGTGTACAGACATCTATGCACAGGGATGTAGCAGAGTGGAAATCGCGTTTTGGACTACGTCGGACGGAAGAGGATTTTTTTAAATTAAAGATGGAGTCCCTAATGGCTTTTTCTTATTTCTAATAAAAAAAATTCTCTGTGTTGTGTTTTTTTTAAAACAATTTACCGTATATACTCGTGTATAAGCCGACCCGTGTATAAGCCGACCCCTCTACTTTTGCCCCCAAAAACTGGGAAAACTTATTGACTCGCGTATAAGCCTAGGGTGGACAATGCAGCAGCTACCGGTATTGAAAATTGTCAAAAATGAAAATGGATACGAATAAAATGTTGAACTTTTAGTTCAAATAAAAACAGTAAACTACCAATGCAGCAGACCATCATCCTGTTATAAAGCCCCCTTTCACTGGTATACCATCCCTGTATATAGCGGCCATCACTGGTATATATAGTAGTGCCCATAACTAGTATACTGTCGCTGCCATCACTGGTATACAGCCCCCAGCACTGGTATACAGCTCCAGCATTGGTATACAGCTCCCCTGCAGTGGTATACAGCCCCAGCAGTGCTATACAGCTCCAGCAGTGCTATACAGCTCCCCTGCAGTGGTATACAAGCCCAGTCACTGGTATACAGCTCCCCTGCAGTGGTATACAGCTCCCCTGCAGTGGTATACAGCTCCCCTGCAGTGGTATACAGCCCCAGCAGTGCTATACAGCCCCAGCAGTGCTATACAGCTCCTCTGCAGTGGTATACAGGCCCCATCACTGGTATACAGCTAACCTGCAGTGGTATACAGCCCCAGCAGTGCTATACAGCCCCAGCAGTGCTATACAGCCCCAGCAGTGCGATACAGCTCCCCTGCAGTGGTATACAGGCCCCATCACTGGTATACAGCTCCCCTGCAGTGGTATACAGCCCCAGCAGTGCTATACAGCTCCAGCAGTGCTATAAAGCTCCCCTGCAGTGGTATACAAGCCCAGTCACTGGTATACAGCTCCCCTGCAGTGGTATACAGCTCCCTGCAGTGGTATACAGCTCCCCTGCAGTGGTATACAGCTCCCCTGCAGTGGTATACAGCCCCAGCAGTGCTATACAGCCCCAGCAGTGCTATACAGCTCCTCTGCAGTGGTATACAGGCCCCATCACTGGTATACAGCTAACCTGCAGTGGTATACAGCCCCAGCAGTGCTATACAGCTCCAGCAGTGCTATACAGCTCCCCTGCAGTGGTATACAGGCCCAGTCACTGGTATACAGCTCCCCTGCAGTGGTATACAGGCCCAGTCACTGGTATACAGCTCCCCTGCAGTGGTATACAGCTCAAGCAGTGCTATACAGCCCCAGCAGTGCTATACAGCTCCCCTGCAGTGGTATACAGACCCCATCACTGGTATACAGCTCCCATGCAGTGGTATACAGCCCCAGCAGTGCTATACAGCTCCAGCAGTGCTATATAGCTCCCCTGCAGTGGTATACAGGCACAGTCACTGGTATACAGCACCCCTGCAGTTGTATACAGCCCCAGCAGTGCTATACAGCCCCAGCACTGGTATACAACCCCCAGCACAAGTATACAGGCCCCTAGCAGAGCCTATACAGGCCCCCCAGTAGGGGTTATGCAGACCCCCCTTCGCTTTAGAGACCCCTTGCTGCAGGAGCATCAGAAATCTCACCCTCCGCCGTCCTCTGGAGCCACCGGGTCCTGGGTCCTCGGTCCTAGTCTGTCCTCCTTCCTCCAGCCTCATCCTTGGTCCTCCGTGCTGTTCTCCCTGTATGCACGCTTCTAATGCTGTGGGCGGGTTGCACACAGCGGCGATGATGTCATGCTGCTGCGATGCCCACAGCACGGGAAGCATGCATACAGGGAGAACAGAGCACGGAGGACCGAGGATGAGGCTGGAGGAAGGAGGACAGACTAGGACCGAGGACCCAGGACACCCGATGGCTCCAGAGGACGGCGGAGGGTGAGATTTCTACTGCTCCTGCAGCGACAGCGGGGTGGGGGCGCACTGTATTATGCACGGCTCCCCCTTTTACTGATTGACACGGGGAGCCGTGCATATTTAATGAGCGGCGTCACATGACCTCCCGCTCCTATTCCAGCCTTCCCCAGCCACCTCCAGCCCCCGGTTACTGTCCCTTCCCACTCAGCCAGTATATGACTCGCGTATAAGCCGAGGGGGGGAATTTTCAGCACATTTTTTGTGCTGAAAAAGTCGGCTTATACGCGTGTATATACGGTAATAGAAATTCATGGCGGTCATGTCTAATATTGGCGTGAACGACATAAATTTCGGGCTTAGGGCTAGCTGATGATAAAAAGCTGGCCCTAACCACTTTAATACCCAGTGAGCCACCCGGCACCAGGGCCACTGGAAGAGCAGGGTTCAGCGCCAGAGGATGGCGATTCAATGAACGCGCCATCTTCTGGGGCGGCTGCGGGCTGCAATTCGCAGCAGGGGGGTGCCCAGAAAGCTTGGGCTTGAGGCAGCACAGAATGTGTATATGTGGAGCTCTATCCTTGCAAACACATGTGGGCCTGCATCACTACAGGATGAGTCATGTATACTCTTCTTCGTGTCATCTGGGATTACTCACCCTGAAAGGCTGTGGTACGTTGATAGCTACAGACTGTAGAAGTGTAAATATATGGTAACCTACATTGTTTGTCTGACATGTATAGCCGTTCTTTGTAGTGACACATGTACCTTTTTAACACAGAAATGGCCTGATATGTTTCTTTGTTCCATGCTACAAAGTGTAGAAGGATGGACGGAGCTGATCAGTGAGCAGGTTTCCTTTGATTTCCGCCCACTTGTGGGTGTTGCCCTTGAAATGGTAAAAAGGATGTGTGTTGTGCACACACGACAGATTAAATATGCTTTTTCCTAGTGGTTAGTCGAAGTATTTTGTGGCTTACTTTATATGCAAACATGTCACCATATTGTTCTATGTAGTGATGATTTGTGTTTATCATATACAGGTGCTGATACACAAGATGCAGAATCATTGTGATCAACGTTTTATCGTGGCTCTTGCGTTGGTGGAAGAGCAACTGTGGAAGGAGGATATATATGAAAGGTTGATGAGTCGCCGACGACGGCGTGTTAAATCGGGATTGGCTTCGCCGCCAGGACACCCGGAGCCACATGCAGCTGTTGTGTGAGCTGGAGGATAATAATCCGCGTGATTTCCAAAACTACCTCCGTATGTCCGAGGACTCTTTCACCTTCCTTTTGGAGCGCGTTGGGCCATTGATAGCCCATCAGGACACTGTCATGCATCGATCTGTATCAGCTGAGGAGTGTTTGGCGATTACTTTGCGGTTCCTGGCTACAGGCCAGTCAAGAACCGACCTCACATACACGTCACGTGTATCACTATCCCTGCTGAGCCGCCTGATCCCTGAGACGTGTGAGCCCATCTGGAGTGCTCTGCTGCCATCTTACATAAAGTTTCCAGAAACACCCGCAGAATGAATGCAAGTAGCCGGTGGAACTTCTCAAACTGCGGTGGTGCTTTGGATGGTAAGCATGTGAGGACTACTAAACCCCCCAACTCGGGCTCTTTGTATTATAAATACAAAGGGTATTTTAGTATAGTCCTCATGGCCCTGGTGGATGCGAACTATGAGTTTCTCTACGTGGATGTTGGAATGAACAGGCGAATCTCAGATGGGGGTGTGTTCGCCCACTGCGACTTGGCACAAGACCTAAGGACAGGTGGTCTGAACTTGCCCTTAAATGAAGAGACGAGCCATCATCTCAACTTTGCGTTTGTGGCGGATGAAGTGCTCCCACTTCAGGCACACCTACTGCGGCCATATCCCCAGAGGACCCTTACTTCTGAGCGGTGCATTTTCAATTACCGGCTATCCCGGGCCCGCCGTGTGGTTGAAAATGCGTTTGGCAACATGGCGAATATATTCTGGGTTTTTCATACGCCTCTGCATATGAAACTGGAATCTATTGACGCGGTAGTGCTGGCCTGCTGTGTGCTGCATAACTTCCTGCGTCGTAGGGATCGAGCATCATACACGCCAGCAAGTTTTCTAGATTCTGTGGACCCCACAACAGGGTGGTCCGTCCAGGGGCTAGGCGTGATGATGACCATGGTGTGGCGCCACTCCAGCCGCTGAGCCGTGGTCGCACTCAGCAGGAGGCCAGGAACAGTAGAGACTCATACTGCTCCTACTTTAATGGCCCTGGGGCAGTGGGCTGGCAGAATCAGCACGTGTAGTGGGTCTGGTGCTGGGAGGAGACCAAATGGTGGCCATGGTGTACACCACAGGGTGGCTGCACCATGGTGTTTTCTTTGCGTATTTTCTTGTGTGCACATGTTTTAGTTAGTTAGTTAGTTTAGGTTTTATTTGTGTTATGTGGGTGGTGCACACTTTATCATTGTTTCATTTCTGTTTACAATGTTACATGATGTTTTAATGTCCATTGTCTTTCCTTTCTGTGTTTTTATTATTACATTTATGCGCATGTACATAATACATATATTTTTTGACATCCTAATTACTATGTGTGAGCCTGATTACTTGGGGATTGAGGGCAGCGTGATCATGGTTTGGGTTGTGCCCGCTGCTTTCACACACATTGGCACCTATGGGTGGGTACGAGACACATTATGTGTTGGTAGCCATGAGCCATGTTAAGGTATTGGGTCAACAGTGTATGTGACCAATGTGTGGACAAAACCGTAGTGGTGTGGTGTGGGCAGAGTGTCACTTGGACACAACACATTGATGCAGCACATACTATTGTGTGGCATGTGGGTTTAAGTAAGTAGTGCAGCACATGTGCAGACACACACATAATGTACATTTTGCATGTCAGCTGCTCAATGCCATTTGACATATGTTGGCACATATGCTATCTGCATTGTGGCTCTATTCACACATTTAGATCCAGACGCACACATAGTCAAACACTTATTTAGACACACTGACTGTGTGACTGTAAACTGCTCCTGTGTGACGCGTGAGTGGTTCCTAAGTGGATATTGGCACACTTCGCTACGCCACAAGCGCCTATTCCGTGTGACAATCCAAACACTATTGCGTCACATATTCGCCATCCACCCTTCGCGCCCTGACCAATCAGAACGCTATTGTGTTGGCCAATGGTTGTAGTGACGGAGTGTGGCACGTCTATGTGTTGTACCTGCTGCCCAGTTCCGCCCATATTCCTTTGTGGATGGCGGCGTGTGTAGCGGGGAAGGTATTCCACAGGAAGTTAGCCGCAGCACCTGTCGGCCCTTCTGGGGCAACACGATGCCTTCAGTGGACAACGCAATGACGGCGTGTATATGCGGCATCAGCGCAGTATCAGTATCCACCGTTAAAAACATGCACGTGCGGTGGATACCTGTTGCTAGGCACAGTGGCGGCGTGTAAAGGTACCTTTATGGCCCCTTTACACGCAGCTACAGGTGACAGGTTTTCCACAGGTAACTTACTGGTTGCAGTGAAATTATGGAGACATAGTTCCATTTGTACACAGCACCAAGATAGAACTATGTCTCCATGATTTCACTGCAACCAGTAAGTTACCTGTGCAAAACCTGTCACCTGTGGCTACGTGTAAAGGGGCCATTAGTAACATATTACATTGTAATGGATTAAAATCTTCGAGTGCCCGCAAAGTCCCTCTGCTCAAAAAGGCACATGTGCAGGCCCATCTTAAAGAGGACCTGTCACCAAACCAGGCATGGTGATCTAATTACAGCACTGGATGCAGCATGTCTGCAGCATCCAGGCATGGGGTCCCCCAGCACTTGAGCAGCCCTGTACCCCGAGATAATACACTTAGAAAACTTACATGCTCCAGCCATTAAGGAGGTGGCTAGGGGCAGGGCCAAACGGCAAGTTCTGAAAAAAAACAACCTCTATTTAAATGCTGCTGAAGAGGGAGAGAATGATTGGCAGCGGTGGGTAGATTAAACATGCAGGGGGTGTGAATCTGCCCTTCGGCACCTGCCCCAGCCACCTTCTTAATGGCTGGAGCATGTAAGTTTTCTAAGTGTATTATCTCGGGGTACAGGGCTGCTCAAGTGCTGGGGGACCCCTTGCCTGGATGCTGCAGACATGCTGCATCCAGTGCTGTAATTAGATCACCATGCCTGGTTTGGTGACAGGTCCTCTTTAAGTTTGCCAATGAACACTTTGATGATTATGAGAGTGATTGGGAAAAGGTGAAGTGGTCAGATGAGACATATGTTGAGCTCTTTGGCATTAACTCAACTTGCCATGTTTGGAGTGTGAGACAGTGAGGGGGGTCATATGTGAGGGGCGCTATGTGTCCCCCAGAATGTGCACTGTCACGTATTGAACCGTGTTACTGAACAGTGGATGTATGCATTGTACCCGGCTGCGTCCCGGAACCCGGCAACTTAAGCCACTGCTGTGTCTCATGAATAAATCCGGGTACTGTATAAACTGATACCGGGTTCACGGCCGTTTGTCTTGCAATCCCGGCGCTATCTCACATACGGTGGAGAATGCGGGCAGCCTGAACTCCGGGATACTCCACGGACTGCATGTCCATACTCAAGCCGGCCAAGCTACAGTTCAGGTCTGCCGCCAATATGGAGGAGCTATTAAAGCAGTTGGTGCTTACCCAGCAGAGACAACAGGAGCAGTTTCAACAACAGCAGAAAACCAATGAACTGCTCCTACAGCAAATTATGGCACCGCGAGATCCGCCACCAGCGCCTTCCCCGATACGGCGTGAGGCCCGGGTCCAATCGGCATTGAGAAAGTTGACGACGTGGAAGCGTTCCTCACCGTCTTTGAGCGCACCGCAGAGCGGTAAGGTCTCCCAGCCGGCCAGTGGGCTGAAGTAGTGGCACCATTCCTTATGTGCGACGGACAAAAGGCATACTCTGACCTCAGTTGGGAGGATGCGCAGGACTACGGGAAACTAAAAGGTGAGATCCTTGCTCGACTGGGGGTCAATACCTATGTGAGGGCCCAACAGGTGTTTTCCTGGTCCTTTGTGGAATCCAAACCGGCTCCATCTCAGGCGTATGACTTACTACAGCTGGTAAAACAGTGGCTCCAGCCTGAGCTCTTGTCTCTGGGCCAGATGGTGGAAAGGGTGGTGATCGACTGGCTGGTACGAACTCTGCCAGTCGCTATACAGCATTGGGTGGGGCAAGGGGACCGGGGTACCCTGGACCAGATGGTTAGTTTGATTGAGAGGTATACAGCCACCCAGGAGTTCATACGGGACTCTGCCCCCTGCGTCTTTCCCGCCGGCGTCCGGAGCTGGGAAAAGGTGCACGTCCCTTTGCTGGGGACTGTCCTACACAAGCTCCCGCTGAGAGGGTACTCCGGAGTGAGGCCAGCAGGAGACCAGGCTCCCCTCGATGAGCTCCCAGACTGCTAGGTGGTGTAGGCGATGCAAAGGGCCAGGACATGTGGCGGCCTATTGTCCTCTGACTATTGAACCCATGAACTGCGGGTTTACATGCCGGGTTTCTATGTATGCAAGAACCGTGCTCGCCGCCGATGCGGTTGTTCCCACAATGGAACCCCAGATGTGTCCGATGCTCGTTAATGGACACAGAGCGGAGACTCTCTTGGACTCCGGCAGTTTGGTGATTCTGGTTCATGGGTCATTACTCCCCGGGTTGGAGCCCACGGGGGAAAGGATCGGGGTCAGATGTACACATGGAGACCTCCGCGAGTATCTGACCGCGGAGGTGATGTTTTCCACTCCATGTGGAGAGGTAACCCATGTGGTCGGAGTGGTGAAGACTATACCTTATGGGATTGTGCTGGGAAGAGAGTTACCATTGTTTTGGTCCCTATGGGGTAGGAGGAGTAGCCCTCCGCAAACACCATTGGATTCGGGTGCCGAACCCAATGATCCCGACTCAGGGGTACCTGCTGTAGGGGTTGCCAACCTAGGGATAGAGTGTCACCCTGATAGGTTCCCCCTAGAGGTATTGGCAGGAGAGGTCAAGGAGACCCAAGCAATTCCAGAGCTGGAAGTGCCCGGAGAGCGTTTGGGACCGCTCAGCTGCAGGATCCCACACTGACCCAGGCACGGGAAAGGGTAATAGAAGTAAATGGGGTGGCTCAGCAACCGGGGGCTGAAAATGTGTTCCCACGCATAGTGACCGACTGAGAGTTGCTCTATAGAGTGGACAAAATCCGGGAGGAGGTTGTGGAGCAACTGGTAGTACCTCAGACACACCACCGGGCGGTCCTAGAGATGGTCCACTCCCACCTGCTGGGGGGCACCTCGGGACTAAAAAAACACCAGAGCGAATCTTGCAGTGATTCTTCTGGCCGGGAGTGTATGCGGATGTCCAGAGGTTCTGCGACTCCTGTCCGGAATGTCAGCTGACCACACCCATCGCAACCTTCCGGAGTCCATTGGTACCTCTACCGGTTGTAGAGGAGCCTTTTGAACAGATTGCCATGGATTTGGTAGGGCCCATAGTTAAATCGGCTCGGGGCCACCAACACATCCTTGTGGTCGTCGATTACGCCACCAGATACCCGGAGGCGATTCCGCTATGCCACACAAAGGCTAACCTTATTGCCCGTGAGCTGTTTTCTATGTTCTGTCACCTGGGGATACCGAAGGAGATCCTTACCGATCAGGGGACTCCTTTTATGCCCAAAGTGACCGCAGAACTGTGTAAACTGCTGAATATAAAACAGCTGCGCACCTCGGTGTACTATCCCCAGACCGACGGGTTAGTCGAGCGGTTTAACAATACCCTGAAATCCATGCTTAAAAAGGTAGTTGGCAAGGATGGGAAGGATTGGGACAGATTACTGCCATATTTGATGTTTGCCATCAGGGAGGTACCGCAGTCATCTACGGGGTTTTCCCCATTTGAGTTATTGTACGGCAGACATCCTAGAGGGTTGTTGGATGTCGCCAAAGAGACATGGGAACAGGAACCCACTCCCTATAAGTGTGTTATTGAGCATGTGGCTAATATGCAGGACTGGATTACCACAGTCATGCCTATCGTAAAAGAGCACCTAATGGATGCCCAGGGAGCTCAAAGTCGCATGCATAACAGGAGGGCCAATGTCAGGTCCTTTGAGGTGGGGGATCGGATGATGGTTTTAGTGCCCACAAGCACTTGGCCAAATGGCAGGGGCCGTACGAAATCCGGGAAAAAGTAGGAGAAGTGAATTACAAGGTGTACCAACCCAGGAAGAGAAAACCCGTATAGCTATACCATGTTAATTTGCTCAAAGCCTGGAAATACCGGAAGTGCCTGATCATGGAGGCTCCCCCGGCTGGGTTGACCGGGGAACCCCCGCTGTTGGCCCTGAGAGGGGCCGACGAGGTAAAAATAGGTGACTCCCTCACTAAGGCACAGCGACGGGACAGCGAAAGTTTGTGCAACAGAATCCAGATGTATTCTCCGACCTACCCGGCCGTACTTCCGTCATTCAACATGACATTGTCACTGAGCCCCGGGCAAAAGTGCGAATGAAACCGTACTGGGTACCCGAGGCCCGAAGACAAGCCATCGCGGCTGAAGTGAGACAAATGCTCAAGATGGGAGTAATTGAGGAATCGTGGAGTGAATGGGCTAGTCCCATTGTGCTGATTCTGAAACCGGACAGATCGCTGCAGTTCTGCAATGACTTCCGGAAGTTGAATGAGGTGTCGAAATTCGACCTTTATCCCATGCCCCGGGTGGATGAGCTAATTGAAAGACTGGGTATTTCATGACGCTCGATCTGACCAAGAGTTACTGGCAGCTGCCGCTAACCGAGTCAGCCAAGGAGAAGACCGCCTTTGTTACCCCGGAGGGCCTTTATCACTATGTCGTATTGCCTTTTGGGTTGCATGGGGCCACGGCTACATTCCAGCAGCTAATGGACATAGTGTTCAGACCCCATCAGAAATATGCATCCGCTTATCTGGATGACATCATCATCCTCAGTAAGGATTGGCACACGCATTTGTCCCAGGTGCAGGCAGTGGTGGATTCACTCAGGGCCGCGGGCCTGACGGCGAATCCAAAAAAATGTGCTATGGGTCTCGAGGAGGCCCGGTACCTGGGGTATGTGATTGGGCGAGGGGTTATCAAACCCCAAATAAATAAAATCGAGGCCATTCAAAACTGGCCCCAACCGGTGTCTACCAAACAGGTGAGGGCATTCCTCGGCATCGTTGGGCACTACAGACGCTTCATACCCAGCTTTGCTGGACGAACGGTGGCCTTGTCCGATCTCTTAAAGGGGAAGAAGTCGATTATGGTGCGCTAGAATCCCCAAGCGGAGGCGGCGTTTCAGGATATGAAGGTGGCATTGTACGGACAGCCAGTCCTCATCAGTCCCAACTTCAAAAGCATCTTCATCGTGCAAACAGATGCCTCTGAGGTGGGACTGGGGGCTGTGCTGTCGCAAGAGGTGAACGGAGATGAACATCTGGTCACCTACTTGAGCCGGAAACTGTCCCCGGCGGAGAAAAATTATAGCGTAGTGGAGAAGGAGTGCTTGGCTGTAAAATGGGCCTTGGAGTCCCTACGCTATTATTTGCTCAGGCGTCAGTTCCGGTTGGTTACGGACCATTCTCCCCTGGTCTGGATGCGGAATACCAAGGAACGGAATGCTCGGGTCACCCGATGATTCATGCCCGTCCAAAACTTCAGGAGCACCGGGCTGGCAAGTTGCAAGGCAATGCAGATGCCCTTTCCTGGGCACCCTGTTTGGTGGCTGGTGTTCAACCCCACATGTTTAAACAGAGGGGGGGGGGTGTGTGTGAGACAGTGAGGGGGGTCATATGTGAGGGGCGCTATGTGTCCCCCAGAATGTGCACTGTCACGTATTGAACTATTGAACCCGATATGGAGTATAGGATAGAGGGACGCTTCACTCCAGTCCGGGTCTTATAGGTTTTCCCCGGAGGGAGACCCGGGGTTAAAAGCTAGGTTAGGAGACGGAGCGGGGTCCCCTGTGGAGAGCTTCGGCCTGAGTTGAGGCAGAAGGGACTGCTGAGTGGTCAGGTCCAGGTCGTGAGAGGCTGTGTGCTGTTATAACACGGCCTAACCTGGGAGCCCAATGCGACGGAGACTGGAGAGAACTCCTATCCTGAAAGGACCATGTTACTGAACAGTGGATGTATGCATTGTACCCAGCTGCATCCCGGAACCCGGCAACTTGTGCCACTGCTGTGCCTCATGAATAAATCCGGGTACTTTATAAACTGATACCGGGCTCACGGCCGTTTGTCTTGCAATCCCGACGCTACCTCACAGAAGGAAGAGAAATGCTGCCTATGACCCAAAGAATACTGTCCCCACAGTAAAGCATGGTGGTGGAAACATTATATTTTGGGGGTGTTTATCTGCTAAGGGCACAGGACTACTTCACCGCATCAATGGGACAATGTATTCAATGTATGGAGCCATGTACCAAAAAATCCTGAGACAACCTCCTTCCCTCTGCCAGGATATTAAAAATTGGTCATGGCTAGGTTTTCCAGCACGACAAATGACCCAAAACTTACAGCCAAGGCAACAAAGAGTGCCTTGAAAAGAAGCACATTACGGTCATGGAGTGTACTAGCAAGTGTTAAGACCTTAATTCAAAAGAAAACTTATGAAGGGAGAGGAAACACTGAGTTGCCAAGCAACAGCCTCATTTAGAGATGATCTGCAAAGAGGAGTGGGCCCAAATTCCTCCTGACATATGCGCAAACCTCATCATCAACTACAAGAAGTGTCTGACTGCTGTGCTTGCCAACAGGGGTTTTGCCACTAAGTATTAAGTCTTGTTTGCCAGTGGGATCAAATACTTTTTCCCTCTGCAATTTGCAAATACATTTACAGTCGGTACAGAAAGTATTCAGACCCCTTTACATTTTTTACTCTTTGCTTCTTTGCAGCCATTTGGTAAATTCTAAAAGTTCATTTTTTCTCATTAATGTACACTCTGCATTCTATCTTGACTGAAAAAAACAGAAATGTTGACATTTTTGCAAATGTATTAAAAAAGATCAATTGAAATATCACAGTCATAAATATTTAGACCCTTTGCTCAGTATTGATAAGAAGCACCCTTTTGAGCTAATATAGCCATGAGTCTTCTTGGGAATGATGCAACAAGTTTTTCACACCCAATTTGGGGATCCTCTGCCATTCTTCCTTGCAGATCCTCTCCAGTTCTGTCAAGTTGGATGGTGAACGTTGGTGGACAACCATTTTCGGGTCTCTACAGAGATGCTAAATTGGGTTTAGGTGAGGGCTCTGAATGGGCCAGTCAAGAATGGTCACAGAGTTGCTCTGAACCCACTCCTTTGTTATTTTAGCTGAGTGCTCAGGGTCATTGTCTTGTTAGAAGGTGAACCTTCAGCCAAGTTTGAGGTCTAGAGCACTTTAGAAGAGGTTTTTCATTCAGGATATCTCTGTACTTAGCAACATTTATGTTTCCTTCAGTTGCAACCAGTCATCCTGTCCCTGCAGCTGAAAAACACCCCCATAGCATGATTCTGCCATCACGTTTCACTGTTGGAATTGTATTGGGCAGGTGATGAGCAATGCCTTGTTGTGTCCACACATACCGATTACAATTATCATGAAAAATTTTATCTTCATCTCATCAGATCAGAGAATCTTATTTCTCATAGTCTGGGAGTACATCATGTGTTTTTTTTGCAAACGATATGTCTTCACAGAGCAGAGGCTTCCGTTGGGCCACTCTACCATAAAGGCCCAACTGGTGGAGGGCTGCAGTGATAGTTGATTTTGTGGAACTTTCTCCAATCCCCTACTGCATTACTGGAGCTCAGCCACAGTGATGTTAGGGTTCTTCTTTCCTGTCTCAACAAGGCTCTTCTCCCACAAATGCTCAGTTTGGCTGGATCGCCAGGTCTAGTTAAACTTCTGATAACATTAAAAGATGACCAGTGACATCTCCTGTGTGAAAGGTGCTAGCTAGAAAAAACATCAAGTCAATAAAAAAATATATCTGCTGCACACTAACATTATGAAATGGGAAGTAGCTTACTAGCTAAAGAATGCAATGAAAAGTTATGTGTAGCGCTGTTGAAGTGTAAAGAGGGCATAAAGGCATTGCAAAAAACAAAGATACTTTAAAGATACAAAGAAAAAAATGAGAACTGGGCAGATGTGCTGGCCATAGCATGTAAGCCCAGTAACCAACGTCAAGGTGTCTCATTTTACCGGGTCCTAACTATGATAAGGTAAGATGAGATACCTTGACGTTGGTTACTGGGCTCACATGCTATGTCCAGTGGATCTGCTAAGTTCTCATATGTTTCTATGTATCTTTAAGCAGTTTTCTACTATGCCTTTATGTCCTATTCACACTTGAACAGCTCTATACAACCTTGCCATTGCATTCATTAGCTAGTAAGCAAATTCACATTTCATAGTGTTAGTGTGCAGCAGATATATATTGGTATTTTCAATGAAAAATATATGAAAAGAGTTTGTAGCCCAAAGTAATAGTACAAATTTTCACTTTATTGATAATTGCAATACAAAAAATGTTAAAACAATTATTTATGACAAAGATACCATACTTATTTCCCAAAAAAGACCACGGACACCACTAATATTTTATTACAATTTTTCAATTAATGTGTTACAATAGTCATACTATATTACAACACAGATTCAGCCATATCTTCCTGTGACAATTCCATCAAAATTCGGTCAGAAAAACAGATTAAAAGATCTTACTGTCGCTAGAGAAACTAGTGATCGTAAACCGGACATTGAAAACGTGATCAAAACTATACAGTGTTAATGATTATGGTGCATCAGTGTGTAAACTTTATATAAAGTGGAAATAAAGTGCAAAGTGTATCTCAAGTAAAAGAACGTGCAAAAAATGTGATAATTATATATATGCAGTTGTCTGTTTGGTTTCACCAAAATCATAGACACCAAGCCAGAAGTGCAAATGCACAGTTATAAAGTGCATACATTAAACTGACTATGCCGGTTACTCATTAAACAAAAGTGCAACCTAAAGTGCAACTATGTGATGAAATAAAGCAGATAAAAAGGACAGAGGAGTAGAGAATACTCAATTAAATTGACCAAATTCAGATAAAATGAGATAAGAGGATCTGGTTGGAGAAGCACTATTGCGCAGGTGCTGCTATATACAGTGTTGGCCAAAAGTATTGACACCCCTGCAATTATGTTAGATAATACTCAGTTTCTTCCTGAAAATGATTGCAATCACAAATTCTTTGGTATTATTATCTTCATTTAATTTGTCTTCAATGAAAAAACACAAAAGAGAATGAATCAAAAAGCAAAACATTGATCATTTCACACAAAACTCCAAAAATGGGCCGGACAAAAGTATTGGCACCCTCAGCCTAATACTTGGTTGCACAACCTTTAGCCAAAATAACTGCGATCAACCGCTTCCGGTAACCATCAATAAGTTTCTTACAATTCTCTGCTGGAATTTTAGACCATTCTTCTTTGGCAAACTGCTCCAGGTCACTGATATTTGAAGGGTGTCTTCTCCAAACTGCCATTTTTAGATCTCTCCACAGGTGTTCTATGGGATTCAGGTCTGGACTCATTGCTGGCCACCTTAGAAGTCTCCAGTGCTTTCTCTCAAACCATTTTCTAGTGCTTTGTGAAGTGTGTTTTGGGTCTTTGTCCTGCTGGAAGACCCATGACCTCTGAGGGAGACCCAGCTTTCTCACACTGGGCCCTACATTATGCTTCAAAATTTGTTGGTAATCTTCAGACTTCATAATGCCATGCACACGGTCAAGCAGTCCAGTGCCAGAGGCAGCAAAGCAACCCCAAAACATTAGGGAATCTCCGCCATGTTTGACTGTAGGGACCGTGTTCTTTTCTTTGAATGCCTCTTTTTTTCTCCTGCAAACTCTATATTGATGCCTTTGCCCAAAAAGAGATAACATTCTTCCAAAACGTTTTAGGCTTTCTCAGGTAAGTTTTGGCAAACTCCAGCCTGGCTTTTTTATGTCTCGGGGTAAGAAGTGGGGTCTTCCTGGGTCTCCTACCATACAGTCCCTTTTCATTCACACGGCGACGGATAGTACGGGTTGACACTGTTGTACCATCGGACTGCAGGCCAGCTTGAACTTGTTTGGATGTTAGTCGAGGTTCTTTATCCACCATCCGCACAATCTTGCGTTGAAATCTCTTGTCAATTTTTCTTTTCCGTCCACATCTAGGGAAGTTAGCCACAGTGCCATGGACTTTAAATTTCTTGATGACACTGCGCACGGTAGACACAGGAACATTCAGGTCTTTGGAGATGGACTTGTAGCCTTGAGATTGCTCATGCTTCCTCACAATTTGGTTTCTCAAGTCCTCAGACAGTTCTTTGGTCTTCTTTCTTTTCTCCATGCTCAATGTGGTACACACAAGGACACAGGACAGAGGTTGAGTCAACTTTAATCCATGTCAACTGGCTGCAAGTGTGATTTAGTTATTGCCAACACCAGGTGCCACAGGTAAGTTACAGGTGCTGTTAATTACACAAATTAGAGTAGCATCACATGATTTTTCTAACAGTGCCAATACTTTTGTCCACCCTCTTTTTTATGTTTCGTGTGGAATTATATCCAATTGGGCTTTAAGACAATTCTTTTTGTGTTTTTTTTCATTGAAGACAAATTAAATGAAGGTAATAATACCAAAAGAATTTGTGATTGCAATCATTTTCAGGAAGAAACTGAGTATTATCTGACAGAATTGCAGGAGTGTCAATACTTTTGTCCAACACTGTATATGGTGTACTAAGGGTTGACCCTTTATGAGTCCCCACTCATTAAAGTTAAATGGGTTAATACTTCCAAAAGGTGGTCACAGATATACAGTGGGTATAATTATGAGATAAAAGGTGTGCACATACCCCACACACAGATCATATAGATTGTGCTATTGCCAGCCCAAACGTCTCTGAGTTACAGGACAAGAGGAACAAAGGGTCCAATATATTAGAAAAGACTTTGTCACAGTAAGAGGAAAAAGCAGCATCAAAACCAAAATCCTTCTTGAAGAAGCTATGGCAAAATGCGTCAAGGGTGAGCCACACATCCCCCTATAGGACCAGTTTGGAATAGACCCCTCTAGCCTTCTATTGAATAATTGAGGGTTTTGGTTTTGATACTGCTTTTTCCTCTTACTGGGACAAAGTATTTTCTACTATATTGGACCCTTGTTCCTCTTGTCATGTAATTCAGAGAGGTTTGGGCTGGCAATAGCACAAGCTATATGATCTGTTTGTGGGGTCGGTGCACACCTTTTATCTGATAATTATACCCACTGTATATCTGTAATCCCCTTTTGGAAGTATTAACCCATTTAACTTGAATTAGTGGGGACTCAAAGGGTCAACCCTTAGTGCACCATATATATAGCAGCTCCTGCGCAATAGTGCTTCTCCAACCTTATCCTCTTACCTCAGTTTTATTCTTATTATTATTATTTATTTATATATCGCCATTAAATTCCATGGCGCTTTACATGCTAAAAGGGCAGACAAGGACAAGTACAATAACTGTGGTCAATTTGGTCGTAGAGATACAAGAGGGGACAAGATCCTGTCCACAAGGGCTCACAATCTGAAGGGCGGGTGTGGATACAGTAGGAGGGAGAGGTGCCGGTCATGAGGCGATGGGTGGACCGAGTCTCATAGGAGGTTGTAGGCTTGGTGAAAGAGGTGGGTCTTTAGGCTTCTTTTGAAGGTTCCCAGGGTAGGAGAATGTCTGATGTGTTGGGGCAGAGAGTTCCAGAGTATGGGGGATGTCTGGGAGAAATCCTGTATGCGGTTGTGCGAAGAAGAGATGAGGAGGGAGTAGAAGAGGAGTTCTTGGCAGGATCGCAGATTGCGCGAGGGTAGGTATCGGGAGACCATGTCGGAAATGTATGGAGGGGACAGGTTGTGGATGGCTTTGTATGTCATTGTTAATGTTTTAAACCGGGATCTCTGGGAAGCAGGGAGCCAATGAAGGGCTTGGCAGAGGGGGAGACAGGGGAGTAGCGGGAGGACAGATGGATTAGACGGGCAGCGGAGTTTAGGATAGGTTGGAGAGGTTCAAGGGAGGTAGCAGGGAGGCCGGAGAGCAATAGGTTGCAATAGTCAAGGCGTGAGATGATGAAAGCGTGAATAAGGGTTTTAGCAGTGTCGTGGTCAAGAAAAGTGCGGATCCATGAGATGTTTTTGAGCTAGAGACGGCAGGAGGTGGAGAGGATCTGGATGTGGGGCTTGAAGGAGAGGGAAGAGTCGAGGATAACCCCGAGGCACTTGGCGTGGGGGCTTGGGAGAGAGAGCAGTCATTGACGATGATGGATAGGTCGGGTAGTGAGGGGGAGCGGCTTAGGGGGAAGACGATGAACTCGGTTTTGTCCATGTTCAGCTTAAGAAAGTGAGCGGAGAAGGATGAGATGGCTGACAGGTGGACATTGTGGAATTTTGGATAGTAGGGAGGCGATGTCAGGTCCAGACAGGTAGATTTGGGTGTCGTCGGCGTACATGTGGTACTGGAGGCCGTGGGACATTTTATCTGAATTTGGTCAATTTTAATTGAGTATCCTCTACTCCTGTGACCTTTTTATCTGTTTTATTTCATCACATTGTTGTACTTCTGTTTAGTGCATAACCAGCAGAGTCAGTTTAATGTATGCACTTTATAACTGCACATTTGCACTTCTGGCTTGGTGTCTATGATTTTGGTGAATCCAAACATACTTAATCCATGTTTTTTGCACTTTATTTTGTACATTCTACTGCATATATACCGTATTTTTCGCTTTATAAGACGCACCTGATTATAAGACGCACCCCCAAATTTGGTGAAGGAAAAGAGAAAAAAAAATAATTTTTAATGTTAAATGGGGTCCGTCTTATAATGCCAGTGTCTGTCTTATAATCAGTATAAATGTCCCTCATCCTGGTACATAAACCCCCCCATCCTGGTATCCCGGAATATATGTTCCCCCATTCTGGTATATACGTCCCTTATCCTGGCATACATGTCACCATCCTGGTATATATGCCCCCATCCTGCTACATATATCGCTCATCCTGGTATAGATGTCCCTCATCCTGGTATAGATGTCACCATCCTGTATATATGTCCCCATCCTGGTACATATGCCCCCCCATCCTGGTATATATACCCTCATTATGGCACACATGTCCCCATCCTGTAAATATGGTCACAAATCCTGTATATATACCCCCATCCTGGAATATACATTCCCCCATATTATCTAAATGTTCTCCATCCCCCCCCCCCCCTCTGCCAAGCCCTTCATTGGCTCCCTGCTTCCCAGAGATCCCGGTTTAAAACATTAACCATGACATACAAAGCCATTCACAACCAGTCCCCTCCATACATCTCTGACATGGTCTCCCGTTACCTACCCTCACGCAACCTGCGATCCTCCCAAGAGCTTCTCCTCTACTCCCCCCTCATCTCCTCTTCGCACAACCGCATACAGAATTTCTCCCGTGCTTCACCCAGACTCTGGAACTCACTGCCCCAACACATCAGACATTCTCCTACCCTGGGAACCTTCAAAAGAAGCCTGAAGACCCACCTGTTCCGCCAAGCCTACCACCTGCAATAAGACCCAGTCCACCACACCGCCTCATGACTGGAATTTCCCCCTCCCACTGTATCCGCACCCGCCCCTCGTAGACTGTGAGCCTTTGTGGACAGGATTTCTACCCTCTTGTTTCTGTACAACTGAATTGTCAACATTTATTGTTACTTGTATTGTTACTTGTCCTAGTCTGCCCTTTTTAACATGTAAAGCGCCATGGAATATAATGGCGCTATATAAATTAATAATAATAATAATAATAATAATAATCCTGTACATGTGCCCTATCCTGAAAATATATCCGCCCATCCTATGTATATCCCCCCATCCCCATCCCCATCCCTATCCTGTATATATATGCCCTCATCCTGTTAAGTGCCCCCATCTTTTTTATATGCCCCCATTCCCAATATATGGCTTTACCTATTGTGGAATTGTGGCTGCTGAGCAGGGGTGTCGGTGGCAGGTTCCAGAGGGTGAGGGGCACGGGTGTATGGCTGTAGATGCTGGGGAGTACCGGCAGCAGTGAGCGCTGGGCGCCGCCATGTTTTTTTCTGGGCGGATGCATTCACTATGTGTAGCAGGCAGCACAGACTTCAACAAAATGGCCGCGGCCATAGAGGAGACCAGCGGCCAATTTGCAGTGTCTACCTCTACTGGCCGGCTGCACATATTGAATGCAACCGCCCACAAAAAAACATGGCGGCGCCCAGCGCTCACTGCTGCCGGTACTCACCCGCATCTACGGCCATACACCCGTGCCCCTCACCCTCCGGAACGTGCCCCCAGCACCCCCGCTTGGCACCCGCACCCCCCGGGCCCGGTAATGTGTAATTTTAAATTTTACATATTTTTTTTTTTTTACATTCTCTTTTTAAGACGCACCCCCGTTTCCCCCCAATGTTTGGGGGAAACAAAAGTGCGTCTTAAAAAGCGAAAAATACGGGTATATAATTATCACATTTTTTGCACGTTCTTTCACCTGAGATACACTTTGCACTTTATTTTCACTTTTTATAAAGTTTGCACACTGACACACAATAATCATTAACACTGTACAGTTTTGATCATGATTTCAATGTCCGGTGTACGATAACTTGTTTGTCTAGCAACAATAAGATCTTTTAGGGTAAGTTCACACTTACCCGGCGTGTTTGTCGGCGGCAGCTGGGGGTCCCGCCAGGAAGCTCCGGCGCCGTCCACCGGCTTCCTGGCGGGTATGTGCGGCCGGTATCCGGCGGCTGCCCAGCGGGTTCTCGGCGGAGATTCTGCAGCGGCTGGAAGCAGCACATGATTCTGCTTGCAGCCGCTGCAGAACCGGCCGGTTTTTAGAACATGGTCATTCTTTGCTAACCCGCTGGGAAACCTGCGGGTTAGCAACGGATGACGCTGGGTAACCGCCGGTATGTGCACAGGCTTGGGCGGGTTACATTAGTTTCAATGTTAATCCAAACGTCGGTTTGGATTAACATAAATTTAAATAAAACTAATGTATGCAAAACGGCGGTTTACACAGGTAAACCGCCGAAAACCCGCCCAGTGTGCACATACCCTAAATCTGTTCTTCTGACCGAGTTTTGATGGAATTAAGTGTCACAGGAAGATATGGCTGAATCTGTGTTGTAATATAGTATGACTATTGTAACACATCAATTGAAAAATTGTAATAAAATATTAATGGGGACTTGTCAATAAGCATAGAAATGCTCATCATAAAATGCTTTCCAGCAGTTTAATGACTCCATCATTAGAACTTACTTGCTCAGTTCTTTTTAATTTCAGGGAACCATATGCCAAATAAGGGTGAATGGTTCATGCATTTTAATCCTGCACAATGCAAACCTATTTTGTTGCACCATAAATTTTTATCCAATCCTGTCAAGTTACATATTGCTGTTTTATAACGGTTCCTAATTGAATTCCATATTTTTTTACAAGTACACTTCTCAAGGTCATGGAAAGAATCTATTATTACATTACTTTTTCTTTTGATTAGAAATAGCATTTAATGTGATTACAGAATGGTAGGAAATATTGCCATAAGCATTAAAAAACATGTTATTCTGTCCTTCCTTTTCTTACCTTCATAGAAAGACCCCTATCTGCAAAGTGCAGTGGCAATATCAATTACAAACAAGATATTCTGCAAGCTGAATTATTCAAGCAATCATTCATTCATTCATTCATTCAACATGATTTATATAATGGTGGTTACAGGCAGTCCTTAAGCAAGGCATTTTCCCTATTCTTTGTAGCAATAGATTATCCCTTGCACTGCAGAGTAGCAGTTGTAATCAACTAGAAGCTGAAATTTTTAAAAGCTCCTATTGTTCATATGTTTCTATTAAGTATAAATTGTCTGTGTGCTTCCTTCAATACAGGAATTTCTAAGAACATACATACAGGGGTTGGCATTATAATCTTCGAACATGTTATAAACATGCAAACTGTGACATATGTTAATGTTTTTTAGTTGATTATTTGTGTTAAGTGATATGTGTATGTAAATTAACTGTTTGTTTTGCCGAACTAAGAACATTCATGAGAACCTGATACCAATGGCAGACCTTTTGGATTTTCAAAAAGGCCAAATTAACTGAGAGAGACCGTCGGACTCTAAAACGAATTGTGAGAGAGGATCGCAAGACCTCGGCTCCAAAAATCACTGCTGAGCTCAATGAACACCTACAAAACCCAGTTTCCACGAAAACTGTTTGTCGGGAGCTGCATAAATCTGGATTCCACGGAAGAGCTGCAATTAGAAAAACCGCTGCTCTCAATGACAAATGTTTCCAAGCTTTTAGAGTGGTGTAGAAACCTCCAGAATTGGTCCCTCGAGCAGTGGAAACATGTGATATTCTCAGACCAATCATCGTTTACCCCATTTTCGGACCTCCGGCCGATTGTACGTTTGGAGACAGCTGAAAGAAGCATTCCATCCAGACTACCTTCTCCCAAGGTGTAAAATATGGCGGAGGTTCTGTGATGATCTGGGGTGCTATTTCGTGGAGATCCGCCTGGCCAATGATATCACCTTGTATGAATCCATACCTCGGAGAGTTGAGGCTGTAATCGCCGCAAAAGATGGACCTACACCATATTAAACTATTTTTTGTTGATTTTTCCAGGTGTTTCCATTATTTTGTCCAACCCCTGTATTTCATTCAGTATTACAGGAGCTCAGTTAGGGTGATATATGCCTTCTGGTCCATGACCAGAAGCACATATAATAACTGCCATCCCGTCACTCATAGAGGCCCTGAACAATCCCAAGCACCAATTGCTGCTACCAGTTCCTCGTTTGATATATCGGGTAAGAAACCAACCCAGGTAGCGTTAAATGAGCACACGTATGTGGGAGTTTATGATCAAGATAAAAGAACAACTCAAGATTAAGTTTATATATTTAATCACCCTATTGGCACACTAGATTAATATTATATATACATACTTGGTTCTCTACATGTGTCCTGGACTTGCTGAACTGCACATTAAAAGGTAAAGAACTGAGAGACTGACTTCTATGTCTGATTTGCCCCTGCATTTTCCATCTACCTCTCTGGCCTATCTCTACCATCATCCATCTACAACTTCAGGGTCTGCCTCTGGTAGGGGATGTAATACCACCACACAGCCAATCCAAATAACCCTGGAGGCTACCTATGCAGTTGCAGTTGGCTACTATGTGACCACAATATCCTCAGCTGGCTTCACAAATCTCTATTTTGTTTTTCTGTTCCTCTATTTTTCCTTTTTTCCCTATTTATGAGGCCAAGGGTTACAGCATTGGGTCTGCTAATGTGATACCAACTTACTGACCGGACCCTGATGTGGAGTACCCCAGCCCTATAAGCTCCACAGCTCTGTAACATACCTTTGGGAGGGACTACTATTACTCATACCTTTGGGCAGTCCCTCATTGTTATGGAGCAGTTGCAAGGACCTATGGTACTCGATAGCCGGGCCGGCAATAATTTTGGGTTAATCACGGAGGCAGTAGCCCAGCTCCGTGGCCCTGACCATCCAGTTAAGGGGTATTTACAGTGGATTTGTAGTCTTTAAGTGACGCCACCTTTAGTGCCTGCTCAGAGATGACCAGTGCTGCTGTATGAGCCCTGGGCGATAGGTGGTGTAGCAGCTGAGATAAAACATTTCCCACAGGTGAAGCTGGCCCCCAGGGGTTTTGCATGCAAGTCTATGGGGATGACGATGTCAGGAAATGCAGGATGCAGAGAGCAGGGCTGCAGCAGTGATAGTTATCGTGGTTGTGGTACAACTGCAGGGAGGCGCAGAAGAAGTAAACACAGGGAATGCAGTTCTGTTACCTTTACTGCAGAGAAAATTGCTGATTCCAGGGGTACTGGTCACCAGGTCCAAGAGGGTCCAGTCAGCCTGGAAGCAATTGGAGTCCACCTCACCAGGTGAGTTTGGAGACCTGCCTGCTGCACTTCTCAGCTTCGGGTCCCATTGCCTGTGAGCTAACATACGGTCCCTCTCCTCCACTTCAACTCTAAGCTCTCAACTGGCAGACGGTGCAATCCTATAACGGGTAGTGTGGTCTTGGTTGAAGATCTGGGCTCTCATTATAACGTTGCGCTGTGGGGTTCCTGCTTGCGGCCAGGAAACTTGCAGTCTCCTTTCCTCCAGATTTGGTTGCCCGTGCCATGCCCGTACAACCCAGGACTCTGGTGTCCTCTGCTGTGTTGCCTTGGGTGAGCTCTTCAACAGCTCTGTTCCCCTGGACCTTCTCCTTCCAACTTCTACTTCAACTCCGCTACTCTTTTCCTCTCGCGCACTGTTTGTCTGTGCGAGAGGGAAAGAGGACAGGAGTTGAAGTAGGTGTTGGAAGGAGAAGGTCCTGGGGAGTGGAGCTGTTTAAGAGCTAACCCCAGGCAGCACAGCAGAGGACAGCAGAGTCCTAGATTGTACGGGCACTGTATGTCCCGGCAACCGAATCTGGAGGAAAGGAAACTGCAAGTTTCCTGGCTGCAAGCAGGGCCCCTTCAGCGCGACATTATAATAGGAGGCCGGATCTTCAACCAAGACCACAGTACCCATTATAGGTTCGCACCATTTGCCAGTTGAGAGCTTAGAGCTAAAGTGGTCTTGGTTGAAGATCTGGGCTCTCATTAAAACGTCGCGCTGTCAGGTCCCTGCTTGCTGCCAGGACACTTGCAGTCTCTTTTCCTCCTGGCTCGGCTGCCAGGACGTGCAGTACCTGCACAACCCAGGACTCTTGAGTCCTCTGCTGTGCTGCCTGGGGTGAGCTCTTCAACAGCTCCGCTCCCTAGGACCTTCTCCTTCTAACTCTTACTTCAACTCCTCTCCTTTTTTCCTCTCGCACTCTGTCTAACTTCTCTCCCTAGCTGGAAAAGGCAGCTCCCCGTAAAACTAGGGTGTAGAGCTCCCACTTCAGGTCTGGGATCAGGTTTTATGTGTGCATGTGGGGGTTTTACCTAACGTGCGGATCTCCTCCTGCTTCCAAGCATGATATCACCTCCTGTGAGGGAGGCAATACCACTGTTGGAACCGGGCCATAGGGGCGCCACAGTTACAGTTCATAAGTAAAGCTACAAGGTAGCCGAAACATGTTGCCTGAAGACATGATAAACTGACCTGTGTGTTTTTATGTGCTAAGAAACCTGTTTTTACCTGGATACCAATAAATGGAAATGTTATAAAGAACTCAAGGTGCAATTTTCCTCAACTCGCTGGACAATTCTTGGAAGTAATTTGGATGCAGCTATAGGCCCTCTGGAGTCCATACAGAGAAGGAGGAAAACTGGAGAAAGAAGTCAAGTGAGCGGACCCTTTTTTTCTTAATTTAACATATCTACTGTAGCAAACTCTTGAAACGTACTTATAGGTCAAGTTTATAGTGACTAGGGGTCTGTCCCTGTGTACTACGCTGGGATCTATGCAATACTGGCATATCTGTGGACTTTCTGTGACCTGGTGTATTTGCTTCAGGTGTGACAGGCTTATTGCTGACAGTACTATGGTGGTATTTATGTAATGCAGGAAAACTGGGTGAACTGCTACAACCTCTTAAACTCACCATGGATATGACAGACTCACTGCTAGCAAGAGGCAAGTTCTCGAAGCAGGTGAAGCATCTGTTGTCGTGGTAAGCTGCTCTTCTTCAAGAGGACTCTGTGTCATGCATGTTTCTGGAGTTGTGGGAACTTAAAACTAGCACCATTACTGAATTGTTTACTTGTGTCCAGGACTGGGGAAATTCACCTAGGATTGTGTGAACCTTTGCTTCAGTCTCTTCTGTTTGCCACGGAACGTTTTGACTTTCATCTTTCTCGTGCAATTGTACTGGGCACACTTTCACGTGGTCTCTGGATACTGTAGCAGACGTTTTTCCTCTGTCTTTGGTGATGAGACACACTTTATTGTTTTCGAAGTTAGTTAGTAAGATTATGCAGGGTTCCACTTCCCACTGACGATCTAGTTTATGTGTCCTTCGTTTTCTTTTTAACACTAGCTCTCCTGGTGATAAGTGAGTGGCAGGAGCATGTTGATTGTAATCCTTCTCCTGCTTTTGCCTGATGCACATCTGACTTTCTTCTACACCCTGCTGGATTTTGTGGTACTCTAGTTATCTCTCAGTGTCCCAGTCTGTGTCTGGCTGGGTACATACTGCCTCTGATGTTAGGACTCTCATTTCCAGGTAGATGGGGAGTTTACCTGGTCTGGCTCGCATCAGGTAGGTTGGGGTTTGCAGTTAGTTAAGCTTATAGGGATGTGGTTATACATGTTGACTAAGTCTGGTAACTTCTCAGGCCACAGGTTCTGTTTTTCCTGTGGTATTGTGGTATTGTCTTCAATAAGTGAGTGACTACCTGGTTTATTTTCTTGCATACACCGTTGGTTTGATGACATGGGGTTGTCCAGATCTTCTTACAGCCATACATTTTGCAGAATTCTTGGAAGATTTCCGCTTCAAAAGCTGGGCCTTGGTCTGTCAGCACTTGATCAGGATAACTGTGAGGTCAGCAGAAGTACTCCTGAAAAGCTGTTCTTGCCATCTGCTCTTTTACTGGTACAACCACTAGGAAGCGTGAGTAGTGGTCCATGTTTGTTAAGGCATAGGTGTATCCCGACCGACTTGGGGACAGCTTCACGTGATCGAGAGCTATTATTTCAAGTGGTTCCTTGGTGACGATGGGTTGTTGTGATCTTTTCTTTTGAAGTTGCACGGGCTACTCTCTGTACACCACTTTTCAATGGACCATCTCATACCTGGCCAGAAGAAGCACTCACGGATCACGACCTCTAACTAACTTCTTCCACCCAAAGTGTCCTGCCTTGTTGTGGTAGACTTCAAGGACCATTGGTGCATCTTTTCTGGGGACCAGCTCATGCATATGGGAGTTGATGGTTCTTCAGCACAGTTTACCTTCATATAAGAACAACTTCTTCCTCTCTTTCCATAGTTCTAAGACTTCTGGTGGTGCATCATAAGCTGGAGATAAATCAGTGGTTCCAAGCAGTTCCTTCATCATGTGGACAGCTGGATCGCTGTCCTCCATTTCTGCTCTGCCATGCTGGGGCAATGGATTGAAGGGAGACTTCTAGGACTGCTGACTGTTTCTTATTCATGCAGTGAGAGCATTAGGAGGCATCCTAGCAGTCGAATGCTGGCATCTCAACCTCTTCCAGACCTGACAGGTCTTCTTCTGTGTTATGAGGGCTCGGCATTTAGGATAAGGTTTCAATGTTTGCATAGTTGTTACTGGCTCAATACTTGATGACGAATTCATAGTTGGACAATCGAGCCATCCACCGTTGCTCTAAATCACAGAGCTTCGCGCTCTCCAGATGCATCAGCGGGTTGTTATCGGTGAAGATGGTAAACTTGGAAGAGGCGAGGTAATGCCTGAACCACTCAGTCACTACCCAGACGATAGCCATAAACTCCAGTTTGAAGGAACTGTAGTTTGCGGAGTTCCTCTCAGTAGGTCGAAGCATCCTACTGGCATAGGTGATGGTGATGACCCTCTTCTTGCCTTTCTGAACTTGGGATAGGACAGCTCTAAGACTGAAGTTGCTGGCAGTAGAGTAGAGGATAAACAGCTGACCGTAGTCTGGGTAAGCCAAGATCTCTTCTCCAGTGAGAGCTTGCTTTAAGTGGTGGAAAGACTCTTCCAACTTGGCATTCCACTCAATTGGGGGGACTCCTTGTTCTGGCCTTTTTGGAGTGGCCCACAAGGGGGTCCTGAAGGGGGAACCCATTTTCATGAATCCCTTGATGAAGCGTCTGTAGTATCCAGCTAACCCCAAATATTGTCGAACCTCATGGACGGTAGTGTGTACTTGCCAGTCTTTGATGACCATCACCTTGTCTGGATCCGGTGCTACTCCTTCTGCACTCACGACTTCGCCTAAGTACTGCACTTTGTGTTTCAGGAGATGACACTTTGATGGTTTCACCTTCAAACCGAAGTTGGAGAGCGCTTCAAATACTTCTGCCAGGTGTTTTAGGTGATCCTTATATGTTCTGGAATAAACAATGACATCATTTAGATACAACAGCACAGTCTCAAAATTTTTGTGCCCGAGGCAGCACTCCATCGAGCTCTGGAATGTCTCAGGTGTGCTACCCAGCAGAATGGTATGCAGTTGAATTTGCACAGCCCCTTTGATGTGGTGAATGCAGTCTTCTCCTTGTCAGCCTCTACAACAGAAACCTGCCAGTATCCATTGGTTAAGTATAGATTCGAGAAATAATTGGCTGATTTTAGTGCCGCTAGTAACTCTTCTATGTGTGGCAAGGGGTAAGCGTCTTTGTTAGTCATTCTATTTATTTGCCTATAATCTACACACATATGCATGGTACTATCTTTCTTTTTAACCAATATCAAGGGAGCTGCCCAAGGGCTCCAGCTGTCCCTTATTACCCCTGGCTCTTTCATGTCTTTCAACATAGTGTTGTCAAACTAGTAATGAGCAGGAGGGACAGGATGATACCTCTCTAATAGGTGGGTGATCTCCTTTAGGGATCTATTGTTGAATCCCTTTTACCTGCACAAAATCCAAGGAGGTTCTTACTGAAATCCCTCTCATATTCCTGGACTACTCATTAGACCCCATCTTTCTGGTGTGAAGGAATGGAGTCCATGACAATGTGCATTTTCTGACACCAGTCCTCCAACTGACCTGAGGAGCCATTGTCCTCCATTGATTCAGAAGGGTCCGAGAGTTCTACTTCCTGAATAGCGTTATTACTGACAGTAAACACTTTGGCTATGGTGGTGTACCTGGGTAAGTTGGTTTCCTTTTCCCCACAATTATCACTAGTACGAGCACCTTTCCCTTACCGACATCCCCCACCCCTCTAGCGGTAAGGACGATGGGTCTGCTATCAGAGTAGACTGGCTCCACTAAAGCCTGGTAGTCTTGGTCTCTGACACCTATGGCTGCTCTGCACCATATCATAGTCTCACTCTCAGGGGAAGCACAATGGGGTATAGGTCACTCACCCTAATGGTACCTTTACACGCCGATACTGGATGGTGGCAACAACCGGCTACTTCACGTGCACGAGCACGCACAAACGGTTGCAAATGGTAATCGCACCACCTTTACACGCCGCAACAAAGTGCGCTACGGTAGGTTACATCTATCTCTGGATACACCACCGGGTGTCTCAAGTTACCTTCTGCAGAGCACCTTACCTCATTTACACACCGCTACCACAAGCTAATATGGGCGGACCTGAGGCAGCAGGGACAACACATAGGATTGCCACAATTGTGGATTACAAGACACTCGTACGCTGATAGGACAATGCAATAACATCATGATTGGCCAGCCAGCGCAGGAGGCTGATTAATACATGACGCTCGAGCAATTGTGTAGTGTGACTGGTCAGCTTCTTAAATATGCCTCCCTATGCAGCGACTACCAATCGTAACGCAGGAGCTTCCTCCAATGATCGCTGATGGGGCGCAGTAACCCAGGTACATAGCCTGGTGTCGAAACAACCCTTCTGTTCCTTCTTTACACGCCTATACAGGTCGCTACCATCGGCTGGGTAACCACCTGTTTTAGGGCAGTGCTCTGAAACAGGTGCCGCCACTGGCGGGTGGCTACAACCGTCTTCACACGCCGCTACCTCGGGTTGATTTGGCAGTGCAAGATACATTTCTCTCATGTACCCGGTTGTTGCCACCATCCAGTAGCGGCGTGTAAAGGTACCATTATGCTACCAATCTGTCAAAAGGACAGTTCTACCTGCTGTCGTTGCATGAGGGCTCTAGTCTCCTTGTGATGGACCCGCTGTCGTCTGGAGCTGGCTGTTTCAGGTACTTGTTGCAGGAGTAAAATGGCTTCACTAAGACAGTTCTCAATGACATCTGTTCCTTTCGGTGATCATAGGGTTACATTCACGTTTGTCAATGTCAACAATTATCAGACCCTGAGATTTGGGTTCCACCCTCCCCACTTTAATGGTAACCCTTTTATACCCCACCTGAGGCAAGGGCTGACTATTATTGTTAAGTCATCATCAGGGTGGTGAGTAAAGTCAGTATCAGCCCAATAACATTTATAAAGTATATGAGGCACAGTGGTTACCTGAGAACCGACATCCAAGAGAGCGATCAAAGGGATCTCATCAATCACGACAGGTAGGATCGGCCGTTCTCCGACATACTTGTCTCTCCAGTTATTTGGACCAGGCTGTCTTAATCCTGGGGGTTGATCCTCTGCCACAGGTGTTGCTTATTTAAAGGATACCTCCTTGCAATATGACCAACTTTGTTGCAGCGGTGGCAGATGGGCCGTCTGGACGAGTCATAGCAGTCGGTTGCTCTTCCTCTGGCGTGGGTCGATGGTCTTCTCTGTTGTCTTCATGGCAGGTGGATCCTCTCTGTAGGGGAAGATGCCTGTAGAGACTGGACAGTTTTAACCAATGCTGCCATAACCTTGGTCAGTTCTTGTACCCGTGAGCGCAAGTCCGCAGAGGAGTCATCACTATCTGTGCACATGGCTCATCAGGTATTTGGGGCAAAGATGCTGCCCCCTGATGGTTCAGGATTGCTGGGTGTTTAGTGGGCTCAGTTTTAGCAGGGGTCATCTCTAGTAGTGCATTGAATGCCCTGTATTTGAATGGAGTGAAGATCATGTCAGGTTTTTGTAACGAAATTATGCACAATTTAGTGTTAAGGGAGTTAGACAAAAGACCCTCAATGAATTGCTCTGTCAGCATCTTTTCCTTATCCTGCATGTTATTTGGATCTATTTGCTTGATGGCCCTTAGCGCCTCCTGTAGTTTGGAGGCATACTCTCTGACGCTACCTTGAGTCCTCTGTTTACTGCCAAAGATTCACATTTTTATCTCTGTCACTGAATGTGTATCAAGTGACTTTTAATTTAGCAAAAATGTGCCTTACAGTCTGTTTAACAGCATCTGGCAAGGATTTGACTTCCCTCTGGCGGCACCCATGAGCTGACCGGCCAGTATGCTGACTTTCTGTCCTTCGGTCAGTGGATAGACATCAAATAAGCTGCACAGTCTTTCCTTACAGATTTTCCCCATTATATTGCAGCAGCCAGGCTGCTCCGGGTATATATTGCATACACAGAGGCAGAATAGGGACTGCAGTGCCCACTACTGTGGGGTTCACCGGAGTTTGGCATCTTCCCCCCTAGTTAACACTTACAGCTTCAGATGCTGCCGATCATTCCTCCTTGCATGGCCGATCGCCATATGGTTGCACTCCAGTTTTGCGCTCACAGGACTGCAGGCTGCTGCTATGATGGCGGGATGGATCACACAGAAATGTTTACAACAAACGTCTTGGAGTGCTTTGCAGGAATAGGGGCTGGAGCTTGCAGAGGGGGCATTATCCTCAGGCCACAGTGGGTGGAGGAGGAGGTGTTCAATGAGTATTGCTAAATGCCCAAAATTGATGAGCATATTCTCAATAGTTAGAGAGCGTGACTTACCTGCCTGCCCCCAGGCAGGGGACGGAACTGGTTCTATACAGTGGGAATGTTTTTCAGGCATTTACAAAGTATTCACTGATCTCAGGGAGACCAGTTCAAGAAAGCACTGCGGGCAGCCGGCTAAGGCGCTCAACACAGTGAATTCCTAGGCCCATTGCCCCCTGGCAATTTTGAATATGCAAATAGAGTCTATGGAGCCTCGTTTAGGAGTCTCAACAAAGGACTAGCCAGATCTTCCTCTAGTGAAGGACCTAGCCATGATAACCACCATATTAAGTGGCCCTTTGAGTCAATATCCAGCTCTTTATAAGCTTAAAGATATGACAAGGGAATACCAAGGCCAGGTCTACTAGGCATTGCTCCCACCTAGCCAGAATCCTACTCCACACTGATGAGGGCAACACCCCGAAACAGCTGTCTGTGGATGGATACCTGGCTTTGGTATTCCCTTATCATATCTTTAAGCTTGTAAAGAGCTGGATATTGACTCAAAGGGCCACTTAATATGGTGGTTATCATGGCTAGGTCCTTCACTAGAGGAAGATCTGGCTAGTCCTGTTTCAGGCATTTAGCCACACCCATTGAACACCTCCTCCACCCACTGAGGCCCGAGGATGACGCCCCCTCTGTAACCTCCGCCCCCCCTATTCCTGCAAGGCACTCTCAGTCATCTGTTGTAAAACTATGCAGGGGTTCATGCAGGAGCCTCTCCCTCTAGGCAGAGTAGTAGTATCCGTGGCACACTTCACAAGAAAAAACGTAGATGCAGTTTCTTTTGAGGGTTTTTTTAATTGTAACACTTGAGGACACACATTAATGTTTGACTCTGCACCGGGTCTTCTTCATGAATGAGTCTATACAAATTATACACATCAGTAATCAGTTACTATTGTTCTTTTCTTTCTCTCTTAGTGATGGGCGAATCCTAAATTACTCGGAATCGCTTGACTCTAGCGAGTCCGAGCACAGGACTCGCTACTCGTTGCGAGTCTAGCGAGTCCAATGTTAATGAATGGGGAAGCGAGTAATAGCGAGTAGTGTGAGATTTACAAATCGCAGATGTGTCTCGGAAGCTTCAGCCTGAAGCAATCCTAGTTTTGTCATTTATTTGCATTGGACTGTTTACTTTGCAACTGTAATCGCTGGGAAACTCGCACAGATAAGAGTCCTGTCTGCTCAGTGTGCTGGCTGCCAGCTCCAGGGTCCTAGAGCCTGCCTGCTGCCTGATGTAGCAGAGCTGAGATTGTTCTCAGTCTGCTCATTCCCTGTGCATAGACATCTATATCTATGCACAGGGATGAGCAGAGAGGACATCGCGTTTTGGACTGCGTCGGACGGAAGAGGATTTTTTTAATTAAAGATGGAGTCCCTAATGGCTTTTTTTTTTATTTCTAATAAAAATTTTTCTCTGTGTTGTGTTTTTTTTAAAACAATTTAATAGAAATTCATGGCTGTCATGTCTAATATTGGCGTGACCGCCATAAATTTCGGGCTTAGGGCCAGCTGATAATACAAAGCTGGCCCTAACCTCTTTATTACCCAGCGTGCCACCGCCACCAGGGCCGCTGGAAGAGCGGGGTTCAGCGCCAGAGGATGGCGCTTCAATGAACGCGCCATCTTCTGGGGCAGCTGCGGGCTGCAATTTGCAGCGGGGGGTGCCCAGAAAGCTTGGGCATCCCTGCGTTGCGGATTCCAGCCCCCAGCTGCTTAGCTGTACCTGGCTAGAAATAGAAATTGCGCGGAGCCCCACGCATTTTTTTTTAATTATTTCATGAAATTCTGAGATTCTGACTCTGAGACTCTGAGATTCTGACTCTGACTCTCTGAGATTCTGACCCTGACTCTCTGAGATTCTGACTCTGACTCTCTGAGATTCTGACTCTGACTCTCTGAGATTCTGACTCTGACTCTGACTCTCTGAGATTCTGACTCTGACTCTCTGAGACTCTGAGATTCTGAGATTCTGACTCTGACTCTCTGAGATTCTGACTCTGACTCTCTGAGATTCTGACTCTGACTCTCTGAGATTCTGACTCTGACTCTCTGAGATTCTGACTCTGACTCTGAGACTCTGAGACTCTGAGATTCTGAGATTCTGACTCTGACTCTCTGAGATTCTGACTCTGACTCTCTGAGATTCTGACTGACTCTCTGAGATTCTGACTCTGACTCTCTGAGTTTCTGACTCTGACTCTGACTCTCTGAGATTCTGAGATTCTGACTCTCTGAGATTCTGACTCTGACTCTCTGAGATTCTGACTCTGACTCTCTGAGATTCTGACTCTGACTCTGAGACTCTGAGATTCTGAGACTCTGAGATTCTGACTCTGACTCTCTGAGATTCTGACTCTGACTCTCTGAGATTCTGACTCTGACTCTCTGAGATTCTGACTCTCTGAGATTCTGACTCTGACTCTCTGAGATTCTGACTCTGACTCTGAGACTCTGAGATTCTGAGACTCTGAGATTCTGACTCTGACTCTCTGAGATTCTGACTCTGACTCTCTGAGATTCTGACTCTGACTCTCTGAGATTCTGACTCTGACTCTGAGACTCTGAGATTCTGACTCTGACTCTGAGACTCTGAGATTCTGACTCTGACTCTCTGAGACTCTGAGATTCTGACTCTGACTCTCTGAGATTCTGACCCTGACTCTCTGAGATTCTGGCTCTGAGACTCTGAGATTCTGACTCTGAGACTCTGAGATTCTGACTCTGACTCTCTGAGATTCTGACGACGACTCTGACTCTCTGAGATTCTGACGACGACTCTCTGAGACTCTGACTCTGAAATTCATGAAATAATAAAAAAAAAATGCGTGGGGATCCGCGCAATTTCTATGTCTAGCCAGGTACAGCTAAGCAGCTGGGGGCTGGAATCCGCAGCGCAGGGATGCCCAAGCTTTCTGGGCACCCCCCGCTGCAAATTGCAGCCCGCAGCCACCCCAGAAGATGGCGCGTTCATTGAAGCGCCATCCTTTGGCGCTGAACCCCGCTCTTCCAGCGGCCCTGGTGGCGGTGGCACACTGGGTAATAAAGGGGTTATTACCAGCTTTGTTATACAAGCTGGTATTAAGCCCGAGATTCTTAATGTCAGGCCACGTTTGACCCAGCCACTAAGAATCTCCAATAAAGGGTTAAAAAAACACAGAGAAAATTTTTTATTTGAAATAAAAAAAAGCCATTAGGGACTCCATCTTTAATTAAAAAAATCCTCTTCGGTCCGACGCAGTCCAAAACGCGAGATATAGATGTCTATGCACAGGGAATGAGCAGACTGAGAACAATCTCAGCACTGCTACATCATCTCTGTGAGCAGGCGGGCTCTAGGACCCTGGAGCTGCACAGAGAAGACAGCTGGACTCGGCTCGCAAAGAAACAGCAGTTATTTGCGAGTTTCCCTGCTATCACTGGCACAGTAGCCGAGTCTAATGCAAACAATGGCAATCCTAGTTTTGTCAGCGTTTGCCAATGATTTGCATTGGACTCGTGCGAGTAATCACTGGGAAACTCGCAGAGTACCGAGTCCTGCGAGTCCCTTACTACTCGCCGAGTAACGAGTCCTAGCGAGTAGATTCGCCCATCCCTATTCTCTCTCCTTCACCAATAAACTACCACTCATTACTGTGGTGTTGTCCACCAAACCACATAGTACCTTCCACCACATGAACACTTACCACGACAACCACTCCACTCACTGTAGGATACCAGGCGCACAACCCACACAGTACAATTTAAGACGACAGAGATTGTCATATTTTAGTTTGACTGTTCTTTTGGTTTCTGTGTATAATTTGTATAGACTCATTCATGAAAAGACCCGGTGCCGGGTCAAAATGTTAATGTGTGTCCTCAAGTGTCACAAATAAAAAAAATTAAAAGAAACTACATTTACGTTTTTTCTTGTCAAGTGTGCCAGGGATATAATTTTTCTACATTGGATACGCATTTCCCTTGAGCGCCTGAACAGGTGGTTGAGCGAGACTATTATATTTTTCTCTCCCTCTAGGCAAGCACCCACAGTTCATTCTCTGTGCTTAGAGGACCTTCGATGATGTCACATAGAGGGCCGTATCCAGGGGTCACATGATTGGCACATAACAGTGGAGAGTGGCGGATCAGTCTGTCTGCAGTGTCTTAAGGAGAGGGGTGGTGCAGCCTCTGCTGGGAAAGGCAACAATTCCCTCCCACAGTCTGATGCAAAGGGAGAAGGTGGGCACCTCAGCTCGAGTAACAAACAACTACAGGTACAGTTTATGCAAGTGGGAGGGACCTATGTTGGTGCCGTTTACGAGATTCCACCCATAATGGGATGCCCCATATATCATTATCTTCACATGTGCTACAGAAATGGTCGCTCTCACTGTTCCAATGCTGCATTTTACAAAGTTCCAAAACAGTTCAGAAATGGGGATTAGGCACACAGCATTTCAATTCGCTTTGTGGTGGTTCTATTGGGATGTCATGGTGGTGATTGCCCAGCTTCAGTGCCCTGACCAGAAAAATTAAGCTGTGAATATTTACAAAGGGGAAAAGAGTTTATAGAGTTTTTCATGACGCCATCTGTGGTTTCTGGTCAGGGATAACCAACACTGCTTATAATAAACCCCGAGGGATAGTTGTTGTGACACCTTGGTGTACCACTCACCACAGATGGAGCAGGCCTGTGAGATATAATGAAGTTGGGGTGGTGGATGATGGTGGTTATAGTTGTGACAGATGCCGGGTGCAGAGGAGCACAGGAAAGAAGCAGGGAGACAAGGGAGTTCAGTCTTCTTTACCTTTACTGATGCTTGATAATGGTGAGGTACTGGGGTACTGGTTACCAAGTCCAGGGATCTGGATAGCCTGGAAGCAGCTGAAGTCTACTCCACTAAGTGGGATTAGTATGCCTTCTTGTCGCGCTTTAGGGCTTTAGGTTTAGAGTCTCAGCTGCTTTTGAGCTAATCTGTGTCTCTCTCTTCCTTTTACTTCCTCAGTTGTCTCCCAACCAGCAGGCAGTGTGAGCCTCCAAAAGGTGCTGCTCTATGTCACGCAGCCCCAGGCCCTCCATGTGCTGCTGTGCTTTTGGGTACATGCTTGTGACCTGAAGACTTGAAGTCCCTTGGCCTCCAGACTTTGCTCCAAGAGCTTGCAGTCACTGAATAGTCCCTGACTCTGGCGTCCTCTTCTCTGCGGGGTGAGCTTCAGCAGCCCCCAAACCCCAGAGCTCTTCACTCCTCGTTTGACCTCTCCCTTTCCTTCCTCACACTCTACTCCCTCTTTCTGACCCCTCCCCCTAGCCCGAAGTGGTAGCACCCTAATAACTAGGGGCTCATGCTCCACCTTCTAGTCAGGGATCAGGATGGTGTGTGGATGCATGGATACCTGATGTAGGGAGCTCCATCTGCTTCCAGGCATGATACCACCACTGATTAAGGAGGCAATACCATTGTGGCAACTGGACCATAGGGGCGTCACAGGAGCCTGCCAAAATATCAATGCTCCTAGCTTACTCTGCCAGTTCCATCAGAGGCAGGTGTGGTCTGGGGTCATCCAGAGGCTGTCACTAAGAGGAGAGTAATGTAAGGTTCTTAGACATTTTGCCATATCTGCTGTCATTTTTGTTTAAATTTAGTTTTTCCTGTCCGCCAATAAGTATGGAGTTCGCAATTTCTATGTTCCCACCTGGTCTTTGCCACTTGCCCATTTAAGCAGCCTTAGCTGTCTAATCAGTGCTTCTGAATCCTGCATGTCAATAGTCTGACCTCCTGAAGTCTTTTGGACATACTATTACAGCTGTCCCCTACTTCGGATCCTTGGAACATGTGTGTACACAGGGACCCTTCTGCTTGCCATTGTCATTTCCAAGGAAAGTAAGGGAGACTTTAAACCTATTTCTATAGTCTTACACTGGACTTAAAGATTTATTTCTGCCTTGCCATGTTTTCAGAGTCTGCATCTGCAACTGTCTTTTACCCTTCTCCTATCTACTTGTATGAAGTAATACAAGAACTCTTCAAGCAAGCTTGTGTCGCCTGTGATTCCTTGCACCCATGTATTAGACTCTATACTGACAGTGTTCAATACATTAGAGGAATACATATTTTACAGCACTTTACTATGCCAGCTACAACTGCTGGTTGATATCTTGGGCTTTACCCTCTTCCTCCTCCAATGCCTCCTCCATGTCATTCTGCGGCCCTTAATTCAAGTTTTCAGATGGCGAGCAGATGTCATCAAATGTGTTTTTAGAGAGAAGCTAGAGAGAAGCCTCATGTGGCTCTGTTACTCATAGGAGAGATTGCTGTTACTCATATTTGGGTGGTTCCTCCCTCATTGTTACTCAGATAGTGGAATACATATTTCACAGCATTTTACAATGCCAGCTACAACATGCTGGTTGGTATGTTGGGCTTTACCCTGCTCCTCCTTGTCCAAAACCCCCTTCATATCATTCTGCAGCCCTCAATTCAAGTTTTCACAAGGCCAGCATGGCGACTCTAACTCCGGGTGGCAGTTTTGTTCTGCCAGCCCTTAGGTGAGGACCGGGGTGGGGTGGTTTGGAATGTGTGTGCTGTCAGAGTTTTTTGGTGGACGGGGTGTGGGGGAGGCCGGGGGGATGCTGTCAGAGTTTTTTCACTCACTGTCTCAACTGCCATGTCTGCTGCTGTATCACTGCGCCGGCCGCAAGGTGCCGCGTCTACTGTACTTTCACAGCGCCAGCCAAAAAGCGCCGCCGGCCGGCCCATTTCTGTGGGGGGCGCGGCCCTAGATGAGAGCTATACCACCAGCCCAGGGGGCACTTGCCCCCCTGCCACCTGGGCCAGTCCGCCCCTGTCACCCAAAATCAGGTTTCTAACCTCTTAGTACTGCAAGGCTGCAGGGACAGGTATTATCTAAACCATCCTTGTCTGAACTTTTATAGTCATATAGGAGTAGAGTAAACTAGTTTGCAAACTTACAAAATCCAGGACAGAGGGCGTGCCTTGCAGCGTCTGTGACGGGTAGGCGGGTCCCCTGTGCTGCACTACCCCCACCTCGCCGCTCTGTTACGCCCTAATGGGCATCATTTCAGCCTGCAGAGCGCGGGCATGATTTAAATCTCGCGCCCGCAACGTCACCGCTGCGACGCGGTCTCATGACGACGGGATCGCATCACTTCCGGTCGCCGTAGGTTTCACACAGGCTGACTCCAGCATGCAATCTGCGCAAGCGCTTAGTCGGCCTGTAAGAGACCTGCGGCGACCGGAAGTGACGATGATCCCGGCGTCACGTGACCGCATCGCAGCGGTGACGTTGCGGGCGCGAGATTTAAATCGTGCCCGCGCTCTGCAGGCTGAAAAGACGCCCATTAGGGCGTAACAGAGCAGCGAGGCGGGGGTAGCGCGGCACAGGGGACCCGCCTACATGTCACAGACGCCGCAAGGAACGCCCCTCTGTCCTGGATTTTGTAAGTTTACTATAAAAGTTCAGACAGGGATGGTTTAGATACTACTGTAAGGCTGCAGGGACAAGTATTAAGAAGTTAGGAACCTGATTTTGGGCGACAGGTTCCCTTTAAGGAAACTTGATTTTTATGAGGGGCTTCATGTGGCCATGTAACATACGTTTTGGGAGGGACTGCTGTTTCTCATAAATTTGGGTGGTCCCTCCATCTTTGTTACTGAAATACTGGAATACATATTTCATACCACTTAGCAATGCTAGTTACAAAGTGCCTTTTGGTATGTATGGCTTTACCCTCTTCTTCCTCCTCCTCCAAGATCACCTCCACATCATTCTGCTCTCAAATCAAGTTCGATGTATACTAAACAGAGGGAAATAAAAGCACAAATAGGGTCTTATCTGGGATATACTTAGACCAAATAGTGAAAGAGACTCACCTATAGAGGTTGTGAGGAGTCACAATCACTATAAAGACATAAACCACCTGCCGAAGTACCCAGAGATAAAGCGTGTTAAAGAGGACCTGTCACCCCCCATGGATGTGAATCTAAGTACAGCACTGAATGCAGCATGTATGCTGCATTCAGTCAAGGGGTCCCCCATGTGTTTGTGAAGCTTGTACTCGAGATATAAGCTTTTCAAAACACAGAAGCCATGGAGGCTGTCCCTGGTGCCTGGAGCCACCTCGCTTCATGACTGCATTTGACGCCCCCCTGCGTCTCTGTTACTCCTTGTTTACAGCCGTTGCCACCTCCCTCCTGCCAGTCAATTCATCCTCCTCTGCCCCTGCTTGTGAAGATTGACGCAGGTGCAGAGCGAGGTATCGCTTCTTGCGGTCCTGGACAACTGTTCCGCCTCATGCTGTGACGTATTCTCATTTCCCCGCCCTGCTCCGTGTTATGCTGTATACATGGAGCAGGGCGGGGAAATGAGAATACCACACAGCATGAGGCGGGACCATTGGCCGGGACTGCAAGAAGCGATACCTCGCTCTGCACCTGCATCAAGCATCACAAGGAAGCGAAGGTGCAGAGGAGGAAGAATTGACTGGCCGTAAGGAGGCGGCAACGGCTGTAAACAAGGTGGAACCGAGACGCAGGGGGCATCAAATGCAGCCTTGGAGCAAGGTGGCTCCAAGCACCAGGGACAGCCTCTATGGCTTCTAACTGTTAAGTTTTAAAAAGCTTATATCTCGGGGTACAAGCTTCTCAAACACATGGGGGACCCCTTGACTGAATGCAGCATACATGCTGCATTCAGTGCTGCACTTAGATTCACATCAATGGGGGGGTGACAGGTCCTCTTTAATGGTGCAGAAAAGGTTACCGACCACGTTGCTGGAATGGAATGTTGGTTTGTCCTGAGGAAGGGGCCCTAGAACCCTGAAACGCGCTTACTAATAAACCATGATGGAAATGCCATAATTGATGTTCTCTGAAGATTGATGTTCATTCTATTCCAGCAGCGTGGTCGTTAACCCTTTCTGCACCATTAAATACATGCTCAATTCAAGTTTTAAAAGGGCCAGCAGGTGTAAGGAAACCTGTTTTCTGTCAGAGGGCTAAGGTGCCTCTGAAACAAACATTTGGGAGGAACTGCTGTTTGGCATTCTGTCCCTCATTTTTACTGAAATAGTGGAACACATTCCACAGCACTTTAAAATGCCAGCTACAACATGCTTGATGTTACGATGGGCTTTACCCATGATAAAGCCGACAACCGGGCTTCAATGCGTATGCTAACCAGAATAGACTGATTTGTAAAATAATGAAGTTGGATCGGCACCTGATCCGGTATAGGGACGCTCAAAGAGAAAGACACAGTCAGTCAGGTCTTCCAAGAGAGAGAGTCTGATTCTTTATTAGGAGGGTCAGATTATATAACCAATTCATTGGACACTCATACAATGGGATATTACATAACAGGATAATACGTGGCAAGATGGTGGACACATAGTCATACAAAAATGTACAAAATGCAAGTAATGTGCTAAGACCAGATATAGATCTATCAACACCTTCATAGGGATATGACTCCCAATCAATGAATGTTCTTATTCACCGGTCATAAACCATTTGCTATAGTCATTAGACATCTGTTTGCTGCACTTTATGCGCTCAGGGTCACGGTCCGCTGACTCTATGCCGCCTGCATGACTATTATTAATCGAGGGGAAGACAAAGAGACAGTATAGGAAATGTTTTTGCTATACTCTCATACCTGTGTCTGCATATTTTCCTATGTTCTCATTCCCCAACCATTGCCATAATATATTACAAAGGGTATATAAAGTTGAAAAGGAATATTAAAAGGAATAGGATGATAAGCTACAAAATGGCTCCTAGAAGGACAAAATGGCTGCCAATACAGAGTAGATACGAGAACCAGCCAACTTCTTTAACAACTCCCCTCTTTTTATCATTTCTATTCCTCATCTGACCTTGCCTAGCTCCAGGTCCGCAGAGCTGCCTTACTTCACAATACACTAGGCTTCCCCTATGTATATTATGGGGTGTTACCATTCAGACAGACACTGTTTACCGGCCCTGATTTTTCCCTATACTGCCCTTCCTACAACCTCTAGACACTAATATAATAGATCTACAGAGGGGAGTGATAGATTCTATGAGTACTAAGAATATATATATATATTGGTTCACACGCTATACTACAGATTATATGTCACTTACTAAATTCACTCTGTATACGGTGTAAGGAAACAAAACTGATTATATACTGGTTAAATGACATGTGAGTGGTGATATATTTTATACGGCGCCACAAGTCTCTTTTCCTCGCATCTCTGGTGGTGGACATGGTTTCAAAGGGTTTCCACAATGGGAGCAGTCAGCCAGATCCGCCAGAGATTCCTTGTCACAGAGTATACACTTGCATCTCTTGATAGTGGTCAGTGTCATGAGTACTTGAGCGTGTTTGGGGTCAGTGGTCTTGTCTTTAGCTTTGCTCCGTTTATTTTTACCTGGAAAACATTTGCAATTAGCTCCTAGAATTTTCTGTACCATCATTACAAACAACTTTACCAAAATTGCGGCTACCAGTATTATAAAACGCCCCCTGGATCATGAAATGTATTATTCTCGTTACCCAACCACCTACTCCTTTGAATAAGTTCATAGGATTCAACCAGGAGAGCCATGAAGGGAACGGCAGGTCATCCCAAGAGTGGGCTTTCTTAAATTCCTCTTTTAATCTTTCTGCCTGTTCAAGGTCATGGGTCACCTGCATGAGCCCCGATTACCGTGCAAAATCCACCAGAGGAGGCAGTAAGATAGTCTAGAACCATTGAATGCTGATTAGTAATGATGATGAGCTGTTTTGTATATGCTGACTCTACATCTATGGCATCAAACAGAAGATCAGTTACATTATCAAAGATATCTCCTAATTGTTCAATCATTTGTGCATTTCTCATCGTACCAACCATTGTTCCTATTGGTCCTGCCAGGACCATCCCCATTTTGGCATACCATGGGGTACTGAACATATGTTTGATATGATGAGAACGTGATTTAGCTTCTCTTTTAGAAAGCATGTGCCGGGGGATGTTCTTATATGGAAAATCAGCATCCTCCCATACCCAGGTTGCAGGTTCCAGCCTTGCAAGAGTACAAAACCCTTCAGCACCCACTGGAAGCCACCTGTAGGCCTTTTCTCCACAAACAATGTATATGCCGTTTGGAAGTTGAAACTGATATTCGTTTAATAATGCCATAACTATAGAGATGAGCCTCATGTTTTGTGTATACAAGCACCATGAGTCCTCTAAATCAGTGGTAATGGATCTATAATATCTTAGAGGCTCACAAAATAGGGCTGGTGAGGGAGTTGTTTTTGCTTTTGGTGTACCAAATTCACTCTCCTCCTCACATACTGCCCCACGATTGGCACACATCTCTGTGTTACCATTTGCAAATGCATAATCATTTTCTTCGGTCCAGTTAGCTACATGTACATATCTTTGAAGACAAGGCTCCCTGTTACAATATGGATCTGCTACTCCCTTTACAGGTGGGGTCTTCTTTTTTTATAGAAAAACTAATTTTCAAATGATGGGGGGGTATTTTTCCCAAGTATCGTTTACGTGTTTCCTCACTTTCCCAAATCCCATCATGTTCTTTAATTACAAACATCTTACTTGTCTTTACCTTGGCCCCGTGGATGTAAGGTTAAATTGAGCTGGAGCCAAGGTGGTCTAGTCCACCCTGTTATAGGTAAGGGAGCAGAGGTTTTACTCTGTTGGTCATTTACTTGTAAAGCATCCATTTTCCAACACTTGGGACCCATTAGCTCTGTCTCTGGGATTGGTGTTACAAAATAGGGCATAGTTTTAGCTGCAATGGGTGCATGTGAACATATCCAGCAATTTGAGAGATTGCGGGCCTGTGTTATATACTCATGATATTTAACAAACTTATTATCCCATTCTTTTGTTTGCTCCTCGCTTGATAACAAGCCATTTTCCTTAGCTACCTCTTCTTGTTGAAGCACTCCTCTCTCCCACGGCTTAAGTGGGGTTTCATCTCCTGTCTCTTTCCCGGGGGAAGCAGTATGATAGAGTAAAAGTAAGGGTAACAAACAATACTTCGCCACGGTCATCTTTTCACTCTTTGTGAAACTTCTTGCAGTGGGACGCGTGGATCCAGATGGTCTTTCCTTCAAGCTTCACTGAGGTTGGTGTAGTGAGCTGGACTTGAAATGGACCTTCAAATCTGGGTTCCAGGCTTTTCCTCACGTGCTTCTTAACTGTCACCCAATCTCCGGGCTTCAGCGAGTGTGTGCCTTCCAAGGAGGAGGGATCTGGAATGGAACTAAAAACACGTTTGTGAATTTGATGCAACACCTTTTGTAAAGCTCCTACATAGGCTGTCATGTCAGAATGCAATGTTTGCAGCTGCTGAGGAAAATACAGTCCTGTCTTTGGTGGTTCCCCAAACAGCACCTCATAAGGGCACAACCCAGTCTTTTTGTTTGGAGTAACCCTCACAGAGTACAAGGCTATTGGGAGGCATTCTGTCCATGGCTTCCCTGTCTCTGCCATGACCTTTTGAACTTTCAACTTTAAGGTCCCGTTCGACCTTCCCAGAACTTTGTGGCCTGTATGCGGTATGAAAAGCCTGCTCTATTCCTAGAGCTTGCAAGACCTCCTGACAGACTTGGGAGGTGAAGTGACTTCCCCTGTCGCTTTCTATTACTTCTGGCACTCCATACCTGCACACCACTTCAGATAGTAATTTCTTAGCAACAGTTTTGGCAGTGGCTTTGGCTGTAGGCCAGGCCTCTGGCCATCCTGAGAATAGGTCTGTGCAAACCAGTACATACTCATAGGTGCCTACCTTTGGAAGCTGAATAAAGTCAATCTGCAACCTTTGAAAGGGGTAGAGTGGCCTAGGCGTACATTTTTGCGGTACCTTAACCGTCTTACCAGCATTGTGGCATGCACAGATTACACAACCCTGTACGTGTTTAGCAGCAGCATAATGGAACCCAGGTGCCACCCAGTGATGTTTTACTTGTTCTGCCATTGCGTCTTTGGACTGATGAGTTGGCCCATGTGAGAGGGCGCACATCATAGGATATAGTGCTCTAGGAAGGCAATAGTTTGTACCTACCTTCCATAGATCATCCTCTCTTTGGGCATTTGCACGTATCCATTCATCTTTTTCATGTTTCGAAGTCTGCGCTTGCAGGCGCATTAAAAGGTCAAGATCCACCCTCCCAGACACTTGCACAGTGTAGATTTCTGCTGGGAGAGGGAGCAGGGCAGCTGCCTTGGCCGCCTTATCTGCGCGGTCATTTCCTCTAGCCTCTTTGGTGCGCTCCTTAGTGTGAGCCTGCACCTTGATCACTGCCACCTTTCTGGGCAGCTCCAGTGCTCTGAGAAGCTGTGCTACTGAGTCTGCGTTCTTTATGGGTTTTTACCTGAGGCTACCACAAACTTTCTGCTTTTCCATATGGGGCCGAAATCATGCACACAACCAAAAGCGTAGCGGCTATCGGTATAAATGTTCGTCTGCAGCCCCTCCCCAATGACACATGCTTCTGTCAGAGCCTTTAATTCAGCTTCCTGGGCAGACATCCTAGCAGGTAGTGGTTCACTTTTCAGAACTTCATGTAGGGTAACAACAGCATATCCAGTATGCGGTACACCATCTGTGTAGAATCTGGACCCATCAACATAAAGTTCTAAATCTGCATTGTGTATTGGTGTCTCCTGTACATTTTCCAATGGCTGAGTCTCAATCTCCATTAGCTCAAAGCAATTGTGCTCAATTTCATTTGTCCAGTCATTGTCTGTTTCTGGTAATAAAGTGGCTGGATTAAGCACTGTGCACCTCTTTACAGTGATGTTTGGAGGTGTCAATAAGGCCACTTCATATTTGGTCAGTCTGTTCATTGATAAATGCTTTGTGTGTGCTTGGAGTAACACTTCCTGCACAGAGTGTGGTGCCTGTACTTCCAAGGTATTGTCCAATACCAAATCAGCAACTCTATCTTTTAAAATTGCACAGGCCGCCACTGCCCTGATACAGGAGGGTTCTCCTTTTATCACTAGGTCAAGTTGGGCAGAATAATAACCCAGTGGTCGGTACTTTCCCCCATGTTTTTGTGCCAATACTCCTTTGGATGTCCACTCAACTCATAACAAAACAGATAGAATGGGAGATCATAATTTGGGATTCCAAGTGCTGGTGCAGAGAAAATGTCCTTCAGCATGTCAAACCCTTCTTTGGCTTCCGGGGTCATTTCATAAGGCTTGCCCTTATTGCAGGATGCCAATACATCATATAAAGGCTGCATTTTCTCTGATGCTGAAGGAATCCAATCTCTACAGTAACCTACCAACCCTAAGAAGGTTCTCAGTGTTCTTTCACTGTGGGGTTGCTTGGCCTGACTGATTGCTGTTTTCCTGTCATTTGTAATGTGTTTTGATTGAGCAGAGATGCAATGGCCAAGAAAAATAACCTTAGTCTGGGCTATCTGCAACTTGTCCTTTGCCACCTTGCATCCCTCCTGAAACAAAAACCTTAGCAAGGACAGTGTTCCCTGTAAACAAGTTGGTTTGTCAGGTGTACATAGCAGTAAATCATCAACACACTGAATCAATTGTAGGCATTACTCAAATCAATTACTGTAAAGAATTTTTGTTTCTGCAAGAATCTGACTTACAAGGTTTGCGGATTAGGCACTATGGGGGTGTCAATAATCATCAATTTGTTGGTTTCGTGTAAATTATGAACCATTCTGTACACAACAGGTTGACCTGGTTTTTGCTGTATTATAAGTGGAACAACATTACCTTACAACCTCCATCTTCAAATAGTCATCAACCTGGTGTGAAAGGGCTGTATCCTGGTCTCTGCTCAGGGGATATGGTCTGATACATACCAATACAGTTCCTGGTTTAGATTTAATTTTCACAGGTGTTTTTTTCAATAAACCAACATCAGTTTTGTCTTTTACCCATAGTGCCGCTGGCACCTCTTGCAGCCTCTGCTTTATCTGTTCATCAAAGCCTGTATGTAGTTTGTCATCATCTAACTGCAATAAAGACATCATTACAGTAAGCATTGCTCCCGTGTCAATCAGGCAATCTACACTTTTGCCGGTAGGGAGCGTTAATTGAGCTATGGCTGATGGACTGCATCTGGGGGGGCAACGACTATTTGGTTGTCCTGGGGGCTGCCTGTTTCCTAGTCTAAATCACTATTTCTGGTAACAACATTCAGTGTTGTATATTTTGTCTGTCTCTATCTTTCTCCTGGTTGGGCATTCTCTCCTTTTTTTTTTTTTTTAATGGCCACATTCAAAACACAATCCCTTCTTTTCACATTCCTCTGAAGTGCAAGCCTTAGGTTTTGTGAAATTGGGTTGAAGCTCATCTAGGGATCTTTGTATAGCTTCAAGGGGTTCTCCTGGTTGTAGATTAACCATTACAGGGGCAGATTTCTTTGTTTTCTTCTGCTCTAAGGTCTTCTCTTAACCCCTTAAAAAACGTATCCTTCAAAAAAAAAAAATTTTTGCTTCCTTATCATATTTGACATCATACTCATGATCAGTAAATGCTAGCACACAGCGAGCATGATTCCGTGTTTTTTTTTTTTTTTTCCTCAAAATCTTTGCTCCATCTTTAACTACCCTCTGTCCATACTGTACTCTCACTAAATCAATCATCTTTGGTCTTGGGTTTACAACCCGTTCCGATCTAGTGAGTAGCTCACTGAAACTGGTCTCCATAGCGGCTGTCACTGGTAGCGATCCCTATCTTCAGCATCTCGCTATGACCAAGTCAGATCTAATTCACCCTGAGCCAGCATTATCCTCTAGCCTGTCATCCAAACCAATTACCTGGTTCCCATAGCAACTGTCACGGGTAGCTATCCCTATCTTCAGTATCCTGCTATACCAAGCTAGACCTGCGCCGGTTCACCTTGAATTCTTGAATTAGGCTCTGACCTGGCATCTGGACCAATTGTCCCAACTTCACGGACAATTAAAGCAATTAGTCATCGTCATACATAAGGGGATGATGGCTTTCAGAAGTCCGGATCCAGGCTTCCCACTTGGTGCCCGTATCCGTGCTTATGAATCCATTGGTCATTTTGATGGCAAAACTGTTTCCAACGAGAAGGGTCTAAACAACCTGAAGAAGACGGCATCCTGGCTTTACGCAAAATCCTTGCTGCATCCTTAACTGCCCTTTGTCCCTGTTTAGCTCTCACTAAATCTATCATTTTTGGTCTTGGATCCATTTCCGACCTAGTGAGATGCTTACTGAAACTGGCCCCCATAGCGTCTGTGAAGGGTAGCGATCCCTCCCACAGTATTTGCTATTTCTGGACTAGATCTCCGCTGATTCACCAGTGCTGAATAAAACTTGGTTCAGCCTTATCCTCTAGTCTCTTATTTCAGACTAGACCTTTGCTGAACCACCTGTTTTAGACAGAACTAGAATCAACCCTATCCTCTAGTCTCTGTTCCGGTCCAGTTGTCACAACCTCCCGGGCAAGTAGTGCTAACTGAGCCTTCTGATCTGCTCTAAGCCTGTTGTAAATCTGTCTTAGTATGCAAATAAACACTAATGCATACAATGCAATGCCAAAACTTACTCCAATGTATTCCTCATACACCATATTTCACAGCAGGATAAAATCACTCAGAGTCCTCATCTGAGGCTGACACCTCAATGCCAGAATCTACACCCTCTTCTGAGTATCTGAAATTGTGTGTCACCTGTCTCCTAGTGTTTGGTGAATACCACTTAAACCGGATCACCTGTTTCCAACTTCTCTTAACTGTGTTTGTGTAGGGTATTACATGAAGTGGTATAACTATGCAGGGATTACCTCGCAGGTTGATATATTCGTGTGCGGATACAGGCTCGGGATAAATGTGTTCCAAATACCACGTCTGAGCTGTACCTCTTAGTTCTAATGTCACAGTACAAAGGCAATATTCACAGGTCATATCAGATCAAGGCACTTACACTTCAATACTGCTACGCCCTATAAAACGCAGTGTAAACAGTTATACAGGACAGTTGAGAGAAAAATAAAACTTATTCACTTTACAATTGATATCCAAGGAGGAGAACAGAAGCTGCCGCGGACTGGGTATGATCCTCTGGCTGGCCGTTATTCAGAGGGCACCTGAACTGTATATTACCAGGATACCAGAGATTGTATCCCTCAATATCTGTCAACAATGTTCCTAAAGTCCAGTCCTCAAAGGGGGTACCGTGAACATTGAGACGGAATACCATATAATTTGGAAATGTGGCAGATAGAGGTCCAAACCCAGTGCGCTCTTTGTTATACCCGTAGTCTGTTATTTTAACAATTCTCCAGCCTGCCAATGATATAGCTAACATCAAACCAAGTTTGCAATGAGAACATGACATGTTGGAAATTCCTTACTTCCATTACAAAGAATATAATATTAATCAATGTAAAGTAAATGCAAATATCACAATTCCTAGAAAGGGAAGAAGAAAACTTGTCTGGAACCCAATCACGCTGCACATATACTGCTCATACAGCCTGCCCAAGCATCAGCTGGTTTAGGCTTATTTCATTCAGGCGAATGTGTCTATGTGATTACAAGTTCTAGTGTTCCTGAATATTTATTCCAGGTGCCAGTTGACCAGGAATCACGCCTAGTGGGCTCCTGTCAAGCAGGACCTTTTTCAGATCCTTACAGCTTCCATACAACCAAGCAATTCACGTCAAGAAGCCTCATATTAATCAATTCCCTTGTACTCACTGTCTGACACATACACTGCTTCAATAGGTTAAACAGAAAAGCATAATCTTATAACATATACTTTAAGTGGCACATCGGCGGTAACAAGAGAAAGTCTGAACTACAAGCCTCAGTTCCTGCACAGCCACAGGACAAAGCAGCTGTCCAGCGGCACCAGTAGTTAATCTGATCTCTCCGAACACTTGCTGAAGTGTTAATCCAACACTCTCCGTCAATGGAGTATAATGAGAATTAATCCTAACTTCAACACACCTTCTGCCGTCTTCCCGATTAAATGTTGACTCCCAACCCAAGGGGCCCGTCAACACAGATAATACAGTAAACAATCTTATCTCTGGCTCCGATTGCCAGTGTAAAAGGAAACTACATATACAACTATCACACTGCATTAAGGAAACAAAAAAAAGAATACAATTTACATTAGCTGCTGTTTAGCTGCTTCGTAAAGCAGGAAGAAGGGAGGGGTGAGGAGCGTGAACAAACCAGCGTAAAAGGTCAAATAGGTCACAACGCTGGAAATTCCTCTCTATCTCACTCTAGATCTCTCCCCCTCTCCTTACACGCTGGTTATTCTCGCGTCAGGAAAAATGGACAATTAAAATCAGAAAACAGGCAGCAGTACAGCAATTAACAATAATATACCGTAGTTAGCAAAAATAAAAGAAACAGAATTAAGTACCTGAAAACAAAAAGGGATTGAAGGAAGGTTAAAACGTATCAGCTGTGAGTAATAAACATTTGTAGGATAAGTAGGAAAAGGGAAACAGAAAGCAAGAGAAATAGAGAGAGTAAATGAGAATAATTAAATCAGTCTACCTGAGAGTTTCCAGGTTTGTGTTCCCCGTGATCTGACGCCAGCGGCCAGTGCCCCTAGGTGGAGCACACGGTGAGACAAAGGCTCAACTTACCGCGGTTTCGTGTGGTTCACCAAAGAAAATGGCAGCGTGTTTGTTCAGATCAGGATAAACAAAAAGGAGGAAAAAATTAAAATCAAAAATAACCTCGGGGTGGAGGAAATGAGCTGGGGGCCTCCAAATGATAAAGCCGACAACCGGGCTTCAATGCGTATGCTAACCAGAATAGACTGATTTGTAAAATAATGAAGTTGGATCGGCACCTGATCCGGTATAGGGACGCTCAAAGAGAAAGACACAGTCAGTCAGGTCTTCCAAGAGAGAGAGTCTGATTCTTTATTAGGAGGGTCAGATTATATAACCAATTCATTGGACACTCATACAATGGGATATTACATAACAGGATAATACGTGGCAAGATGGTGGACACATAGTCATACAAAAATGTACAAAATGCAAGTAATGTGCTAAGACCAGATATAGATCTATCAACACCTTCATAGGGATATGACTCCCAATCAATGAATGTTCTTATTCACCGGTCATAAACCATTTGCTATAGTCATTAGACATCTGTCTGCAGCACTTTATGCGCTCAGGGTCACGGTCCGCTGACTCTATGCCACTGCATGACTATTATTAATCGAGGGGAAGACAAAGAGACAGTATAGGAAATGTTTTTGCTATACTCTCATACCTGTGTCTGCATATTTTCCTATGTTCTCATTCCCCAACCATTGCCATAATATATTACAAAGGGTATATAAAGTTGAAAAGGAATATTAAAAGGAATAGGATGATAAGCTACAAAATGGCTCCTAGAAGGACAAAATGGCTGCCAATACAGAGTAGATACGAGAACCAGCCAACTTCTTTAACACCCACCCCTCTTCCAACACCCCTGTAAGTCATTCTGCTGCCTTTAATTCAAGTTTTCAGACTTCCTGTAAGTGTAAGAAAAACTGATATTTGTGAGGGTCGTCAGGTGTTCATGTCCATGTTACATATGTTTGGAAGGGACTGGTTTTATTCATACACTAGCTGTGAGCCCGATGCAAATGCATCGGGATTCTAGAACGTGGCAATATTATTTGCATTAATAGCATTATTATTACCATTAATAGCATAATTATTAGCATTAACAGCATTATTATTAGCATTAATAGCATTATTAATAGCAATAATAGTACTAATAATAGTATTGTTATTAGTATTAATAGCATTATTACCATAAATAGCATTAATAATAGTGTTAATAGCATTATTATGAGGAGTAATACCATTATTAGCATTAATAAAATTATTAATAGCATTAATAGAATTAAAAATAGCATTATTAATAGGATTAATAGCATGATTATTAGCCTTAATAGCATTAATAGCATTAATATTAGCATGAATAGCATTAATAGCATTATTAATAACATTAATAGCATTATTATAGCATTAATAGCCTAAATAATAGAATTAATAGCATAAATAATCGCATTAATAGCATGAGTATTAGCACAAAGAGCATTAATAGCAAATTATTAGCATTATTAAGAATTTTGAATAACATAAATAGCATGATTATTAGCCTTAATAGCATTATTAATAGCGTTAATATGATTATTATTAGCATTATTAGCATTAATATTAGCATTAATAGCATTATTATTAGCAGTAATTGCATTATTATTAGCAGTAATAGCATTAATAATACAATTAATAGCATTATAATATTATCATAATAGCATTTATAGTATTATTAATAGCATGAATAGCATTATTAATAGCATTATATAGCATTAATTAGCATTATTAATAGCATTAATACCATTTATTAATAGCATTAATAGCATAAATAATAGATTAATAGCATAAATAATCGCATTAATAGCATCACTATGAGCTTTAAAGAGCATTAATAGCAATATTATTAGCATTAATAGCATTTTAATATAATAAATATGATTATAGCCTTAATAGCATTTATAATAGCTTAATATGATTATTTTTAGCATTATAGCATTAATATTAGCATTAATATAGCATAATTATTTATAGCATTAAATAGCATTATTATTAGCATATAGATTATTAATAGCATTTAATTATTAGCATTTAATAGCATTTATGTAATAGCATTTAATAGCATTAATAATACAATTAATAGCATTAATATTAGCATTAATAGCATTAATAGTATTATTAATAGCATGAATAGCATTATTAATAGCATTAATAGCATAAATAATCGTATTAATAGCATTACTATGAGCATAAAGAGCATTAATAGCAATATATTATTAGCATTAATAGCATTTTGAATATCATAAATAGCATGATTATTAGCCTTAATAGCATTATTAATAGCGTTAATATGATTATTATAAGCATTATTAGCATTAATATTAGCATTAATAGCATAATTATTAGCATTAATAGCATTATTATTAGCAGTAATAGCATTAATAGCAATATTATTTGCATTAATAGCATTATTATTACCATTAATAGCATAATTATTAGCATTAATAGCATAATTATTAACATTAATAGCAGTAATAATAGCATTATAATAGCAATATTATTTGCATTAATAGCATTATTATTACCATTAATAGCATAATTATTAGCATTAATAGCATAATTATTAACATTAATAGCATAATTATTAGCATTAATAGCATTAATAGCAATATTATTTGCATTAATACCATTATGATTACCATTAATAGCAATATTATTTGCATTAATAGCATTCTTATTACCATTAATAGCCTAATTATTAGCATTAATAGCATAATAATTACCATTAATAGCATTAATAATAGAATTAATAGCAATATTATTTGCATTAATAGCATTATTATTACCATTAATACCATAATTATTAGCATTAATAGCATAATTATTAGCATTAATAACATAAATATTAGCATTAATAGCATAATTATTAGCATTAATAGCATTATTATTAGCAGTAATAGCATTATTAATAGCATTAATAAAATTAATAATACAATTAATAGCATTTATTTATTTATTTTATTATTAATTTTTATTTAATTATTTATTAATTTTTATTTATTTTTTTATATTTTTTAATTATTTTTTAATTATTTTTTTTATTATTAAATTTATTATTTATTTAAAGTGAGCCTGAGGCAGAGACCCAGTTCTCTTTCAGGTCCGCTGAAAGGGCTGATATTATTAGCATATATTTATTTTTTTTATTATTATTTTTATTTAATTATTAATTATTTTTTATTTATTTTATTATTATTTTTTAATTATTTTTTAATTATTTTTTTATTATTAAATTTATTATTTATTTAAAGTGAGCCTGAGGCAGAGACCCAGTTCTCTTTCAGGTCCGCTGAAAGGGCTGATATTATTAGCATATATTTATTTTTTTTATTATTATTTTTATTTAATTATTAATTATTTTTTATTTATTTATTTATTATTTTTTAATTATTTTTTTTATTATTAAATTTATTATTTATTTTAAGTGAGCCTGAGGCTGAGACACAGTTCTCCTTCAGGTCCGCTAAAGGGCTCATATTATTAACATTTAAATTTTTTTTTTATTATTATTTTTAAATTAATTATTTAGTATTTTTTATTTATTTTTTTATTATTTTTTAATTATTTTTTAATTATTTTTTTTATTATTAAATTTATTTGTTGACATACATTAGCGGTGTGTCGGCGAATTAACGGCCGGGCCCCTGGTTCTATTTGTCGGCCCCAAAATCGCGGACACACCGCTAATGTATGTCTATGGGCAGTGAGCTCGAATTCTGATTGGTCGGCGTCAGCAGAGAGCGACCAATCAGAAATCGAGCTGACTGCCCATAGACATGCATTAGCGGTGTGTCCGCGATTTTAGGGCCGACAAATAGAACCAGGTGGGCGGCCATAAAATCGGCGACACACCGCTAATGTATTTCAATGGGATATGAGGTGCTCTTCTGATTGGCTGAGGGCATTAGACAGCGACCAATCAGAAGAGCAGCTCACATCTCATAGAGATAGAATGGCGGATTTTTCGTCCATTCTATCTTAATGAGAAGTGAAGAGGACGTCGGAGATGGAAGTTGGCGGAAAGAAGACAGAAGACCCCGGGGGCCGGACGAAGAGCCGGAGATGGCGGAAAGAAGAGAGAAGAACGGCGGGGCCGGAGGAAGAGGACGGCTGGCCGGACGAAGGACTTGTGGATCGGACGGACGATCAGATGACTAAGAAGGCATGTAAGTGATCGACGGGGGCTTTAGGTTAGGTTAGCGGGGGCTTCGGGTGTAGGGCGTTAGGTGTTAGCGGTGTGAGCTTAGGAGGCAGCGGGGCTTAGGGGATAGGGGCTTAGGTGCGGCGGGGCTTAGGGGGTAGGGGGGGTAGGGGTTTAGGTGCGGCTTCGGGGGTAGGGGGTTAGGTGCGGCTTAGGGGGTAGGGGCTTGCGGCAGAGGGTAGTGGCTGCGGCGGGGTAGTGGGTTAGGGCGGCAGGGGGTAGGGGCTTGCGGCAGAGGGTAGTGGCTGCGGTGGGGTAGTGGCTTAGGGTGGCAGGGGGTAGGGGCTTCGGCGGCGGGGTAGTGGCTTAGGGGTTAGGTGCGGCAAAGGGTAGTGGCTGCGGCGGGGTATTGGTTTAGGGCGGCAGGGGGTAGGGGCTTGCGGCAGAGGGTAGTGGCTGCGGCGGGGTAGTGGCTTAGGGCGGCAGGGGGTAGGGGCTTCGGCGGCGGGGTAGTGGCTTAGGGGTTAGGTGCGGCAGAGGGTAGTGGCTGCGGGGGGGTAGTGGGTTAGGGCGGCAGGGGGTAGGGGCTTGCGGCAGAGGGTAGTGGCTGCGGCGGGGTAGTGGCTTAGGGCGGCAGGGGGTAGGGGCTTCGGCGGGGCGGGGTAGTGGCTTAGGGGTTCGGTGCGGCAGAGGGTAGTGGCTGCGGCGGGGTAGTGCTTAGGGCGGCAGGGGGTAGGGGCTTGCGGCAGAGGGTAGTGGCTGCGGGCGGGGTAGTGGCTTAGGGCGGCAGGGGGTAGGGGCTTCGGCGGCGGGTTAGTGGCTTAGGGGTTAGGTGCGGCAGAGGGTAGTGGCTGCGGCGGGGTAGTGGGTTAGGGCGGCAGGGGGTAGGGGCTTGCGGCAGAGGGTAGTGGCTGCGGCGGGGGTAGTGGCTTAGGGCGGCAGGGGGTAGGGGCTTCGGCGGCGGGGGTAGTGGCTTAGGGGTTAGGTGCGGCAGAGGGTAGTGGCTGCGGCGGGGTAGTGGTTAGGGCGGCAGGGGGTAGGGGCTTGCGGCAGAGGGTAGTGGCTACGGCGGGGTAGTGGCTTAGGGCGGCAGGGGGTAGGGTCTTCGGCAGGGGGGTAGTGGCTTAGGGGTTAGGTGCGGCAGAGGGTAGTGGCTGCGGCGGGGTAGTGGGTTAGGGCGGCGGGGGTAGGGGCTTGCGGCAAAGGGTAGTGGCTGCGGCGGAGGGTAGTGGCTTAGGGCGGCAGGGGGTAGGGGCTTCGGCGGCGGGGGTAGTGGCTTAGGGGTTAGGTGCGGCAGAGGGTAGTGGTTGCGCGGGGTAGTGGCTTAGGGCGGCAGGGGGTAGGGGCTTGCGGCAGAGGGTAGTGGCTGCGGCGGGGTAGTGGCTTAGGGCGGCAGGGGTAGGGGCTTCGGCGGCGGGGTAGTGGCTTAGGGGTTAGGTGCAGCAGAGGGTAGTGGCTGCGGCGGGGTAGTGGCTTAGGGCGGCAGGGGGTAGGGGCTTGCGGCAGAGGGTAGTGGCTGCGGCGGGGTAGTGGCTTAGGGCGGCAGGGGGTAGGGGCTTCGGCGGCGGGGTAGTGGCTTAGGGGTTAGGTGCGGCAGAGGGTAGTGGCTGCGGCGGGGTAGTGGCTTTAGGGCGGCAGGGGGTAGGGGCTTGCGGCAGAGGGTAGTGGCTGCGGCGGGGATAGTGGCTTAGGGCGGCAGGGGGTAGGGGCTTCGGCGGCGGGGGTAGTGGCTTAGGTGTTAGGTGCGGCAGAGGGTAGTGGCTGCGGCGGGGTAGTGGCTTAGGGCGGCAGGGGGTAGGGGCTTGCGGCAGAGGGTAGTGGCTGCGGCGGGGTAGTGGCTTAGGGCGGCAGGGGGTAGGGACTTCGGCGGCGGCGGTGGTAGTAGGCTTAGGGCGGCAGGGGGTAGGGGCTTCGGCGGGACTTAGGGGGTAGGGGCTTGCGGCAGAGGGTAGTGGCTGCGGCGGGGTAGGTGTGGTTAGGTGCGGCTTCGGGCGTAGTGGGTTAGGTGCGGCTTCGGGGGTAGGGGGTTAGGTGCGGCTTAGGGGGTAGGGGCTTGCGGCAGAGGGTAGTGGCTGCGGCGGGGTAGTGGCTTAGGGCGGCAGGGGGTAGGGGCTTGCGGCAGAGTGTAGTGGCTGCGGCGGGGGTAGTGGCTTAGGGCGGCAGGGGGTAGGGGCTTCGGCGGCGGGGTAGTGGCTTAGGGTTAGGGGTGGTGCGGCAGAGGGTAGTGGTTGCAGCGGGGTAGTGGCTTAGGGCGGCAGGGGGTAGGGGCTTGCGGCAGAGGGTAGTGGCTGCGGCGGGGTAGTGGCTTAGGGCGGCAGGGGGTAGGGGCTTCGGCGGCGGGGTAGTGGCTTAGGGGTTAGGTGCAGCAGAGGGTAGTGGCTGCGGCGGGGTAGTGGCTTAGGGCGGCAGGCAGGGGTAGGGGGCTTGCGGCAGAGGGTAGTGGCTGCGGCGGGGTAGTGGCTTAGGGCGGCAGGGGGTAGGGGCTTCGGCGGCGGGTGAGGTAGTGGCTTAGGGGTTAGGTGCGGCAGAGGGTAGTGGCTGCGGGCGGGGGTAGTGGCTTAGGGCGGCAGGGGGTAGGGGCTTGCGGCAGAGGGTAGTGGCTGCGGCGGGGATAGTGGCTTAGGGCGGCAGGGGGTAGGGGCTTCGGCGGCGGGGTAGTGGCTTAGGTGTTAGGTGCGGCAGAGGGTAGTGGCTGCGGCGGGGTAGTGGCTTAGGGCGGCAGGGGGTAGGGGCTTGCGGCAGAGGGTAGTGGCTGCGGCGGGGTAGTGGCTTAGGGCGGCAGGGGGTAGGGACTTCGGCGCGGCGGTGGTAGTGGTGGCTTAGGGCGGCAGGGGGTAGGGGCTTCGGCGGGACTTAGGGGGTAGGGGCTTGCGGCAGAGGGTAGTGGCTGCGGCGGGGTAGTGTGGGTTAGGTGGCGGCTTCGGGGGTAGTGGGTTAGGTGCGGTTCGGGGGTGAGGGGGTTAGGTGCGGCTTAGGGGGTAGGGGCTTGCGGCAGAGGGTAGTGGCTGCGGCGGGGTAGTGGCTTAGGGCGGCTTCGGGGGTAGGGGCTTGCGGCAGAGGGTAGTGGCTGCGGTGGGGTAGTGGCTTAGGGCGGCAGGGGGTAGGGGCTTCGGCGGCGGGGGTAGTGGCTTAGGGCGGCAGGGGGTAGGGGCTTGCGCAGGAGGGTAGTGGCGCGGGCGGGGGGGTAGTGGCTTAGGGCGGCAGGGGATAGGGGCTTCGGCGGCGGGGGGTAGTGGCTTAGGGCGGCAGGGGGTAGGGGCTTGCGGCAGAGGGTAGTGGCTGCGGCGGGATAGTGGCTTAGGGCGGCAGGGGGTAGGGGCTTCGGCGGCGGGGTAGTGGTAGGTGGCTTAGGTGTTAGGTGCGGCAGAGGGTAGTGGCTGCGGCGGGGTAGTGGCTTAGGGCGGCAGGGGGTAGGGGCTTGCGGCAGAGGGTAGTGGCTGCGGCGGGGTAGTGGCTTAGGGCGGCAGGGGGTAGGGACTTCGGCGGCGGGGTAGTGGCTTAGGGCGGCAGGGGGTAGGGGCTTCGGCGGGACTTAGGGGGTAGGGGCTTGCGGCAGAGGGTAGTGGCTGCGGCGGGGTAGTGGGTTAGGTGCGGCTTCGGGGGTAGTGGGTTAGGTGCGGCTTCGGGGGTAGGGGGTTAGGTGCGGCTTAGGGGGTAGGGGCTTGCGGCAGAGGGTAGTGGCTGCGGCGGGGGTAGTGGCTTAGGGCGGCAGGGGGTAGGGGCTTGCGGCAGAGGGTAGTGGCTGCGGTGGGGTAGTGGCTTAGGGCGGCAGGGGGTAGGGGCTTCGGCGGCGGGGTAGTGGCTTAGGGCGGCAGGGGGTAGGGGCTTGCGGCAGAGGGTAGTGTATGGCTGGCGCGGGGGCTTCGGCGGGGTGTGCTGCGGGGTATGGCTTGGGCGGCAGGGGGGGCTCGGCGGCGGTAGTGTGGCGCGGGTGGCGCGCGGTAGTGGCTGGCGAGGGTAGGGCTGCGCAGAGGTAGTGGCTCGCGGTGGGTTAGGCGGCAGGGTAGGACTCGCGCGGTGTGGTTAGGCGCAGGGGGTAGGCTGGATGGGGGTAGGCTGCGGGAGGGTATGCTGCGGCGGGTATGTTAGTGCGGCTCGGGGTGGTAGGTGGCTGGTAGGGGTAGTGCGGTTAGGGGGTAGGGCTTGGCAGAGTAGTGGTCGCGGTAGTGCTAGGCGGGAGGGCTGCGGCGGTATGCTGGGGGGGAGGGTAGGGGCAGGGTGGGCTTCGGGGGGGTAGTGTGGCGGGTAGGTGGAGGTAGGCGCGGGGAGTGCTGGCGGGGTAGGGCTCGGCGGTATGGCTGGGCGCAGGGGAGGGGCTTGCGCAGAGGGTAGTGTGCGGGGAGCTTAGGGCGCAGGGTGGTGGGGGGTAGTGGTTAGGGTGGCGCAGAGGGTGGCTGCGGGGATGGTGGGCGGCGGGTAGGCTCGCAGGGTTGCTGCGCGGTGGGCTTAGGCGCGGGAGGCTTCGCGGGGGAGGGACTGGGTAGGCTTGCGCAGGGTGGCTTGCGAGGGTTGTGGGGGGTATGTAGGCGGCGGGTAGGTGGGCGGGTGGTAGGGCAGGGTGGGCTGGGGATTGGTTGCGGCAGGGGTAGGCTCGGGGGTGGTTAGGCGCGGGTAGGTTGGGGTTGGGGAGGGTGGTGCGGTAGGGGTGGTGCGGAGGTGGCTGCGGCGGGTAGTGCTAGGGGCAGGGGTAGGCTGCGGGGTGTGCGCGGGAGTGCTTGGCGCGGGTAGGCTTGCGGCGGGTAGTGGTTAGGGCGGGGTGGTGCGCGGGAGTGTTAGGTGGGGGGGGTAGGGCGCGGCGGTAGTGCTTAGGGCGGCGGGTAGGGCTTGCGCAGAGGTGTGGCTGCGGGTAGTGGCTTAGGGCGGCAGGGGTAGGGCTTCGGCGGCGGGGTAGTGTTAGGGCGGCAGGGGTAGTGGCTGCGGGGGGTAGTGCTAGGGCGGCGGGGTAGGGGCTTGCGGCAGAGGTAGTGGCTGCGGCGGGGAGTGGCTTAGGGCGGCAGGGGTAGGGACTTCGCGGCGGGGTAGTGGTTAGGGGGCAGGGGTAGGGTTCGGCGGACTTAGGGGTAGGGCTTGCGCGAGGTAGTGGCTGGCGGGTAGTGGGTTAGGTGCGGCTTGGGTAGTGGGTTAGGTGCGGCTTCGGGTAGGGGTTAGTGGGTTAGGGGGTAGGGCTTGCGGCAGAGGGTAGTGGCTCGCGGGGTAGTGGCTTAGGGCGCGGGTAGGGGCTTGCGGCGAGGGTAGTGGTGCGTGGGTATGGCTTAGGGCGGCAGGGTAGGTTCGGGGGGTGTGCTTAGGGCGGCAGGGTAGGGCTTGCGCGGGGTAGTGGGCTGGGCGGGGTAGTGCGGGCTAGGGGAGTAGGGGCTTCGGCGGCGGTGGTAGGGCTTGGGGGGTAGGGTGGCTTGCGGCAGAGGGTGTGGCTGCGGGGGTAGTGGCTGAGGGCGGAGGGCTGGGGGCAGGGGTAGGGGCGGCGGGGGTGGCTTAGGGTTGGCGGTAGAGGGTATGCTGCGGCAGGGGTAGTGGGTTGTCGGTGGGTGGTAGGGCGTAGTGGGTTAGGTGCGGTTAGGGGTAGGGGGTAGGGGGCTTAGGGGGTAGGGCTGGGAGGGGTAGGGCTGGGCGGGGGTAGTGGCTTAGGGCGGGAGGGGTAGGTGCGGCAGGGGGTAGGGCTTGCGGCGGGTGTGGTTAGGCGGCAGGGGGTAGGGCTTGGCGGCGGGGGTAGGGCTTCGGGGCGGGGCTAGGGTTAGGGGTGCGCGGCGGGGTAGGGGCTTGGGCAGGGGTAGTAGGGGCTTGCGGCAGAGGGTAGTGGCTGCGGCGGGGTAGTGGCTTAGGGCGGCAGGGGGTAGGGGCTTGCGGCAGAGGGTAGTGGCTGCGGTGGGGTAGTGGCTTAGGGCGGCAGGGGGTAGGGGCTTCGGCGGCGGGGTAGTGGCTTAGGGCGGCAGGGGGTAGGGGCTTGCGGCAGAGGGTAGTGGCTGCGGCGGGGTAGTGGGTTAGGGCGGCAGGGGATAGGGGCTTCGGCGGCGAGGTAGTGGCTTAGGGCGGCAGGGGGTAGGGGCTTGCGGCAGAGGGTAGTGGCTGCGGCGGGATAGTGGCTTAGGGCGGCAGGGGGTAGGGGCTTCGGCGGCGGGGTAGTGGCTTAGGGGTTAGGTGCGGCAGAGGGTAGTGGCTGCGGCGGGGTAGTGGGTTAGGTGCGGCTTCGGGGGTAGTGGGTTAGGTGCGGCTTCGGGGGTAGGGGGTTAGGTGCGGCTTAGGGGGTAGGGGCTTGCGGCAGAGGGTAGTGGCTGCGGCGGGGTAGTGGCTTAGGGCGGCAGGGGGTAGGGGCTTGCGGCAGAGGGTAGTGGCTGCGGTGGGGTAGTGGCTTAGGGCGGCAGGGGGTAGGGGCTTCGGCGGCGGGGGTAGTGGCTTAGGGCGGCAGGGGGTAGGGGCTGCGGCGGCGGGGTAGTGGCTTAGGGCGGCAGGGGGTAGGGGCTTCGGCGGGACTTAGGGGGTAGGGGGTAGTGGCTTAGGGTGGCAGGGGGTAGGGGTGTTTTAGAGCATGGCGCTGTAGTGTACAGCGCGATGGTATACTACAGTCCCATGGGCATACGCGTGTCGGCCCTTAAGCGCCAGCGGACATTGCGAGTCGTTGGCGCTTAGGTTTAAGGGCGGACAGGCGTATGGGCATGGGACTGTAGTATACTATAGCGGTGTACACTACAGTCGTATGGGCTTCTGTGGCTTGGTTAGCGGTGGGTGCAAGCGACTCGCAATGCCCGCTTCGCGGGCATTGCTTCGCGAGACTGCAACGACTCGCAGCGGGCATTGCTTCGGGAGTCGCCGTGGCCGCTACGCGGCCACGGACAGAGTCCAGGAGAAGCAGCCTGGACTCGCTAACCAAGCCACCGGAAGTTGCGCCGCTCCGACGGAAGTCAGTTACGGCAATTATATAATAGATTTGGGCATTTATTTCCTCATTGTTACTTACCGTAGATAGTTGAATAGATATTCCATAGAACTTGACAATGTCAGCTACAATGTGACTGTTGGTATGTTGGGCTTTACCCTCCTCCTCTATTACCATCTACATGCCCTTCTACAGCCCTCAATTCAAGTTTTCAGACTTACAACATGTGTAAAGGAAACCTTATTTACATTACAAATGTCTGGAAGCGACTGTTGTTAATCATACATTTGGGCTTTCCCTCCCTCATTGTTCTTGACATAGTGGAATAAATTTAGTTCTGTCTTAAAGGGTACACGAGAGGGGGCTTGCACGCATGGTATCTCATGTGAAGTGGCATTGAATGCTAAATGGCTTCCAGTTGACTAATATTCATCTTCTGTTCTCTTCATACAGTTAATATTCCAACACCACTTGCTGTCGACTGCATTTGCTAAACTGGGCTTCCAATCTCATTGCAAAACTGCATGTTAAATCGACCACTGTTTGCTGTAATGACCTCCACTGCAATATAAGCCTGACTCATATACTGTAGGCTTATGATAAATCTACCTCTGCATTTATTGCAAATATTCCTATGTCATATATATGCATTATATTCTTTACTCACCAATATATGACTATTTCCCACATTATAAATGTTATATTGTGGAAGGTGTGATTGTGTGGAGCCAGCTTTTGGCTAATGTCAGATCTGTGGTCTTTCATCATCAGTTTATCCTCTGCTGTGAGGTCCAGTTGCTAATTACCTGACACCATGTGACTTCCCACAATCTCCTTCACCTGATTCATTAGTGTGCCCTATATATTTAGTGCTGTCTAAAGGGGTACACGCGTGGGGGGTTTGCATGCGTGGCATCTCATGTGAAGTGCATTGAGTGCTAAGTGGCTAGCAGCTACTTCATGGCAGTTGACTAATATTCATCCTCTCTTGCCTTCACAAAGGTAATATTCCAACACTGCATTTTGTCATCTGCTTTTGCTAAACTAGGCTTCCAATTTCATTGCAAAACTGTGTCGAGCCCACTGGGATGGGGTACTCTGTACCGAACCAGGTTTGCTACTGGGGAATGTCACGGAGGTCCTGGTCCGGACCGTGTCCCAGGCTCTGGCAAGTAATAGGGGAATATTTACAGGGGATTAATGTCAGTCGTGACACCACCCACGGCTTGTGGTCAGTGATGGGACCACCGCTGCTGCAGAACCTCCGGGGATGATGTTAAAGCAGCTATAGATGGAATATTTCTCCGCGGCTAGAACTTAGTTCCCCGGGGCAGTGATGATGTTGGTGTATTGTGTAGGCTTGTAGTAGGTGCAGTTCACTTACTGTCCTGCTGCTGCAGCCTTCCTTCGTTCAGTGTCCAGAGCTGACAGGCTGTGGCTCTCCAGGCTGGATCTCTTTGCAGTCCTGTTGGAGGGAATAATGTGCAGGCAATAGAGAATCATGCAAGGGAGTCAGAGGCAGGGTTCACCGTGTTTACTTAGCAGTTTGTTCAGCAATTCAAGTACAGTTCTTACACGGGTTACAACTTTCCCCTCTGGGTTCCTCTTTACTCCCTGCAGCCAGGTTGTTCCTCTCTGTGACCCCTCACTCTTTCTCTGTCCTTTCCAGGCTTTATTCTCTTTCTTTCTCACTGTGTGCGTCTCCGAACAGTATGGCGGTGGCTCGGGCCCTTATGGGCCCTCGTGGTTGCCACTGAGCTGCCTGTTCTTTGGGATAGGAACTCTAACGTGGAGTTAGAGCTCCCCGTCGGTAGTCTGGGGAAACCAGGCTAGGCTCTATCAGGCTCCCTTCTACTGTGTGTCTCAGGCTCCATAAGGCTACTCCACCGGCAGTTGGTCAATTCAGCTGTGTTTCTAGGACCCAATATCACTGGTCCTCTCTTCCCTCACACTCCTGGGGTGCTGGCTCCGGATCAGCTTTCTCTCTGAGGCTGCACTGGCTCTTCAGATTCTGCGCTCCTTACACCCCACTCCTCCAGGATGTGTGCTTCTGTTCTTTACTGCTCAGCCTACCTCGGCATACTGGCTCCTTCCTCCTTCCCTTCTCTATTTCTACCATCTATCACCTGACCTGCTTGCTGTCCCACCCACTGTTCTCTAAACCCACCACCCCTTGCCCGCCTAGAGTACCGGGCTCCGGGTTGGGTGCTGCCCTCTAGTGGTGTGTGGGATGTCTGTGAGGGTGTTTGTGTAAACTGTCTTCCTATCTTACCTGGCTGCAGTTCCCTATGTGGCCTCCTGGTCGCAGGGGTGCAACAACTGCATAGTAATACTTCAAAATGGTTTGGTGTCATGTGCATTTGCTGAATTGGTCTTCCAATCTCATTGCAAAACTGTATGTATATTCCAACATTGCTTGCTTTCATGTGCATTTGCTAAACTGGGCTTCAAATTTAATTGCAAAACTGCATAGTAATAAACCAACACCACTTGCTGTCATCTGCATTTGCTGAACTGGGCTTCCAATCTCATAGCAAAACTGCATGTTAAATCTAGCTATGCTTGCTGTAATGACTAGTGATGAGCGAGTACTAAAATGCTCGGGTGCTCGAAGCTCGGGCTGAGCATCCCGAGATACTCGTGTACTCGGCCCGAGTACCGAGCCCAATGTTATCCTATGGGAGACACGAGTATTTTTATGAAATGACTGCCGGCAGCATGGAAAAACCCTAAAAATGTCACAAAAGTCTCAGAAGAGTGCTCAAATGACATGGCAACACCATGGGGAAGACCCCTGGAAGCTTTTCTCACTCAAAAGTCACAGCTGTGAACAATGTTGTCCGAGTTTCACGCCAATTTTACGGAGTCTCCAGAAAACCTTCCAAAATGACACCAAAATGAATATTTAGGGTGGAAATGTTAAGGGCACATACCCAATAGTGAGATACAGCTGGTATATGTTACTTTTTGTGATTACATGAAAGATTTTACGTGAAAACATTGTGCGGCACTCCGATGACCCTGAGAAGAGATGAACATGAAGCCCTGTCTTGAAATAATGTGCCCATTTTGAGGAACTGGGTCTATTGTAGTATCTTCCTTTGCCAGGGCAGTCCAAAATTGGGAGGCTCCTCATTGTCCCTGGATAGAGACGTGCAGGAGGGCCTGTAAACAAGAACTGGGTGTATTGTAGTATAGCCCTTTGGCCAGGGCAGCCAAAAATTGGAAGGTTCAACAATGACCCATGCATACAGACCTGTAGGAGGGCCTGTAACCCTCAAGTGGGTGTATTGTAGTATAGCCCTTTGGTCAGGGCAGCCAAAAATTGGGAGGTTCAACAATGACCCATGCATACAGACATACAGTAGGGCCTGTAACCCTCAAGTGGATGTATTGTAGTATAGCCCTTTGGCCAGGGCAGCCAAAAATTGGAAGGTTCAACAATGACCCATGCATACAGACATGTAGTAGGGCCTGTAACCCTCAAGTGGGTGTATTGTAGTATAGCCCTTTGGTCAGGGCAGCCAAAAATTGGGAGGTTCAACAATGACCAATGCATACAGACATACAGTAGGGCCTGTAACCCTCAAGTGGGTGTATTGTAGTATAGCCCTTTGCCCAGGGCAGCCAAAAATTGGAAGGTTCAACAATGACCCATGCATACAGACATGTAGTAGGGCCTGTAACCCTCAAGTGGGTGTATTGTAGTATAGCCCTTTGGTCAGGGCAGCCAAAAATTGGAAGGTTCAACAATGACCCATGCATACAGACATGTAGTAGGGCCTGTAACCCTCAAGTGGGTGTATTGTAGTATAGCCCTTTGGTCAGGGCAGCCTAAAATTGGGAGGTTCAACAATGACCCATGCATACAGACATGTAGTAGGGCCTGTAACCCTCAAGTGGGTGTATTGTAGTATAGCCCTTTGGCCAGGGCAGCCAAAAATTGGAAGGTTCAACAATGACCCATGCATACAGACATGTAGTAGGGCCTGTAACCCTCAAGTGGGTGTATTGTAGTATAGCCCTTTGGCCAGGGCAGCCAAAAATTGGAAGGTTCAACAATGACCCATGCATACAGACATGTAGTAGGGCCTGTAACCCTCAAGTGGGTGTATTTTAGCCTAGGCCTTTGGCCAGGGCAGCCAAAAATTGGAAGGTTCAACAATGACCCATGCATACAGACATGTAGTAGGGCCTGTAATCCTCAAGTGGGTGTATTGTAGTATAGGCCTTTGGCCAGGGCAGCCAAAAAGTGGGAGGCTCCTCATTGTCCCTGGATAGAGACGTGCAGGAGGGCCTCAAAACATTTTTCCCATTGAAAAGGAGCGGGTATCCTGTCGTTGTAATGACCATTCAAAAAGAATGGGCGTAAAAATTTACCACTGGGGGTATACCTGAAACAACAGCCTAAGTATTGTAACGGTCATTATGGTGGCACATGAGGAGAAGGAGGAGCAGTCCAGCGATTAGCCAAGGAAGAGGAAGACGACGTGGTGGATGATCCAGTAGCTGACCCAACCTGGCAGGAGGATATGCAGAGCGAGGACAGCAGTGCACAGGGGGAGGGAGGCGTAGCATCCCAACAGGCAGTACGAAGCAGGGTCGGGTCCGCAGGCAGAAGGCAGGGAACCGTTCCCCAGAACAACAACACGACACAAGGTGCCTGTGCAAATGTTAGGTCTTCCAGAGTCTGGCAGTATTTTAAGTTGGCTCCAGATGACTCTAAAAAGGCCATTTGCAACACCTGCCATGCCAGCATCAACAGGGGTACAAAAACTAGCAGCCTGACCACCACCAGCATGATCAGGCACATGTCAGCCAAGCACCCGACTGTCGTATATGATACAGTCTATATAGAGTCTAATGCATGGGTATAATGAGACACATGAGACATACGCTTCTTAAGCAGCTCTTGTATTGCTTCATACAAGTTAGTGCATCAACAGGATAACGTAAATGTAAGTTGCAGAGTGCAAGGCAAACAACCAAGGACATCAGAGCATTAAAGCATAGTACAAGTCTCAAGGAAAGCATTCAGAGTCTATTACTTCCCTGTCAGATGTTGCTGGCAAACAGGAGGATTCTGTGTCCATAAATGATTCCAGGCAGAGTGAATCCAGGCTTCAGAGAGCAAGTCACAGACAGATTGCAGACCTGATTCAGGAGCACAGGTAAATCATCTGAAACTGATTAAAAGGGCAAGAAACAGTGCAGGGACATCAAAGCTGAGGACTCCATATTGTTTGAGGGCAAAAGTCAATGCACAGGACAGGAAACAAGATGGCCGACAAAATACACTAAATGCAAACATAACAACAGATATAGCAAAAAAGACTGAATACCTTACAGCGACTTTGTGGGAAGTACAACAGAGTCGAGGAGCGGTGCTTGCTGATGTCACTGCTACGTCTTCGCGTGTTGTGCGTGCGAGCCAATCCCCTGTACATGCTGGCCGCGAATAAGCCTCCGGCTCTGCACCTGAAGTTGCCCACGCACAAATAACACCACCATCAAGCACGTCCTTGTCCCAGCGCAGCAATCAATTATCCATTCAGCAAACCTTTGAACGCAGGCGCAAATACGCTGCCAACGCCCCACATGCCACAGTCCTGAATTCTCACATTTCGCGACTCTTATGGTACCTTTACACGCCGCCACAACAGGATGGATACAACCCGCTACAGGCTACAAAAGTAGCTTGTCGCGCCAATATCGCCCGTAGTAGCGGCGTCTGAAGACGGGACGACACAGCCGGCTACAGATACCTCTGCATCCGTGCACTGCCCATAAACAGATGGCTACATCGCCGATTGTAGCGAGCTGTATCGGCGTGTAAAGAAGCTACAGAAGGGAACTCTGGACACCAGGCGATGTAGCTGCAATGTGGCTAAGGCGTCACCCATGCTCCGTGATACCGCGCCCCTTCAGCGATCATTGGTGGAAGATGCTGCGTTACGATTGGCCCTTGCCTCACAGCCCTCCATCTTGGATGAGCTGTCCCTTTAGCACTACACATACGCGCCGTATGCACGATCAGATAGTAGTACAATTACGCGGACACACACTTGAACGTAAAATCATAAATGGCCCATGATCTACATACAGTGTGCACATCCTATCAACATGATAACGAATAATGCGGGACACAGCGCACAAGTGTGTGTTACGTACCGCTCTGGCTTATTGCACAGCAGCTGCCGTAGAAGTGTTCCGGGTCTGGCAGTGCGCGCAGCGCGCACACAGATGCACACAATCCCATAGCACATCGGAGGAGATTACCCAGTAGACAGATCAGAGCCGTGTTGTACGGACTGCACTGTGGGTCTTCTGCAGTAGGGGCCGCATAAGTGTGTCGGCCGAGTCACTGCGTGTTGGGCTACTTATAAAGGTGCGTCACCCCCACAGCGGTCGTAATGACGTCATGACGTTGGTTTCATTTTCACTCTGCCTGCAAGGTGCCAGCCCCGCCTCTGCACACACCATAGCAGTCATGGCAGCCGTGCACCGCGCCGCAACATGGGGGATGGCGGAGCTGATCATCCTCATTGATCATTGCGACCGTCGGGACTATTGGGGCCACCATCACCACCGCCACCCCAGGCTGCGCAATCGGTGCACCGTGCGGCGGATCCAGCGGGCCCTGCTCTGCCAACTGGGGGTACAGAGGACAGTCAAAGCGATCCAAAAAAAGATCGCTGACTTGAAGCATAAGTGCCCAGGTCGTATACTGGACATCCGTGCCAGGATTGCCAGGCTGCGTGGTGAGTAATTGTTGCCCCAAAACACACACCGCCACATGTGCATGTCCCACAATACACAAAAAATGATGGAAACATATGACAAGGGACAGTGTGGCCTACACAATCAAACACATCATCACAGTGTTGTGCTCATCCAGTCAGGCCTAAAAACTGTCTCACACGCACAGTCCATGCATACAACATGAGTGTATGCATCCAGCATCACCTGGTTGATGCTAAGTAAGGCTGGGGTCACACACACAGATATCTGCCCACATATTGTTTGCAGATCTCTGTTTGCAGTCAAATCATGGTCACATGTTGACATTTGGAGACAGCCTCAAAATGGAACAATGTGTCCATGCTTTCACTGCAACCAGAGATCTGTCAACAATATCTGGCCACATATCTGTGTGTGTGTGACCCCAGCCTTAGCCGTCAAATACATACCCACACAAGCTCTTTGTAGGACAACAATGTGTAGGCATGATCTTATTACGTCTTTTATGTTCAAATTTCAAACTAGATGCTGAATCCTCATCAGAAGAAGGGCCCCATGCCCCACCCCCAGGTGGCCCATCAAGAACCCCACCACATCAGGCTCAAGTGGCACCCTTGTCCCCAGGGTCAACACCTTCCCCCGGGCCTCAGGAGCCAGACGTCCCGTCACCCACCGGGACAGAGGACGTGGAGGACCAGTCCGCACCTGGCAGCCCGCTGGAGTGTGACCAGCTGTCCCCATCTGCCTGGCTGCTGGAGGAACACATCAACTCCCCACAGGAGGGCGAGGAGCAGCAAGTACCTGGCGGCCCAGAGGAGTCTTTGCCCCGTAGCCCAGGACCACTGTTACCCCTGAACCACATAATGTGGCCACGGAGCCCCAGCCCGGGAGTAACACCACCTCCCACTGTCTCCAGCTCAGTGGCGAGTCCGGGGGTGACCATGTCCCCACACAGTGACTATGGTGGTAAGTGGGTTATGTTGCCACAGACACCCTGCACACTGTTGCTTAAATTTCATCTGGGGCCAAACAATTTATGTAAACAAAGTAAACCATGTTGGTTCACCCTTTTTCCAGATGGTGAACGTGCGGGCTCATATGGATGGAGCTTGACCCCATCTCCCTCCCCGTCTGATGGTGAACTGGATTTGGAGGAACAGGGTAAGTGGATGGTTGCGGCCAGTCATGACTAACCATCAGCAGTGACGACTGTGTACTAAAGTTTGTGTTTACTCCCAATACAGGTGCCCCTACCATGGAGGAATTCATCCAGGCCCATCAGGCATTTGTGGCCCGTTTGACCACGGCTCTACAGCGTGGCCTGCAGGACCTTGGCCGCCTGGCTCAAATGCTGGCGGACCTACACCCACACCATGGTTCACACCCATGAATTTGAGGGATGCATTGTATCCTGGCCAAACATGGCCCCACAAACAGTTGTCCTTGTTGGACCCTAAAATTTTCACACGTTGGCTTGTTGCCTTGCAAAAGTGAAAATATTGTTTTTTTTTTTTTTGCCCCCGTTGGGCTCTTTTCTTATAGTGTCCCACATTGGGACCATCACAAGTGTGGACTGGCTAGCCCCATCTGGCCTACAATCCCTATACTGTCCCACATTGGGACCATCACAAGTGTGGACTGGCTAGCCCCATCTGGCCTACAATCCCTATACTGTCCCACATTGGGACCATCACAAGTGTGGACTGGCTAGCCCCATCTGGCCTAAGCCTTCCTTGTATGATGGCAAATGTCTGTGACACATGTATGTTTACAATACAATGCTGTTCTAACTTTGTTATACGCTCCTTCATGTGACCTTACTAATATTTGGTGACCAAACCTCACCATAACCTAACTATGTGAGGCACATCACAACATCCCTTTGTGAATGTGCTAAGACATTCCAAATGAACCGATGGTGATCCTGCTGAGCGAGCACTGGCCCATATTGTGTGGCTTGGGGAAACCTATTATTGGCCACAATTACATTCACCCCCAAAAACCCCCACAATCCTTATTCTGAAATGAATACACAATTGTGTTAATAAAAAAAATTTAATCCAGGCTGGAATTTAAAATAAATTACAAATAGAATTTTTGTGGAAAAAAAATTAAAAAAAACCACAAATTATGCCCAATACTCAACCAACAAAATATACATATAAAACGCAATTCCTGAAATTATAAAGTCCAGACTGCCAATTCTGTGCATTGGCTACTAGTGTCCAAATTACTCCTCTTCTGTCGGCTCTGACAATGCCGCATCCCCCTCCTCTGAGGGCAGCCCCGACCTGCCCCAGAACGTCTGGTTGAACGACGATGTGTTGAGGGGGGATGGGGTGACTGTGGCGGGGCCGGTCTTCTCACGGGCCGAGATGGGGCAGCTGGTGAAAGGGGCCACAAGGTGTGTTGCATGGGGGGGGGGACGTGGCAGCCCCATTGAAGGGCCCCATCATCGGCAGCATCAGCGGCATTGTGGAAGACCCTCAGAAGGATCTTTTTCTGGAGCGGCTCCATCCCTCGCATTCTGTTGCTCATGTAGAGGGCGTCGGTGTCCATGTGGGTCCGCTGTTCATCCAACAGCACGCGTCGGGCCCAGGTCGCCAGCTCCGTCTCAGGTGGTGCAGGACGTCGGCGGCGACGGATCCCGGAGCTGGGACCTGGGCCTGGACCCACATCACTCGCCCCGCCCTCCTGCTCAGCCCCAGATGTCATGGGCTGAGCATCATCAGCAACAGAATCCTCGGCAATGGAGCCGTCCTCTTCTGGGGCCTGTGGGTGGGGGAAAAAAAAAAAAACCATTAGTGGAGGCAATATCAACTGTATACATTCACAACAGGACTCTATATACCACTCCCACACACACCAAGGCCAACTACCAGAATGGAAAATGAGGAATAACACAGTAAAGCAAATAAGGTTCAAGACCCCAACACCAGTGGTTCTCCTGTACACTCACCTCGACCATTCCAGGAGCTCAGCTAAATACATAATTAGTTGTTTGTCACGTAGCCGTAATCCAATATTAGGACATGTCACCACAACACCTTGATACTGGGGGCTGTGCTGGCCAATGACACATATTGGGCACCTTCCCATTAGGACTCCTTTATGGTGAGAATCCACCCCTCACTCAATTACCTTTAACCCACTGGCAACAAAGCCAACACACAATGTGAGACAGCACCATTTACTACATGGTACTATGTGGCTGTTTGAGAACAAACCACCTGCTATCTTGAAACCCTTAAATAACTAACCTAAACATACCAAGATGTTGTGGAAGAAGCAACATTGCAATACGGCTGGAAGCATAGAATAGAAAAGTCTGGCAAGTCATGGAAGGAGGGCAGATAGATTGACACCCCAAGGTGTGCCGCAGCAAGGAGGTAAATATGCCAACACATTTGGTGTGAAGGATTTATCGAAGCACACATGTGAAGGAAACATTGTGGGCCACCACTGTCACACAATTACCCACCTCCTGTGGCGCAGGTGGTGATGCAGCCGGGCCTACATGGGACGCAGCAACGGGGCAGTTGGTGGTCGTTCGATGCGGGCGAACCTCGCCCAGGATGAAGGTGAACAGGGGATAGTACCATAGGGTAGGTGATGGTACCTCCTCTGCTCCAGCCCCTGAGCGACGACGCTGGTACTGAATGTGAGCCCGCATGAACGCCGACCTCATGTTTTTGATCTTAAGTGCCACCATATGCTGGTCCCACGTCTTGCCTACCCTTGGCTCCAAGCGATTTGCCAGAGCCACAAGACTCCTGTAGGCCTCGGCCCTCGCTGCCCGATTTTTATATTTGGGCAGCGAGCTGCGCTACAAACATTCGTGCCGCTGATACTCCGTGAGAAGCTGGGATTCCAATTCCACAGTACCCGTCGGCATCTGCCGATGAAAAATTAAAAAAAAAAGAACACAGTCACAACACAAGGCATACCGACATTTCAAAACTTGCCACAATCATACACATAATCATTAACTTTCTACAGTGATCATCTATGCAGCTATTTTGTGGAGTGAAACTGGCCATGAGTGTGCCATTTTCTCAATCTCAGACCGCTACTAACTCAAACACATGTATGCTGCCAATATCAAGCCCCGGATATCGGTGTCCACCTACAGATGTTTCAAACATGATTTCAGTCCCCAATGTACCTATTGCAACACACCTTGACACGGTGTGTGCGTACATACCTGTAGAGGGCAACATGTGACCTAACACGTTGTGTGCTAACTAGTACCTGGCCAGTGTCCACAATGGTAAGGGGTCACTATATCAGAAAGGCGGGCTGGGTGTGTGCCAACACTGCACATACTACATGTAATGTGCACCCAGATGATCATGTAGGTGTTCCTCCAGACGTGGAAGTCCCATTTTAACACATGTACCCAACATCCCTGGAATGTCCGCCACAATTCTACCACCCCTGAAATGTTGATGTGAAGTACCAGCCAAAGAAATAACACCGTGCTCTTTTACCATTGCCAAAAAGCAGAAGGTGCAATACATACTTACACTATATAAGTAGAGGCACTACCTGGCTACTGGGCGACACAGAATAAGGTTCACATATTTAATATTACGTGTTCAATATTTGCATGCCGCTTCAAACATGGCCATACACACATCGCCTAAGCTGCCTGTGCCAGAACCAGCTGCGTTCATTACATTTTCTTACAAACCGCTAAAGAGGCTTACCGTCAGAGCAACAGAAGTCAAACAGGACACTAGTAACTCAATGCACATCGACGTCTGGACACGGAGCAGTGGCCATTGACCTGCCTTTATAGTCCGGGACACCAATCACAGCGGACACAATAATGCACATCCTGAAGGGGCACCTGGGTGCGGATTTGCCTTCCGCTAATTGGTGGAGATCGCTGAATCGTGATAGGTTGGCGGCCCTTTAAAAGTTGGCCATCCCGCCAAACATTACGCTTGCTGGCCAGACCCATTAGGTAAGTTTTTGTGGACACACATGGAATTGGCGCAGGGTGGGGTGCATATGTTGATGTTCTTGGAGAGCGCCGGAGACTGGTGTAGCGGCCGATATAGGGGTTTGTATTTTTGGGGACGACATATAGTGTAGTGTGTGGGTTAGGATACGGCATTTTGTGTGGGCCTTGACACTTTTGTTGAGATACATTGCTGTGTTTGTTCGCAGACAACATACAGGAGAATGGATGCATGACTGTAGACGGAACTGTGTCACTCATGTCGACTGGATCGATTTCTGCATACTGGTTGTGGCCAATGGAGACTGTGTTCAACGGGAATGGGATGACACAGGGCTTTGAGGTGTTGGGCGCCAGACATGGCATACATGTGTATTTAAAATGACACCTTCAAAAACCAATTACACCATGGGTAACCATCCGCAGTCATGTGCAATGTTGTTTGGTTCATGTAGCCTTCCTCAACCTTCCATATCGGGGTACGTCACATTCGTTATTCTTCTCATTTTTACTGTAATCAATTGACATTATGGGCTGTGTAATGGATTATGGGACCTGTTTGACCAACATTATTGGTGACACATGTCCCTTTCTAACTCACCTAGGTGCAGATGTGTGAATTTTGGGAGCTCCCATTGACGTTGATGTAGAGGAGGCCACTCTCAATCGCCGTGTGCCATGTTGTTTGGGGTGACTACTGGGTGTTTGCCGTCCTTGCTTCAGGGTTGTGTTTTGGGCCCACACAAGAGATGCCATCCTCTTGGCTATAGTGTGTAATGGAAAAGAGGTGTGGCTTGCTGAACCTGCTGACTTGCACACATTTTGGTCTATGTACTCATGTTGTGCTTTCACATCTACAGGTGCTGATATTGAGGATGCAGAATATCCATGACCGCAATGTTATCGTGGCTCTTGCGTTGGTGGAAGAGCAAATGTGGTATCAGGATCGGTATGAAAGGTTGATGAGGCGCAGACAGCGGCGGATGTGGACCCGTGATTGGCTTCTGAGGCGGGAAACCCGGGGCCACATGCAGCTGTTGCGGGAGCTGGAGCTTAACTGTCCTGATGATTACCGAAACTATCTCCGTATGCCCGAGGACTGTTTCACCTTCCTATTGGAGCGTGTAGGGCCAATGATAGCGCGTCAGGACACTATAATGCGCCCATCAGTATCAGCTGCTGAGCGGTTGGCGATCACTTTGCGGTTCCTGGCTACAGGGCAGTCCATGACATCCCTCACATACGTGTCACGTGTCTCCCTGCCCCTGCTGAGCCGCCTGATCCCTGAAACGTGTTGGGCCATCTGGAGAGCTCTGCAGCCAGCCTACATGAAAATGCCATTAACCGCCGCAGAATGGCTGGAAGTGGCCCAAGGGTTTGAAACCCGGTGGAACTTCCCCAACTGTGGCGGGGCATTGGATGGTAAGCACGTGAGGATTACCAAACCTGCCCACTCTGGCTCTTTGTATTACAATTACAAAGGGTATTGTAGTATAATCCTCATGGCTGTAGTAGATGCCAACTATGAGTTCCTCTACGTGGATGTTGGAATGCCCGGTCGCAACTCAGATGGGGGTGTGTTTGCCCTAAGCTCCTTGGCAACACTACTAGGGAATGGTGGGCTAAACTTACCCTCAAATGAGCACACGACCGAACATCTCAACTTTGCATTTGTGGCGGATGAAGCATTCCCACTTCAGGAACACCTACTGCGGCCATATCCCCAGAGGGCCCTTACTTCTGAGAGACGCATTTTCAACTACCGGCTATCCCGGGCCCGCCGTGTAGTTGAAAATGCGTTTGGGATAATGGCCAATAGATTCCGGATTTTTCATACACCTATACATATGAAACCGGAGTCTATTGACGCGTAGTAGTGGTGGCCTGCTGTGTGCTACATAACTTCCTGCGTCGTAGGGATAGGGCATCATACACGCCAGGAGGTTATGTAGATAATGCAGACGCTACAACAGGGGAGCTCCGTCCAGGGTCTTGGCGTGATGAGGCCCATGTGATTGTGCCACTCCAGCCGCAGAGCCATGGCCGCACTCGGCAGGAGGCCAGGGACAGTAGAGAAGCTTACTGCTCCTACTTCAATGGGTCTGGTGCAGTGAGCTGGCAGGACCAGGCCATATAATGTGGCTGGCTCTGGGAGTTGCTTTTTGTGTTTTCAATGAAGGTGACAGCAGGTTAGCTGCACCCCTTTAATGTTTGGTTGACCTTTTCCATTCTCTTTGTTTTCATTATGTGCATGAGTTTTCATTATGTAGTTATTTAGTTAGTTAGTTTAGGTTATTTTGGTATTTTTTCCATGCACAGTTTGCAATGTGTGGTGATTTGCTTATCCATTGAATTTGCCTGATTAATGTCACCTGCTCTTGAATTCTACAATGTTTTTACTTCATGTATATTTTGTTTGCACAAGACAAGGTCAAGATTCATGCAATATATTAAACCTTTTTCTGTTGGATCCAACATAATCTGTGTGAGCCTGATTACTTGGTGGAGGAGGGCAATGTGATGCAGGGTTGGGTGGGGGCCTGGGATGTCATAGCCACCTATTGGCTGGGATTGTGCACACAATATGTGTGGGTAGCCATGTTTTTCTGAAAGTCTTTTGCCCAACAGTGTTTGTGGCCATTGTGCGTACATGATCCTTTATTTTGTTGTAGGCAGAGGGTCCCCTGCACACAGCACATTGATGCAGGACATATTCTTGTCAGGTGTTTGCTAATACACTGTCACACAGATCTTTGACTTGGTGCCTTGGAAGCTGATCCACTACATTCACATCTGTCAGCACATATATTAAACCCCATTCAGCCTGTATACATACACATACTTCACCACAGTTGTCACAGATTTTTGACAGAAAACGCACATACTGTCTTTTGTAAGACGCTAATGTGTGGCACACAAACGCACCTCAGTGCAATCGGCACACGCGGCTGTCACAAGCGCTGATCGTGCGTGACAAGGCAAACACTTGTACTACGCACACATAGCCCCGGACCGCTACTTTAATACACACGGGATATGTGACTGGCCACCGCTCTAGCGTGACCCATTACCATCGATTTGGATGCATTCGCCAGGCTCCGCCATGTCACAAGCGCTTATTCCGTGCCACACTCCGCTCACTAGTACGGCACGTCTCGGCCATCCGCCCTTTCCGTCGTGCCCAATCACAACTCCGTAGTGTTGGCCAATGGTTGTGGTTTGGGCGCGGCGTACAGGTCTGTGGCACGCCTATTTGTTTTACGTCCTGCCTTTGTTGCTCCCAGATCACTCTGTGGTGGCGGTGTGTAAAGCTGGTACGCTGAGCTACAAACGGCTACTTGCGACACCCGGCGATGTATGTAGCTGTAGATGTAGCGTAGCGCACCTTGTGGCGGCGTGTATAGAGGGTGCGGTTCCCGTTGGTAACCGTTCGGCCGTGCTCGTGCACGTGAAGTTGCCGTTGGTATCCATCCTGTTGTGGCGGCGTGTAAAGGTACCATTAGTGCTAGAAATGTTGCCTTTACGGCTGGTGGAGACGGAAGCATTCCGCGACCTGATGGCGGCTGCTGTCCCACGTTACTCGGTCCCCAGCCGCCACTATTTCTCCAGATGTGCCGTCCCCGCATTGCATAACCACGTGTCCAACAGCATCACACGTGCCCTGAACAACGCTGTTTCAGCCAAAGTCCACGTAACCACAGACACGTGGACAAGTGCTTGTGGGCAAGGCCGCTACATCTCCTTGACAAAACACTGGGTTAATATTGTGGAGGCTGGGACCCAGTCTGAGCGAGGGATGGAACACAGTCCTTCCCACACCGTCGGGAAATGGGTCAAACTCCAGACATAACACCTGAGGAGTGGAGATGGATGTCCGACCTATGTACCGTCCTCCAAAACTTTGAGGACTCCACGAAGATGGTGAGCGGCGATGACGCCATTTATTAGCATCACCATACCACTACTCTGCCTTCTAAAACAGTCTCTGCTGAAAAACAAAGAGGATGCATTGCAGGCCGAGCGCGATGACTTGGAGCAAGAAACAGTAGTGGGTGTGGGTGAAAACACACAGCCCAGCCTCATCTCATCACAACGTGCAGTGGAGGACTATGACGAGGAGGAGGAGGATGAAGACATGGAGCAACTCTCTGGCCAAATTGAGGATATGACATGCACACCAGTCATACCCTCGATTCAGCGTGGCTGGCCAGAGGACAGGGGAGATGAGGAGGAGGAGGAGGAGGACAGCATGTTCAGTCATCGTGTTGGTCTGGATACTGAAGTGATGGCTGTTAAGAGTCTGGCGCACATGGCTGACTTTATGGTAAGCTGCCTGGCTCGTGACCCTCGCGTTCAGAACATCTTGGCCGACAATCAATATTGGTTGGCAACACTCTTAGACCCACGCTACAAGGAGAACTTTATGTCTCTCATTCCTGAGTAGGAGATGTCAGCCAAAATGCAGCAGTTCCAGAAGGCCATAGTCACGGAAGTAGGCAAATCATTCCCCTCACAAAACGCTAGCGGCATAGGTCAGGAATCGGTGGAGAACCAAGGCGTACGGCCGAGAGGGGCACAAGTCCAATCCGCCACAGGTAGTGGAACAGTCTTTACGATGTGGGACAGTTTTCTCAGCCACTCACGTACCACAGCCCCTGAGGTGCGGGGTAGTTCCACAAGAAATGCTAAGTTTGGCCAGATGCTGAAGGAGTACCTTGCAGATCGAACAACTGTACTGCGAGATTCCTCTGTGCCTTACAATTATTGGGTCTCCAAGCTGGACACGTGGCATGAATTGGCTCTCTACGCCTTGGAAGTCCTGGCCTGCCCTGCCGCTAGCGTTTTGTCAGAGCGTGTTTTCAGTGCCGCAGGTGTAATCATTACTGATAAACGCACCCGCCTGTCAACTGAAAATGCTGACAGGCTGACTCTGATCAAAATGAACAAGGGTTGGATTGGGCCAGACTTCACCACACCACCAACAAATGACAAATGAATTTAAATTTTGTTATGGCAATTAGCCATGTACCTCCACTCACCCATGGGTACACACTTCTGGACTTCCGAGTGTCCAAGTGTGGGATCAGTAATGTCCGTGGACGTGTACTCGGCCTGGTGGTAGGAAGGGGGATCAGGTTGGGAAATGTGCGGTGCAGTATCACGGCTACTGACGCTTGACTGTGTGGAAGACAGGGTGTTGGTGGAAAATAAAAGAAGGAGGGGGAACAAGAGGCGCAATAGTGCCCTATCACTATGGCACTAGGAGTAAAGTGGTGAAAAAGGGATCCACTCACCTGGAGCAGTTGTGTAACCCACAACCGGCTTGAAGGCGTATTTAGTGATTTATTTCTGGATGGCTGCTGCAGGACTTCCACCGTCCACTCATATGTGGAGATATGCCGAATCGTGGGGAAGAAAATGGTGTGTCACGGTCCGCGCTGCCAAATAACATCCACTCCGAAAAATAATGCACTTGAAGATGGAACTTCAAAGTAACGTTTTTATTGCTTCCTACGCGTTTTGGTGCCCTCCTGGCACCTTCCTCAGGGATCTGATCCCTGAGGAAGGTGCCAGGAGGGCACCGAAACGCGTAGGAAGCAATAAAAACGTTACTTTGAAGTTCCATCTTCAAGTGCATTATTTTTCGGAGTGGATGTTATTTGGCAGCGCGGACCGTGACACACCATTTTCTTCCCACGATTAGGGTGTTGGTGGAGGTGCCAATCTGACTTGAAGCATTATCCGCAATCCAAGTAACAACCTGTTGACACAGGTGTTGGTTCAAGAGCGGTGTACTGGAGCGGGCCCCAAGAATTTGGGACAGGACGTGTGAGCGAGTAGATGTGCCCCTTTGTTGTTGCGAAATTAGTGCTTGCACACGACCTCGGCCTCTGCCTGCACCACCATCACGTTCACTTCATTGTTCCTTGCCAACGCTCTTGCGCATTTTGCTTGTATACAGCGACAACAGTCTGGTGATTGTAATGGTGACAGGAGATTAGGATTTTAGTCCCTAACCTGTATCAAGGTATGACGTACACCAGTCTGGTGACTGTAATGGCTTCAGGAGAGGATTTTAGTCCCTAACCTGTATAAAGGTAGTATGTACACCAGTCTGGTGACTGTAATGGTGTCAGCAGAGGATTTTAGTTCCTAACCTGTATTAAGGTAGTACGTACACCAGTCTGGTGACTGTAATGGTTTCAGGAGAGGATTTTAGTCCCTAACCTGTATCAAGGTATGACGTACACCAGTCTGGTGACTGTAATGGTTTCAGGAGAGGATTTTAGTCCGTAACCTGTATTAAGGTAGTACGTACACCAGTCTGGTGACTGTAATGGTGTCAGGAGAGGATTTTAGTCCCTAACCTGTATTAAGGTAGTACGTACACCAGTCTGGTGACTGTAATGGTTTCAGGAGAGGATTTTAGTCCCTAACCTGTATCAAGGTATGACGTACACCAGTCTGGTGACTGTTGAGATACAAGAGATTAGGATTTTAGTTCCCTAACCTGTATCAAGGTATGACGTACACCAGTCTGGTGACTGTAATGGTTTCAGGAGAGGATTTTAGTCACTAACCTGTATCAAGGTATGACGTACACCAGTCTGGTGACTGTAATGGTTTCAGGAGAGGATTTTAGTCCCTAACCTGTATCAAGGTATGACGTACAACAGTCTGGTGACTGTAATGGTTGTCAGGAGAGGATTTTAGTCCCTAACCTGTATTAAGGTAGTACGTACACCAGTCTGGTGACTGTAATGGTTTCGGAGAGGATTTTAGTCCCTAACCTGTATCAAGGTATGACGTACAACAGTCTGGTGACTGTTGAGATCACAAGAGATTAGGATTTTAGTTCCCTAACCTGTATCAAGGTATGACGTACACCAGTCTGGTGACTGTAATGGTTTCAGGAGAGGATTTTAGTCCCTAACCTGTATTAAGGTATGACGTACACCAGTCTGGTGACTGTAATGGTTCAGGAGAGGATTTTAGTCCTAACCTGTATAAGGTATGACGTACACAAGTCTGGTGACTGTAATGTTTTCAGGAGAGGATTTTAGTCCCTAACCTGTATTAAGGTAGTACGTACACCAGTCTGGTGACTGTAATGGTTTCGGAGAGGATTTTAGTCCCTAACCTGTATCAAGGTATACGTACAACAGTCTGGTGACTGTAATGATGTCAGGAGAGGATTTTAGTCCCTAACCTGTATTACGGTAGTACGTACACCAGTCTGGTGACTGTAATGGTGTCAGGAGAGGATTTTAGTCCCTAACCTGTATTAAGGTAGTACGTACACCAGTCTGGTGACTGTAAAGATGTCAGGAGAGGATTTTAGTCCCTAACCTGTATTAAGGTAGTACGTACACCAGTCTGGTGACTGTAATGGTGTCAGGAGAGGATTTTAGTCCCTAACCTGTATTAAGGTAGTACGTATACCAGTCTGGTGACTGTAATGGTGTCAGGAGAGGATTTTAGTCCCTAACCTGTATTAAGGTAGTACGTACACCAGTCTGGTGACTGTAATGGTGTCAGGAGAGGATTTTAGTCCCTAACCTGTATTAAGGTAGTACGTATACCAGTCTGGTGACTGTAATGGTTTCAGGAGAGGATTTTAGTCCCTAACCTGTATCAAGGTATGACGTACACCAGTCTGGTGACTGTAATGGTTTCAGGAGAGGATTTTAGTCCCTAACCTGTATTAAGGTAGTACGTACACCTGTCTGGTGACTGTAATGTGTCAGGAGAGGATTTTAGTCCCTAACCTGTATTAAGGTAGCACGTACACCAGTCTGGTGACTGTAATGGTTTCAGGAGAGGATTTTAGTCCCTAACCTGTATCAAGGTATGACGTACAACAGTCTGGTGACTGTAATGGTGTCAGGAGAGTTAGTCCCTAACCTGTATCAAGGTATGACGTACAGCAGTCTGGTGACTGTAATGGTGTCAGGAGAGGATTTTAGTCTCTAACCTGTATTAAGGTAGTGCGTACACCAGTCTGGTGACTGTAATGGTTTCAGGAGAGGATTTTAGTCCCTAACCTGTATCAAGGTATGACGTACACCAGTCTGGTGACTGTTGAGATCACAAGAGATTAGGATTTTAGTTCCCTAACCTGTATCAAGGTATGACGTACACCAGTCTGGTGACTGTAATGGTTTCAGGAGAGGATTTTAGTCCCTAACCTGTATTAAGGTAGTACGTACACCAGTCTGGTGACTGTAATGGTTTCAGGAGAGGATTTTAGTCCCTAACCTGTATCAAGGTATGACGTACACCAGTCTGGTGACTGTTGAGATCACAAGAGATTAGGATTTTAGTTCCCTAACCTGTATCAAGGTATGACGTACACCAGTCTGGTGACTGTAATGGTGTCAGGAGAGGATTTTAGTCCCTAACCTGTATTAAGGTAGTACGTATACCAGTCTGGTGACTGTAATGGTGTCAGGAGAGGATTTTAGTCCCTAACCTGTATTAAGGTAGTACGTACACCAGTCTGGTGACTGTAATGGTGTCAGGAGAGGATTTTAGTCCCTAACCTGTATTAAGGTAGTACGTATACCAGTCTGGTGACTGTAATGGTTTCAGGAGAGGATTTTAGTCCCTAACCTGTATTAAGGTAGTACGTACACCAGTCTGGTGACTGTAATGGTTTCAGGAGAGGATTTTAGTCCCTAACCTGTATCAAGGTATGACGTACACCAGTCTGGTGACTGTTGAGATCACAAGAGATTAGGATTTTAGTTCCCTAACCTGTATCAAGGTATGACGTAGACCAGTCTGGTGACTGTAATGGTGTCAGGAGAGGATTTTAGTCCCTAACCTGTATTAAGGTAGTACGTACACCAGTCTGGTGACTGTAATGGTGTCAGGAGAGCATTTTAGTCCCTAACCTGTATTAAGGTAGTACGTACACCAGTCTGGTGACTGTAATGTTTTCAGGAGAGGATTTTAGTCCCTAACCTGTATCAAGGTATGACGTACAACAGTCTGGTGACTGTAATGGTGTCAGGAGAGGATTTTAGTCCTTAACCTGTTTTAAGGTAGTACGTACACCTGTCTGGTGACTGTAATGGTTTCAGAAGAGGATTTTAGTCCCTAACCTGTATCAAGGTATGACGTACAACAGTCTGGTGACTGTAATGGTGTCAGGAGAGGATTTTAGTCCCTAACCTGTATTAAGGTAGTACGTACACCAGTCTGGTGACTGTAATGGTGTCAGGAGAGGATTTTAGTCCCTAACCTGTATTAAGGTAGTACGTACACCAGTCTGGTGACTGTAATGGTATCAGGAGAGGATTTTAGTCCCTAACCTGTATTAAGGTAGTACGTACACCTGTCTGGTGACTGTAATGGTATCAGGAGAGGATTTTAGTCCCTAACCTGTATTAAGGTAGTAAGTTCAAGAGTGTGGTGACTCTAATGGTCACAGAAAAGCTTGGATTCCGATCTGTATCACCCTGCCTATATCCTCCTAGATTAGTCCTGAGAAGGACTGTTCTGGTCACTGGAAAGCTTGGATTCCGATCTGTATCACCCTGCCTATATCCTCCTAGATTAGTCCTGAGAAGGACTGTTGTGGTCAGCAGCAGTTTGCAGTCCTGCTCTGGATCTACCTGTAAGGGCCGCAAATCTGTCCCTAAGCAGAAGCAGACAATCTCCCTACACTGACTTTCTGGATGGCTGTGTGCCGAGCACAGCGCGCAGGGAGTTATAAAGGCTCGGTCACGCTGTGCAGGGTGGCCAATCACTGCTATGCCACAACTAACAGGGCTGTGGCATTGCAGTGGTCTGCCAGCCAATCCCTGCACGTGGGCTGGCTCTCAAAAGAGCGCCAACATGCAGAGATGACGACCACGAGCACAGCACGAGTATCGCGAGATTACTCGGTGCTCGCCGAGTAGCCCGAGTACAGTGATACTCGTGCGAGTACTGAGTAGTGGCGAGCATGCTCGCTCATCACTAGTAATGACCCCTATTGCAATATCAGCCTGACTCATATAGCCTTATGGTAAACTAGCTGGGAGCCCGATGCACATGCATCGGGATTCTAGTACGTCGAGTCTCTGACTCGCAATGCCCGCTGCGCGGGCATTGCGAGTCGACTTAGAAGTGCTCGCAATGGCCGCTTCGCGGCCAATGCTTTGCGCGTATCCACATGACCACGCCGGCTCGCATTGCGAGTCGACTTAGAACTGCTCGCAATGGCCGCTTCGCGGCCAATGCTTCAAGCGTATCCACATGACCACGCCGACTCGCAATGGCCGCTTCGCGCGTATCCACATGACCACGCCGGGGGCAAAAAGCTATTCGCAATTATATAATAGATCTACCACTGCATCTATTGTAATGTTCCTATGTTATGTGTATGCATTATATTCTTTACTCACCAGTATATTACTATTTTCCCCATTGTAAATGTTATTTAGTGAAAGGTGTGAACTGCATGGTAATACTCCAACACCGCTTGCTGTCATCTGCATTTGCTAAACTGGGCTTCAAATCTCACTGCAAAACTGCATGGTAATAATCCAACACCGCTTGCTGCCATTTGTATTTGCTAAACTGGGCTTCGAGTCTCATTGCAAAACTGCATTTTAAATTAACCTCTGTTTGCTATAATGACCTCCATTGCATTATCAGCCTGACTCATATAGATGTTCCTATGGCCCACGTCACACAGACAGATATTTGTGCAGATATTGTTCGCAGATCTCTGGTTGAGGTGAAATCATGGACACAGTGTTCCATTTTGTGGCTGTATATAAATGGATTAATGTGTCCATAATTTCACTGCAACCAGAGATCTGTGAACAATATCTGCACAAATATCTGTGTGTGGGACGTGGGCCTATGTCATATTTATGCATTATATTCTTGTTCAACGTTTTTTTTATTGAATTAGATATAAACTTACAAGGAGGTCATAACAAGTAGCAATACATTAAGATAATCACACATTAGAAGACAAGAGTCAAGTTAACAACTAACAATAAACCATAACCAATTGTGTCATTCTTATAAACACATGCGGTTGGAGGGTGGGTGGTGGGAAAGGAAGGGGGGGGGGGGAAGAAGGGAGGGAAGGAGGGAAAAATACTTTAAAGTTATGCTCAACTAAACTTCGCTCATAGCATATTGAAAGCTAATTCGATCAAGTTTATATTATGGGGGCATCCTGTTGAAAGAAAAACTGGTTCCATGTTAACCACTTGTTACTGTACTTTCCTTGAAGATTGTTCCTCAGAGTGAACGTGCATTCATACACATTGTGAGCTGCAATAGTCCCCAGTATTGTTTCAAACGTTGGTGGATCTGGGTCTTTCCATCGAGCCGCTACACCATTTTTTGAGGCAATCAAAATGTGTATGATGAGCGCTCTGAGCTCAGGTGGTACTACATTTATTCCTATCAGGAGCAGCGCGAGTTCTGGCGAGAGGTCCAAGTCGATCCCTGTTATGTCGGAGATTAGAAGTTGTATTTTCCCCAAAATGGGTGCAGGATGGGACAGTCCCAGAATATGTGAGACATTGTGCCAGGTTTTCCGCAGTTCCTCCAGCACAATGGTGATATAGTTTCTGAAAATTTATGGAGTCTTGTAGGGGTGAAATACCACCTAGTCAAGGTTTTGTAGTAAGATTCCAAAAGAACTGAAGATGAGAGACTTTTGTAAACTATTTTGAGTGTATCTTCAATTAGATCAGCAGGGAGAGAGATTTGGAGTTCCTTACTCCATGCACCTATGTTAGAAGCGCTGGAAAATGAAGAATCAAGGTTCCATTCTTTGTAAATAGACTTGAAAGACCAAAAGATGTTCGATTGGTTAAAACGGAAAAGTTGAGTTATGTTTAGCGGGAGAAGGAGACTCAGATTATTTTTATTGAGTGTACGTTTTATTTTGTTCCAGTTCCCAACCTCTTCGCTTGGCAAATTAAACTTGGTTCTAAGACTTGCAAAGGATTTGAGTTGCATATTGTCATCAAGTAAGTCTGAGAGAGTATGGATTCCACAATTGGTCCATACACTTACATCTATATCTGCCGATAGAGCTGGTAGGAGGTAAACTGAGATCCAACGTGGAGAAGGTTTGATTTGTTGCGTATAATTTCGTGGTGAGAGTTCTCCACGAGCGTATGGTAGCCTTTAACGTTGGTTCTTTAGGTAATTTCTTGGTCTTGTCGCATAAATAAGCGAGTAGTGTCCATTGGAGATCTCTCGAGTGATTAAGTGCTTTCTCTATCTCCATCCATCTCGGCTTCTCTTCTTCTCCTCCCCACCAATTTTGGCTAAGTCTGATAAGCGCTGAATTATAGTAAGCTGAGATGTTAGGCACTGCTAGACCTCCGTGTAGTTTACTTTTTTCTAGAATAGAGAGAGAGGTTCTGGGTTTTTTTCCCCCCCAAATAAAGTTAGATAATTGAGCTTGAATTTTTTTGCACCAAGCTGAGTTAAGCTGAAGGGGGACTGAACGAAAAATGTAAAGTATTTTGGGCAGTATAAATAATTTGTACGCCTCTATTTTGCCTAACCACGTTAGTTCAGTTTTGGAAATGTTAGCTAGGTCCATTTGAAGAGCTTTATACAGCTTTCCTAGATTTGCATCATATATTTTGGAAGTGGGTTTAGTAACTATGATTCCTAAGTAGTCTAGATACTTTTTATCCCAATCCAGCTCATTGCCCTGTTGGAGGGAGGAAATCATCTGATCTGTGAGGTTATAGCTGAGTACTTGTGTTTTGGCAATGTTGATTTTGTAATGGGAAGTCGCAGCAAATTCATTCATGAGTAAGAGAGGTCCCGCATAGACGTCGCCGGATTTGTGAGGGTTAGTATTATATCGTCAGCGAACAAACTGATTTTATATGATTCTCGATTCAGGGAAATACCAGAAATTGACGGGCTAGATCTTACCTTTTCTGCTAATGGCTCAATAAATAAATTGAAAAGGGAGGGCGAGAGGGGGCAGCCTTGTCTTGTGCCATTTGTCAACAAGAAAGGGGCGGACATATGATTATTAGTAAGGAGCCTTGCTGATGGTGTTGTGTATAAAGCTTGAATGGAATTGAATATGGGTCCTGAAAGTCCAAATTTATGCAAAACCTCAAACAGGTATCTCCAGTGGACTCTGTCGAACGCTTTTTCTGCGTCGACAGAGACCACTATCATAGGGGCTTTCGAGAGCTCAGCATACGCTGTCAAGTTTAAGAGTCTTCTGTTGAATTCCTTTTTTGAGTGAATCCAGTCTGATCTTTGTGGATCAAGGTCGGGATCACTTTTTGCATTCTAGAATTAATCGCTTTTGATATAATTTTAATATCTGTGTTCAGGAGGGAGATGGGTCTATAATTAGAAACTAAGTCTTTGTCCCCTTTATTTTTGGGAATAACTGTTATAAGCGCTTGGAGCATCTCATGTGGGATCGGCTGGCTACCATCAGAAAAAGAGTTAATTAGTTTAGTGATGTAAGGGGTGAGTAAATGTTCGCACGCTAAAAAATATTCGTTCTGAAGACCATCGGGTCCTGGGGATTTGTTCTTTTTAAGTTTACGTATAATATCTTTTATTTCCTGCTCAGTATAAGGTTGGTTGAGTTTGTTTAGATCCTCCTCTGAGATCGTAGGAAGCGTGACTGAGTCTAGGAAGGATTTGATATTTTGTGTTTGTGGGTTGAGGTTCTGAGCGATCATCTTTGAGGTTGTATAGGCCTTTATAATATTCAACAAAGGCATTAGATATTTCTAATGGGGTTTTTTTAATGTGGTTTTGGTTGTTTTTGATTTGATATATACTGGTTTTTGATCTATGGATTTTGATCAAATTTGCGAAGGTTTTAGATGGTTTATTCATATTTGAGTAGAAATTTGATTTGGATATGCGGGCCAATTTATCATAGTCAGATAAGAGGAGGGATTTAAGTTGTACCCGAAGCTCAAGTAGATCTTTATGTTTGCTTTCAGAGGGGTTAGTTACCATTTCCTCCTCCAACAAGGCAATTTGTCGAGTAAGTTTTTTAGTATTAGCTAATTGAGCTTTTTTATGTTTCATGTTCAGATATATCAGATTACTTCTTATGGTCGCTTTGTGGGCAGTCCATAGGGTGGACAAGGAAATGTTTGTAGTATCGTTTTCTTGAAAATATAATTTAAGTGAATCTTGGATTTCAGATTTATATTGTGGGTGGGTAAATAGATATGAATTAGCTCTCCATGGAGAAAGAGAGTTGAAAGGAGGGCTGTTAGAAATCTATGGATATAGTTTTAAATTTTGACAGTGAGTGTATGTTTGTTAGTACCAAATCGATTCTGGAAAATGATTTATGAACGTTAGAATAGTGAGTAAACTCTAAAGACGTGTGTGACGTGGGCCTAAATACGTCAAAGAGCTCCTCCTTTTGTAAAAGTGGGTCCAATTTCGTATTCAGATTCCTTGATTTATTAGACGAATCTAATAGGGGGTTCGGGACAGAATTGAAGTCGCCAAATATCAGAAGCATCCCTTTCTGTTTTTCATGTATTAGGGTAAAGAGACGTTTAAGGAAGGTAATTTGGCCATTGTTAGGGGTGTAAACGTTTACAAGAGTGTGGATTACTTCGTTAACCTTACAGATCAGGATTATGTACCTGCCCTCGTCGTCTTTGATCAGCTCAATTTCCTCAAACTTCAGCGTTCCTTTTATGATTATTGCTACTCCCACTTTCTTTTTGGAATTAGATGAAAAGTATACATGGGGGAATCTTTTATTACTAAATTTAGGAGGATTATGTAGAGGGAATCTAGTCTCCTGAATTCCAGCTATGTCAACGTGGTTTGAGTTTAGCTCCTTCCATACACTAAATCGTTTTTGTGGTGAATTTAGACCATTTGCGTTTAGGGACAGGAGTTTCATCATTACGGCGTCAGTTAAGCAGTTAAATTGAGATGCTGGTCAAGAAGGGGGGGTGAGGAGGAGAAATTAGGAGGGAAAACAGAGGAGGAGGGGTAGTTAAGGTGGGTTCAACAAACTTTAGAAGAAAAAAGAATAAATATATAAGTTCGACCAACGGTCGTGTTGTGGAGGAAGAGTTCCAAGGAACTACTGTAGGTCTTCCTCTTGGGCTAACGGTAGGGCCTATGGTGCAATATTTCTAACCTAAATCATTTGGCAGAGTTATTCTTTTATATGTAGGTGTTTGAGGAGTTTCAAGCCTTCCATGGGATCCTCAATGGTGATTTGCTTCTGTTTGTGATGAAATATGACAGAGGTGGTTGGTCGGCCCCATCTATAGGTAATCTGTTGTTTTCTTAGAACCTCTGTGACTGGCCTTAGAAGTCTCCTTTTAGTGGCAGTTTCTTTTGAGATGTCAGAGAAGATTTTTAAAGATTCATAAGGAGCCGGTAGGCAAGCATGTTGCCTAGTGTAGTTATTTATTTTATCTTTCGTCTGGAAAAACGTAAATTTAACAATAACATCACGAGGGGTGTCTTCAGGTATGCGTAGGGGTTTGGGGAGTCTGTGAGCCCTCTCAATTGATAATTCTATATCCGGTAAGGACGGGATCAGCTTTCTGGTCAGATTTTTGACAAAGGGAATTAGCTCATGTGTTTTTGTTTGTTCTGATATTCCTCTAATTTTTAAGTTGGATCTACGGTCACGGTCCTCCCTATCTATAATCCTATCTGTAAGGTGCTTAATTTCATCTTTAGCTTTTGTTAGCTCTGAGCAGCATGTTTTAAGTTCTTTCTTTAGATTTCCTACATCTGTTTCGGTTTGATCTAGTCGTGAATTAATGGTGTTGATCGAAGATTTAATTTCTGCAAATTGCTCCCTCATTTCTTCCTTAAGGGAAGAGAAAAGTTGGAGAAGGAAGTTCTTGTCTGGAATTTGAGTTTGGTCCAGGATAAAGTTGGGGTCATTATTAGCTTGTGTGACCTTAATCCTCTGCCTCGCAGGACTTCTACATTGCAATTGAATCTCATCTTGTGGAGGAGGATTAGGATTTTGGCGTAGGGGTGAATCCATCTCTTTTCTTTTGGAACTATGATGAGTGGATTCGTATATAATTGAGTCGTCGCTGGACTCATGGGTTTCAGGTGTAGATGAACTTTTCGTGTGTTTGTCTCTTCCTTTCGGGTTTTTACCTGGACTATGTGCCATAGTTGGTATCTTGCTCTTAGAGCTTAATTGATGTGCATCCATTGTTTTTTCGTTAGATGGAATGGTGGAAGAGGGTCTGGTTTTGGAGGGCATTAGATTTCTGGAAACTAAGGTGTAACAGAGAGGTCTGATGTTTAGTTGGGTTTAATTTCACTGACCTTGAGGTACTAGGTTGTTCACAAGTTCAATGACTCTGGGTGGAGTCGCTACTTCTGGAGTTCAAGGGGTGGAGAAAGTACGTATCTAGGACTTCAGAACAGTCTTATATTGCTGCCCTCAGTATCTTGGGTCAATGTCGCTGAAGTGCTTTGGTGGCAAGAGAACCCCACTGTAAGCAGTAATGATCCCTCTGGTCCTTATGACGTGCTGCTACTTATTTGTCATACAGCAGCTTTTGTGACTGTCTGCACTAGTCCTTCTAATGTAGATCTCAGTGAGTAGTTTATGTCCTTATACAGATTTTTGTGTGCTGCAGGGCTACGATTTATTTATTTATTTTTTTTGTAAGAGATCTCTGATTGGTAAGATCCCTTGCCTGCCCGGAGACAGTTCAGTTCAGCTCTACAATATAGAGACTGCTGTTCATACACAATTTTTAGTCTGAAGGTGTCACACTTTTATGCTCTGCCGACATCTGCCTCTCTGTCTGTGTAGGAGAGAACTAGAAAGGGCTTCAGGCACTAAGTCTGTATCTTTGTCTCCTGAACTCAGTGGTTCGCCTCTGTAGCAAGGACTTCCTACATATAGTATGTCAACTAGTCTTTAAATGTCTGTAAATCCCTTATCTGTAGGATACCCTTGTAGTGGGCTTATCTGTGAGGTAAATAAGTATAATGTGTCAACAAAGGAGCCTCAGATTATCACTGTTCTTTTGTGCTCTGCAGACTTTCTTATGGCGAATGGTGTCAGCTTCTAGTGTTATAGCACTTGAGTGCCAACAGATTTGTGACTTCTGACAGTTAATACAGATAGATTTACTTCACAGCAACTTCAGCTTGTTAGCTAATAGCTTTATGAGGCTGTGTCACAGTATGGGGCTTTGTTTCAGCAGTGGGGACCTTTTTCTGCTCCAGAGATCACTCCGCCCCTCATACCTGCTGTTAATAAAGTAGTTCCTCTCTTCCACTGGAGATTATGTGCACCGTGGGTCTCACCTGCACACACCACACCTACGATCGATGTGGCAGGACTCAAGTAAGTCTCTTAACCCCCCTCACGGCTGTTGTGGTAGGCAGAACAGGGTGGAGCGGGACGGGGCAGACTGGTACGGGTCCCTACCGTTATGCAGGTCACAGCTCCGGTAATGTGCTGCAGCTTCAAGTCCCCGCCGGGTTATGCTTCAATGTGCCAGCTGTTGCCAGTACCCTTCACTCAGGCCAGCTTGATTTTCTGCAGCAGTGATGACATGTGGGGCCAAGATGGCGCCGGTCCCTTAGAGCTGTGAGGGAGATGGGATCACCTTCGATGTAAGCGTTCCTCCTGGGTGAAAATCAACCAAACTCGCCTCGCTTTTCCTCTGAGTAATAGTGATCAGGTTGACAGCTTCTATGTGGTAGAAAATGACCTAAAAGGACATTAACTCCGTCGCTTTTTAGTAAGCACCGGGAGCTCCTTGTGAGTGCGACTTCACATGGAGCCGCAGGCCACGCCTCTTATGCATTATATTCTTTACTCACCAATATATGACTACTTCCCACAATGTAAATGTTATATTGTTGAAGGTGTGATTGCAGCCAGTTTTTGCCTAATGTCAGATCTGTGGCCTTCTATCATCATTATCTATTTATCCTCTGCTGTGAGGTCCAGCTGCTAATTACCTGAAACCATGTGACTTCCCACAATCCCCCTCACCTGATTCTTTAGTTTGCTCTATAAATTTAGTTCTGTCTGAAGGGGTGCAAGCGTGTGCGGTTTGCACACATGGCATCTCATGTGAAATGGCTTGGAGTTCTAAGTGACTTACAGCTACTTCATCGCAGTTGACTAATATTCATCCTCTCTTCTCTTCATAAAGGTAATATTCCAACACTGCTTGCTGTCATCTGCATTTGCTAAACTGCTTCCAATCTCATTGCAAAACTGCATGGTAATAATCCAACACCGCTTGCTGCCATTTGTATTTGCTAAACTGGGCTTCGAATCTCGTTGCAAAACTGCATAGTAATATTCCAACATGGCTTGCTGTCCTCTGCATTTGCTGAACTCTGCTTCCAATCTCATTGCAAAACTGCATAGTAATATTCAAACACTGCTTGCTTTCTTCTGCATTTGATAAACTGGGCTTCAAACTTCATTGCACAACTGCATAGTAATAAACCAACACCGCTTGCTGTAATCTGCATTTGCAGAACTGGGCTTCCAAACTCATTGCAAAACTGTATGGGAATATTCCAACACAATTAGCTGTCATCTGCATTTGTTAAACTGGGCTTCCAATTTCATTGCAAAATTGCATGTTAAATCTACCTATGCTTGCTGTAATAATGACCTCTATTGCAATAGCAGCCCGACTCATGTAGCCTTTATGGTAAATCTACTTCTACATATATTGTGAACTCTGTCATGTGTATGCATGACAATCGAGGGAGGATCTCCGGTCGTAAATTGGCTGGTTACTTACTATCCCCAACCGTTGTAAACTTAAAATAACACACATACTGCAGTGACTTGGTTTAACAAATTGGCCACAGCAGCCTTTATTGCCTATTGTTTACATGCTAACATAATATAACAGGGTACGCCGTCCAACGGGCGTCCCAACTTAAACAATAGGCCCTCCCATCGTTTTACCCATGGATAGGCCCGGTCCATAAGCCTCTAAAACTTTTTGCCCCTGGCCGCAATATCACCGGCCCCAGGGACGAGGTATTGGTTACCTAGAACCAATACCCCACCCTTGCAGAACCCCGTGCCTGCAAGGTACCTTTAACCTGAGCCCCTCAACCTTTGAAGTGGCTCATCTCCCCCTTCCAAATGTAAATCCCCTGCCTCTGGACCAGACCTACCCCCGCCACAGGACAGGACAAGTGACCTCTTACTTGGCCTGGACCCGCCACACACCAAACGCTTGCTCCACACCCTCTCTCAAATCCAACATCCACATATCCAAGCCAATCTCCATCAAGTGCATCAAATCAGACTTCAGATATTCTCTCGACCTTGACTCCAATTCTCTGTGCCGTACCACAATCCCCCCGTTATGTGCCACAAATGCCCCCACCACCTTGTTCACTTTCACCCTTGCTTTATTAATTTTATCCACCGACCTCCCAAACCTCCATCGTCCCCTTGGCACCATATCCGACCATACCACAATCACACCGGGGTGGGAACACCACAGTCGCAACAAATCACGCTTAATGTCCTGTATTAACTCCCGAGACGCACGCACCCCCAAATCATTTCCCCCAACATGCAGAACCAAGACATCCGGGGGTCTACTCACACTACAAAAATAATCCACTTCCGGCAGCACCCTGCCCCATTGCATACCCCTCAAGCCCAACCACTTGACCGACTCTGCACCTCTGTCGAGTCCCAACTGCCGACCATCCGGGCGAACATCCGCTCGAAGAGCCCCCCAATACACATATGAATGGCCGAGTATCCAGATCAAGCAGAGGCCTGCACAAACAAAAGAAAAGTTAACAATTGACCAAAACCAGTGTGTCATCCTAACCAGTTATTAACGAAAACCCATACCGCAACGCCCACCCGCTTTGTCAGTAGCCTGGGTAATCCCCTCCAGCCACTACCTAGAAAGCAAGTGAGGACGTACATACAATCGAAAACGATTCGATTCCCAGCGCCCGATGCGCCGCACTACATCATCCCCTAACCCCCAACGAGACGCCTCCGTGGCCGCCCCGATGCGAAATGAATGCGTGCCAAACTCCTCCGGGCGCTCACCCACTCGCAGCAAACACTCCCGGAAAACTGCCCGAAACTGAAATTTGGACAAAAACAAACCATCCATATGCCGAAGCAGCGGTCCCGGACCACCACCCCTCTGAGATAAAAAACGTCGTACCATCCCCACTGGACACAGTTGGCCCTCAGCCAAGGCATACAACACCACCAACCTTCCTCTGCCCAGTTGGTCAGTTTTCGAATACCGCAGCCAGCATTCCACCCTGTCCTCCACAATTACCACGTCATTCAAAGCCAAGCCGCCCGCTATGCACCGAGTTGGGCTCACTAACTCCCCTAGCCTAAATGCTCCAAAGAAGGCCAACACAAAAGCTGTGGAGAACAAAATCATTTCGTAGTTGGACCTGCAAACCCCCTCCAAACTCGCTACCATCCTTTCCAATAAAGTCACCGACATCGGGCGTCGAACATCCCTCGTCCGCACACCTTTCCGGAAACCTTTCAAAGCCTGTCGCACTTTGAAATCTTTAGTCGCATCCTGCCTGCCCAACAGCCGAAACCAAAATGCAATCGCTGCCACCCTCTGCGCTCCTGCCGAAGCGGACCTTCCAGACGCAAAATTATTCCCTATGAATGTCAACACCTTTTGCACATCATCCATACTGCCAATCATGCCCTGATCCTGCTCAAATTTCTCCCACTCCTGCCATACTTTCCCATATCGGCACCAAATAGCCTCCTACACTGAACTCCGAATCAAGGTACCCACAATCAAGTTACCAGGTTCCATAAACCAGCCGGACAAGGCTGACCGATCTCGTCCGCCCAAGGCACCAACTCCCGAAACCTGTGGAACTGAAACCGAGAAAGCGCATCAGCCACTGAATTAGTAACTCCCGGTACATGTTTAGCCACAATTTGAATGTTCCATTGCAGACATCTGAGCACCAGATGCCGAAGATAGGCCACCACCGGCAAAGACTTAGCAGACAAGGCGTTAATCGCATATACCACCGCGATGTTATCGCAATGAAAACAAACCTTCCTGTCTGCAAAGTCCTGACCCCACAATTCCACCGCCACCACGATGGGGAAAATTTCCAACAACGCAAGGTTCCGCACCATACCTCGATCCCTCCAGGACTCTGGCCAACCACCCGCGCACCAGTGGCCCATAAAAAAGGCTCCAAAACCCATTGAACCCGACGCATCTGTAAACAACTGCAACACCCTGTTGGGCACCACTTCCTCGAGCCAAACCGTGCGCCCATTATATTCCTGCAAGAATATATCCCACACTCTCAAATCCTCTTTAATGTCTCTGGTGATCCGAACAAAATGCACCGGACACGTCTTGCGCGACATAGCAAAAGCCAACCGCCTGGCAAACACCCTGCCCATTGGCATAATCCGGCAAGCAAAATTAAGTTTGCCCAACAAAGACTGAACCACCTTAAGCTGAACCTTTTTTGCTTTAATCACCTCAGCAACAGACCGCCTCAAATCCACAATCTTGTCAGCGGGAAGCCGACACTCCTTAGCCAGTGAATCAATCTCGATCCCCAAAAAACGCATGACCGTGGCCGGTCCTTCCGTTTTTTCCGGAGACAAAGGTATCCCAAAACGACTGGCAACCTCAGTCAAAGCAAACAACAAACCTGCACAAATCGGGGAACCCGCCGGCCCCACACAGAAAAAAAAATCATCCAAATAATGAATGATTGACTCCATACCCGACACATCCCTTACAACCCATTCAACAAAAGAACTAAACGCTTCAAAGTATGAACAAGAAATTGAACACCCCATTGGCAAACAACGATCTACATAAAAACGCTCCCTCCACATACAACCCAACAAATGCTGACTTTCAGGATGCACCGGCAACAAACGGAATGCCGCTTCCACATCCGACTTTGCCATCAGCGCCCCCGGTCCCGCTCGTTTTACCAACTCCACCGCCTTATCAAAAGAGACATAACAAACCGCTGCCAACTCTGGCGCTATACCATCATTCACCGAAGACCCAGCTGGGTATGACAAATGGTGTATCAACCGAAACTTATTCAGCTCTTTTTTTGGCACAACTCCCAGCGGAGATACCCATAAATTCAGAGAAGGGGGGGCCAAAAGGGGGCCTGCCATCCTTCCCAACTCAACTTCCTTCCTCAACTTCTCATCCACAACCTCCGGATGCTCCTTAGCCGAACGTAAATTCCCCGGGCGAAACAAGCCACCCTCTACTGCCTCAGACGGAATAACGAAACCAAACAATAAACCTGAACGCAATAACTCGGCAGCCTCAACATCCGGGTACCTACTTAAGAACGGCTCCATTGCCTCTACCCTCACTGGTGTCCTCCCTTTTGTCAGCACCATCTCCTCCCTTTCCTTTTCCTTTCTTAAAACAACGGGCAAAGCAGTGCCCTCCTCCACATCCCGAACATTCGTGTTTAAATCGGCAGGCGGAACCAAACTTACATTGCCCCTCATTAAATTGCCAACAACAACCTTTCTTGAACCCAGCCGAGGTACCCGGTCCCGCACCCGATCCCGAACCTGATCCCCCGGCCCCACTCCGAAAGGGCTGTGCCGGCGCCGTCATCAAACGTAGCCATAAGGCAATGTCCTTGTGGTCCCAACGCATGTCCGACCGTAAAGCCTTACGCTGCCTGAACTGCTCATCATATCGAAGCCATGACAAATCACCATATACCCTATAAGCCTCTCCTATTGAATCCATATATCCAAACAAAGCAGGGGCGCTCCCCATCTCTTTCTCCCCTACAACGCTCGCCAGTATCGCAAAGGCCTGCAGCCAATTCATAAACGTCCTCGGGATAAGACGATACCGACGCTTCTTGTCGTCCTTTTTTTCCTTTTTGGAATCACTAGGGCGAACCTTATCCAAGTTAAACTTCTCCAATGGAAGCAGCGAAAATATTTCCACGTACTCCCCTTTCCAAATCTTTTCCCTAACTTCCTTCTTCAAATGCGCCCCCAAGGGGCTCTCAAAGCAAACATACACCTCGCTCTTTGCCCTTTGCCCTATCATCCAGCCTAACCACCTCCTCCTCCTTTTCTTTTTCCACCTCAACTGCCGTAGCCGGCGCCGTTGAAGTCTGTCCCTCAACACTCTGTTGCACCGCAGCCTCGCCGCCCACACTGGGCCCAACCCCAGCCGGACCGACCCAAGCTCCCACCGGAGACATCGCAACGGAATTCAAGCCTCCCTGATCCACCAGACTCCGCAACAAACCGAGCAACTGTCCCATTACATCACCTCCCCCGGTAACCCCAGACGCTACCCCCCCCCCCCACTGGAATCGGCCCTTCACCCACATCACCGCCCGATCCCGACATATGCACAATATTACAATTAGTGTTCTCACCAGGCTGCCGAGGGGCAGCCGCAACGCAGTCCTCCTCCGTCCGATCCTCCCCAGACGATTCCTCCGATACTTGTCCCTCTTCTGCGCTGATCTCGTCATCCAAGCCCTCCAGGGGTGCTCCGTCGGGAGTTTGCCTGCCGCTGCCGCAACTCCCCCTGGCCTCTGCGGCTGCTGGAGCACCCCCAGCCGAGCACTGCTTCTTCCTCTGAGACCGCTCCAGCGATCTCCGAACCGTCTCACCCGCCAACTCCCCCCGAGGTCTCTTCTGACCACAGGGGCCCCTCTCCCTAAGCCTGTCCTGCCGACTGTAGGCGGGCTGCTCCTGATCCTCTCGCCGCCGGGATCCCCCCTCTGCTACACAGGGGAGATCCGCTACAGCCCTCAGGGGCCCTGCATCCGTGGATGCTCGCTGGGTACGCCCCCTATGGGATCCAAGGGGCACCGTTGCAGGACCTGGCCGGATCCGTCCAGCCGTGCGCGCCAGGGACTCCCCACTATTGCGCCCTCCACCAGCCACAGCCAGTGCCCTTCCAGTGGGAGAAGCCCCTGGCCTCTGCGCCGCTTTTTTTCCTAGACGCCCGTGGCTCCTCCCGCCCGGGAAGCCGTTCCGCCCCCGCCGCCTGCAGGGGGCCCCTTCTGCTGGCGCCGGCTGCTCGACGCGCTCCCCATCCGCGCTCCCCCGGGAGCCGCCGCTGCGTTCCCGCTCCTGGTCCCGGACCGCCGACCGGAAGTCGGCCGCGGGCCAGCTCCGCCCACTTCCAGTGCAGCATTACCGCGCCGCGAATTCCTCCTAGCAGCCAGAGAGGGCCCTGGGGTGGAAGGGCTCCCTCCCCGCCGCTGAGGGTCCCCACCGGGGCTTCCCGAACGGGCCCTCCTCACACCTCCAGGCCCCGGGGAATAGCGCTCTGGTGGCCTGGAGCGGCGGCCACGCAGCGGTGGAGTGGAGGGGGCCGGTGCCGATGGGAAACACAGGCAGCCCGAATGTAGGCCTGCACTGCCTGCGCCCCATGCACCGCTGCTGCTGCCTGGATCAATGCCCCAAGAGAGGCCAAATCCGCCATTACTGCAGATAAGATGGTCGTGGAAACTTCACAGGCTGTCCCCAGGAAGTGGAATGAGGGGACTTCCTTCTTTGTCCCCAGTATCTCCCCTTAAGCTCCCCCTCTTCCTCCCCTGACCAACCCCCTTCCAGTTAATCACCACCCATGCCTCAATCAAATATTCCCATTCCTTCCTCCTCCAATTAACTCCCTACCTCCCCGAATGTCATGTGGCCCCTCCACCCTAGGGGTTCCTTGGCCTGCTTTATATTCTTTACTCAGCAGTATATGACTATTTCCCACATTGTAAATGTTATCTTGTGAAAGGTGTAATTGTGTGGAGCCAGCTTTTGCCTAATGTCAGATCTGTAGCTTTTAGTCATATGTATTCATCACCTGCTGTGAAGTTCAGCTGCTAATTACCTGAAACTATGTGACTTCCCACAATCCCCCTCACCTGATTCTTTAGTGTGCCCTATAAATTTAGTTCTGTCTTAACGGGTACACACACATTTGGGGTTTGCAAGCATGGCATCTCATGCGAAGTGACATTGAATGCTAACTGACTTGCAGCTACTTCATAGCAGTTGCCGGATTTATCCTCTCTTCCCTTTATACAGGTAATAATCCAACACCGCTTACTGTTATCAGTATTTGCTTTACTGGGCTTCCAATCTCATTGCAAAACTGCATGGTAATATTCCAACACCACTTGCTGACATCTGCATTTGCTAAACTAGGCTTCGAATCTCATTGTAAAACTGTATGTTAAATTAGCTCTGCTTGCTGTAAAGACCTCTTTTGCAATATCAGCCGGACTCGTATAGCCTGATGGTAATATTCCAACACCACAAGTTGTCATCCGCATTTGATAAACTGGGCTTCCAATCTTATTGCAAAACTGCATGTTAAATTTACCTCTGCTTACTTTAATAACCTCCATAATAATAACAGAATTACTCTTAAAGCCTTATGAAAAAATTACCTCTACATGTATTGTAAATGTGCCTATGTTATGTGTATGCATTATAGTCTTTTCTGACCAGTATAAGGCTATGTGCACACGGGGGGCGGGTTAGTGGCGGCGGCGGCTGGGCGGACCCGACAGGAAGCTCCGGAGCCGTCCACCGGCTTCCTGTCGGGTCCGTGCTGCGGGAGACGGGCGGGTGTGCGGCGGGTGCACAGCGGGTTAGCCGCGTCGGTTCTGCAGCGGCTGGAAGCAGCACATGATTCTGCTTGCAGCCGCTGCAGAACCGGCCGGATTATAGAACATGCTCATTCTTTGCTAACCCGCTGGGAACCCAGCGGGTTAGCAACAGATGAGCATGTGGAAACCGCCGGTGTGTGCACACCGGGTGTCGGTTTCCATAGGTTTATATGTTAACCCAAAAGCCGCTTTTGGATTAACATAAATTTGCATAAACCTAATGGAAACCGACCGGCGGTTTCCGCTGCTAAAACGGCCCTAAACCTCCCTGTGTGCACATAGCCTAAGACTATTTCCTACATTGTAAATGTTATCTTGTGGACGATGTGATTGTGTGGAGCCAGATTTTCCCCAATGTCAGATCAGTGGCCTATCATGATCTACGGAGATGAGCGAGCATGCTTGTCACTACTCGGTACGAATATCTAAGTACTCGGCGAGTACCGAGTAATCTCGCGATACTCTTGCTATGCTCTGGGTCCACCTCCCTGCATGTTGGCGCTCTTTTCAGAGCCAGCCCGCATGCAGGGATTGGCTGACAGACACTGTAATGCCACAGCCATGTTGGTTGTGGCATTACAGTGATTGGCTGGCCGCACAGCGTGATCAGGTCTTTATAAGGCCTGACCGCGCTGTGCTCATCACTCTGCGCCATTAGACAGTCAGTGTAGGGAGAGCTGCTGCTAATTTAGGGACAGATTTGTGGCCTTTCAGCTAGTGTAGGCACAGGGCTGCCAGTCTAATTACCACAACAGTCCTTCTGAGGACTAATAGAGCAGTATACAGGGAGGCAGGGTATATACCAAACTTCGCTGTGCCAGTATACCAGCCTGCATCGCAGATACTGTGGGTTGCAGTGTAAATTAGGGTACACCAAAAGCCTTGTGCTAAAATCCAACTCTTGTCTACACTAATTTAGCTCTATACAATCAGCACCACATTGAAAATTGGCAAGTCCGGTGACAAGGGTCAAGGAACTTGACGTGATGATGGTGCAGGCAGAGGGCGAGCCCGTGTGCAAGCTCGAATTGCGCCACGACAAACGCCCACATCATCTCGCTCGACTTTCTTGTCCCAATTTCTAGGTGTACGCAGCAGTACTCCACTATTAAACCAAGACCAATGTCAACAGGTTGTTAGTTGGATAGCGGATATTGCTTCCAGTCAGTTTGGCACCACTACAAATACCCTGTCTTCCACAAGGTCAAGTGTCAGTAGCCGTGAGACTGGACCGCACATTCCACACTTTGATCCTCCTTCCTCCCACCATGCCAAGTGCCGTCCCCGGACATAACTGATCCCACACTTGGACACTTTGAAGAGCTGTTCACTTATCCATTCGTAGATTATGGCCTCTCGCTAGCTCCAGTTGAAGTGGGTCATGAGGAGATCGTATGTACGGATGTCCAAATATTTGAGCAGCCACGGTCTTTGCCTTTTAGGCTGGTGGAGACGGAAGCATTCCGCAACCTGATGGCGGTAGCTGTCCCACGTTACTCGGTCCCCAGCCGCAACTATTTTTTTCCCGGTGTGACGTCCCCGCATTACATAAGCACGTGTCCCAAAACATCGTACGTGCCCTTAACAACGCAGTTTCCAACAAAGTCCACCTAACCACGGACACGTGGACAAGTGCTTGCGGGCAGGGCCGGTACATCTCACTGACGGCACACTGGGTTACTATTCTGGAAGCCAGGACCCAGTCTGACCTTGAAACGGAACACGTCCTTCCGACACCAAGGATTGCAGGCCCTAACTCAGTCAGGGTTTCACCCACAGTGTACAGCTCTGGCACGTCATGCTCCTCCTCCTCCTCTTCCTCCACTTCACCCTCCACACCAGTTCCAAGCTGGAAGCACTGCAGCACTGCCTCGGCTAAGCGGCAACAGGCTGTGCTCAAGCCAATATGCATAGGTGACAAACCCCACAATGCTGAAGAGTTGTGGACAGCTCTGAAACAGCAGGCACATCACTGGCTCACACCGCTGAACCTACAGCCAGGCATGGTCATGTATGACAATGGCCGGAACCTTGTGGTGGCTCTGAGGCGAGGCAAGCTGACACATGTTCCATGCGTGGCCCATGTGCTCAACCTCGTGGTTCAGCGGTTTATTAAATCCTACCCGGAGCTGTCTGATCTGCTCGTCAAAGTACGCCGCTTGTGTGCCCATTTCAGAAAGTCACCTACTGCTTCTGCCAGCCTTGCTAGCTTTCAGCGGTGTTTGCAGCTTCCAGCTCACAGACTGGTGTGTGATGTCCCCACACGTTGGAATTCCACGCTGCACATGTTGGTCAGGATTTGTGAGCAGCAGAGGGCAGTTGTTGAGTACCAGCATCAACTAGGCCGTCGGTACACGGTTCAAACTCCACACATAAGACCTCAGGAGTGGACATTAGAGATGAGAGAGTATGCTTGTCACTACTCGGTACTCGCACGAATATCACGGTACTCGGGCATCTGGGGCTGGTTTCCAGGCTTATCCATCCCAAAAACCGTGCTTTTAGGGATTTATTTAGCTCACTATAGGCAGGAGTAGGTTTTAGCTCAAATTAGGGTACACCAAAAGCCTTGTGCTAAAACATACTCTTGTCTGCACTAATTTAGCTGTATACAGTCAGCACCACATTGAAAATCCGGTGGCAAGGGACAAGGAACTGGACGTGATGGTGGTGCAGGCAGAGGGCGAGCCCGTGTGCAAGCTTCAATTGCGCCATGACAAACTCCCACATCATCTCGCTCGACTTTCTTGTCCCAATTTCTAGGTGAACGCAGCAGTATTCCACTATTAAACCAAGACCAGGTTGTTAGTTGGATAGCGGATAATGCTTCGTCAGTTTGGCACCACCACAAATACCCTGTCTTCCACATGGTCAAGTGTCAGTAGCCGTGAGACTGGACTGCACATTCCACACCCTGATCCTCCTTCCTCCCCCCATGCCGAGTGCCCGGACCCGGACATAACTGATCCCACACTTGGACACTCTGAAGAGCTGTTCACTTATCCATTCATAGATTCTGGCCTCTCGCCAGCTCCAGTTGAAGTGGGTCATGAGGAGATCGTATGTACTGATGCCCAAATATTTGAGCAGCCACGATCTCACGAAGGCAACGTTGGGAACGTGTCTCAACAAAAGGGGGACGATGATGAGACACAATTGACAGAGAGTCAGGAGGAGGACCAGGGTGCGGAAGTGGAAGACTATGTGGTGGATGATCCAGTAACTGACCCAACCTGGCAGGAGGACATGCAGAGCGAGGACAGCAGTGCACAGGGGGAGTTAGGCGTAGCATCACAACAGGCCGGAAGAAGCAGGGTGGTGTCCGCAGGCAGAAGGCAGGCATCCGTTCCCCATAACAACAACACGAGTGATGTTGCCAGTACAACTGCTAGGTCTTCCAGAGTCTGGCTGTTTTTTAAGGTGTCTGCAGATAATTCTAAAAAGGCCATTTGCAACACCTGCCATGCCAGCATCAGCAGGGGTAGCAAAACTAGCAGCCTGACCACCACCAGCATGATCAGGCACATGGCAGCAAAGCACTCGACTTTGTGGGATGTACAGCAGAGTACAGGAGCATTGTCTGCGGTTGACACCGCGACGTCTTCCACTGTTGTGCGTGCAAGCCAATCCCCTGTCCATATTGCAGGCGAAGATGCCTCCTGTCCTTCACCTGTACTTGCACAAGCAGAAGTAGCACCATCATCAGCCACGTCCTTGTCCCAGCGCAGCGTTCAGTTATCCACACCCTAATCTTTGGAGTGCAGGCGCAAATATGCTGCCAACGCCCCACATGCCACAGTTCTATATGCACACATTTCGCGACTGCTTCCGCTGGAAATGTTGCCTTTTAGGCTGGTGGAGACTGAAGCATTCCGCAACCTGATGGCGACGGCTGTCCCACGTTACTCGGTCCCTAGCTGACACTATTTTTCCCGGTGCGCCGTCCCCGCATTACATAAGCACATGTCCCAAAACATCATACGTGCCCTTAACGCAGTTTCAGGCAAAGTCAACCTAACCACGGACACGTGGACAAGTGCTTGCGGGCAGGGCCGGTACATCTCTGTGACTGCACACTGGGTTAATATTGTGGAAGCCGGGACCCAGTCTGACCTTGGGACAGAACACATGCTTCCGACACCGAGGATTGCAGGCCCTAACTCTGTCAGGGTTTCACCCACAGTGTACAGCTCTGGCACGTCATGCTCCTCACCCTCCTCCTCCTCCTCTTCCTCCACTTCACCCTCTACAACAGTCCCAAGCTGGAAGCACTGCAGCACTGCTTCAGCTAAACGGCAACAGGCTGTACTGAAGCTAATATGCATAGGTGACAAAACCCCACAACGCTGAAGACTTGTGGACAGCTCTGAAACAGCAGGCAGATCACTGGCTCACACCGCTGAACCTACAGCCAGGCATGGTCATGTGTGACAATGGCCGCAACCTTGTGGCGGCTCTGAGGTGAGGCGAGCTGACACATGTTCCATGCGTGGCCCATGTGCTCAACCTCGTGGTTCAGCAGTTTATTAAATCCTACCCGGAGCTGTCTGATCTACTCTTCAAAGTACGCCACCTGTGTGCCCATTTCAGAAAGTCACCTACTGCTTCTGCCGGCCTTGCTGGCTTTCAGCGGCGTTTGCAGCTTTCGACTCACAGACTGGTGTGTGATGTCCCCACGCGTTGGAATTCCACACTGCACATGTTGGTCAGGATTTGTGAGCAGAAGAGGGCAGTTGTTGAGTACCAGCATCAACTAGGCCATCGGTATATGGTTCAAACTCCACACATAAGACCTCAGGAGTGGACATGGATGTCCGACATTTGTACCATCCTCCAAAACTTTGAGGACTCCACCAAGATGGTGAGCGGCGATAACACCATCATTAGCGTCTCCATCCCGCTTCTCTGTCTTCTAAAACGCTCTCTGCTCAAAATCAAAGACTATGCATTGCAGGCGGAGCAGGATGAGTTGCAGCAAGAAACCGCACTGGGTGATTACACACAGCCCAGCCTCATCTCATCCCAATGTGCATTGGAGGACTATGACGAGGAGGAAGAAGAAATGGAGCTACTTTCATTTGGAATTGACGGTAATATATGCACAACCGTCAGACCGTCGGTTGAGCGGGGATGGCCTGAGGACAGGGGAGAGGAGGAGGAGGAGGAGGAGGAGGTCAGCATGGCCAGTCATGCTGTTGGTGAGGACCCAGAAGTCTTGACTGTTAACAGTCTGGCGCATATGGCTGACTTTATGTTACGCTGCCTGTGTCGTGAAGATCTTGATGGACACTCATTACTGGTTGGTGACACTTTTAGACCCACGCTACTTATTCCCGAAGCGGAGAGGTCTACAAAAATGCTGCAGTACCAGAAGGCCCTAGTGGCGGAATTATTAAAAAAAATTCCCTTCTGAAAACGCTAGCGGCTGAGGTCACGATTCAGTGGACAACCAAGGTGTCAGGCAGAGAGAGGCACAAGTCCAATCCAGCAGAGGTAGGGGAACACTCTCAAAGATCTGGGACACTTTTCCCAGCACCTCCCATACCACAGGCCCTGAGGTGTGGGGTGGTGTCACAAGGAACGCAAAGTTTGCAAAGATGCTGAGGGAGTACCTTGCTGATCGTACTAAAGTGCTACTAGACTCCTCTGTGCCTTATAATTATTGGGTATCCAAGCTGGACACGTGGCAGGAATTGGCTCTCTACGCCTTGGAAGTCCTGGCCTGCCCTGCCACTAGCGTTTTGTCAGAGCGTGTTTTTAGTGCCGCAGGTGGAATCATTACAGATAAATGCACTCACCTGTCAACTGAAAATGCTGACAGGCTGACTTTAATCAAGATGAACAAGGGTTGGATTGGGCCTGACTTCACCACACCACCACCAAATGATAGCGGAATTTAAATTTTGTGCCGGTAGATTGCCATGCACCTCCGCACAGCCACACATCGGTACAGACTTCATGTGTTTGGCTACTTGCTGTACTGCTCCTCCTTCTCCTCATCCGCCACCATCATATAATCAGTGTGACCGTGGTTCATGATGCCACAAAACCATAATTTTTTTACATCATATTTATGATGATGATGCACCTAACCGTTCTAAAGTTAGGCATTAGTTTCATGTATACCCCTCAGGGGTAAATGTTTTAGTCCATGCTTCCAGAATGGGCATTACAAGTACAGGAGACGCACACCTTTGCAATGGGAACAATTTTTAGAGGCTCTCCTCCATGTTTCTTCCCAGGGGCATCACAATGCCTCCCAGTTTTTGGCTTCCCTGACTAGGGAAATAGTACAGCAGACTCACTTGCTTCAAATGGGCACATTATTTTATAAGGCTCTCATTCATGTCTCTATCCAGGGGCATTGAAGTGCTACCCAATTTTTGGCTTCCCTGCCTAGGGAAATACTACAGCAGATACACTTGCTTACAATGGCCACATTTTTTAAAAAGGCCCTCATGCACGCCTCTATCCAGGGGCATATTGGTGTCTCCCAATTTCTGGCTTCCCTGCCTAGGGCAATATTAAAAAAGACACACTTGCTTACAACGGGCACATTTTTTTGAAAAGGCCCTCATGCACGCCTCTATCCAGGGGCATCTCGTAGACTGTTTGCCCTTGTGGACAGGGTCCCTGCCCCTCCTGTACCTGTACGTCCTGATCGCCTAGATTTAGTGTACTTGTTCTTGTTTCCCTTATCCTCATGTAAAGCGCCATTTTACCTAATGGCGCTGTATAAATAAATAAATAATAATAATAATATTGGTGTCTCCAATTTCTGGCTTCCCTGCCTATGGAAATACTAAAAAAGACACACTTGCTTACAATGGACACATTATTTAAAGAGGCCTTCATTTACGTCTCTTCGCAGGGGCATGGGAGTGCCACACAATTTTTTTTTTTTTTTTTAATTCTTTCATATAATCCAAAAAACTAACATACACCAACTCTGTCTCACAAGTGGGTATGAGCCCTTAATATTTTTTCCAGGAAAATCCGTTTTGGTTTCGTTTTGTAACGTTTTCTTGACAGTCCGTAAAAGTGGCGTTATAGTCTGACAACATTGTTGACATCAGTGACCTTGGGGTCTGAAGTGCTTCCAGGGGTCTTCCCCATGCTGTTCCCATGTCATTTCAGCACTGTTCTGATAGTTTTATGACATTTTTAGGGTTTTTCCATGCTTCCGGGTGTCATGTCAGATACTTGGGTCTCCCATAGGATAACCTGTGACCTGTGACCCGTTGAAGGGCGAGAGCCCGAAACGGTGCCGTAGTCAATCTGGTCTCCCCCCCTCCCTGCATCATGTTTTGGCAACCCCAAAAAAGGACCGTTTTTCATCATCTCTGGTGAGTGCAGCTTTTCTTAATTTTTATTTCTCCCACAGGATAACATTGGGCTCGGTGCTCGGGCGCAGTACACGAGTATCTTGGGATGCTCGGCCTGAGCTTCGAGCACCCGAGCATTTTAGTACTCGCTCATCACTACATTGGATGATTCAGAGATCCACACTATCGCAACTACAGCCACAAAATTTGGTACAGTCACACATCTGGACCCCGAGAGAATCATAGGCTATGTTGTGAGGCGAAATTTTAACCCCGCGCTTTCCAATTCACCAAACAATTTTGCCTCTATCTACATAATGGGGGGAAAAAGTGACATTTACCAGTTGACAGTTGTGAATGAAAGGGGCTTAATGACAGCGCCAAAGACTAACAGCATATACTAGCATATAGTCATTAAGGTGGGGCCCCAACATGGGATATTCACCACACATGGGGACATGTATACACACCACACGCACACAAAGAGTAACAGCAAGTGTATAGTCGCTAAGATGCAGCCCCAACATTGGATACTCACCACGCACCCGAACACATACACACCACAAAGACACACACACCCCATGGACACACACACACAGCCTATAGCAACACATGCACTCAACCCACAGGGACACACACACACACACCCCAGGGACACACACCCCATGGATGCACACACCACACAGATACACATGTGCACAAATCCCCTCATACAACTCGCCTCATGCTTGTGCTATCTTTAATTTCCAAAAATAAGCATCTGATTACAAACAGCCAATGTGCAACACATATGCCATATATACTGAATTAATCCACTTGAGAAAGACGCATCTGTGCGTCGAAACGCGTTGTGGCATACTGGACCCCTGATGTTCGTGCAATAAATTATTGGTAATTTAATCACCAACCCGTGGTTTCTTTAGCGCTCCAAACCTCTGACACTGCTTGTTTTCTATCTGCTAATCTCTTTCTCCCTTGTTGGGAGTGCGGTGTGTGAGCTGCTCTAAGATCCACAGTACCTGGCAGTACATCATAAAGACCCACCCTTGAATGATCAACTGATACACAGTGTGGAGCTGGGACGGAAGCCAGTGCAGCGAGTCTGCCTCTTCGGGTGGAGGAGTGAAGGAGCCCACCTCCATCTCCAGAGGAACTAAGGAGCCGACCACCAGGCCCGGAGTATCAGAGGAGGAGGGAATATTGGCCCCTGTCACTACAGTGACCCACATTAAGCCATCAGTCTGGTTGTGCGCGGTGTTGCACAACCAGTAAAGGTTAGTGCAAACATAGTAAAACCGTGTATTAAGTTCCTCCAGTTGCAGTGTGGCGCAATATCTGTTTTTTCTTTTAATTACATATAGGGAATTAAGGCAGATGTCAGTCACATGAACTGTCTATTATTTGCATGTGTGAGGTAACATATGCTGCCCGGCAAGGGGGGGGGGTTTACTGTTGGCTGGAGATTTATCGGGCTGCCTATAGCAACCAATCACAGCTCAGCTTCTATTTTCCTACAGGTCATTAATATGACATATTCAAATTATATTTTGTTATAGCTAACATCAGTTATTTATTAACTCTGGCGTAGTACAGCTAGTATCCAATAAATCATGTTCCACTTCACGGATGTGTCCCACTTGTTAATTTCTTACAAAAAAATTATAATTTTAGATCTGTATGATTGAAGCCTGAAATGTGGCATAAGGTTGAAAAGTTCACAACGCACTGTGTGTATGTATGTGTGTATATATACATATATATTATTATACAGAGAGAGAAAAAATGAAAAAACAGCACCATCAATTCCAAAAAAGTGGATCTTTAATGCCTATGGCGTGGTGACGTTTCGGACTTTATGTCCTTTTTCAAGCAGTGAGAGTGTCAAACTAACAACTTCTTATAGGTGCTCACTTACAATCTTTCAATCATCAAATTATATCTAAATGTATAAAATTCTTTAAATATATACCATATTTTATACTAAACAATGTGATACCTGTGTAATACAAAAAGTGCTTTGTATAGTGTTATAGATATGGTCCCAATCCTATGTACATATTGTACTGAAACCCGGACTTTCATGTATCTAATATATAATTACCTTAAGCCACTTCCGTCATATTCGGCGCTGTTTCCGTCGTCGTGTCTGTGGCTTCCTCTCAAACCCTAACTCGCAATGCCTTTGCGAGTCCTTGCAGAGTCTCTCTCTCTCTCCTCCCCATGGCTTGCAGGACCTGAGATAATGTCACTCGTATGGGCGGGGCTATATCACATGACTGTGACATCATCACAGGCACTTTAATTGCTGCAGTGTCAGCACAGGAGACATCATGCTGCTGTCTCACATCAGACGTGTCCTCATCAGTGATTCTCTGCCTCTGACATCCTGCGATCACAAGGGAACATAGAGGTGACAGAGGACCCCGGACTGAGCCCCCAAGAGCTGATCTCCAGGATACAGGTGAGAGGAGGCTGCACAGGAGCAATGCTCTGCATACAGGAGGAAGCTGCACAGGAGCAATGCTCTGCAGAGGAGGAGGCTGCACAGGAGCAATGCTCTGCAGAGAAGAGGCTGCACAGGAGCATTGCTCTGCATGAGGGGAGGCTGCACAGGAGCATTGCTCTGCACAGAGGAGGCTGCACAGGAGCAATGCTCTGCAGACAGGAGGAGGCTGCACAGTAGCAATGCTCTGCAGACAGGAGGAGGCTGCACAGGAGCAATGCTCTGCAGACAGGAGGGGGCTGCACAGGAGCAATGCTCTACAGACAGGAGGAGGCTGCACAGGAGCATCGCTCTGCAGAGAAGAGGCTGCACAGGAGCAATGCTCTGCAGAGAGGAGGCTGCACAGGAGCATTGCTCTGCAGAGAGGAGGCTGCACAGGAGCATTGCTCTGCAGAGAGGAGGCTGCACAGGAGCATTGCTCTGCAGAGAGGAGGCTGCACAGGAGCAATGCTCTGCAGAGAGGAGGCTGCACAGGAGCAATGCTCTGCAGAGAGGAGGCTGCACAGGAGCAATGCTCTGCAGAGAGGAGGCTGCACAGGAGCAATGCTCTGCAGAGAGGAGGCTGCACAGGAGCAATGCTCTGCAGAGAGGGGGCTGCACAGGAGCAATGCTCTGCAGAGGGGGCTGCACAGGAGCAATGCTCTGCAGAGAGGGGGCTGCACAGGAGCAATGCTCTACAGTAATGAGGCTGCACAGGAGCAATGCTCTGCAGAGAGGAGGAGGCTGCACAGGAGCAATGCTCTGCAGAGAAGAGGAGGCTGCACAGGAGCAATGCTCTGCAGAAAGGAGGCTGCACAGGAGCAATGCTCTGCAGAGAGGAGGCTGCACAGGAGCAATGCTCTGCAGAAAGGAGGAGCCTGCACAGGAGCAATGCTCTGCAGAGAGGAGGAGGCTGCACAGGAGCAATGCTCTGCAGAGAGGAGGAGGCTGCACAGGAGCAATGCTCTGCAGAGAGGAGGAGGCTGCACAGGAGCAATGCTCTGCAGAGAGGAGGAGGCTGCACAGGAGCAATGCTCTGCAGAGAGGAGGAGGCTGCACAGGAGCAATGCTCTACAGTAATGAGGCTGCACAGGAGCAATACTCTGCAGAGAGGAGGCTGCACAGGAGCAATACTCTGCAGAGAGGAGGCTGCACAGGAGCAATACTCTGCAGAGAGGAGGCTGCACAGGAGCAATACTCTGCAGAGAGGAGGCTGCACAGGAGCAATGCTCTGCAGAAAGGAGGCTGCACAGGAGCAATGCTCTGCAGAGAGGAGGCTGCACAGGAGCAATGCTCTGCAGAGAGGAGGCTGCACAGGAGCAATGCTCTGCATGAGTGGAGCCAAGATGCTGAGGATGGCAGAGTGAAAATGCCGTGGCGGGGAAGACGATGACCCGCTGGTAAGTATGACAGGCAGAGTGCCTCTGTCCTCTGCTGATCACTCTGCCCGCTGCACTGCGCTAACCACTCTGCCCGCTGCACTGCGCTGACCACTCTGCCCGCCGCACTGCGCTGACCACTCTGCCCGCCGCACTGCGCTGACCACTCTGCCCGCCGCACTGCGCTGACCACTCGGCCCACCGCACTCACTGCTAACCACTGAGCCACCATACTCCTGCTAACCACTGAGCCACCGTACACTGCTAAACACTCACCAACCGCGCAGTGCTAACCACTGAGCCACCGCGCAGTGCTAACCACTGAGCCACCGCGCAGTGCTAACCACTGAGCCACCGCGCAGTGCTAACCACTGAGCCACCGCGCAGTGCTAACCACTGAGCCACCGCGCAGTGCTAACCACTGAGCCACCGCGCAGTGCTAACCACTGAGCCACCGCGCAGTGCTAACCACTGAGCCACCGCGCAGTCCTAACCACTGAGCCACCGCGCAGTGCTAACCACTGAGCCACCGCGCAGTGCTAACCACTGAGCCACCGTATACTGTGCTACCCACTGAGCCACCTGTATACACACAATTAATTTCACCGCACTCCCTTAAATATTAGTAAATAAACTATATATGGATTCTAGACTACCCGATTCTTTAGAATCGGGCTCACAGCTAGTAATTACATAATAGTGCAATTCAAATATGCAGGTATCCCTCATTTCCTTCAGGGGACTCAAGTACTCACATCGCGGTGTACTGTATTCACCACGCTGTCTCCGGCGTTTTCCTGTATCAATTGCGCATGTCTGTGACCGGAAGTGACATCATACCCATCATCCTCTGTACTGCACATGCACAGTTCATTTCTGAGGCTAGCAGTGCCATCTTTAGTAAGGTCCGCTCCTATAGGTATTCTATTTAAGTCACATCAATCTAATAGCGTTTCAAAACACATTACTAACTACAGGGGGACTACTCAATATTAAATATAAGTGCCATACAAGTATTATTTTATTAACTAATCATTGTTTAAGGGAGTATCGATCCCAAAAAAACCTCATTCGTACTAAGGTCTGACCAAAAGGTAATTTTTCAGCGTCACTCAGTGTGGGAGGTTCCACTTTCAAAGGAGACATCCACACTTCTTGTGCTATTTAAGATCACATGAGATTTTATCCTCAGGATCTCAGCACGTGTCGCTATAGACCTATTCCAATTTGGTTTTTAATTTTCCATGCCGATCTCCCAATAAACATCATGACACAAATATATTTTACTAGCTGTGAGCCCGATGCGATTGCATCGGGATTCTAGAATCTGTGTATAGTTTACTCAGTATATTTCAAATATGGCGGCATAGCGGCCGCCGCTATTCCGATTGTTCAGCGCGCTGAAGGCGGCGACCGATCAGAAGAGCGCCGCCCTGTATGGCGCCATACTTCAAATACATGGAATATTTTGAGTTTCACATTTACCGCTGTAAGTGAGGCGCTATTCTCATTGGTCGCTGTGTGCTGCCGGCGACCAATGAGAATAGCGCCTCACTTTCATTAGTAAATGTGAAACTCAAAGTCGTCCATTATATGTCTAAGATGGCGGCCCGATTCTAAAGAATTGGGAGTCTAGCATGCATATATACATTATTCATTCAAATTTGACAATAATGCACATAAGACATGATAGATATCTATCAACTACCAATGTTTGTATGGTATATGTCAGTGTAGTACATGTCTTTTCGTACAGATACTGGCACCGATGTTTTGTACAGATTACGTATATTTAATTTATATATGAATGTTAATAATCTATGATTTAGCCAGTACATGTTTCGCCACCAACCACGGGAAGGTAGCCTTACAGCTGGTGGGACCTACTCTACTCTATCCCTAATAATTAATAGTTCGACTCCTTTTAAATCAGATATTTTTCGGCTATTTGCAGTAGGTGTAGAATAACAAAATACAATTTCTGCACTTGGCACCAAAGGGCCTACCTACAGCGGGTCATTCCATGTCAAGTGATCCAAAAATGAATATTTTTTTTTCCCTGACGTCCTCAGATTTTTTTTTCATTTTTTTTCTATATGAAGAACAACTTTAGTTAATTACAAAAAAAAGTTTTGAATTTTTTTCTTAATCAGTTAATTTTTTACAGATTTTTAAAGTTTTAAAAAGTGCGAATTTTGGCCTGGTATGGCTTTACATTTTCTATCATATCTCGGGCTAGAAATAAGATAGAGAAACAAAATAAACACCAATCTACTACGAACTGTGCAGGCTTTCACCAGATATGTCACAAGAGGATCTTTGTTAGTATTTTACCCATGTGATCGCAAGCGCAAACTTTAAAACGCATTTCCGAAAAATCGGCGCGCTTTAAATATTTCAAAAACTGCTCATGTGTCTGCTTTGCTCTTAGCCACATCTGTACCAAATTTCAAGTTGGGATCGCGATGGGATCATATTTTAAAATATTTTAATATTAATAGCGTCAATGGGTCATTCTATATCAAGTGATCTAAATATGAATATTTTTTTTTACCTGACGTCTTTAGATTTTTTTCATTCTTTTTCTTTATGAAGTACTACTTTAGTTAATTACAAATTAAAAGTTTAGAATTTTTTTCTTCATCAGTTAATTTTTTACAGATTTTTAAAGTTTAAAAAAAGGTGAATTTTGGCCTGGTATGACTTTACTTTTGTTTATCTCAGGCTAGAAATAAGATAATGAAGTGGGAGAGGCATCATTTTACTCAGAACGGTAACAGCTTTCATTTGATATGTTACAAGACTATGTTTCTTTATATCTTTATATCAAATTCAAACTATTGACGGGCAATTGTGAAAAAATGACTGATTGTGTTCTTGGTTATATTTGTGCAGAGATTCAACTTGTGACCTGTCAAATTTATATATTTTTTATTTTATGGTTGTATGAGTTATCACAACTTATTGAATAAAACATTTATATGCAACAAAAAAAGAAACACAAAAAACAAATCCCATAAGTGCCAGGATAAATACATCTTAATCATCAGAACACAACGCTCAGCATTTTCAACTTGAATGTATTGAACAAACCAAAAGAAGAAAGGTGATCATATCCTCAAGTTTTATTAAACAAAATTAAAAGAACCAAAAATGTTAACCCCTATTTATACATATAAATTTGTTTTCTATTCTATCACTAAACATGTGATTTATGAAATGTTTAATAAGAATAGTACAGTAGTTAAATCATCGTTCTATAAATTATGAACTAATCAAACAATTAATAGTATGTTTTTAAAGTGGCATTTTATCAATTTGTCCCTTCTAGTGGGTGAAATGTAATCTTGTCCATAAACGCTTACCAGCAATCGCCATTTCCTTGTGTGTCAAAGAGTATGTCCGGCCTGTCACGGTGTTAGGCTCCGCCTGAGTTAATATCTGATTTTTGTGCACTTTTAAAATGTCTGGCTTTCTTGGATACACAAAGGATGGCGCTGGACCAGAAGGATGCAATAAAGTCAGTTCTACTTCTTCATTTTCACAATCTTTGGAGAGTACAGTAGCCAGCCACCAGCGCCAATCATATTCATATTTTTTCAAAAGGATTGCAACAGTGTCTATGATAAAATGCTGTTTCTTGAGAAGTAGCAGCCATTGCTGTGTGGGAAAAATACAGTTAATATTAAGTAAGGAAGATAGGTAATAAAAATAAAGATTTACAGTACACTTGAGATAGAACTGTATTACTATAAAGTGAGTTTTAGGGCTAGCGCGCACAGTTTTTTCTGCCTGCAGATACACGCTGCAGTTTTGGCAGCTTGTTTTTCTACCAAGTTTTTACCACATATGCGTTAGTTTTTTTAATCGCTAGTGAAAAAAATGGCAGCTTTTTTTATATAAATGATAAATGCTGCGTTTATTGCAGCGATTAAAAAGTAGTTCAAGCAGTGATTTACTCACTCTTGAGTGTTTCCAAAAACACTGCATGTGGTGAACCCCATAGAAATCAATGGGGCTGTTTTTCTGAATGATGATCCCTAAGAATAGCACTGTGTGTATTGGCCCTTAATAATAAAAGCATTAAACTATTAATATATTTACTCACCCATATTTTAGTACACAGCCTTGATGGCTTTGTACAGACTATTGTTTGTTCAGGAGTGAAGATGTCCAGACATGTCAGGACATGAAAGGTCTGAACGAGCTATCTTACTTCCTGAATGCAGTGGGTAGACACTTAACATGATTGACAGAGCTGCTGGGCTATCATCTGCTCTGCATTCACTGTCTATCCCTGTGCTTTCTCAGGTTGAGCCCTAACAAAGCTTTTTCCTATATGTCCTCTCCTGCTTCTAAGCTGTAACATATCAAAATAATACAGTAATGTCTAAAAATAATGGATTTGATAAATATAGACCCCACGCTTTTAGACCACAGGTTGAACAGATCTGAATTCAAGATTTTTGAATTGACACTATAATAGTTAAATATTTTAAAATATGATCCCATCACGATCTCAACTTGAAATTTGGTACAGATGTGGCTAAGAGCATAAAAGACACATGGGCAGTTTTGGAAAATTTTTATTAAAACGTTTTTTTTCGGAAATGCGTTTCAAAATGTTGCGTTTGCGTTCGCATGGGTAAAAAATTTAAATTACCAAATATACTCTTGTGACATATCTGGTGAAAGCCTGGACAGTTCTGAGTAGAATGGTGTTTATTTTGTTTCTCTATCTTATTTCTAGCCCAAGATAAGTAAATATAAAGTCATACCAGGCCAAAATTCACACTTTTTTTTATCTTTTTTTTTTTTTTTTTTAAACCAGTGGCTTTTTATTGAAAGTATAAAGAACATTATACATCAAACAACACACAAAAAGCAATTAGACATGAAATAAATCATATAGGGGAAGGGGGAGAAGAAGGAAAGAGAGGGGGGAAGTATTGGGGGGAGGGGAGGGAGGGGAGTGGGGGAGGCAGAGATACACATAAGCATGTATACTTTTAACATTAAGGTATCATACAAATAGAAAACTGTGTATGAGAACATCAGAACTTCATAGGTGTCACAGGGCGCAAGGTCCCCAGCACTTCGAGGGCTGTAGAGGTCCGAGGGTGTCACTCCGGGACAACAACCGAGTTATAGGGGGCGGCGATCCACGGATCCCACCAATTAAGAACCTTAGTCCTGTGAGGGAGGTCATGGGAGAGGGCTATCTCATGGGTCAGGTGGTTGTTGAGACGGGCGACAACTGCTGAAGTGGTGGGGGGAGAGGTCGACTTCCAGAGCGCAGCTATGGTTTGGCGGGCAGCTATCAGGGTGTTCGTGATGATAGGCCTCAGTGGACTAGGGAAGGCGCCAAGGCCCACACCAAAAAGGGCCAGTTGGGCAGTCAGGGGTATAGGGAGGCCCGTCAAGGTTGTCAAGAGAGAGTTTAGGGACGTCCAAAAAGTCTGGACAACCGGGCACTCCCACCAAACATGGGCATCGGTGCCGGTGGAGCCACAAGACCTCCAACATAGAGGAGAAGAAGTGGATGCACCCGGGCCTCCAAATCTTGCCACTCGGGCAGGGGACAGGTACCAGTTTAGTGTAAGCTTTTTAGATTGCTCCAGGTGGTTTATACACCGGGTATACCTAGCGGCATGGCCCGAAGCCTCCTGCCAGTCCTCTAGAGACGCAGTGAAACTAAGCTTAGTCTCCCAGCGAAGCATGTATGGGAGTTTGGCCGTAGCACGACTGGCAGTCAGGGCCCTATAAGCGATGGACACTCCACTCCGGGAATGACCGACCTGCTTGAAAAGGGACTGGAGAGTCAAGTCTACCGCTAAAGGATCCCACTCCGGCAGGGTACATGTAGCAAGAAAGTGGTGGACCCGCAAATAGGTAAAGAAAGTCGAGCCCGGGACAGCAAATTTTCGAGATAGGTTTGAGAATGATACAACTCTACCCCCGGTTTGGATGTCTGACAGAAGTAAGATACCTGCCTCTCTCCATTTCGCGAGTGATATGTTGGTCATACATGATTCTATCGCCCCAATGGAGATATATCTGGATAGTTAGGGCATGTGGGTTCTCGCTAATTTATACCATACTGACAGTAAGGCCTGCATAGATCTCAACGGAGAACTAGGTGGGGAGGGGCGCAGGTATGACATCTCTAAGAGAAGTCTAGTGGAATTATGAGGGGCATAAGTAGATTCCATCTGGAGCCATCGCGAGGGGGGGCCTTCAGCCCACCAGATCTTGGCAATATCCAATTTGATAGCGCGATAGTAAGTCAAAATGTCTGGCATTCCCAAACCCCCCAGTGATATCGGCAATGTAAGAGTTGAGAGGGCCACCCGGTGGGGCTTACCATTCCAGATGAACTTCCCCAGAAGAGACTGGAAGAGGTTCAAATAGCGTCTGGAAAATAGGAGGGGAATACATCTAAACACATAGATAAGCCTGGGGAGCAACATCATCTTGGTCAAGTTTATCCTAGCGATCCAAGACAATTGGGACTCACAGTATTGAGCACACAGTGATTTCAAAGTGGTCAATAGAGCTTTGCAATTTACTCTAAGAAGGGTAGACATGGGGGCAATCTGGATGCCCAAATAATGGAATCCCCGGGGGGCCCAGAGGAAAGGAAACTGAGAGCGTAGCCTAGACTGCGTGAGGGGGGTTAAGTTCACCGGTAGCAATGAGGATTTGGTGAGGTTCAGTTTATAATAGGAGATGGCAGAAAATTCAGAAAGGATAGAGAGCACAGCTGGAATAGAGGTAGTAGGGTTCGTGCAAGAGAGGAGGACGTCGTCAGCATAGAGTAATTTTATGCTCCATCTGACCAACCCTCACACCCGAGATATCCGGGCAAGCTCGGACTGCAGCCGCCAGCGGTTCCATCACAAGAGCGAATACTAGAGGAGAGAGGGGGCAGCCTTGTCGTGTCCCATTGGTGATGGCAAACGTGGTGGAGGAAAAACCTCCAGCCTTCACATAGGCACACGGGGAGGAGTATAGGGCCAGTATCCCAGAACGGATATCACCCTGGAAACCAAACTTGTCTAGGACGGCTGCCAGGTATCCCCAGTGCACTCGGTCAAAAGCTTTTTCTGCATCAAGGGACAAGAGTACACTGGGGGTCCCTCTCTGCTCCAAAACCTCCAGGAGGTTAATCACCCTCCGAGTCGCATCTCTCGCCTGCCTATCAGGGATAAAGCCAACCTGATCCAAGGCGATCAGGGAGGTAACAACGGTCTTAAGACGGTCCGCCAGCAGCTTAGCATAAAGTTTGATCTTGTAGTTTAGCAATGATATCGGGCGGTAACTGCCTGGGAGAGTCGGGGGCTTATCCGGCTTAGGAATGGTCGAGATAGCCACCATCAGACCCTCCGGCCTGACTCGTCCCTCCCGTTGCCAGAACCGAAACAGTTCAAGGAGATGAGGTGCCAGTAAGGGGGCGAAGGATGAATAATAGATATAAGAGAAACCATCCGGACCGGGTGCTGAGTGTTTCTTGGAGGAACGAATCACTCCAAGGACTTCCTCAAGGGAAATCGGGCTGTTCAAAAATGCCAATTGGTCAGCATTCAGGGCTGGAAGATTAAGTTTTGAAAGGAAAGTAGAGATAGTATCGGCAGAAGGTTGGGGAGTGGAGGTTGAATTACAGAGGTTGTATAGTTCGCCGTAATAGTTCCTAAATTGCTCAGCGATCTGTATAGGGTTACGAATCTGGGTGCCGGTATTGGAATTCAAGGAAGTGATCCTAGACCGTATTTCCAATTTCTTGACCCTGCGTGCCAGCAAGGCCCCAGCCCTGTCACCCATGCCATAATACGTAGATCTGACCTTCTTTAACTGGTGTTCCACTCGGGACAACAGGAGGGTTCGAAGGCGACCACGCGCCAATGAGAGAACCGACAAAGTTGCAGGATCAGCATTAGCTAAGTATGCTTTCTCTAGAGATTTCACTTCCATTAAGAGGAGATTCAGGTTAGCATTCAGCAGTTTTTTAGAATGAGCCGCCAACTTTAAACAGTGCCCACGAATGACCGCTTTATGGGCAAACCACAAACCCTCTGGAGCAATATCTGGTGTTGCATTTAAAAGGAAATATTCCTTTATTTGAGAGGTCAAAAGTTCCTGATTTTTCGGGGACGTCAGTAGGTAGTCGTTGAGTCTCCATGGGGTCTTATTAGAGCGTGGAGTGGAGTCAGACAGTATGAGAGAGACAGGGGCGTGGTCAGACCAGGTAATGACGTCAATGTCTGCTTGTAAGCACAGGGGCAGGAGCAAGTCATTGACCAGGATATAATCTATTCGGCTAAATGACTTGTGTCTAGGGGAGAAAAAAGTATAGTCCCGTTTGTTGTCATGTAGGTAGCGCCATATATCATGAAGGCCAGCCGCGGACACCAGGGGTGCCAGGTCCGTTCGGAATGCAGTGGGGGTAGAGCTGTCGAGTTTCTTGAACAGAGGAGCGTTCAGGTCTCCTGCAACTACTTTATGACCCTCCATAGAGGGGGTGACATCCTCAAGTAATTTCTTAAAATATTTATATTGGCCTCTGTTGGGAGAATACACTACCAATAGGGAGAACAATGCTCCATTTAATTTAGCCTTAATCAAGAGGTATCTCCCCTCAGGGTCAGACAGAGTGCTGATCAATTCAAATGCAAGAGAGGCGCTAATCAGAATTGCCACCCCAGCTTTTTTCTCGGGGCTGTTAGAGAAAAATTGGTGGGGAAAGAAGGGGGAGGCTGAACGCCAGTTATCTTCCTCTCGGAGATGCGTCTCCTGGAGGAATACTACTTCCGCCCGGGCGCTCCTAAGTTGGGAGCGCAGGAGCGATCTTTTTTGGGGCGAGTTAAGCCCATTGACGTTAAGTGCTAAAACCTTAGTAGGCATAAAAGGTTATCAGAGAAGTGCAGGTAAAAATGTTTTACAATAATCACTAGCAAAGCTGCCTCCAAATGTGTCACAACAGGGAAAGGAAGGTGGTAAGGGTAGGAAATCAGTAAGGCCCACAACCCGACATCTCCCCCTGGTGCCCAACACGGCCAGGGCAGGGAGCAGACGGGGCCAGACTGGGGAGAGAGGTTAGAAAAATTAAAAGTTAAATAAAACCAGTAAAACCAAACAATCAAACAGATCACCGAGGTAAAAGCATATGCAGGTGATTTTAGCGTCGCAGAATGAACGCTGAAAAGTGAAAAAAAAAGTCATTGTCCAGAGCGAAAAAGGTCGCTCAAAGGGGCAGCACGTGACCATCGGTCGCAGGACTTTTAGTTAGAAGAATCAGAAAAGACGTAGGAAGGAAGGCAAAGGGTGGGAAGAGAGAAAGAGAGAGGTCACAACCCTGTAGAGGGTGACCAGTAGAGAGGAAGAGAGAAAGGGTGAGATAAGTGGAAAGAAGAAGTCAAGAGAAAGGCAGACTAGAATAGATAGAAGAGGAGAGTCGTACGACCTGGAGGTGCTGTTCGGGAGCCAGGAAGGCGAACCCCAGGAGAGGGGAGAGAAAAAATAAATCCTTGAGCCCAGCCGGGCGTTAGCAAAGTTCAGACTTTAGACCATTCCGGGTTGATCCTCCTACGACGAGGGCGCGACTTCTGGCGTCGATCCTGCTGGTCTCGTTGGGGCGGTTCAGAAAAGTCAGGAGGGAGAAGATCCCATTTTTTCAGAAGAGTCGCCGCCTGCGATGGAAAAAGGCACACATGGGAGACGTCATTTCGTCGCACAATTAGGCGAGTCGGCCGGCCCCAACGATATTGTATATCCTTGTCTCGAAGAATAGAGGTATAAGGTTTAAACGCTCTTCGTAGCGCCAGAGTCCCAGGGGATAAGTCCGGAAATACTTCCAGGACGGAGAAGCGATCGGAGAGCGTCGGCGTTCGTCTCAGGACTCGCAGAAAATCTTCCTTCGTTTCAAAGAAATGAATTCTGGCAATTACGTTGCGTGGGAGTTCAGGACGAATGCCAGGGGGCTTGGGCAGCCTGTGGATCCGGTCAATCTTTAAGTCGCGAGGGTCTAACTCTGGTAATACCTCTTGTAGAAAGTCGCGTAGAAATCCTCTGAGGTCTGCGTCCGGAATCGTTTCAGCGATCCCTCTCATGCGGATGTTGTTTTGGCGGCTACGATCCTCCATATCGCAATTTTTCGCCTGGACCGTAGCTATTGTGTCCTGCAGGCGTTCGTGTTCGTCCCATAAATCATTGTGCGAGCGTACCAGTTCGGCCACCTTATTTTCAAGGTGGTCCGTCCTGGAACCCAGCTCGGTCACCTCGCCCCGCAGGTCCGCCACCATCTCCTTCATGTCGTCCTGGAGAGAGGACCTGAGGTCTGACAGGAGGTTAGTCATGAGGTCCTTCATCGTAGTATAAGTGACCGGAGAATTAGGGGAGACGGACGCTGTGTCAGCCTCCTGCGCCTGGTGTTCTCGGCGGGAAGCGCGGGCTGCTCTGGGGGAGGGCGGCGCCATATTGGATAGTAAAGCAGGATCTGAACGGCCCGGCGAGAAATAGTCCGAAACCCGCTTCGGGAGGTTGGGATGCAGAGGTCTCACCTTTCCCATCAAGTCAGGGAAGGTTCAGGTAGACTTGAGAGGTTTTGCAGATATATCGCGCTGGTCTGGGGTGCTGTAAAGCCGCTTTATTCTCCTGGGGTTCGGGAGCTCCTGGATCAGGCGACCTTCTCCATGGAGCGCTAGGCCACGCCCCCTGTTGGAAACATCTTCAAATACCCACTAGATGGCGCATCCAGGCTGTATTATATCTTACTTGGGTGTGTAGAGAGATAGTTAAGCGTAATGGGTCTAACTGGTCACCAGGTGGCAATACTAGGCTTTGCATGCATAAGGTCAGGCAGTGTCTCTATGTCCACTAGGTGTCACCCCAATCCTGCAGATTGTGCATACAGTGAAACATAAAATGTAGAAGTACACTGGGTTGAGGATCAAAGAGGGAGAGGCTGTATAATGGCGCTGTAATAGCGCTGTATTTGCGTCCACCTTGTGTCAGCCTGCCCAGGTGCCGGTCTCTCTGCTTCTCTCTGTCACTGGGCGCTGAGTCCTGAACTCCACTACTCACTCTGTTGCCAGGTATGTCCCTCCTGCCGAGTCCCCTCCAGGCTTCTCTTCCTTTTCTCAGCCTCCTCGGCACCGCTCCTGCCACCTCCAGTCTCTACAGTTTGTGTCTGGATCTTCCAGCCGCCTCGCTCTGGTGATGATCGCTGGGCACACACAATATAAGGGGTATAATAGAACTTATAACTCTAGGATCTGATATGCATGGGAAGTGGCTCTGGTCATGAGGGCAGCAATTTGTCTGCAGGCTGCAGTTAGGGTTTGTTATAGTGTGAGTCAGCAGTCTCTGAGTGTAAATAAATCCTGTGAGGGGCTGCTTATATGGATTCCTCTTTCAGACACCCCAGCTGGATGTCCCCACAGAATGTCTCTCAACTACAGGCAGTTTCCTGGGAGCTAAGTTTGCGCCAGGGCTCCCAGACAGACACTCACTTGCCCAGTTTTGCAGCTCCGTTACTATAGTTCCTCAAGTGGAAGCCGACACCAGACACACACCTCCTCTCTCTCCTCCGGTCCGCTCCCCGCCCCACACTTTTTTTCAACTTTAAAAATCTGTAAAAAATTAACTGATGAAGAAAAAAAAATTCTAAACTTTTAATTTGTAATTAACTAAAGTAGTACTTCATAAAGGAAAAAAAATAAAAAAAAATCTAAAGACGTCAGGTAAAAAAAAAAATATTCATATTTAGATCACTTGATATGGAATGACCCATTGACGCTATTAATAGTAAAATATTTTAAAATATGATCCCATCGTGATCCCAGCTTGAAATTTGGTACAGATGTGGCTAAGAGCAAAGCAGACACATGGGCAGTTTTTGAAATATTTAAAGCGGGCCGATTTTTCGGAAATGCATTTTAAAGTTTTGCGCTTGCGATCACATGGGTAAAATATTAACAAAGATCCTCTTGTGACATATCTGGTGAAAGCCTGTATAGTTCTGAGTAGAATGGTGTTTATTTTGTCTCTCTATCTTATTCCTAGCCTTAGTTATGAGGAGAAACGTAAAGGCAGGCAAAAGCGAAATTCACACTTTTTCCGAACTTTGAAAATCATTTTAAAAAAAAATAAATTTTTTAAAAAATATTTCTCTTCACATTTTGCATTGTCTGACATGCTATTATCAAATAACAAAATCTCAAAAGAATTAAAAATATAGAGGTAATAATCATTGGTTCACTTGACATGGAATGACCCCAGCTCACTTTCAGCAAGTAACATGTAATGTATATGGAACTTGCAGTTAGCTTGCAGTAAATACGGCAAGCAGAGCTTCAACAGGTTCACTAAATGCAACCACTAAAAATCAGAGGTAACTGCGATTTTGGCGGTTGAAACTGTCGAAACCACATGTGCCGCAACTACCGCAAGTAAACCACAAATTCCATATACATTTCATGCAACTTAGAGTAAGAGTGCTGTAGGTCAGCAAGTGGCAAAATTGCTTTTTTTTCCCACTATAAATTCCACAAATAGCAGAAGAATTCAGATTTAAAATCAAAATGTCTATTCTTTCCCTATGTGTCTAAATATGTACCTATATGTATGTATGTATGTACTTATATGTACAGAACACAGTTCGAGATAGAGATGTGTGTGAACAGGCGTCCCACCCGTCTCTTAGCTGTTCACAAAAACCTCACCCTGTGTAAAAAGAAAATGAAATCTCTCAGCAGCTATACTGCTGGAGCTTCAGGTTCTTATCACTAAATGCAAGCATTTAGATGATACACATCTACAATCTACTACAAAATGTGTGTTTATATACATACACTATGAAATATAAAAATGTTTCTAAGCTAAAAAACTAACAACTATATATCTTAAATGACTATTTTATATCTAATAACTAATTATAATGTCTTTATCTATAACTAAACTAATTTTTTTGATATTTTGGTTTTTTTCTATTCCTATACATCTATGGATAAACTAATTTATTGTAATATTTGTGTTTTAATTAGAAAGTAACTATGTATCTAAATCTAATATGTATCTAAAGAATTTAAAATAAAATATTCTTATAGACAATATTTTTAGTAAAGAGTTTTTCACTATTGGGCAGCAATTTGCCTTGAATGGGTGTATCCAGCACTTTCACCTTAACATTGCATCGTCTTTTCACTCGTGAAAAAGCCACATATAACTGTCCATGTCCAAAAACTGGTTCTGGCAAAAAAATCCCTACTTTCTCCAGTGTTTGGCCTTGGGATTTGTTGATGGTCATGGCAAAAGCAGGCTTCACGGGAAATTGTCGACGTCTTAACTTGAAAGGTAAGCCAGTCTCTGATGGACATAAATGAATCCTTGGAATAAACACCACATTTCCTTCTGCAGACCCAGTAATGACTTTTGCTTGAATCATATTGTCAAACAAAGCGATGACAATCAAGCGAGTCCCATTGCAAAGACCTTTTCTGCTGTTAAAGTTGCGCAAAAGCATGACAATGGTACCAATTTTTAATTTGAGGCGATGAGAAGGCATTCCCGTTTGTGTGAGTAAATTTAAAAATTCCACTGGATATTGGTCTGGATCTTCAGTCTCATCAGGATCAATGGAATCCTCACTAATGTATTCAGTGTATTCACCAGCAATGCAATCCATAACCTTAGAGTTCACCATATCCACATGTTCATTTTTAGGGCAAAGAATGGCATGTGATGCAGCAATCTGAATGCTTTCATTGTTATGTACATCAATGAGCATGTTTTCACCAAATATAGCAAGTATGAGTGAGCCAGTGCAGATCATGTCTTGTGGGATTTCAATGATATCATCTCCAAGGTTGAAATCATTGGACAATTCACCATTTCCCAGTTGAAGTAACCAACTGCTATAATCAGGATCAATGGAGCGCATGTTGTTGAAGAGTGGCAATTGAGTGAAAAGCTGCCATTGTCGTGAGTATTTAATACAACTCTCTATAATGTCAGTTCTTGTACCATGAGGGATGATAGGCAGACACTGTCGAAAGTCTCCTCCCAGAACAATGACTTTCTCTCCAAAAGGTGTTGTATTTTTCTTGGAGATATCTGTTGTCATGACATCCCGTAAAAGTTGATCTATCACATGCAGTGCATATTTTTAGATAACAGAGTGGACTCGTCAATAATGAAAAGTTTGGTACTTTTCAAATGTTGTGCAGCATCTGTATCATTTTTAATTCTGGAAACGGATGTTTCATTTATTGGAATTGGTATGCCGTAAAGCGAATGGATGGTTCTTCCTCCTTGCAGTAAGTTAGCTGCAATCCCTGTACTGGCTGCAGGTGAGACAATTTCGCCTTCTCCTCTTAGTTCATGAATTAATAAATCATACAGGTATGTTTTCCCACTGCCACCTGGGCCATCGATGAAAAAGCACTTAGGTTGTAGACTTCTATCGTGTAAAGCTTGATTGATAGCATTATAGGCCAAAAGTTGTTGGTCATTTAAAGTAGCTTTCATTTGCTGAGCTCTTCTTAAATCGTCATCCTTGTTGTATTGTGGGGCCATGTGTGGCTTTCTTTTTGGTCGTGGTAGATTAAAATCAGTAAAAGTTTTGGCATGAAATTTTAGAACATTTTAGACATCAGTCATAGCATATCCTTCACAATTCTCACACTCCTCAGTGTTGGAGTGATATGCATGGCAGTAGTCTTGGATAAAGTCTTGTTTAAATTCTTGCCACAACTCCAATGGATGAGCTGGAGGACCAAAAATACATATATATGCAAACATATCACGAAGCTGTGCAGGCATGTTGAGAGCACAGGCATCCAATAAAGTATTTCTCCAAACACTGTCATCGAAGAGCAATCCAAGGACTAATGCCGCCTCTTTAAAAGTTGGGTATGTGACTTCATTAACAGTCTTAATGTTGTCAAAACTTGTTGCTCCTTTGACATGCAGTAACAACAACCTTAAATAGTACCGTTCTTGTTCTTTCATACTGACAGTATACATTCTTCCAATCACTGAAGAACCTCCTCGCTTTCTAATTTCCCATGCACCTTGTTTCCAAACATAGTGCTCTGGAATTTGGCGGTAGAAGTAATCATGAGCATGCGGGTCATTCTCATTCAGCTCAAAGTAGGCCATAAGAGTAGATTTTCTGTGCATTGTGTAACTGATGTTGTCAACAGAGTCATCCTCATGAAAATAAAGTGGTTGAGAATGTGGAAGATGTACGGCAAGGCGAATAATGGAGTGCGATTGTCTATGCATCGGGTAAGCAAATATTCGCCAAGCTGCCTCCGGTGCACTCACGTATCTTGAATCCATGAATTGATGTGTTTCATCATGGTGGATATTGGTTTGGCAAATTTCAAGATTGGCTTTATCATGTCCTTTGTAGACATATTTGAATAGGTATTTAAGACTTTGAATGGAAGCACATACCTCAACATTAATATGACACTTGTATTTTAATAGTAGGAAAGGGTTATAGGGAACAACCCAAGAATTATCAATCATCTTTGAATGGTGTTCAAAAGATGATCCTTCCTTTCTTTGATAAGTAGGGTATACATCCTCAGCTAAGACTGTTTTTGTTTGGAAATCTTTAGGAAAACCTTTCTTACACTTTCCAAGATCCATACATAGAGAATTGGGGTTGTGTTGTCCACAGGGTCCATGAATTGTGAATGCATCACAATTTGATGTAGCACAGGGTAATCTTCTGGATCAGGGATTTCAGCCCAAACTATATTATCCACTTCAACCTCAGTTCTTAGTTTGGATGTGCTATCCAGAATGATCAAAATGTGAGCGTGTGGTAGGCCACGCTTTTGGAATTCAATAACATGAACCATTGCACAAACTTTGCCAAATAATCCAGTGTTAATGTCTTTTAATAGGGCTTCCAGTTTAATTCTGAAGACACGGACGACTAAATCAGGTCTATGTTCCACACGCTGCCATGGCTCTAAATTGTTTGTAATCTCCCTCCATTTAGGATTACAGGTCATGGTTACAAAAAGATCCGGTCGTCCAAATTTAGTCACAATAGCCATGGCATCCTGATAGCGTTGCTGCATGTTTTTTGGACTGCCTTCAAAGGAAGATGGTAAAATGACCGTCTTGCCAATGGGAATTCCTTTCTCAATAGATTTTTTCTGGAGATGTTCCTGCAGTACGCAATAATCCTCTACTTTTAAATCCTTTTGGTGTTGACGGATAAAATTTAAGCGATTAGCCTCGATTTTCACATACGCATCCACTAAGTACTGCTGTGTTAGTTTGCCACCATTCAGGACAGGATTGAACCGATTCCGTACAGACAACAAATAGCAGTAATACTGGAGCTGTGTAACCCTGCGTAGACTTTGGCCTTGATGCTTGAGTCCCTCATGCCAGCCTTGTTCTCCATGAGGGAAAAATAAGGGATAGAGTAATGCATCTAAATTGCTGTGTAGAAGACTGACTGGCTGTGTTTTTGGGGCCAAGGGGTTATTTGGATCAGGTTTCAAATGAATTAAAATGTCTCTATTGAATGGTGGCTCTCCAGCAGCATTTTCAAAGACCACAGCAACTTCATTGACAGTAGGATTGTTATAGCGTCTAGGGTCTTGTTGTCTGTCTTGTTTAATGGCCATGATAATATTTGGCATGACGGTGCCATGTTCTACTGCCTTCTGTTCTTCTAATTCAACGTCACGTAGCATTTTGTAGGCCGAAACAAAGGGATTAATGTTATCCAATTGAAGAGCAATGATACTCATTAAAGTAGGATGACATTTAACATTTTCTGGAGACTGTAGCCGTTGTTCTGTAGCGCTTGCAGTATCTAAAATGTACAGTTGTGCATATGCTGGAGGTTGATCTTGAGCAGGATGGAGTGTTCCAGTGCGATGATAAATTTGCCCATGAATACGGAAACAGTAAGGGCCGTGTCCAGGTGGTACAGAAACATGGGCACCCATGGAGGCAAAAGCAAAAGAACTATTAATGCTCCTGATATTCTCCATCAAATTTCGACTGTACTCACTCTCTCCATTCAGCAGGCGTTGGAAGACCTCCGGGTATTGAGGTAATGGTACCTTTACTTTTCCCTTGTGGCAACAAAGACTAAACTGTTGATCTGATGGGCGTTCAGCAGTAAAATGCAGAGCCTCACAATGTTCACATATTAACTTCATGGAACCACAGGTATGTTCTAGAATAGCATGGTCCTGATCAGTAAATGCCATTGGATGTAGGAGAGGTGTAGATAACAAACGTAGATTTTTATTGTGTAATCCTACATAGATGAGACGTGGATTCAACACATTCCATAAATGAAGAAGTTGAATATATATTCCGTTCTGCCTCTTGCAACGTTGAAGTGGAAGAAGAACTTTTGCGTAGGTCACGACGTGATGCAGCCAAATGGGTCAAGCGGACTTATTTAGACGTAGGAGACTCCGTATCTTGACGTATCTGTCTTGTCCTTTTAAGCCTCATAATTTTATACTGTTTACTGTATGGCGTCTCCTCAGCAGAGTGTTTTTGTTTAGATGTGGCCTTGCGATGTGGTAAAGGCTGTTCAGTTGTAGTTAACACAGTAGAAGAAGAGGTGGCAGCAGTATGAGATTCAGACGAAGAGGTGGCAGCAGTATGAGGATCAGACGAAGAGGTGGCAGCAGTATGAGGATCAGACGAAGAGGTGACAGCAGTATGAGGGTCAGACGAAGAGGTGGCAGCAGTATGAGGATCAGACGGATCTCCAGCAGGCATTAACTTTTGTTGTTTGCGTTTTTGACGCGCAGCCATTGATTTTTTGGCTAATCGTTCCTTACTTCCTTCCAAAGACTCTTTTGAAAGTCGTGTCTTCAAAGCAGCCTTTTCCTTGTCCAAGCGAAGTCGTCTTTCTTCAGAACTCTCCTCCGCACGCTTCTTGCGCATACGCACAGCGTCCTTGTCAACCTTTGCTTTTTTTTTCCCATGGAGGTCATGGGAGGTTTTAAAGGCTGTTCACTTTGTACAATGTCAGTAGACGAAGAGGCAGGAGTAGTATCTTTGTCAGACTGTTCTTCAGTGGCTCTAAGTTGTTGTTGTTTGCGTCTGCGACGCTCAGCCATGGCTCTTTTTGCCATTCGTTGGCTTCTTTCTTCGGAAGACAGTTCAGAAATACGTTTCTTCAAAGCAGCCTTCGCAGCATCCAACCAAAAACGTCTCAGTGGAGAAGAGAGTTTGGCAATGCGTATCACTTTAGCAGCCTTAGCACGATCTAACCGAAGACATCTCTCTTCCGAAGTCTCCTCTGCACGCTTCTTCTTAGGAGTAGATGCAGCCTCCTTGGCAAGAGGGATATTTTTTGTTGGAGAGCTCATCTTTGTAAGAATAGGCAGTGAATCCAATCCAAAATGAGCTAGAGTGTGTTAGTTAAGGAAACAATCAATAATAACTATGTCTAAATAGGCAAAAACAATAAAAGGAAAGTGTGTATTTCAATAACCTGTGAAAAGCAAATCATGGACTTCTTTAGAGTACGAAACAAATATTTAATGATGTTTACAGTATGGAGTTGTGAATGGAAATCAGTGTGTTTAAAGTCCTTAAAAAGAGACTTGAAGGCAAGACAAATGGATGTAAGGGCCCTTTCAGACGCGCGTTGTAAATGCAGAGTTCCAACATTGTAAAAAAAGCGGTTAAAGTACCGATATGACGGCAAGTTCCGCATAACCGCCAGCAGGGGTGGAGTTGCAGAAGTTGGGGCAAAATGGCAGAGGTAGCGTTCATTTTTACCTTGAACTTGGGGTTTTGTGATTATTGCGGAAGTAGTGGTTTTTATTTTTCTCTCTGCAGTTGGTGAAATAGCGACATTAGTGGCAAGCGTCAAATGGCGCAATGTGACCAAAGGGTGAAAAAAGAAATAAGGCAACTTCCGCAGTACATGGTGAAACAGGCAGGTCAATGTAAAAATAAACATTAATCCGGCGATGTAGCGGAACCTTACGCAACTGCACCCCTGGTGGCGGGTATGGGGAACTTGCGTTAATATTTGGAATATTACCACATGTTCTGGAAATATGTAAATCTCAGTGGCGTAACTACCGCGGTCGCAGCGGTCGCGGGCGCAACCGGGCCCGCCCCCTGGGGGGGCCCCGAGCTCCCCGGGGGGCCCCGAAGCCCGTGCCTCCAGCCGCCCGCCGCGACTGCGGTAGCGCCGGAAGAGGAGCGGAGGGAGGACTGGAAGTGACAGAAGACACTTCCTGTAGCCGAGCAGCAATGCCCGCCCGCCCCCACTGCTCCACAAGCCGGGAGGCAGAGCAGAGCAGGTACTCGCGGCGCTGGCAGATGTGTGTTTTAGGCCGCCTCCCCTGCCTGCCTGCATGTGGTCTGGCCCCTCTCTTGCTTTGCCCGGGCCGCTTGCGTCAGTGGTGGGGATCCGTCTCCCTCCCCCGCTCCTTGCCCGGCTGGTACTCGCTCTCTGTCACGCCGGCCGCCGCTGTGTGGAGGAAAGCGGGGGAGACAGAAAAAGGGGACAGAGGAGAAAGAGAGCGGGGGATACAGGAGGACGGGGGATAGAGGAGGAGCAAAACGAGGGATGCAGGGAGACAGAGGAGGAGAGTGAGGGACACAGGAGAGCGGGGACACAGGAGGAAGAGAGTGGGGATCACAGGGGAACTGGGGACAGAGGAGGAGGAGAGTGGGGACACAGGAGAATGGAGGACACAGGAGGAGGAGAGCGAGGGACACAGTAAGAGGAGAGCGGGGAACAGGAGGAGGAGAGCAGGGGACAGAGGAGGAAGAGAGCAGGGGACACAGGAGAACAGGGACAGAGGAGGAGAGCGGGAGACACAGGAGAACGGGGAAAGAGGAGGAGGAGAGTGGGGGACACAGGAGAATGGAGGACACAGGAGGAGGAGAGCGAGGGACACAGTAAGAGGAGAGCGGGGAACAGGAGGAGGAGAGCAGGGGACAGAGGAGGAAGAGAGCAGGGGACACAGGAGAACAGGGACAGAGGAGGAGAGCGGGAGACACAGGAGAACGGGGAAAGAGGAGGAGGAGAGCGGGGGACACAGGAGGAGGAGGATAGCAGGAATAGAAGAGAACGGAGGATAGAGCAGGAGGAAAACGGGGACACAGGACGATGGGAGACGGAGGAGGAGAGCGAGGGACACAGGAGAGCAGGGACACAGGAGGAAGAGTGGGGATCACAGGAGAACTGGGGACAGATGAGGAGGAGAGTTGGGAACACAGGAGAATGGAGGACACTGGAGGAGGAGGCGGGCGACACATGAGGAGGAGTGGGGGACAGAGGAGGAGGAGATCGGGGGACACAGGAGAGCGGGGGACAGAGGAGGAGGAGAGTGGGGGACACAGGAGAATGGGGGACAGAGGAGGAGAAGAGCAGGGGACAGAGGAGGAGGAGAGTGGGGGACAGAGGAGAACGGGGGCAGAGGAGGAGAGCGGGGAACACAGGAGGATGGGGGATAGAGGAGGAGGAGAACGGGGGACACAGGAGGACAGGGGACGGAGGAGGAGAGCGAGGGACACAGGAGAGCGGGGACACAGAGGGAAGAGAGTGGGGATCACAGGAGAACTGGGGACAGAGGAGGAGAGTGGGGGACACAGGAGGAAGAGAGCGGGAGATACAGAAGAACGGAGGACAGAGGAGGAGAAGAGCAGGGGACAGAGGAGGAGGAGAGTGGGGGACAGAGGAGAACGGGGGCAGAGGAGGAGAGCGGGGAACACAGGAGGATGGGGGATAGAGGAGGAGGAGAACGGGGGACACAGGAGGACAGGGGACGGAGGAGGAGAGCGAGGGACACAGGAGAGCGGGGACACAGAGGGAAGAGAGTGGGGATCACAGGAGAACTGGGGACAGAGGAGGAGAGTGGGGGACACAGGAGGAAGAGAGCGGGAGATACAGAAGAACGGAGGACAGAGGAGGAGGAGAGCAGGGGACAGAGGAGGAGGAGAGTGGGGGACAGAGGTGAACGGGGGCAGAGGAGGAGAGCGGGGAACACAGGAGGACGGGGGATAGAGGAGGAGGAGGAGAACAGGGGCAGAGGAAGAGAGCGGGGGACACAGGAGGACAGGGGACGGAGGAGGAGAGCGAGGGTCACAGGAGAGCGGGGACACGGGGAAGAGAGTGGGGATCACAGGAGAACTGGGGACAGAGGAGAAGGAGAGTGGGGGACACAGGAGAATGGAGGACACAGGAGGACGAGAGCGGGGGACACAGGAGGAAGAGAGCGGGAGATACAGAAGAACGGAGGACAGAGGAGGAGGAGGAGAGCAGGGGACAGAGGAGGAGGAGAGTGGGGGACAGAGGTGAACGGGGGCAGAGGAGGAGAGCGGGGAACACAGGAGGACGGGGGATAGAGGAGGAGGAGGAGAACAGGGGCAGAGGAAGAGAGCGGGGGACACAGGAGGACAGGGGACGGAGGAGGAGAGCGAGGGTCACAGGAGAGCGGGGACACGGGGAAGAGAGTGGGGATCACAGGAGAACTGGGGACAGAGGAGAAGGAGAGTGGGGGACACAGGAGAATGGAGGACACAGGAGGAGGAGAGCGTGGGACACAGGAGAATGGGGGACAGAGGAGGACACAGGAGGAGGTGGAGAGTGGGGCACAGAGGAGAGCAGAAGACTCCACTACTGGAATAGGCTAACATGTGGGGTGACACTGGGTTTTGGAGTGAGTCTACTGTTTTGTGCAGTTGTCACTAATCCTATTTTTCAGATCTCGGTGGGGCTGCATATATAACACACTATATAGAGGGATATAAGGCTGCACTAATGGAGAGCTATGAGGCTGCATATATAAGGCTGCACTATAGGGGCTGCACTACATGGAGGACGGAGCCTGCATTATACTGTATAGAGGGCTGTGAGGCTGCATTATACTATATAGAGGTCTATGAGGCTACTATATGTAGGATAGTGTGGGTGCATTATAATAACTGGATGACTATTGGGGCTACCTTATGAATGGGGGACTATGGGATGCTATTATAATATGGACGCCTATCGTGGTGGGAGGAGGAAGACCGTATATACCAGAAAGGGGAACATATATACCAGGATAAGGGCCATATTCCAGGAGGAGGACCATATATAGCAGGGTGAGGGACATTAATAAATAGAGGGGTCAATTTGTGAGTCTTTATAGAACTTTGAACGTTACACGGGGCCCAAGCATCCGACCAACGTGTGTCCGTGGGGGGGGGGCCCAGGTCTGAATTTCGCACCGGGGCCCACCAGACTCTAGTTACGCCACTGGTAAATCTGCATGTACAACGCGCGTGTGAAAGGGGACCAAGTCGGGCATATAGTGCAAAATGCCATGCAACCAATATATTTGGTATGTAAAAGTAGTTAATGTCCCACTGGCACGACAATAAGGCAGTGGTAAGGTAGCATTACATCCAAACTGTTAAATATAAGACAGGTAGTAGTCCTACAGACTCATTAGTATGCAATATAATCAAAATGCCATATAATGGGTTAATGTACTCCTAACAGTCTAACGACACACTCCAAGTAGAAATAAAATATAGAACAGTCTGTAAGGGGTTAATGTACCACTGGCACGTGTACAAAATACTGCACGATCAATAAAATTAAAAATAGTATTAAAGAAGTTAGGACCCTTTCACATCAGCGTTTTTTTCAAATCGCGGTGAAAAAACCGCATCTGCCGCGATTACCGCATACCGGCTGCACTTGCGGCACGGTTGTGGCGCGGTTGCGGTAAACGCCATACAATGTATAGGCGGACTTGCGGCAGGTGCGGCAAGTGCGGTTTTGCCACTTGCGGCAGGTGCGGCCGCGAAAAAAAAATACTGTCAGCCGCAAGTGCAGCCGGTATGCGGTAATCGCGGCAGATGCGGTTTTTTCACCGCATCTGCCACGATTTGAAAAAAACGCTGATGTTAGTATTCAAATGCCAGTAGTAGACCACATAGTGACATAGGCAGTGAATAGGCAAGACAATAGAAGGGTTAATGTACTACTTGCACTCCTATAAAACAGTGTGGATGAGAAAATAAATAAATGGTATAGAAGAGGTTAATTTTCAAATGTCATGAGTACAGCACATAGTGACACAGTTAGTGAATAGCAAACAGAATGGAAGGGGTTAATGTAGCAGTTTGAACCCTATAAAACAGTGTGACAGAAAATTAAAATGCAAATGGCATAGAAGAGGTTATTGTAGAAATGGCCTTAGTACAGCACATAGTGAGATAGCAAGTGGAGCACAAATAGAATAGAAGGGGTTAAAAAGGTATTAAAATAACAGGTCAATATGGTGAAATGTAGCTCATATGAAATTTGTATAAAGAAGGGGTTAATATAAGCATAGGCATTAGGAATATATACTCTGATGTGAAATTGTACTGTGAAAACAGCTTTTTAGGTTTTAAATAGTGCAAAAATTCAAATTTCGCGCTCTAACATGGCGGACGCGAAATGTTCATTCATAAAATGGCGGCAGACGCCAGCCGCTGTGGGATTGGGCAGCGGAAACTTCATAAACATGGCGCCGTGAATCCGATTGGTCGGCGCTATGCGGGGAGACCGGCGACTTGGATGCCCAGCGCCTGGTTCTGTTTTCGGCCAGAGCGCAAGGCTCAGGTCGGTCGTAGCGTGGAAGTATGTAGCTCCGCCCCGCTGTGCTACGATTGGTCTAGCGGCAACTTCAGAAGATGGCGCTGAGCATCCGATTGGTCGGCGCTCAGCGGGGAAGTCGCGCTTTCCCTGCCGAGCGCCTGGTTCGATTTTCGCGCTGAGCGCCGCCACACACTCCCACAATTCGGCGCCGAGTTCGGCGCTCCAAGCGCGGCGCTCCGCGGTAAAAGCGGCGACCCCGATGCCGCCGACCACTATGGCCGAAAATCGAACCATGCGCTCGGCAGGAAAAGCGCGGCTTTCCCCGCTGAGCGCCGACCAATCGGAATCACAGCGCTACTCTGTAAAGTTGCCGCTGTCCAATCACAACACAGCGGGGCGTAGCTACACACTTCCAAGGTCCACGAACGCCGTGGCCGAAAATCGAACCAGGCGCTCGGCAGGGAAAGCACCGCATTCCCCGCTGAGCGCCGCCATAGACTCCCACACACTCCCACAATTTGTCGCCGAGTTCGCTGCTCCAAGCGCGGCGTTCCGCGCTAAAAGCGGCGACCCCGATGCCGCCGACCACTATGGCCGAAAATCGAACCAGGCGCTCGGCAGGGAAAGCGCGGCTTTCCCCGCTGAGCGCCGACCAATCGGAATCACAGCGCTACTGTGTGAAGTTGCCGCTGTCCAATCACAACACAGCGGGGCGGAGCTACAGACTTCCACCTTCCCGAACGCCGTTGCCGAAAATAGAACCAGACGCTCGGCAGAGAAAGCGCCGCTATCCCCGCTGAGCGCCGACCAATCGGAATCAGAGCGCCATCTACCGTGACCAATCACAATCGCGGCGCCATTTTTGAAAATACACAGCGGCCAATCACAATCGCTGCTCATTTCTCAATGCATCTCTATGGGAAGGTGCGCTGAGAATGCGATTGGTCGGCGGTCAGCGGGAAGAGCGGAAAGTTGTATGGGCGGCGCCTGAATGAGTGTTCAGCCACAGCGGTCTGATGCACCGCGGAGGCCGCTAGAAGCGCCGAAGTTTGCGCTTGTAGCGCAGAAGTCGGCGCTTGCAGCGGCGAAGTGTCCGAACTGAGGCGCAGGCTCCATGCAGCGCCGATTGGCGCTGCATGGCGCAAGATAGCAAAAGTGATGAAAATAAAAGATAGCAAAAGAGGTGAAAATAAAACTTAGCATCAGGAATATAGCCTCTGATGTGAAAAGGTATATTTCAAGAAGGATATCTTAGCTGATGAATCGCAGAACCCGATCCGGCGCTTGCTTCCCGACGGCCCTCACGAAGGATGGATATCTTGGCAGAAATATAGACCAACAGATGGTCCGGGGTAGCTTCACGTCCTCCCTCAAACAGGATACGCAGAGGTGGAATTATGTGTTGAAAAACATTCAAATATCAATAGCGGCCTTATCTCATTGGTGGGCGGCAACCTCAGAAAGATGGCGCCATGAATGTGATTGGTTGCTGTGTATTTTCAAAAATGGCGCCGTGATTGTGATTGGAGGGCGCCTTTCCATAGGGATGCATGGAGGAATGTGGCGCTAATGTGATTGGTCGCCGGTAGCACACAGCGACCAATCAGAAGAGGGCCTCACTTCCCATAGAGATACATAGTGGTGTTTCGGCGAATTTATGGCCGGGCCCCTGGTTCTATTTTCGGCCACGGGGCTCAGCTCTGATCGGTCGTTCCACAGGGCCGGAGACTCGCTTCGCGGCGATTGCTCGCGTCTTAGCAATGGTTCGCAATCATTGCGAGCCGTTGCTGATGCGCGAGCAATCGCCGCGAAGCGGCCATTGCGAGTCTCAGGCCCCGTGGAACGACCGACGAAAGCCGAGACCCGTGGCCGAAAATAGAACCAGGGGCCCGGCCATAAATTCGCCGAAACACCGCTATGTATCTCTATGGGAAGTGAGGCCCTCTTCTGATTGGTCGCTGTGTGCTGCCGGCGACCAATCAGAATAGCGCCTCACTTTCCATAGAGAATAATAGCTGTGTTTCAAGCGAAGTATAGCCGGGCCCTTGGTTCTATTTTCGGCCACGGGTCTCGGCTTTCGTCGGTCGTCGCCGGGGCGGGAGACTCGCAATGGCCGAAAATAGAACCAAGGGCCCGGCTATACTTCGCTTGAAACACCGCTATTATTCTCTATGGAAAGTGAGGCGCTCTTCGGATTGGTCGCCGGCAGCACACAGACCAATCAGAATAGCGCCTCACTTCCCATAGACAATAATAGCGGTGTTTCAAGCGAACTATAGCCGGGCCCTTGGTTGTATTTTCGGCCACGGGTCTCGGCTTTCGTCGGCTATCTATCTATGTATCTATTTCTTTCTTTCTATCTATCTATCTATCTATTTCTATCTATGTATCTATTTCTATCTATCTATGTATTTATCTATGTATCTATATCTATCTATCTATCTAATAGATAGATAGAAATAGATACATAGATAGATAGAAATAGATAGAAATAGATACATAGATAGATAGAAATAGATACATAGATAGATAGAAATAGATACATAGATAGATAGAAATAGATACATAGATAGATAGCCGATGAAAGCCGAGACCGTGGCCGAAAATAGAACCAAGGGCCCGGCTATAGTTCGCGTCAAACACCGCTGTTATTCTTAATGGGAAGTGAGGCGCTATTCTGATTGGTCGCCGTCAGCACACAGCGAAAAATCAGAAGACCGCCTCACTTCCCATAGATACATAGCGGTGTTTCGCCGAATTTATGGCCGGGCCCTGGTTCTATTTTCGGCCACGGGGTTCGGCTCTGATCGGTCGTTCCACGGGGCCGGAGACTCGCTTTGCGGCCATTGCTCGCGCTTTAGCAATGGCTCGCAATCATTGCGAGCCGTTGCTGATGCGCGAGCAATCGCCGCGAAGTGGCCATTGCGAGTCTCCGGCCCCGTGGAACGACCGACCAGAGCCAAGCCCCGCGGCCGAAAATAGAACCAGGGGCCCGGCCATAAATTCGGCGAAACACCGCTATGTATCTCTATGGGAAGTGAGGCGGTCTTCTGATTGGTTGCTGTGTGCTGACGGCGACCAATCAGAATAGCGCCTCACTTCCCATAGAGATAGAATGGACGAAAAATCGTCCATTCTATCTGTATGGGAAGTGAAGACGTAGGACCCGGAGATGGCGGAAAGAAGACAGAAGACCCCCGAGGCCGGATGAAGAGGACACCTGGGCCGGACGGAGGACTCCTGGATCGGAGGGATGATCAGATGAAGAAGAAGGCATGTAAGTGATCGGCGGCGGCGGGGGATTAGGGGGTGGCGGAGGATAGTAGGTGGCGGGGCGGGCGCCAGCGGTGGGGGGTGTAGGGGTGGGTCCGGAGCAGTGGCTCTGGACCAGTGTACGGTGGGGTGGCGGCGGCGAGCGGGCGCCAGTGGCGGGGGGTGTAGGGGTGGGTCCGGAGCAGTGGCTCCAGACCAGTGTACGGTGGGGTGGCGGGACGGCGAGCGGGCGCCAGCGGCGGGGGGTGTAGGGGTGGGTCCGGAGCAGTGGCTCCGGACCAGTGTACGGTGGGGTGGCAGACAGGGCAGAAGAGAGGGGTTGCTCCGGAGCCGCTGCGGTCACCGCCTGGTGACACAGTGCTCCGGAGCAACCCCTCTCTTCTGCCCCGTCCGCCGCGGAGTTCAGGCGGGCAGAGCGGCGAGGGGAGCGGGGCGGACAGGCGGCTGGGCTTGAGGCTGTAGTATACCATAGTGGTGTACACTACAGCCCCATGCCGGCGGCGAGGGGAGCGGGGCGGACAGGGGGCTGGCTGGGCATGGGGCTATAGTATACCATAGCGGTGTACACTACAGCCCCATGCTCAGGATGGCGGGGTAGAGGTGGGGGCATGTTGGTGGCTTTGTTCATGGGCAAGGGCTCGCAATGCCCGCTTCGCGGGCAATGCTTTGCGGGGCGCGTGCAGAGCGCCAGAGAAAGTGCCGAGCCATGCGAACAAAGCCACGGAAGTAGCGCCGGATGCGACGGAGGTCGCTACGGCAATTATATAATAGATATGCAATTCTTTATTTCTCTTCAAAAAATAATTTATAGTATATTACCATGATATTTTGAGAAAACAACCTCATTCCCTTAATATTACTTTTTTACTCTTATCTAAAGATTTCCTTATCAATTCTGTGCCATGTATGTGCAATATTGATTGTACATAGGATTCGGACCATATCTATAACACTATATAAAGCATTTTTTGTATTACACAGGTATCACATTGTTTAGTATGAAATATATTTAAAGAATTTTATACATCTATTATATAAAACCTGAAGCCACTTCTGGCCAAACCCGAAGCCACTTCCGTAGTGTTGTGGTCGGATATTCGGCCAGCTCCACCCACACAGGGTGGACCAAGATGGCCGCCCTATGCGGGAGGATCGCGGCGAACTAGCCGGGAGACGACCGGCGTTAGCCGGTCGTCTCCCGGGTGGCGAGTCGTTGCAGCCGCGGTAACTCCGGCACGTAGGTCCATTGCGAGTCTCCCGCCCCGGCGACGACCGACGAGAGCCAAGCGCCGTGGCCGATAATAGAACCAAGGGCCCGGCCATGCACAGCTCTAAAGACCGCTGTGTATCTCAATGGGAAGTGAGGCGCTATTCTCATTGGTCGCCGCCAGCACACAGCAACCAATGAGAATAGCGCCTCACTTCCATTGAGATATAATGGAGGACTTTGAGTTTCAAATTTACCGCTGTAAGTGAGGTGCTATTCTCATTGGTCGACGCCAGCACACAGCAACCAATGAGAATAGCGCCTCACTTCCCATTGAGATATAATGGAGGACTTTGAGTTTCAAATTTACCGCTGTAAGTGAGGCGCTATTCTCATTGGTCGGCGCCAGCACACCGCGACCAATGAGAATAGCGCCTCACTTCCCATTGAGATATAATCACGCCACGCCGCCAAGTATGAAAAACAAATGGCGCCGTGACACGCCCCGCTATTTTGATTGCTCGCTCGCGGCGACCAATCAACATAGCGCAGCGCCGAATGTTTAAAATCTAAATTTGAACTTCAGGTTTACACATTTCGCGCCTTGCCACGCGCCGCCATGCTGATTGGTCGCTCGGGGCAGGCGGCAACCAATCAGCATCGCGGTGCACTGCGACACGTCCCGCCGCAATTTTGAGGAGCCTTTTTTTAAATTTTCACCTCAGAGCGAATTTCTACTGCGTGGAGGCGGTGCCAGTGACGTCGGACTCCAAGCTCCCCCTGAATTTCTCCTCAAAAGAGATAAGACCCTTTATCAAAACTAAATTTATTTAGTTTTGAAGTGCTTCTGTTACATTTTGACATTTATATTAACGTCCTATGTGGTTATTTAGCTGTATACTGGCAATTAATTACTCACTAATCTACTGAGAGACTCTGCCTGCTATTAACCCTTCATTTGCCACCTCATTACTCATTCACTATTGCACAGAAACACTGTCTGCTATTAACCCCTTATTTGCCAGCTGCTTTTACACTGAGTATTGCACTGAGAGATTCTGCCTGTTAATAACCCCTCAATTGCCAGCTGATTACTCACTGGCAATTGCACTCAGATACTCTGCCTGTTATTAACCCCTCATTTGCCACCAACACAGCTATAGCTGTTTATGATAAACAACATGAGCTCTGAAAACACGTGTACTTATGACACTGGGCGAACAGCTGCCAATGCCGCACGTAAGATTAGGAGAGATACCAAGTATACTAATGACACTGAACGAAAAGCTGCCAAAGCCGCATATATGCGTCAACAGCGTGCTAACGAGACTCAAGAAGAGAGATGCTAGCGCCTGGACAAAAACAGCGAAAATAGGAAAAAACGTATTACTAATGAGTCTGCTGAGCAAAAAGCACTTCGGTTAAGTAATCAGGCTGCTGCTGCTCGCTGTCAACATTCCAAAAATATTAATGCCATCTCTCCAGTCTTTGATTCTAAGCACAATATACCTTCTATGTCTACTGCCATACAATGTCCTGACCCTGAGCCTACTGTATTTGTGTCTAATTCTGAACGTAAGTGGAAACAGTGTGCTACCCACAATTTTGAACACAAACGTCGCCTCAACACCGTGGAGTCTGCTGTCACAAAATCCTTCACACATGACTCTTCTATGCCAATAATTAATCCAGTAATAAATGCTGCTGCTGCATGCCATGAACAGCGCAACAATACTCCTTTGACCTCTGCACTCATCCACTCTGTTGACGATACATCTTCCACCTCTTCCGTCATTGCATCTGTGGACAGTGAAGATCCTCTACCAGGTCCACGCTTTATATATCTTGGCTTCCAGCGCCAGTCTAATCGTCCATTACCACAATCTTTAGCTATACTTCCTAAAGGTTTCACTCATGATGACAGTTCCGTTGTACAACACTCCTGTGGTCCTATGAACTATGTTTGTGAAGATTGTCAAGCATTGCATTTTAATGCTGAGATACCATCAGATAAAAAGTTCACTCTATGTTGTCACAAGGGTAAGGTCCATGTACCTATACCCCAATATCCCTACCTCTTTACACGTTTGCTCACAGGACAAAATGAGTTCAGTAAAAATCTGATAAACATCCGTAGCATCAACAGTTCCTTTGCGTTTGCCTCCATGGGTGCCAATATTTCTCCACCTCCTGGATATGGCCCATATTGCTTCCGGATACATGGGCAAATATATCATCATACTGGAACCTTACATCCATCTCATGAAGAAGTTCCAGTGTATGCCCAGCTTTACATCTTACAACGTTTGCAATGTCAACACAATCAAAATTGTCATCCTACTTTGATGAGTATGATTGCTCTTCAATTAGATAACATCAATCCATTTGTTGCGGCGTACAAAATGTTAAGGGATGTAGAACAGGAGGAACATCTTGAAGCTCTTGCAAATGGTACTGTCATGCCTAATATAATCATGGCCCTAAAACAGGATCGCACACAAGACCCTCGACGCTACAATAACCCTACTGTCAATGAGGTTGCCGTTGTTTTTGAAAATGACAATGGCGAGCCACCATTCAATCGTGATATCTTAATTCACCTAAAACCTGACCCAAACAACCCTTTGGCACCAAAAACCAAACCTATCAGCATTCTACACAGTAACTTAGATGCCCTCCTGTATCCATTGTTTTTTCCGTACGGAGAACAAGGTTGGCATGATAAGATAAGATAAGATAAGATAAACTTTATTGATCCCGGAGGAAATTACAGTATTACAGCAGCAGAACAAAGATCAAGAACATTTCACACTTTACAAAATAAGTCTATATGGACAGCAGATGTGGGTAGACTGGTACATGTACCTCACCTATTCCCCCCCATACACATAGAACTTCACATAGTCTTGGGACGCTTTACACTTATACATTTGTTAAACATCCCCACAGCTGTCGGAACAAACGATTTTCTGTATCTTTCCTTTTTACACATTAGTTGGATTAGACGCTTGCTGAATGTGCTCTTCTGCTTCGCAAACAGTTCAGATAGCGGGTGTGTATTGTTGCTCATTATAGCCTTGCATTTCTTATTAATTCTATCCTCTAATACCTCCTCAAAAGTCCTAAGTTGTAGACCCACGGCCACACTAGCCTTCTTGATAAGTTTATTCAGCTTATTAGCGTCAGCTGTGCGCACACTACTACCCCAGCATATTATTGCAGCAAAGATTGCACTCGCCACAATAGATTGGTAGAACATTTCAAGCATTTTGCTACACACATTAAACGACCTTAATTTCCTTAGGAAGTAAAGTCTACTCATCCCTTTCTTGCAAACCTTCTCCATATGGCACCTCCAATCAAGCTTGCTGTCCAGGTGAACCCCCAAATATTTGAAATTCTCCACCATCTCCACATCCTGACCATCAATAGTGATAGGTAAGCAATCCTTCATGCACCTTCCATAACTCAACACCAACTCCCTGGTTTTCTTTACGTTGAGTTCTAAATGGTTAGCCTGGCACCAGTCAACAAAGTCCGAGACCACCCTTCTGTATTCCTCCTCCCCCGGCCTCTCTCAATACCTCCGACTATCACTGAGTCATCAGAGTACTTCTGAAAGTGACAAAGGTCTGATTTATACTGAAAATCAGCTGTGTATAACGTAAAAAGGAAAGGCGACAGCACCGTTCCCTGAGGGGCTCCAACACTGCTCCGAACACTATCCGATACGGCCGCCCCAAACCTTACGAAATGTGGCCTGTCCGACAGGTAATCAATGATCCAATTCACTAGTCCCTCATCAACCGCCATTTCAACCAGCTTTTTACGTAATAATAGTGGCTGTAAGGTGTTGAATGCACTGGAGAAATCGAAGAACATGGCACGTACAGTGGTTCCATCATTGTCCAAAAAGGAATGTACTGTTTGTAGCAGATATGCTACAGCATCGTCCACCCCTAGACTCTGCCGATACGCAAACTGAAGGGGGTCCATAAAAGCAGACACCCTCGGACACAAGTAAGCAAGTACAATTCTCTCCAAGGACTTCATCGCATGCGATGTTAAGGCCACCGGTCTATAGTCGTTATGGGAGCTCAGGAAGGTAGTCTTGGGAACCGGCACCAGGCAAGAAGTCTTCCATAGAACTCGTACTCTCTGTGATTGTAAGCTCCAGTTAAACAGGTGCTGGAAGACAGTGCACAACTGATTTGCACACACTCTGAGGACACGTGGACAGATACCATCAGGCCCTGCTGCTTTACCAATGACCAGCTTACTAAACTGTTCCCTCACATCATTTTCTGAGATCAAGAAAGTCTCCAACTTCCTCCTCCCAGTTGATATTGCTTGTCGCTCCCCAGCCTTCTCCCCTGTTGACATTGCACATTTATCGTTGAATCTGTTGAAAAACTCATTCATCTCATTAGCCATGATCAGCCCCCCACCCCCATGATCTGACCCTGCCTTAAACCCAGTCAATGATGACATGAAACAACAAGCTCCGTGCAGAATAACACAACTGCAATATTATTGCTACATGCTATCTGTAAGGGTACCTTTACACGCGGCTACATTTCTAGGGTGGCTACAGGTAACTTACTGGTTGCAGTGAAATCATGGAGAGATTATTCCATTTGTACACAGCAACAAGATAGAACCTTGTCTCCATGATTTCACTGCAACCAGTAAGTTACCTGTAGCCACCCTAGAAATGTAGCCGCGTGTAAAGGTACCCTAAGAGATTACTTTAATCCGGTACTAAATGGTGGCAAACTCGCCCAACAGTACATTGTTGACGCGTATGTGAAAATTGAGGCCAATCTCCTACATTTTATCAGCAAACATCAAAAGGATTTGAAAGTAGAGGACTACTGTCTATTGCAAAATAATTTTTACAAAACTCCATCCAAAAAGGCATTCTCATTGGCAAGACCGTAATTTTACCTTCCTCCTTTGAGGGTAGTCCGAGGAACATGCAGCAACGGTATCAGGATGCTATGGCTATTGTCACCAAGTACGGTCACCCTGATTTGTTCATCACTATGACCTGCAATCCTAAATGGAGCGAGATTACAACTAATTTGCAGCCATGGCAGTGTGTGGAACACAGACCTGATTTAGTAGCACGTGTGTTCAAAATCAAGTTAGAAGCTCTATTACAAGACATTAGAAAAGGATTGTTTGGAAAAGTTTGTGCTATGTTGCATGTAATAGAATTTCAAAAACGTGGTCTACCACACGCACACATTTTGATCATTTTGGATACCAACTCTAAATTAAGAACTAAGAAGGATGTTGATAGCATCAGGAATTTCGGCCCAGACAATGTTAACTCCTACCCTCTACTTCATGGCATTGTTTTGCAACATATGATTCATGGGCCCTGTGGAGAACACAACCCCAATTCGCCCTGTATGGATCTTGGCAAATGTACAAAAGGTTTCCCTAAAGATTTTCAAACCTCTACCATTATAGCTAAAGATGCCTATCCCATTTATCGTAGAAGCTCTGGCCCTTCTATTCAACACCACTCTAAAACAATTGACCGTTCTTGGGTAGTTCCGCACAATCCATTCCTACTGTTGAAATACATGTGCCATATCAATGTGGAAGTTTGTGGTTCAATACAAAGTGTCAAATATTTGTTTAAATATGTCTACAAAGGCCATGATAAAGCAAACCTTGACATTTGCCAAACTCGCATTGACCATGATGAAACACATCAATTTATGGATTCCAGATATGTCAGTGCACCAGACGCAGCTTGGCGCATTTTTGCGTATCCTATGCATAAGCAATCGCATAGCATCATTCGCCTTGCCGTACATCTGCCTCATTCTCAGTCACTCTATTTTCATGAGGATGACTCCATTGCTAACATCCAACAAAAACTTCATCGGAATTCTACTCTTATGGCCTACTTTGAGCTTAATATAAATGACCAACATGCTCATAACTTTTTATACCGGCAAATTCCAGAGTACTATGTTTGGCAGGAAGGCTCTTGGGAACTTAGAAAGCGAGGAGGTGGCTCTGTTATTGGAAGGATGTACACTGTCAATGTCAAAGATCAAGAACGCTACTACTTGCGATTGTTGCTATTACACGTCAAAGGTGCAACAAGTTTTGACAGTATTAAAACGGTCAACGGAGTAACGTATGAAACCTTCAAAGAGGCAGCATTAGCCCTTGGCTTACTATTTGATGATTGTCTATGGAAAAATACGCTACAATATGCCTGTATTCTTAACATGCCAGCACAGCTTTGGGACATGTTTGCCTATATCTGCATTTTTGGCACTCCAGCTAATCCTCTGCAGTTATGGGATGAATTCAAGGAACACTTTGTATAGGACTATTGCCATGCATACCACTCCAATACTGAGGCCTGTATAAATTGTGAAGGCTATGCTATGACTGATGTTCAAGATGTTCTAAAAAGTCATGGCAAAAGTTATATGGATTTTCATTTACCACGACCTGTAAATAAACCACATCTTCTCCCACTGTATGATAAGGATGTTGAGCTACAAATAGCTGCGGACATGAAAGCTACTCTAAATGACGAACAACTCTTGGCCTATAATACTATCAGTCAAGCTTTACAAGACTCTACTGATAGCACAAAGTGCTTTTTCATTGACGGTCCTGGTGGGAGTGGTAAGACCTACTTATATCATCTACTGCTACATCAGCTAAGGGGAGAAGGACACATTGTGTCAGCAGCTGCCACAACAGGAATCGCAGCTAACTTACTCGAAGGAGGACGCACAATCCATTCTCTTTATGGCATTCCAATTCCTGTCAATGAAACTTCGGTTTCAAGGATTAAAACTGATACAGAGCCAGCCAAACAGTTAAAGAATACTAAACTATGTATCATTGATGAGTGCGCAATGCTCTCTAAATATGCATTGCATGTCATTGATAGATTTTTACGGGATGTCATGACAACACATGTCTCCAAGAAACAGCAAACGCCGTTTGGAAGTAAAGTTATTGTTCTGGGAGGAGACTTTAGACAATGCCTTCCTGTCATCGCTCACGGAACCAGAACTGATATTGTAGAGAGCTGCATTAAGTATTCCAAACACTGGCAAAATTTCGTTAGACTACCACTTATTAACAACATGCGCTATATTGACCAACAATACAGTACTTGGTTGCTTCAACTGGGAAATGGTGAACTTTCCAATGATTTCAACCTTGGAGATGATGTCATCGAAATACCTTCAGACATGCTTTCCACTGGCTGCTTAATACGTGATCTCTTTGGAGACAATATTTCTATTGATATTAACAACAATGAGAGCATCAATATTGCTGCATCACATGCAATTCTATGCCCTAAAAATGAGGATGTGGATAATGTTAACTCAAATATCATGGATCGTCTGAATGGTGACTACACAGAATATATCAGTCATGATTCCATAGATGCTGATGAATGTGATGACCCTGACCAATATCCAGTAGAATTCTTACATTCGCTTACACCAACTGGAATGCCTTCACATCGGCTAAAACTGAAATGTGGTACTATTATCATGCTGTTACACAACCTCAACACCAAAAAAGGTCTGTGCAACGGTACTCGCTTGATTATTACTGCTTTGCTTCCTAACATCATAGAAGCCAAAGTAATTACTGGGTCAGCTGCTGGAAATGTTGTTTTTATTCCACGTATTGACTTATGTCCATCTGACACAGGATTACCTTTTTAAATTGAGACGTCGCCAGTTTCCTGTGAAGCCAGCATTTGCCATGACCATTAACAAATCACAAGGCCAAACACTTCGAGTTGGTATTTTTATACCTGAACCAGCATTTGGCCATGGTCAACTCTACGTGGCTTTTTCTAGAGTGAGGCAACGCTGTAATGTGAAAGTTCAAGTCGTTGATACACCAGTTCAAGGGAAAATAGTGGAAAATTGTGACAAAGTTTTCACTAAAAATATAGTGTATAAAAATATTCTTTAGATACATATTAGATTTAGATACATAGTTACTTTCTAATTAAACACAAATATTACAATAAATTAGTTTAGCCATAGATGTATAGGAATAGAAAAAAACAAAAAATACCAAAAAAATTAGTTTAGTTATAGATAAAGACATTATAATTAGTTATTAGATATAAAATAGTCATTTAAGATATATAGTTGTTAGTTTTTTAGCTAAGAAACTTTATTTTTATATTTCATAGTATATGTATATAAACACACATTTTGTAGTAGATTGTAGATGTGTATCATCTAAATGCTTGCATTTAGTGATAAAAACCTGAAGCTTCAGCAGTATAGCTGCTGAAAGATTTCATTTTCTTTTTACACAGGGTGAGGTTTTTGTGAACAGCTAAGAGACGGGTGGGACGGCTGTTCACACACATCTCTATCTCGAAGTGTGTTCTGTACATATAAGTACATACATATATATAGGTACATATTTAGACACATAGGGAAAGAATAGACATTTTGATTTTAAATCTGAATTCTTCTGCTATTTGTGGAATTCATAGTGGAAACAAGGCAATTTTGCCACTTGCTGCCTAATGGTGACCTACAGCACTCTTGCTGTAAGTTGCATGAAATGTATATGGGATTTGTGGTTTACTTGCGGAAGTTTCGGCACATGTGCTTTCGACAGTTTCAACCGCCAAAATCGCAGTTACCTCTGATTTTTAGTGGTTGCATTTAGTGAACCTGTCGAAGCTGTGCTTGCCGTATTTACTGCAAGCTAACTGCAAGTTCCATATACATTACATGTTACTTGCTGAAAGTGAGCTGTAGGTAGGCCCTTTGGTGCCAAGTGCAGAAATTGTATTTTGTTATTCCACACCTTCTGCAAATAGCCAAAAAATATCTGATTTCAAAGGAATCTAACTATTAATAATTAGGGATAGAGTAGAGTAGGTCCCACCAGCTGTAAGGCTACCTTCCCGTGGTTGGTGGGGAAACATGTACTGGCTAAATCATAGATTATTAACGTTCATATATAAATTGAATATACGTCATCTGTACAAAACATCGTTGCCAGTATCTGTAAGAAAAGCCTTGCCTTAGAATCATGACATGTACTTCACTGACATATACCATACAAACATTGGTAGTTGATAGATAGATATCATGTCTTATGTGCATTATTGTCAAATTTGAATGAATAATGTATATATGCATGCTAGACTCCCAATTCTTTAGAATCAGGCCGCCATCTAGTTTAGATATAATTTGATTGAAAGATTGTAAGTGAGCACCTATAAGAAGTTGATAGTTTGACACTCTCACTGCTTGAAAAAGGACATAAAGTCTGAAACGTCGCCACGCCATAGGCATTAAAGATCCACTTTTTTGGAATTGATGGTACTGTTTTTTTCCTTTTTTCTCTCTATTGGATGAATACCGGGGCAGGTATTTGAGAAAACGTGCACACCTGCAGGTAAAACGTTTGGTGCTGTTCCGTTTGTTATTTAACTGTGTGTGTGTGTGTGTGTGTGTGTAATATATATATATATATATATATATATATATATATATATATGTGTATATATATATATATATATTATATATATATATATATATACTAGATGGGTGCCCGATGCACAATGCATCGGGATTCTAGCAGAGCGAGTCTCTGACTCGCAATGGCCGCTTCGCGGCCAATGCTTCGCGCTGCTAAGGCGACTCGCCATGCCCGCTGCGCGGGCATAGCGAGTCGCCTTAGAACTGCTCGCAATGGCCGCTTCGCGGCCAATGCTTCGCGCCGCTAAGGCGACTCGCCATGCCCGCTGCGCGGGCATAGCGAGTCGCCTTAGAGCTGCTCGCAATGGCCGCTGCGCGGCCAATGCTTCGTTCGTATCCACATGACCACGCTGAGTCGCATGCGAGTGTGGTGCGCGAAATCCATTCGTGATTATATAGTAGATATATATATATATATACTAGCTGTGAGCCCGATGCAAATGCATCGGGTGTCTAGAATATTTTTAAATTTTTTTTAAGATTTTCTTTACAGGAGAGGCTCCAGAGCACTGTGTCAGCATGTGCTGACAGCAGCGGCTCCGGAGCGGGATCGGAGCGGGGGTGTGCGGACATATGGGGGGGGGTGAGGACATATGGGGGGGGGTGTGGTGACAGGGGTTGGGGGGTGTGCTGACAGCGGCGAGGGGTCGCAATGCCCGCTACGCGGGCAATGCTTCGCTCGTGGTGACGTCACAGAGTGACAAAGCCACGGTCTTTTGCGGGGTCCGACACGGACGTGCCTACGGCAATTATATATTAGATGTGAGGACATATTGGGGGGGTGTGAGGACATATTGGGGGGGGTGAGGACATATTGGGGGGGTGAGGATATTTTGGGGGGGTGTGAGGACATATTGGGGGGTTTGGGGGGGTGAGGACATATAGTGGGGGGGTGTGAGGACATATTGGGGGGGTTTGGGGGGGAGAGGACATATTTTGGGGGGGTGTGAGGACATATTGGGGGGGGTTTGGGGGTGTGCGCACATATTTTGGGGGGGGGTGTGAGGACATTTTGTGGGGGGTGTGAGGACATTTTGGGGGGGTGTGAGGACATTTTGGGGGGGTGTGAGGACATTGGGGGGGGGGGTGTGAGGACATTGGGGGGTGGTGTGAGGACATTTTGGGGGGGGTGAGGACTTTTTTTGGGGGGGTGAGGACTTTTTGGGGGGGTGTGAGGACATTTTGGGGGGATGTGAGGACATTTTGGGGGGGGGTGGGGACATTTTGGGGGGGTGTGAGGACATTTTGGGGGGGTGTGAGGACATTTTCGGGCAGCGACTCGCTCAGAATCGCGTCTCAGGCAGCGACTCGCAATGGCCTCGCGGCCATTGCTCGCGCTACATGAGCGGTAAATCGCTAACTTTGTGGCCGAGCCTCTGGTTCGATTTTCGGCCAGCGACTCGCTCACAATCGCGGCTCAGGCAGCGACTCGCAATGGCTCGCGGCCATTGCTCGCGCTACATGAGCGGTAAATCGCTAACTTTGTTGCCGAGCCTCTGGTTCGATTTTCGGCCATCGACTCGCAATGGCCGCTTCGCGGCCATTGCTCGCACGTGGTGACGTCACAGAGTGACAAAGCCACGGTCTTTTGCGGGGTCCGACACGAAAGTGCCTACGCCAATTATATAGTAGATAGTCCTGTCACGGTATAAATGTAACATTAAGTCACCACCGTATGTTAGTAACAAAGGGGTTGTATGATGGCATTATTCAGTCATTGGAAACCATATTAATTAGTCACTGCACAGTGACTGTATGGCGGTATTAATCACTATAAGCAACGGTTCTCATTCACTGCACAGTGACTGTATGGCGGTATTAATCACTATCAGCATTCACTGCACAGTGACTGTATGGCGGTATTAATCACTATAAGCATTCACTGCAGTGTGACTGTATGGCGGTATTAATCACTATAAGCATTCACTGCACAGTGACTGTATGGTGGTATTAATCACTATAAGCATTCACTGCACAGTGACTGTATGGCGGTATTAATCACTATAAGCATTCACTGCACAGTGACTGTATGGCGGTATTAATCACTATCAGCATTCACTGCACAGTGACTGTATGGCGGTATTAATCACTATAAGCAACGGTTCTCATTCACTGCACAGTGACTGTATGACGGTATTAATCACTATAAGCAACGGTTCTCATTCACTGCACAGTGACTGTATGGCGGTATTAATCACTATCAGCATTCACTGCACAGTGACTGTATGGCGGTATTAATCACTATAAGCAACGGTTCTCATTCACTGCACAGTGACTGTATGGCGGTATTAATCACTATAAGCAACGGTTCTCATTCATTGCACAGTGACTGTATAGCGGTATTAATCACTATAAGCAACGGTTCTCATTCATTGCACAGTGACTGTATGGCGGTATTAATCACTATAAGCAACGGTTCTCATTCACTGCACAGTGACTGTATGGCGGTATTAATCACTATAAGCAACGGTTCTCATTCACTGCACAGTGACTGTATGGCGGTATTAATCACTATAAGCAACGGTTCTCATTCACTGCACAGTGACTGTATGGCGGTATTAATCACTATAAGCATTCATTGCACAGTGACTGTATGGCGGTATTAATCACTATCAGCATTCACTGCACAGTGACTGTATGGCGGTATTAATCACTATAAGCAACGGTTCTCATTCACTGCACAGTGACTGTATGGCGGTATTAATCACTATAAGCAACGGTTCTCATTCACTGCACAGTGACTGTACAGCGGTATTAATCACTATAAGCAACGGTTCTCATTCACTGCACAGTGACTATATGGCGGTATTAATCACTATAAGCAACGGTTCTCATTCACTGCACAGTGACTGTACGGCGGTATTAATCACTATAAGCAACGGTTCTCATTCACTGCACAGTGACTATATGGCGGTATTAATCACTATAAGCAACGGTTCTCATTCACTGCACAGTGACTGTATGGCAGTATTAATCACTATAAGCAATGGTTCTCATTCACTGCACAGTGACTGTATGGTGGTATTAATCACTATAAGCAACATTTCTCATTCACTGCACAGTGACTGTATGGGTTATTAATCACTATAAGCAACGGTTCTCATTCACTGCACAGTGACTGTATGGCGGTATTAATCACTATAAGCAACGGTTCTCAATCACTGCACAGTGACTGTATGGAGGTATTAATCACTATAAGCATCGGTTCTCATTCACTGCACAGTGACTGTATGGCGGTATTAATCACTATAAGCATTCACTGCACAGTGACTGTATGGCGGTATTAATCACTATAAGCAACGGTTCTCATTCACTGCACAGTGACTGTATGGCGGTATTAATCACTATCAGCATTCACTGCACAGTGACTGTATGGCGGTATTAATCACTATAAGCATTCACTGCACAGTGACTGTATGGCGGTATTAATCACTATAAGCAACGGTTCTCATTCACTGCACAGTGACTGTATGGCGGTATTAATCACTATAAGCATTCATTGCACAGTGACTGTATGGCGGTATTAATCACTATAAGCATTCATTGCACAGTGACTGTATAGCGGTATTAATCACTATAAGCAACGGTTCTCATTCATTGCACAGTGACTGTATGGCGGTATTAATCACTATAAGCAACGGTTCTCATTCACTGCACAGTGACTGTATGGCGCTATTAATCACTATAAGCAACGGTTCTCATTCACTGCACAGTGACTGTATGGCGGTATTAATCACTATAAGCATTCACTGCACAGTGACTGTATGGTGGTATAAATCACTATAAGCATTCACTGCACAGTGACTGTATGGCGGTATTAATCACTATAAGCATTCACTGCACAGTGACTGTATGGCGGTATTAATCACTATAAGCAATGGTTCTCATTCACTGCACAGTGACTGTATGGAGGTATTAATCACTATAAGCATCGGTTCTCATTCACTGCACAGTGACTGTATGGCGGTATTAATCACTATAAGCATTCACTGCACAGTGACTGTATGGCGGTATTAATCACTATAAGCATTCACTGCACAGTGACTGTATAGCAGTACCATTCAATCACTGTCCCCTGTACATTTGCCCCCAGACAGGGGGGCCCCTGCGTACCATTGCCCCCAGACAGGGGGCCCCTGCGTACCATTGCCCCCAGACAGGGGGCCCCTGCGTACCATTGCCCCCAGACAGGGGGCCCCTGCGTACCATTGCCCCCAGACAGGGGGCTCCTGCGTACCATTGCCCCCAGACAGGGGGCCCCTGCGTACCATTGCCCCAGACAGGGGGCTCCTGCGTACCATTGCCCCAGACAGGGGGCCCCTGCGTACCATTGCCCCCAGACAGGGGGCCCCTGCGTACCATTGCCCCCAGACAGGGGGCCCCTGCGTACCATTGCCCCCAGACAGGGGGCCCCTGCGTACCATTGCCCCCAGACAGGGGGCCCCTGCGTACCATTGCCCCAGACAGGGGGCCCCTGCGTACCATTGCCCCCAGACAGGGGGCCCCTGCTTACAATTGCCCCCAGACAGGGGGCCCCTGCGTACCATTGCCCCAGACAGGGGTCCCCTGAGTGCTGTCCCAACCCCTCACACACCCTCTCTCCCAACTAACCTGAGCAGCAGCTGGCATAGGCTGATTGCAGCGTCTGACTGTAGTTTGTAGCAGCAGCTCTCTTTCTCCCACACCATCGCGGTGCAGGAAGTAAACATGCTGCTGCTGCTGCTGCTCAGGTTAGGAGGGAGAGAGGGTGTGGGGGCAGGGGCCAGCACTCAGGAGCCCCTGCAAGGTGAAAAGTACACAGCACCCAGGGGCACCTACATGGACTCCACGGACCCAGCGAACAGCCAATCAGCCATACTCACTTGTAGTCTGCACAGGGGCACAGGCTCCGGAGCACTGTGTCAGCATGTGCTGACAGCAGCTGCTCCGGAGCGGGATGAGAGGGGCACAGGCTCCGGAGCGGCGAGGGGTCGCAATGCCTCGCACGTGGTGACGTCACATAGTGACAAAGCCACGGCGTGCCGGGGTCCGACACAAACGTGCCTACGGCAATTATAGAGTGGGGTTCCGCGCAATTTCTATGTCTAGCCAGGTACAGCTAAGCAGCTGGGGGCTGGAATCCGCAGCGCAGGGATGCCCAAGCTTTCTGGGCACCCCCGCTGCAAATTGCAGCCCGCAGCCGCCCCAGAAGATGGCGCGTTCATTGAAGCGCCATCCTCTGGCGCTGAACCCCGCTCTTCCAGCGGCCCTGGTGGCGGTGGCACGCTGGGTAATAAAGGGGTTAATACCAGCTTTGTTATACAAGCTGGTATTAAGCCCGAGATTCTTAATGTCAGGCCACGTTTGACCCAGCCACTGAGAATCTCCAATAAAGGGTTAAAAAAACACAACACAGAGAAAAATTTTTATTTGAAATAAAAAAAAAAAGCCATTAGGGACTCCATCTTTAATTAAAAAATCCTCTTCCGTCTGACGTAGTCCAAAACGCGATGTCCTCTCTGCTACATCCCCTGTGCATAGATAGATGTCTATGCACAGGGAATGAGCAGACTGAGAACAATCTCAGCACTGCTACATCATGTCTGTGAGCAGGCGGGCTCTAGGACCCTGGAGCTGGCAGCCTGCACAGAGAAGACAGCTGGACTCGGCTCGCAATGTAACAGCAGTTACTTTGCGAGTTTCCCTGCTATCACTGGCACAGTAGCCGAGTCTAATGCAAACAATGGCAATCCTAGTTTTGTCAGCGTTTCTGACAAAACTAGGATTGATATTGATTTGCATTGGACTCGTGCGAGTAATCACTGGGAAACTCGCAGAGTACCGAGTCCTGCGAGTCCCTTACTACTCGCCGAGTAACGAGTCCTAGCGAGTAGATTCGCCCATCCCTACCCTTGACCTGTATCAGAAGTCACTACACCCCAATAGTGACCTCTTATCACCAGCCGACACCTCTGATACCAGCCTCTGAAACTGACCTATCCCCCTCCATAAACTGGACATGTGACACCTTACGTAACCTGTACCCGCCACACACCCAACACTTGCTTGCTTCCTTCCTCAAGTCAAGCATCCATATGTCAGCACCAATTGAACTGAGGTGCACACCATCCCCCCTCGTACTGGATTTCCAGCACTTCCAACTCCCGATTCCTCACCACTATCCCACCATTCTTTGCTACAAATCTGCCCATTACTTTGTTATCTTTTATCCTCACTTTGTAAAGTCTTTCCACAGATCTAGTGAATTTCCAGCTTAACCTCGCCACCATATGAGATCATGCAATTATTATTCCCGGGTATGCCAACTACAGTCTCAAGAGGTCGAACTAGCCTGACCGAGTTGACGACCATCGGGATGCACATCTACTCTCAATGCTCCCTAATACATGTACGAGTAACAGATGATCCAGATCAAATATGCACCCATAAAAATAAAAATATTTTCACCAACAAATAAAACAAGTACATTCCACAACCAATACGTTAACTGCAAATTACGCACCTCCACTTATGACAATTAACACCAGCAAATAAACCAATACATTCCCTCATCATCCATAACTGCATTCCTTTGCCACTCTTCCAGTCCCCAATGTCTGACCAGCACTTTAGGATGCCACCAGTAGAGATGAGCGATGTTCGATTAGAATTGTTCACCAATTTCAAATTTGACCTGTTTTGGGCTATGTTCGAGTCATTAGACGAATTCGAACAATTTGCTAAAAATCCGGTAATTCAAGTTTCTGTTTGATAACGCTTCAAAGGCGTTACTGACTTTTCACAGTAATGCTTTTGGTGAACGTAATTATGAGTTTCAGTGTCTAGGCATGAATACTTGGTGGGAGGGGGACTGTGGAGATGTGGGTTGAAATAATGCAGATGTCCATTTTTTTTCTCTTTGCCGCTTACTTACTGTGGGTGGGCTGGTGTGTCAGTCTATCAGCACACATAGAGGAAAGTGCACATTTTTTTAACACAAGGGTTTGTGTCATTGGCTGGGCATGTCACATGCCCTTGCCATATAAAAGCAGGGCATTTTACCCTGCTCGCCATTTTCTCAATGCTGCATCTCAGCGTCAGACGGCACCGCTGCTGGTGTGTGAAATACAGACCAAGCTAGTTAGATAGCGATTAAATTGCAATTTAGATAGTTGATAGGTTTAGGGACTACTTCCAACAACAGCCCTTTTGAGGGCTTGAAATCATTTTTTGCTAGGCAGGTTTGTTCCAGTGCTTTGCAAGTGATTTTTACAGCATCTGGCTAAATCTAGCCCAGTAAATACTTTGTGGCTACTAGCAGTGTGACAGGCATGGGTGTAGCACTGTTGTGAGGAAAGCTATACCGCCTGTCTGTAAGGCTAGGGTCACACATGCCAATCCATTTTTCAGAGTGTTTCACATGACAAATCCTTTTTTTTTAGAGTGCATTTTGAGCCTCCTGTGCCCCAGAACACTTTTTGGACTTAGTTATTTTTTGGCAAAAAATGCTAGAAAAAAAGATCCGTATTTTTAAGGCACCAAAAAAACTGATCAGTTTTTCCATAGGGCCTCATGTCGAAAAAAAAATGGATCTGTTTTTTTTTTAAGGCACCAAAAAATGTTGCTAGCAACGTTTTTGGATAAAAAACGCTCCTAGGAATGTTTTTGGGTACATAAAAAAACGGATAGGGTGTTTATTACATACAATCCGTTTTTCCATCAGTTTTTGGACTTAGAAAAAAAAATGCAAAAATTGATGCCAAAAACGGACCAAGGGCTTATGTGTGACCCTAGCCTAATAGGCTTTTTTTATTGCTTCTAGCCCAGTCAATCCATATTGGTAGTAGCAGTGTGTGGCAGGCATTGGTGTAGCACTGTTGTGAAGAAAGCTACACCGCCTGTCTGTAATTGCCATTTTTTTAGTGCATGTAGCCAAGCAAATAATTTTAGGCTACACACAGTTTGACTAGGTAGCTGTACTGCAGTGTTCTTTTGAAATGTAGCGCTGCACAGTGCAGAAAACACTTTTGTATTGCATCTGCCCAAAACTAGTTACCAAAACTATATACGCTAGTACCACAGTTTTACTACGTAGCTGTACTTCAGTGTTCTTTTGAAAAGTACCACTGTAATGGATGCCCTCCACACCTTTTGGGTGGACTGTCATCTTAATTGTCTGCCGCCAAATTGGATGCTTTGTCTGAGTGTGTGCACGCCACCAAAAGAACCACACTGACAACCATGTCAAGGTAGAGCTTAAAGGGAACCTGTCACCTGGATCTAAGCTCCTACACTATAACTACCTGTCCCTGCACCTTCCTAGCTGCTCCCTATCGATCCCTATCTGAGCTAAATCCGCCCTATAAAACTGCAGAAAAATAACTTATAACTTACAGCAGTCCCTGAGGCTGGGGACTGAGAAGGCGGCGCCAGGCTCCATTCAGCCCCTCCTCCATGCAGCAGCACACGCCCCGCTGGGCGGCGTTATTCTTTCTTCATCTCCACCTCCTCCATTTGGAATCTCCCACCAGCTTTACACTGTAAGGTAGCAGTTAGGATCGGCACGACAGGAGGCAGTGACTCAGGTATTTACTCACACAGCACACAGTTTAATGGCACAGTTCAGGTATTCACAGACCTCCAGATTCCGATGTAACAGGTCAGACTAACCCCCCGACCAGAATATACCCGAGGTATAAACTGGGCTAGCCCAGAATATACCCCCCTGGGCCAGAATATACCCTTGGTATATTCTGGCCTAACCCAAACTATACCCCGGGGTATAAACAGGCCTAGGCCAGATTATAACTCTCCGTATACCACAGCAGCTGTAGATCAGGGCCCCAAGCCGTGCACAGGGCCCCAAGCAATGCATGAGGGCCCGAGGCAGCACAAGGTGGCCCCAGGCAGCAGAAAGTGGCCCTACGCAACATACAGGGGCCCCAGGCAGTGCTAGGGGCCCCAGGCAGTGCATGGCGGCCCGAGGCAGCACACAGGGGCCCCAGGCTACACACAGGATCCCAGGCTACACACAGGGGCCCCAGCCAGCATACAAGGGCCCCAGGCAGTGCACGGGGCCCCAGGCAGTGCACAGGGCCCCAGGCAGTGCACAGGGCCCCAGGCAGCACAAAGTGGCCCCAGGCAGCACAAAGTGACCCCAGGCAACATACAGGGGCCCCAGGCAGTACTAGGGGCCCCAGGCTACACACAGGATCCCAGGCTACACACAGGCGCCCCAGCCAGCATACAAGGGCCCCAGGCAGTGCACAGGGCCCCAGGCAGCACAAAGTGGCCCCAGGCAACATACAGGGGCCCCATGCAGCACCAGGGGCCCCAGGCTACACACAGGATCCCAGGCTACACACAGGGGCCCCATGCAGCATACAAGGGCCCCAGGCAGTGCACAGGGCCCCAGGCAGTGCACAGGGCCCCAGGCAGCACAAAGTGGCCCCAGGCAACATACAGGGGCCCCAGGCAGTACCAGGGGCCCCAGGCTACACACAGGATACCAGGCTACACACAAGGGCTCCATGCAGCATACAAGGGCCCCAGGCAGCACACAGGGGCCCCAGGCAGCACAAAGTGACCACAGGCAATATACAGGGGCCCCAGGCAGTGGGCCACCCGGGGCCACTTTGTGCTGCCTGGGGCCCCTGTGTGCTGCCTCTGGCCCCCATGCGCTGCCTGGGACCCCTTTGTACTGCCTGGGGCCCTTGTATGCTGCATGGGGCCCCTGTATGTAGCCTGGGACCCTGTGTGTAGCCTGGGGCCCCTAGTACTGCCTGGGGCCCCTGTATGTTGCCTGGGGCCACTTTGTGCTGCCTGGGGCCACTTTGTGCTGCCTGGGGCCCCGTGCACTGCCTGGGGCCCCGTGCACTGCCTGGGGTCCTTGTATGCTGCATGGGGCCCCTGTGTGTAGCCTGGGATCCTGTGTGTAGCTTGTGGCCCTAGTACTGCCTGGGGCCCCTGTATGTTGCCTGGGGCCTCTTTGTGCTGCCTGGGGCCCTGTGCACTGCCTGGGGCCCTGTGCACTGCCTGGGGCCACTAGCACTGCCTGGGGCCCTAGCACTGCCTCGGGCCCTAGCACTGCCTGGGGCCCCTGTATGTTGCGTAGGGCCACTTTGTGCTGCCTCGGGCCCCCATGTGTTGCTTGGGGCCCTGATCTACAGCTGCTGTGGTATACGGAGGGGTATAATCTGGCCTAGGCCACTTTAACCCCGAGTATATTCTGGTCGGGGGGGTTAGTCTGGCCTGTTACACCGGGGCGCAGCAGAGTAGCACCTCATACAATCCCAGCAGCTCCTGCTGCTGTCCTGACACACTCCACCCCCTCCCCACAGCCCAGGGCAGCACATATCATCTCCTATTCACCCGCACACCTGGGGGTCAGTGATTTCAATCAGCACTTAGCTCCAGTAGCAGCTCACCCTGTGTGTGCTGCTACCGAGCAGAAGATACAATCTCCCATATGCTGTGTCTCAGTCAGGGGACACATCGAGGTCGCATCACCACAACATGATAGGTGTAAAGCACAGATTCCAAATGGAGGAGGCGGCGATGAAGAAAGAATAACGCCGCCCAGCGGGGCGTGTGCTGCTGCATGGAGGAGGGGCAGAATGGAGCCTGGCGCCGCCTTCTCAGTCCCCAGCCTCAGGGACTTCTGTAAGTTATAAGTTATTTTTCTGCAGTTTTATAGGGTGGATTTAGCTCAGAGAGGGATAGATAGGGAGCAGCTAGGAAGGTGCAGGGACAGGTAGTGATAGTGTAGGAGCTTAGATCCAGGTGACAGGTTCCCTTTAATGACAAAGACCTTTATTAAGGGAGGGGTTAAGTTTTATACGACTCCTCCTTAAAGGGATATTAAAAGGGGTGTTAGTAGGGGTGATTGCATCATATTATGCTGAATCTACATTTTATTCTGAAAACATTCAATTCATATTCTGTGTGTTAGTTCAATTTAGCCTTGGATTCGTACAGTACATTCAGAACATGCTGATAAGAACTTCTACACTGCTACATCTAACTCAAAACATTATATAAAATCTGAGACAGAGGAATTCTAGAGGAAAGTGCAAGAATTCATATAAACATGCTTTTGGAAGGTTTCTGAATGGCTTCAATAAACTTATGGCAATAAATAGTTAATAAATTTATATAACATTCCCCCCTTTGGAGACATTCAAAATCTTACCCTAAATCTTTTCCCTAGGCGGCGGAGGGTGAAAAGGTAGAGTAAAGGGGAGGAGACTTCACCAACATTGAGACAAACCGTAACGTCGGAATCCCTTTGCAGTTGGCCTTAGCCACACCCTAAACTGTCCCTACTCTATCTTCTAAGATGGGTCTCAAGTTCTCATATTTCTCCAAGGGATCTTGCGGCAATGGCATCAATCTCAAGCGTATATTTCTCCTTCATCATCGGGGCCTCTGAGATCTGCATACATTGTGGTCACTGTCTCCTTCATGGCGTGAGACATCATCTTCTTGATGCAAGGTATTACACAGCATGAAATTAGAGCCACTATGAATAGAACACAAAAGAATATACCTAGTTTGATAAGTGCTTTCTGCCATCCATCCCACCACCCAAACCAAGTGTCCCATGGATCCTTAACACCAGAATGATGAGCTAATTCTTCTGACAGGTCTGTGAGTCCTTTTAGGGCTTTGGCTATGCTCCCATCTACCCTTGGTCAGGATCATGTGGTCTGGCAGGTTTCCACCCCATTTATCTTTGCGTTCTTTTGCCTGGACTGGTCTATATCCCTCATATCACTCATAGCTGTTGTAGATATCGTGTCGTGTGCATCTGTTTACTATGGTGCCGAAGTCAAACTGATATGTGACCCTTGTAGCTGTGGTACTAACATGACCTCCTGTATGATCTCCCATATTCTCTCCTACATGACCTTCCACCATCTTGTGACCTGCTCCCCCTGCTTTATATTGAGCATGTATATCAATATTAAGGAGCAAAACAACCATTTTTGGCTTCTGGATCTGGTACCTTCTTGCAGTGGGATGCGTGGATCCATGTAGGCCTTCCTTCAACCTTCACAGCTGTGGAGGTGACCAGCAGGACTTCGAAAGGGCCGTCGTATCTGGGCTCGAGGGCACGTCTACTGAATCTTTTGATGAGAACTCAATCTCCTGGCTGGATCTGATGGGTTCCTTCCAAGCTTTGAGGATCTGGGAGAGGGGAAAAAATTTGAGAATGTATTTTAGTCAAATGCTTTGTTAATTTGGTAACAAACTTAGTCAAACTGTCACACTGTAGGGTCAACTGTTGGGGAAAATACAACCCTAGTCTGGGGCACTTCCGAACAGAATCTCATAGGGACTTAGCTTAGTTGCACTAGCTGCGGTGTGTCTGACACAGAACAATGCGAGGGGAAGTCTTCCCTGTTTCCTGAGCTGCTTTCAGCATTTTTGGCTTTAATACCCCATTTCCTCTCTCGACCCTTCCTGACTTTTTGGGATATGGAGTATGAAGGGCTAACTCTGTCCCCAGGGCCTGCCATATCTCTTTGGTCAGATTGGATGTGAGTGCTGGCCCTTGGTCACTCTCTATAGTTTCTGGGACTCCATATCTGCACATTATCTCTGAGAGGAGTTTCTTTGCAGTGGTTTTAACAGGTTGGTTCTTCACAGGGAAAGCTTCTTGCCATCCAGAGAATATGTCCACGACTACCAGTGCATATTCAAATCCTTCTGAGGATGACATCTGAATGTGGTCAATCTGTATGCGTTGGAATGGGTACAAGGGTCTAGGTGTACACTTCTGTGGAGTTTTCTCTGTTTTTCCTGGGTTAAACCGGGCACAGACTAGGCATTTTCTGGTGTAATTTGCTGCCATTGTTGAAAAGCCAGGTGCGTGGTAGTACTGTCTTGCAAGATTGTGCATCTTCATTTTTGATTGATGGGTGGTGTCATGGGCCCATCTGGCTATCATTGGGTACAGGGGTACAGGGCTCGTGGGAAGTATGGTTTCCCCTTCAGTAGTATCAGATGCTTCTTCTCTTGCACAGCTCCATCTTGGATCCATTTTTCCTTCTCTTCATTGGATGCTTGCTTCTGCAGGGTCAAGACCATGTTCTCCCAGGATTGTTCATCCGTCTTCTTCTTATCTGGATCTTCTTCTTGTCCTGAGTCTTCTTCTTGTCCTGAGTCTGTCAAGAGATACAAGTTGAAGGGTTCTGTGATGAGTGGCTTCACTGCTGCTTCCTTAGCTGCCCTGTCAGTCAAGTCATTCCCCACGGCTTCTCATGAGGTCCCTCCAGTGTGTGCCTTTACCTTAAGTACCGCGACTCTTTCTGGCATCAGCAAGGACTCCAGCAATTCCTTCACCACTCTATGGTGGCATATTGGAGTTCCATTGGCTGTAATGAAGTCTCTCGCCCTCCAGATAGGTCCGTAGTCATGGCAGATGCGAAGGATCGGTATAAATGTTCACTTTCTTCTGGGCTGCCATCTTGCAACCTTCAGTCAGTGCAACCAATTCTGCTTCCTGTGCAGACATGGACGCGGTTAGTGGTTTGGCCATCAACACAGTATCTTCTGTGACCACCACCATACCCGTGTAAAACAGTCCTTCTTGGTCCGCATATCTTGATCCATCCACGAACAGAGTCAAATCTGGGTCTTCCAGGGGCGTATCTGTGACTGTGTCAAATCCGGAGGTTTCTTGTCTCATAAGCGCAAGACAGTCGTGCTGATCCATTTCAAAATCGGCTTCCTCTTCCACCGAAGTGTCAGACATCACATTCCCCCTTGGAAGAGGGAGGAGAGTTGCAGGGTTCAGGACACCACACCTGGAGATTTTCACGTTGTCTGGGAGCAGAAGGGAACATTGTAGCCATAGGTGCCATACAGCAGAGAAAGATGTATCGGCAGTCTTGTCCAGCAGTAGGTGTGTCATTCACTGCCCGTAGATCTTGCACCATGCGAAACTTGGGAGGTTCTCCCTTTGCTGTTTTCTTCTTGACTGGACACAGTGGGGTGTTGCATGGTGACTTGGTCGGGATGACTGCTCCATTCATGACGTAAGGCTGCCTTCACATTTGCGTATGGGAAGGCAGCGTATTGCTGCGTTCCCATACGCAGTCAAACGCATGCGCACTGCGTTCCTATGTTTAACATAGGAACGCATGGTGCCTGCATTTGCTGCGTTCGGGTGCGGATGCGGACGATATCTGCTCCTTCCGGTGTCCAGTGTCCAGGGGACGCAGCATGTTGGTTTTTTTTGTGCGCTTGGGGACCTTGGAAAATCAGCAAGCGTCCCCAAGCGCACAAAAAATGCATTGGCTTCAATGGGTCCGCAGTGTTCTGCGCTTGACAGCGCAGGAGAACGCTGCAGACCCATTGAAAAATCTCCCGGTGGCCGGCGGTGATGTCACAGGAGATCACCGACGGCCACCGGGAGATCAGCTCAGCCTCTGCTGATCTCTTCCTCCCCGCCGCCGATTATCTGCTAGCGATGTCGGCGGGGAGAAACAGCTGATGTGACAGCTGTTTGAATCTTCCCGCGCCGACATCTCCTCTCGGTGTCGGCGCGGGAAGATTCAAACAGCTGTCAAATCAGCTGTTTCTCCCCACCGACATGTCCTGGAGCTTACCGGCGGCCGGGAGGCGGAGATCTCCGGCGCTGATCTCCGCCCCGGACACCGCTGATTGGCTGCCGGGCTGCACAGTGATGTGTCCGCAGGCGGACATTCTCCGCTGCGGACACATCAAAATGGCCCTGCTTTACACTGCGTTTGTGTCTGCATGCGATCAGCATGCAGACACAAACGCTAATGTGAAGCGAGCCTAAGGTGTCTGTTGTTGTTGTGTGATGGCATCCGATTGGGCAATGGAGAGAGGGTACTGGGGCTTACGGGGTAAGTGGGCTCCTAGTTTGAGCTTGACTTGCACTGGCTGGACTGGGAGCCTTCCAATGTCTTCAAACCCTTGGGCCCACAGGATGTCTGGTATCTGTGAAAGCCAGGCTGCTTCTATAGGTTAATAAAACCAAAATCTCCCATCCGTCCTCCCAAAGGAGCCTACGGAAGATAAATGAAACTGCTGCTTCTTTCACAATAGTTTACTTTTATTATCATAAAAACTAATGCATCTGATATCAATTGTCTATTTTTGTAAATTCTGGTCTGTAATAGCATATGAAGGATAAGGCGAGGATATGTAAATGTGGTAGCCTTAAATAGTTTCATTATAGGTAGATGTATTTAATATGGATATAAAGCTAATATTTTAATATTTATAGTATAACTAGCTGTAGTACCCGGCTACGCCCGGGTTAATAAATAACTGATGTTAGCTATAACAAAATAGATTTTGAATATGTCATATTAATGACCTGTAAGAAAATAGAAGCTGAGTAGGGATGGGCGAATCTACTCGCTAGGACTCGTTACTCGGCGAGTAGTAAGGGACTCGCAGGACTCGGTACTCTGCGAGTTTCCCAGTGATTACTCGCACGAGTCCAATGCAAATCAATATCAATCCTAGTTTTGTCAGAAACGCTGACAAAACTAGGATTGCCATTGTTTGCATTAGACTCGTGCGAGTAATCACTGGCTACTGTGCCAGTGATAGCAGGGAAACTCCAGGGAAACTCGCAAAGTAACTGCTGTTTCTTTGCGAGCCGAGTCCAGCTGTCTTCTCTGTGCAGCTCCAGGGTCCTAGAGCCCGCCTGCTGCCTGATGTAGCAGTGCTGAGATTGTTCTCAGTCTGCTCATTCCCTGTGCATAGACATCTATATTTATGCACAGGGGATGTAGCAGAGAGAACTGCGTCGGACGGAAGAGGATTTTTTTAATTAAAGATGGAGTCCCTAATGGCTTTTTTTTTTATTTCAAATAAAAAATTTTCTCTGTGTTGTGTTTTTTTAACCCTTTATTGGAGATTCTTAGTGGCTGGGTCAAACGTGGCCTGACATTAAGAATCTCGGGCTTAATACCAGCTTGTATAACAAAGCTGGTATTAACCCCTTTATTACCCAGCGTGCCACCGCCACCAGGGCCGCTGGAAGAGCGGGGTTCAGCGCCAGAGGATGGCGCTTCAATGAACGCGCCATCTTCTGGAGCGGCTGCGGGCTGCAATTTGCAGCGGGGGGTGCCCAGAAAGCTTGGGCATCCCTGCGCTGCGGATTCCAGCCCCCAGCTGCTTAGCTGTACCTGGCTAGACATAGAAATTGCGCGGAGCCCCACGCATTTTTTTTAAATTATTTCATGAAATTCTGAGATTCTGACTCTGAGACTCTGACTCTGAGACTCTGACTCTGAAATTCATGAAATAATTTAAAAAAAATGCGTGGGGCTCCGCGCAATTTCTATGTCTAGCCAGGTACAGCTAAGCAGCTGGGGGCTGGAATCCGCAGCGCAGGGATGCCCAAGCTTTCTGGGCACCCCCCACTGCAAATTTCAGCCCGCAGCCGCCCCAGAAGATGGCGCGTTCATTGAAGCGCCATCCTCTGGCGCTGAACCCCGCTCTTCCAGCGGCCCTGGTGGCAGTGGCACGCTGGGTAATAAAGGGGTTAATACCAGCTTTGTTATACAAGCTGGTATTAAGCCCGAGATTCTTAATGTCAGGCCACATTTGACCCAGCCACTAAGAATCTCCAATAAAGGGTTAAAAAAACACAGAGAAAAATTTTTATTTGAAATAAAAAAAAAAAGCCATTAGGGACTCCATCTTTAATTAAAAAAATCCTCTTCCGTCCGACGTAGTCCAAAACGCGATGTCCTCTCTGCTCATCCCTGTGAATAGATAGATGTCTATGCACAGGGAATGAGCAGACTGAGAACAATCTCAGCACTGCTACATCATGTCTGTGAGCAGGCGGGCTCTAGGACCCTGGAGCTGCACAGAGAAGACAGCTGGACTCGGCTCGCAAAGAAACAGCAGTTACTTTGCGAGTTTCCCTGCTATCACTGGCACAGTAGCCAGTGATTACTCGCACGAGTCTAATGCAAACAATGGCAATCCTAGTTTTGTCAGCGTTTCTGACAAAACTAGGATTGATATTGATTTGCATTGGACTCGTGCGAGTAATCACTGGGAAACTCGCAGAGTACCGAGTCCTGCGAGTCCCTTACTACTCGCCGAGTAACGAGTCCTAGCGAGTAGATTCGCCCATCCCTACTCAGCTTCTATTTTCTTACAGGTCATTAATATGACATATTCAAAATCTATTTTGTTATAGCTAACATCAGTTATTTATTAACCCGGGCGTAGCCGGGTACTACAGCTAGTTATACTATAAATATTAAAATATTAGCTTTATATCCATATTAAATACATCTACCTATAATGAAACTATTTAAGGCTACCACATTTACATATCCTCGCCTTATCCTTCATATGCTATTACAGACCAGAATTTACAAAAATAGACAATTGATATCAGATGCATTAGTTTTTATGATAATAAAAGTAAACTATTGTGAAAGAAGCAGCAGTTTCATTTATCTTCCGTAGGCTCCTTTGGGAGGACGGATGGGAGATTTTGGTTTTATTAACCTATAGAAGCAGCCTGGCTTTCACAGATACCAGACATCCTGTGGGCCCAAGGGTTTGAAGACATTGGAAGGCTCCCAGTCCAGCCAGTGCAAGTCAAGCTCAAACTAGGAGCCCACTTACCCCGTAAGCCCCAGTACCCTCTCTCCATTGCCCAATCGGATGCCATCACACAACAACAACAGACACCTTAGGCTCGCTTCACATTAGCGTTTGTGTCTGCATGCTGATCGCATGCAGACACAAACGCAGTGTAAAGCAGGGCCATTTTGATGTGTCCGCAGCGGAGAATGTCCGCCTGCGGACACATCACTGTGCAGCCCGGCAGCCAATCAGCGGTGTCCGGGGGCGGAGATCAGCGCCGGAGATCTCCGCCTCCCGGCCGCCGGTAAGCTCCAGGACATGTCGGTGGGGAGAAACAGCTGATTTGACAGCTGTTTGAATCTTCCCGCGCCGACACCGAGAGGAGATGTCGGCGCGGGAAGATTCAAACAGCTGTCACATCAGCTGTTTCTCCCCGCCGACATCGCTAGCAGATAATCGGCGGCGGGGAGGAAGAGATCAGCAGAGGCTGAGCTGATCTCCCGGTGGCCGTCGGTGATCTCCTGTGACATCACCGCCGGCCACCGGGAGATTTTTCAATGGGTCTGCAGCGTTCTCCTGCGCTGTCAAGCGCAGAACACTGCGGACCCATTGAAGCCAATGCATTTTTTGTGCGCTTGGGGACGCTTGCTGATTTTCCAAGGTCCCCAAGCGCACAAAAAAAACCAACATGCTGCGTCCCCTGGACACTGGACACCGGAAGGAGCAGATATCGTCCGCATCCGCACCCGAACGCAGCAAATGCAGGCACCATGCGTTCCTATGTTAAACATAGGAACGCAGTGCGCATGCGTTTGACTGCGTATGGGAACGCAGCAATACGCTGCCTTCCCATACGCAAATGTGAAGGCAGCCTTACGTCATGAATGGAGCAGTCATCCCGACCAAGTCACCATGCAACACCCCACTGTGTCCAGTCAAGAAGAAAACAGCAAAGGGAGAACCTCCCAAGTTTCGCATGGTGCAAGATCTACGGGCAGTGAATGACACACCTACTGCTGGACAAGACTGCCGATACATCTTTCTCTGCTGTATGGCACCTATGGCTACAATGTTCCCTTCTGCTCCCAGACAACGTGAAAATCTCCAGGTGTGGTGTCCTGAACCCTGCAACTCTCCTCCCTCTTCCAAGGGGGAATGTGATGTCTGACACTTCGGTGGAAGAGGAAGCCGATTTTGAAATGGATCAGCACGACTGTCTTGCGCTTATGAGACAAGAAACCTCCGGATTTGACACAGTCACAGATACGCCCCTGGAAGACCCAGATTTGACTCTGTTCGTGGATGGATCAAGATATGCGGACCAAGAAGGACTGTTTTACACGGGTATGGTGGTGGTCACAGAAGATACTGTGTTGATGGCCAAACCACTAACCGCGTCCATGTCTGCACAGGAAGCAGAATTGGTTGCACTGACTGAAGGTTGCAAGATGGCAGCCCAGAAGAAAGTGAACATTTATACCGATCCTTCGCATCTGCCATGACTACGGACCTATCTGGAGGGCGAGAGACTTCATTACAGCCAATGGAACTCCAATATGCCACCATAGAGTGGTGAAGGAATTGCTGGAGTCCTTGCTGATGCCAGAAAGAGTCGCGGTACTTAAGGTAAAGGCACACACTGGAGGGACCTCATGAGAAGCCGTGGGGAATGACTTGACTGACAGGGCAGCTAAGGAAGCAGCAGTGAAGCCACTCATCACAGAACCCTTCAACTTGTATCTCTTGACAGACTCAGGACAAGAAGACTCAGGACAAGAAGAAGATCCAGATAAGAAGAAGACGGATGAACAATCCTGGGAGAACATGGTCTTGACCCTGCAGAAGCAAGCATCCAATGAAGAGAAGGAAAAATGGATCCAAGATGGAGCTGTGCAAGAGAAGAAGCATCTGATACTACTGAAGGGGAAACCATACTTCCCACGAGCCCTGTACCCCTGTACCCAATGATAGCCAGATGGGCCCATGACACCACCCATCAATCAAAAATGAAGATGCACAATCTTGCAAGACAGTACTACCACGCACCTGGCTTTTCAACAATGGCAGCAAATTACACCAGAAAATGCCTAGTCTGTGCCCGGTTTAACCCAGGAAAAACAGAGAAAACTCCACAGAAGTGTACACCTAGACCCTTGTACCCATTCCAACGCATACAGATTGACCACATTCAGATGTCATCCTCAGAAGGATTTGAATATGCACTGGTAGTCGTGGACATATTCTCTGGATGGCAAGAAGCTTTCCCTGTGAAGAACCAACCTGTTAAAACCACTGCAAAGAAACTCCTCTCAGAGATAATGTGCAGATATGGAGTCCCAGAAACTATAGAGAGTGACCAAGGGCCAGCACTCACATCCAATCTGACCAAAGAGATATGGCAGGCCCTGGGGACAGAGTTAGCCCTTCATACTCCATATCCCAAAAAGTCAGGAAGGGTCGAGAGAGGAAATGGGGTATTAAAGCCAAAAATGCTGAAAGCAGCTCAGGAAACAGGGAAGACTTCCCCTCGCATTGTTCTGTGTCAGACACACCGCAGCTAGTGCAACTAAGCTAAGTCCCTATGAGATTCTGTTCGGAAGTGCCCCAGACTAGGGTTGTATTTTCCCCAACAGTTGACCCTACAGTGTGACAGTTTGACTAAGTTTGTTACCAAATTAACAAAGCATTTGACTAAAATACATTCTCAAATTTTTTCCCCTCTCCCAGATCCTCAAAGCTTGGAAGGAACCCATCAGATCCAGCCAGGAGATTGAGTTCTCATCAAAAGATTCAGTAGACGTGCCCTCGAGCCCAGATACGACGGCCCTTTCGAAGTCCTGCTGGTCACCTCCACAGCTGTGAAGGTTGAAGGAAGGCCTACATGGATCCACGCATCCCACTGCAAGAAGGTACCAGATCCAGAAGCCAAAAATGGTTGTTTTGCTCCTTAATATTGATATACATGCTCAATATAAAGCAGGGGGGAGCAGGTCACAAGATGGTGGAAGGTCATGTAGGAGAGAATATGGGAGATCATACAGGAGGTCATGTTAGTACCACAGCTACAAGGGTCACATATCAGTTTGACTTCGGCACCATAGTAAACAGATGCACAAGACACGATATCTACAACAGCTATGAGTGATATGAGGGATATAGACCAGTCCAGGCAAAAGAACGCAAAGATAAATGGGGTGGAAACCTGCCAGACCACATGATCCTGACCAAGGGTAGATGGGAGCATAGCCAAAGCCCTAAAAGGACTCACAGACCTGTCAGAAGAATTAGCTCATCATTCTGGTGTTAAGGATCCATGGGACACTTGGTTTGGGTGGTGGGATGGATGGCAGAAAGCACTTATCAAACTAGGTATATTCTTTTGTGTTCTATTCATAGTGGCTCTAATTTCATGCTGTGTAATACCTTGCATCAAGAAGATGATGTCTCACGCCATGAAGGAGACAGTGACCACAATGTATGCAGATCTCAGAGGCCCCGATGATGAAGGAGAAATATACGCTTGAGATTGATGCCATTGCCGCAAGATCCCTTGGAGAAATATGAGAACTTGAGACCCATCTTAGAAGATAGAGTAGGGACAGTTTAGGGTGTGGCTAAGGCCAACTGCAAAGGGATTCCGACGTTACGGTTTGTCTCAATGTTGGTGAAGTCTCCTCCCCTTTACTCTACCTTTTCACCCTCCGCCGCCTAGGGAAAAGATTTAGGGTAAGATTTTGAATGTCTCCAAAGGGGGGAATGTTATATAAATTTATTAACTATTTATTGCCATAAGTTTATTGAAGCCATTCAGAAACCTTCCAAAAGCATGTTTATATGAATTCTTGCACTTTCCTCTAGAATTCCTCTGTCTCAGATTTTATATAATGTTTTGAGTTAGATGTAGCAGTGTAGAAGTTCTTATCAGCATGTTCTGAATGTACTGTACGAATCCAAGGCTAAATTGAACTAACACACAGAATATGAATTGAATGTTTTCAGAAGAAAATGTAGATTCAGCATAATATGATGCAATCACCCCTACTAACACCCCTTTTAATATCCCTTTAAGGAGGAGTCGTATAAAACTTAACCCTCCCTTAATAAAGGTCTTTGTCATTAAAGGGAACCTGTCACCTGGATCTAAGCTCCTACACTATCACTACCTGTCCCTGCACCTTCCTAGCTGCTCCCTATCTATCCCTCTCTGAGCTAAATCCACCCTATAAAACTGCAGAAAAATAACTTATAACTTACAGAAGTCCCTGAGGCTGGGGACTGAGAAGGCGGCGCCAGGCTCCATTCTGCCCCTCCTCCATGCAGCAGCACACGCCCCGCTGGGCGGCGTTATTCTTTCTTCATCGCCGCCTCCTCCATTTGGAATCTGTGCTTTACACCTATCATGTTGTGGTGATGCGACCTCGATGTGTCCCCTGACTGAGACACAGCATATGGGAGATTGTATCTTCTGCTCGGTAGCAGCACACACAGGGTGAGCTGCTACTGGAGCTAAGTGCTGATTGAAATCACTGACCCCCAGGTGTGGCGGGTGAATAGGAGATGATATGTGCTGCCCTGGGCTGTGGGGAGGGGGTGGAGTGTGTCAGGACAGCAGCAGGAGCTGCTGGGATTGTATGAGGTGCTACTCTGCTGCGCCCCGGTGTAACAGGCCAGACTAACCCCCCCGACCAGAATATACTCGGGGTTAAAGTGGCCTAGGCCAGATTATACCCCTCCGTATACCACAGCAGCTGTAGATCAGGGCCCCAAGCAACACATGGGGGCCCGAGGCAGCACAAAGTGGCCCTACGCAACATACAGGGGCCCCAGGCAGTGCTAGGGCCCGAGGCAGTGCTAGGGCCCCAGGCAGTGCTAGTGGCCCCAGGCAGTGCACAGGGCCCCAGGCAGTGCACAGGGCCCCAGGCAGCACAAAGAGGCCCCAGGCAACATACAGGGGCCCCAGGCAGTACTAGGGGCCACAAGCTACACACAGGATCCCAGGCTACACACAGGGGCCCCATGCAGCATACAAGGACCCCAGGCAGTGCACGGGGCCCCAGGCAGTGCACGGGGCCCCAGGCAGCACAAAGTGGCCCCAGGCAGCACAAAGTGGCCCCAGGCAACATACAGGGGCCCCAGGCAGTACTAGGGGCCCCAGGCTACACACAGGGTCCCAGGCTACATACAGGGGCCCCATGCAGCATACAAGGGCCCCAGGCAGTACAAAGGGGTCCCAGGCAGCGCATGGGGGCCAGAGGCAGCACACAGGGGCCCCAGGCAGCACAAAGTGGCCCCGGGTGGCCCACTGCCTGGGGCCCCTGTATATTGCCTGTGGTCACTTTGTGCTGCCTGGGGCCCCTGTGTGCTGCCTGGGGCCCTTGTATGCTGCATGGAGCCCTTGTGTGTAGCCTGGTATCCTGTGTGTAGCCTGGGGCCCCTGGTACTGCCTGGGGCCCCTGTATGTTGCCTGGGGCCACTTTGTGCTGCCTGGGGCCCTGTGCACTGCCTGGGGCCCTGTGCACTGCCTGGGGCCCTTGTATGCTGCATGGGGCCCCTGTGTGTAGCCTGGGATCCTGTGTGTAGCCTGGGGCCCCTGGTGCTGCATGGGGCCCCTGTATGTTGCCTGGGGCCACTTTGTGCTGCCTGGGGCCCTGTGCACTGCCTGGGGCCCTTGTATGCTGGCTGGGGCGCCTGTGTGTAGCCTGGGATCCTGTGTGTAGCCTGGGGCCCCTAGTACTGCCTGGGGCCCCTGTATGTTGCCTGGGGTCACTTTGTGCTGCCTGGGGCCACTTTGTGCTGCCTGGGGCCCTGTGCACTGCCTGGGGCCCTGTGCACTGCCTGGGGCCCCGTGCACTGCCTGGGGCCCTTGTATGCTGGCTGGGGCCCCTGTGTGTAGCCTGGGATCCTGTGTGTAGCCTGGGGCCCCTGTGTGCTGCCTCGGGCCGCCATGCACTGCCTGGGGCCCCTAGCACTGCCTGGGGCCCCTGTATGTTGCGTAGGGCCACTTTCTGCTGCCTGGGGCCACCTTGTGCTGCCTCGGGCCCTCATGCATTGCTTGGGGCCCTGTGCACGGCTTGGGGCCCTGATCTACAGCTGCTGTGGTATACGGAGAGTTATAATCTGGCCTAGGCCTGTTTATACCCCGGGGTATAGTTTGGGTTAGGCCAGAATATACCAAGGGTATATTCTGGCCCAGGGGGGTATATTCTGGGCTAGCCCAGTTTATACCTCGGGTATATTCTGGTCGGGGGGTTAGTCTGACCTGTTACATCGGAATCTGGAGGTCTGTGAATACCTGAACTGTGCCATTAAACTGTGTGCTGTGTGAGTAAATACCTGAGTCACTGCCTCCTGTCGTGCCGATCCTAACTGCTACCTTACAGTGTAAAGCTGGTGGGAGATTCCAAATGGAGGAGGTGGAGATGAAGAAAGAATAACGCCGCCCAGCGGGGCGTGTGCTGCTGCATGGAGGAGGGGCTGAATGGAGCCTGGCGCCGCCTTCTCAGTCCCCAGCCTCAGGGACTGCTGTAAGTTATAAGTTATTTTTCTGCAGTTTTATAGGGCGGATTTAGCTCAGAGAGGGATCGATAGGGAGCAGCTAGGAAGGTGCAGGGACAGGTAGTTATAGTGTAGGAGCTTAGATCCAGGTGACAGGTTCCCTTTAAGCTCTACCTTGACATGGTTGTCAGTGTGGTTCTTTTGGTGGCGTGCACACACTCAGACAAAGCATCCAATTTGGCGGCAGACAATTAAGATGACAGTCCACCCAAAAGGTGTGGAGGGCATCCATTACAGTGGTACTTTTCAAAAGAACACTGAAGTACAGCTACGTAGTAAAACTGTGGTACTAGCGTATATAGTTTTGGTAACTAGTTTTGGGCAGATGCAATACAAAAGTGTTTTCTGCACTGTGCAGCGCTACATTTCAAAAGAACACTGCAGTACAGCTACCTAGTCAAACTGTGTGTAGCCTAAAATTATTTGCTTGGCTACATGCACTAAAAAAATGGCAATTACAGACAGGCGGTGTAGCTTTCTTCACAACAGTGCTACACCAATGCCTGCCACACACTGCTACTACCAATATGGATTGACTGGGCTAGAAGCAATAAAAAAAGCCTATTAGGCTAGGGTCACACATAAGCCCTTGGTCCGTTTTTGGCATCAATTTTTGCATTTTTTTTTCTAAGTCCAAAAACTGATGGAAAAACGGATTGTATGTAATAAACACCCTATCCGTTTTTTTATGTACCCAAAAACATTCCTAGGAGCGTTTTTTATCCAAAAACGTTGCTAGCAACATTTTTTGGTGCCTTAAAAAAAAAACAGATCCATTTTTTTTTCGACATGAGGCCCTATGGAAAAACTGATCAGTTTTTTTGGTGCCTTAAAAATACGGATCTTTTTTCTAGCATTTTTTGCCAAAAAATAACTAAGTCCAAAAAGTGTTCTGGGGCACAGGAGGCTCAAAATGCACTCTAAAAAAAAAGGATTTGTCATGTGAAACACTCTGAAAAATGGATTGGCATGTGTGACCCTAGCCTTACAGACAGGCGGTATAGCTTTCCTCACAACAGTGCTACACCCATGCCTGTCACACTGCTAGTAGCCACAAAGTATTTACTGGGCTAGATTTAGCCAGATGCTGTAAAAATCACTTGCAAAGCACTGGAACAAACCTGCCTAGCAAAAAATGATTTCAAGCCCTCAAAAGGGCTGTTGTTGGAAGTAGTCCCTAAACCTATCAACTATCTAAATTGCAATTTAATCGCTATCTAACTAGCTTGGTCTGTATTTCACACACCAGCAGCGGTGCCGTCTGACGCTGAGATGCAGCATTGAGAAAATGGCGAGCAGGGTAAAATGCCCTGCTTTTATATGGCAAGGGCATGTGACATGCCCAGCCAATGACACAAACCCTTGTGTTAAAAAAATGTGCACTTTCCTCTATGTGTGCTGATAGACTGACACACCAGCCCACCCACAGTAAGTAAGCGGCAAAGAGAAAAAAAATGGACATCTGCATTATTTCAACCCACATCTCCACAGCCCCCCTCCCACCAAGTATTCATGCCTAGACACTGAAACTCATAATTACGTTCACCAAAAGCATTACTGTGAAAAGTCAGTAACGCCTTTGAAGCGTTATCAAACAGAAACTTGAATTACCGGATTTTTAGCAAATTGTTCGAATTCGTCTAATGACTCGAACATAGCCCAAAACAGGTCAAATTTGAAATTGGTGAACAATTCTAATCGAACATCGCTCATCTCTACTGGTGGCATCCTAAAGTGCTGGTCAGACATTGGGGACTGGAAGAGTGGCAAAGGAATGCAGTTATGGATGATGAGGGAATATATTGGTTTATTTGCTGGTGTTAATTGTCATAAGTGGAGGTGCGTAATTTGCAGTTAACGTATTGGTTGTGGAATGTACTTGTTTTATTTGTTGGTGAAAATATTTTTATTTTTATGGGTGCATATTTGATCTGGATCATCTGTTACTCGTACATGTATTAGGGAGCATTGAGAGTAGATGTGCATCCCGATGGTCGTCAACTCGGTCAGGCTAGTTCGACCTCTTGAGACTGTAGTTGGCATACCCGGGAATAATAATTGCATGATCTCATATGGTGGCGAGGTTAAGCTGGAAATTCACTAGATCTGTGGAAAGACTTTACAAAGTGAGGATAAAAGATAACAAAGTAATGGGCAGATTTGTAGCAAAGAATGGTGGGATAGTGGTGAGGAATCGGGAGTTGGAAGTGCTGGAAATCCAGTACGAGGGGGATGGTGTGCACCTCAGTTCAATTGGTGCTGACATATGGATGCTTGACTTGAGGGAAGGAAGCAAGCAAGTGTTGGGTGTGTGGCGGGTACAGGTTACGTAAGGTGTCACATGTCCAGTTTATGGAGGGGGATAGGTCAGTTTCAGAGGCTGGTATCAGAGGTGTCGGCTGGTGATAAGAGGTCACTATTGGGGTGTAGTGACTTCTGATACAGGTCAAGGGTAGGGATGGGCGAATCTACTCGCTAGGACTCGTTACTCGGCGAGTAGTAAGGGACTCGCAGGACTCGGTACTCTGCGAGTTTCCCAGTGATTACTCGCACGAGTCCAATGCAAATCAATATCAATCCTAGTTTTGTCAGAAACGCTGACAAAACTAGGATTGCCATTGTTTGCATTAGACTCGGCTACTGTGCCAGTGATAGCAGGGAAACTCGCAAAGTAACTGCTGTTACATTGCGAGCCGAGTCCAGCTGTCTTCTCTGTGCAGGCTGCCAGCTCCAGGGTCCTAGAGCCCGCCTGCTCACAGACATGATGTAGCAGTGCTGAGATTGTTCTCAGTCTGCTCATTCCCTGTGCATAGACATCTATCTATGCACAGGGGATGTAGCAGAGAGGACATCGCGTTTTGGACTACGTCAGACGGAAGAGGATTTTTTAATTAAAGATGGAGTCCCTAATGGCTTTTTTTTTTATTTCAAATAAAAAATTTTCTCTGTGTTGTGTTTTTTTAACCCTTTATTGGAGATTCTCAGTGGCTGGGTCAAACGTGGCCTGACATTAAGAATCTCGGGCTTAATACCAGCTTGTATAACAAAGCTGGTATTAACCCCTTTATTACCCAGCGTGCCACCGCCACCAGGGCCGCTGGAAGAGCGGGGTTCAGCGCCAGAGGATGGCGCTTCAATGAACGCGCCATCTTCTGAGGCGGCTGCGGGCTGCAATTTGCAGCGGGGGGTGCCCAGAAAGCTTGGGCATCCCTGCGCTGCGGATTCCAGCCCCCAGCTGCTTAGCTGTACCTGGCTAGACATAGAAATTGCGCGGAGCCCCACTCTATAATTGCCGTAGGCACGTTTGTGTCGGACCCCGGCACGCCGTGGCTTTGTCACTATGTGACGTCACCACGTGCGAGGCATTGCGACCCCTCGCCGCTACGGAGCCTGTGCCCCTCTCATCCCGCTCCGGAGCAGCTGCTGTCAGCACATGCTGACACAGTGCTCCGGAGCCTGTGCCCCTGTGCAGACTACAAGTGAGTATGGCTGATTGGCTGTTCGCTGGGGTCCGTGGAGTCCATGTAGGTGCCCCTGGGTGCTGTGTACTTTTCACCTTGCAGGGGCTCCTGAGTGCTGGCCCCTGCCCCCACACCCTCTCTCCCTCCTAACCTGAGCAGCAGCAGCAGCAGCATGTTTACTTCCTGCACCGCGATGGTGTGGGAGAAAGAGAGCTGCTGCTACAAACTACAGTCAGACGCTGCAATCAGCCTATGCCAGCTGCTGCTCAGGTTAGTTGGGAGAGAGGGTGTGTGAGGGGTTGGGACAGCACTCAGGGGACCCCTGTCTGGGGCAATGGTACGCAGGGGCCCCCTGTCTGGGGGCAATTGTATGCAGGGGCCCCCTGTCTGGGGGCAATGGTATGCAGGGGCCCCCTGTCTGGGGGCAATGGTACGCAGGGGCCCCCTGTCTGGGGGCAATGGTACGCAGGGGCCCCCTGTCTGGGGGCAATGGTACGCAGGGGCCCCCTGTCTGGGGGCAATGGTACGCAGGGGCCCCCTGTCTGGGGGCAATGGTACGCAGGGGCCCCCTGTCTGGGGGCAATGGTACGCAGGGGCCCCCTGTCTGGGGGCAATGGTACGCAGGGGCCCCCTGTCTGGGGGCAATGGTACGCAGGAGCCCCCTGTCTGGGGGCAATGGTATGCAGGGGCCCCCTGTCTGGGGGCAATGGTACGCAGGGGCCCCCTGTCTGGGGGCAATGGTACGCAGGGGCCCCCTGTCTGGGGGCAATGGTACGCAGGGGCCCCCCTGTCTGGGGGCAAATGTACAGGGGACAGTGATTGAATGGTACTGCTATACAGTCACTGTGCAGTGAATGCTTATAGTGATTAATACCGCCATACAGTCACTGTGCAGTGAATGCTTATAGTGATTAATACCGCCATACAGTCACTGTGCAGTGAATGAGAACCGATGCTTATAGTGATTAATACCTCCATACAGTCACTGTGCAGTGAATGAGAACCGTTGCTTATAGTGATTAATACCGCCATACAGTCACTGTGCAGTGAATGCTTATAGTGATTAATACCACCATACAGTCACTGTGCAGTGAATGAGAACCGATGCTTATAGTGATTAATACCTCCATACAGTCACTGTGCAGTGAATGAGAACCATTGCTTATAGTGATTAATACCGCCATACAGTCACTGTGCAGTGAATGCTTATAGTGATTAATACCGCCATACAGTCACTGTGCAGTGAATGCTTATAGTGATTTATACCACCATACAGTCACTGTGCAGTGAATGCTTATAGTGATTAATACCGCCATACAGTCACTGTGCAGTGAATGAGAACCGTTGCTTATAGTGATTAATAGCGCCATACAGTCACTGTGCAGTGAATGAGAACCGTTGCTTATAGTGATTAATACCGCCATACAGTCACTGTGCAATGAATGAGAACCGTTGCTTATAGTGATTAATACCGCTATACAGGCACTGTGCAATGAATGCTTATAGTGATTAATACCGCCATACAGTCACTGTGCAATGAATGCTTATAGTGATTAATACCGCCATACAGTCACTGTGCAGTGAATGAGAACCGTTGCTTATAGTGATTAATACCGCCATACAGTCACTGTGCAGTGAATGCTTATAGTGATTAATACCGCCATACAGTCACTGTGCAGTGAATGCTGATAGTGATTAATACCGCCATACAGTCACTGTGCAGTGAATGAGAACCGTTGCTTATAGTGATTAATACCGCCATACAGTCACTGTGCAGTGAATGCTTATAGTGATTAATACCGCCATACAGTCACTGTGCAGTGAATGAGAACCGATGCTTATAGTGATTAATACCTCCATACAGTCACTGTGCAGTGAATGAGAACCGTTGCTTATAGTGATTAATACCGCCATACAGTCACTGTGCAGTGAATGAGAACCGTTGCTTATAGTGATTAATAACCCATATAGTCACTGTGCAGTGAATGAGAACCGTTGCTTATAGTGATTAATACCGCCGTACAGTCACTGTGCAGTGAATGAGAACCGTTGCTTATAGTGATTAATACCGCCATATAGTCACTGTGCAGTGAATGAGAACCGTTGCTTATAGTGATTAATACCGCTGTACAGTCACTGTGCAGTGAATGAGAACCGTTGCTTATAGTGATTAATACCGCCGTACAGTCACTGTGCAGTGAATGAGAACCGTTGCTTATAGTGATTAATACTGCCGTACAGTCATTGTGCAGTGAATGAGAACCGTTGCTTATAGTGATTAATACCGCTGTACAGTCACTGTGCAGTGAATGAGAACCGTTGCTTATAGTGATTAATATCGCCATACAGTCACTGTGCAGTGAATGAGAACCGTTGCTTATAGTGATTAATACTGCCATACAGTCACTGTGCAATGAATGAGAACCGTTGCTTATAGTGATTAATACCACCATACAGTCACTGTGCAGTGAATGAGAACCGTTGCTTATAGTGATTAATACCGCCATACAGTCACTGTGCAGTGAATGAGAACCGTTGCTTATAGTGATTAATACCGCCATACAGTCACTGTGCAGTGAATGCTGATAGTGATTAATACCGCCATACAGTCACTGTGCAGTGAATGAGAACCGTTGCTTATAGTGATTAATACCGTCATACAGTCACTGTGCAGTGAATGAGAACCGTTGCTTATAGTGATTAATACCGCCATACAGTCACTGTGCAGTGAATGCTGATAGTGATTAATACCGCCATACAGTCACTGTGCAGTGAATGCTTATAGTGATTAATACCGCCATACAGTCACTGTGCAGTGAATGCTTATAGTGATTAATACCACCATACAGTCACTGTGCAGTGAATGCTTATAGTGATTAATACCGCCATACAGTCACACTGCAGTGAATGCTTATAGTGATTAATACCGCCATACAGTCACTGTGCAGTGAATGCTGATAGTGATTAATACCGCCATACAGTCACTGTGCAGTGAATGAGAACCGTTGCTTATAGTGATTAATACCGCCATACAGTCACTGTGCAGTGACTAATTAATATGGTTTCCAATGACTGAATAATGCCATCATACAACCCCTTTGTTACTAACATACGGTGGTGACTTAATGTTACATTTATACCGTGACAGGACTATCTACTATATAATTGGCGTAGGCACTTTCGTGTCGGACCCCGCAAAAGACCGTGGCTTTGTCACTCTGTGACGTCACCACGTGCGAGCAATGGCCGCGAAGCGGCCATTGCGAGTCGATGGCCGAAAATCGAACCAGAGGCTCGGCAACAAAGTTAGCGATTTACCGCTCATGTAGCGCGAGCAATGGCCGCGAGGCCATTGCGAGTCGCTGCCTGAGCCGCGATTGTGAGCGAGTCGCTGGCCGAAAATCGAACCAGAGGCTCGGCCACAAAGTTAGCGATTTACCGCTCATGTCGCTGCCTGAGACGCGATTCTGAGCGAGTCGCTGCCCGAAAATGTCCTCACACCCCCCCAAAATGTCCTCACACCCCCCCAAAATGTCCCCACCCCCCCCCAAAATGTCCTCACATCCCCCAAAATGTCCTCCACACCCCCCCAAAAAGTCCTCACCCCCCAAAAAAAGTCCTCACCCCCCCCAAAATGTCTCCTCACACCACCCCCCAATGTCCTCACACCCCCCCCCCCCAATGTCCTCACACCCCCCAAAATGTCCTCACACCCCCCCAAAATGTCCTCACACCCCCCACAAAATGTCCTCACACCCCCCCCAAAATATGTGCGCACACCCCCAAACCCCCCCCAATATGTCCTCACACCCCCCCAAAATATGTCCTACTCCCCCCCAAACCCCCCCAATATGTCCTCACACCCCCCCACTATATGTCCTCACCCCCCCAAACCCCCCCAATATGTCCTCACACCCCCCCAAAATATCCTCACCCCCCCAATATGTCCTCACCCCCCCCAATATGTCCTCACACCCCCCCAATATGTCCTCACATCTAATATATAATTGCCGTAGGCACGTCCGTGTCGGACCCCGCAAAAGACCGTGGCTTTGTCACTCTGTGACGTCACCACGAGCGAAGCATTGCCCGCGTAGCGGGCATTGCGACCCCTCGCCGCTGTCAGCACACACCCCCAACCCCTGTCACCACACCCCCCCCCATATGTCCTCACCCCCCCCCATATGTCCGCACACCCCCGCTCCGATCCCGCTCCGGAGCCGCTGCTGTCAGCACATGCTGACACAGTGCTCCGGAGCCTCTCCTGTAAAGAAAATCTTAAAAAAAATTTAAAAATATTCTAGACACCCGATGCATTTGCATCGGGCTCACAGCTAGTATATATATATATATATCTACTATATAATCACGAATGGATTTCGCGCACCACACTCGCATGCGACTCAGCGTGGTCATGTGGATACGAACGAAGCATTGGCCGCGCAGCGGCCATTGCGAGCAGCTCTAATGCGACTCGCTATGCCCGCGCAGCGGGCATGGCGAGTCGCCTTAGCGGCGCGAAGCATTGGCCGCGAAGCGGCCATTGCAAGCAGTTCTAAGGCGACTCGCTATGCCCGCACAGCGGGCATGGCGAGTCGCCTTAGCAGCGCGAAGCATTGGCCGCGAAGCGGCCATTGCGAGTCAGAGACTCGCTCTGCTAGAATCCCGATGCATTGTGCACCCATCTAGTATATATATATATATATATATATATATATATATATATTACACACACACACACACACACACACACAGTTAAATAACAAACGGAACAGCACCAAACGTTTTACCTGCAGGTGTGCACGTTTTCTCAAATACCTGCCCCGGTATTCATCCAATAGAGAGAAAAAAGGAAAAAAACAGTACCATCAATTCCAAAAAAGTGGATCTTTAATGCCTATGGCGTGGCGACGTTTCAGACTTTATGTCCTTTTTCAAGCAGTGAGAGTGTCAAACTATCAACTTCTTATAGGTGCTCACTTACAATCTTTCAATCAAATTATATCTAAACTAGATGGCGGCCTGATTCTAAAGAATTGGGAGTCTAGCATGCATATATACATTATTCATTCAAATTTGACAATAATGCACATAAGACATGATATCTATCTATCAACTACCAATGTTTGTATGGTATATGTCAGTGAAGTACATGTCATGATTCTAAGGCAAGGCTTTTCTTACAGATACTGGCAACGATGTTTTGTACAGATGACGTATATTCAATTTATATATGAACGTTAATAATCTATGATTTAGCCAGTACATGTTTCCCCACCAACCACGGGAAGGTAGCCTTACAGCTGGTGGGACCTACTCTACTCTATCCCTAATTATTAATAGTTAGATTCCTTTGAAATCAGATATTTTTTGGCTATTTGCAGAAGGTGTGGAATAACAAAATACAATTTCTGCACTTGGCACCAAAGGGCCTACCTACAGCTCACTTTCAGCAAGTAACATGTAATGTATATGGAACTTGCAGTTAGCTTGCAGTAAATACGGCAAGCACAGCTTCGACAGGTTCACTAAATGCAACCACTAAAAATCAGAGGTAACTGCGATTTTGGCGGTTGAAACTGTCGAAAGCACATGTGCCGAAACTTCCGCAAGTAAACCACAAATCCCATATACATTTCATGCAACTTACAGCAAGAGTGCTGTAGGTCACCATTAGGCAGCAAGTGGCAAAATTGCCTTGTTTCCACTATGAATTCCACAAATAGCAGAAGAATTCAGATTTAAAATCAAAATGTCTATTCTTTCCCTATGTGTCTAAATATGTACCTATATATATGTATGTACTTATATGTACAGAACACACTTCGAGATAGAGATGTGTGTGAACAGCCGTCCCACCCGTCTCTTAGCTGTTCACAAAAACCTCACCCTGTGTAAAAAGAAAATGAAATCTTTCAGCAGCTATACTGCTGAAGCTTCAGGTTTTTATCACTAAATGCAAGCATTTAGATGATACACATCTACAATCTACTACAAAATGTGTGTTTATATACATATACTATGAAATATAAAAATAAAGTTTCTTAGCTAAAAAACTAACAACTATATATCTTAAATGACTATTTTATATCTAATAACTAATTATAATGTCTTTATCTATAACTAAACTAATTTTTTTGGTATTTTTGTTTTTTTCTATTCCTATACATCTATGGCTAAACTAATTTATTGTAATATTTGTGTTTAATTAGAAAGTAACTATGTATCTAAATCTAATATGTATCTAAAGAATATTTTTATACACTATATTTTTAGTGAAAACTTTGTCACAATTTTCCACTATTTTCCCTTGAACTGGTGTATCAACGACTTGAACTTTCACATTACAGCGTTGCCTCACTCTAGAAAAAGCCACGTAGAGTTGACCATGGCCAAATGCTGGTTCAGGTATAAAAATACCAACTCGAAGTGTTTGGCCTTGTGATTTGTTAATGGTCATGGCAAATGCTGGCTTCACAGGAAACTGGCGACGTCTCAATTTAAAAAGGTAATCCTGTGTCAGATGGACATAAGTCAATACGTGGAATAAAAACAACATTTCCAGCAGCTGACCCAGTAATTACTTTGGCTTCTATGATGTTAGGAAGCAAAGCAGTAATAATCAAGCGGAGTACCGTTGCACAGACCTTTTTTGGTGTTGAGGTTGTGTAACAGCATGATAATAGTACCACATTTCAGTTTTAGCCGATGTGAAGGCATTCCAGTTGGTGTAAGCGAATGTAAGAATTCTACTGGATATTGGTCAGGGTCATCACATTCATCAGCATCTATGGAATCATGACTGATATATTCTGTGTAGTCACCATTCAGACGATCCATGATATTTGAGTTAACATTATCCACATCCTCATTTTTAGGGCATAGAATTGCATGTGATGCAGCAATATTGATGCTCTCATTGTTGTTAATATCAATAGAAATATTGTCTCCAAAGAGATCACGTATTAAGCAGCCAGTGGAAAGCATGTCTGAAGGTATTTCGATGACATCATCTCCAAGGTTGAAATCATTGGAAAGTTCACCATTTCCCAGTTGAAGCAACCAAGTACTGTATTGTTGGTCAATATAGCGCATGTTGTTAATAAGTGGTAGTCTAACGAAATTTTGCCAGTGTTTGGAATACTTAATGCAGCTCTCTACAATATCAGTTCTGGTTCCGTGAGCGATGACAGGAAGGCATTGTCTAAAGTCTCCTCCCAGAACAATAACTTTACTTCCAAACGGCGTTTGCTGTTTCTTGGAGACATGTGTTGTCATGACATCCCGTAAAAATCTATCAATGACATGCAATGCATATTTAGAGAGCATTGCGCACTCATCAATGATGCATAGTTTAGTATTCTTTAACTGTTTGGCTGGCTCTGTATCAGTTTTAATCCTTGAAACCGAAGTTTCATTGACAGGAATTGGAATGCCATAAAGAGAATGGATTGTGCGTCCTCCTTCGAGTAAGTTAGCTGCGATTCCTGTTGTGGCAGCTGCTGACACAATGTGTCCTTCTCCCCTTAGCTGATGTACAGTAGATGATATAAGTAGGTCTTACCACTCCCACCAGGACCGTCAATGAAAAAGCACTTTGTGCTATCAGTAGAGTCTTGTAAAGCTTGACTGATAGTATTATAGGCCAAGAGTTGTTCGTCATTTAGAGTAGCTTTCATGTCCGCAGCTATTTGTAGCTCAACATCCTTATCATACAGTGGGAGAAGATGTGGTTTATTTACAGGTCGTGGTAAATGAAAATCCATATAACTTTTGCCATGACTTTTTAGAACATCTTGAACATCAGTCATAGCATAGCCTTCACAATTTATACAGGCCTCAGTATTGGAGTGGTATGCATGGCAATAGTCCTATACAAAGTGTTCCTTGAATTCATCCCATAACTGCAGAGGATTAGCTGGAGTGCCAAAAATGCAGATATAGGCAAACATGTCCCAAAGCTGTGCTGGCATGTTAAGAATACAGGCATATTGTAGCGTATTTTTCCATAGACAATCATCAAATAGTAAGCCAAGGGCTAATGCTGCCTCTTTGAAGGTTTCATACGTTACTCCGTTGACCGTTTTAATACTGTCAAAACTTGTTGCACCTTTGACGTGTAATAGCAACAATCGCAAGTAGTAGCGTTCTTGATCTTTGACATTGACAGTGTACATCCTTCCAATAACAGAGCCACCTCCTCGCTTTCTAAGTTCCCAAGAGCCTTCCTGCCAAACATAGTACTCTGGAATTTGCCGGTATAAAAAGTTATGAGCATGTTGGTCATTTATATTAAGCTCAAAGTAGGCCATAAGAGTAGAATTCCGATGAAGTTTTTGTTGGATGTTAGCATGTCACGCTGGGAGCGGGAGAGACACCCAGCGTAGGACAACGACGGGGGGGGATAAGGAGTCCCTAAAGCTATGGGCACAAGAGGGAGAGGGTGACCCCTAGTCTTCCTGGGGCTGACCCTGTCTGCCCTGACGTCCCTATACAGTTTCCTCAACTGTCGCCGACCACGAACCTCGTCCCTCTCTGATCCTAGCACTACCTTATCTAAGGATCAGATGGGGAGGTTCACTAGACCCCTCCACTAACAACTAAAGACAACACAAGGAAAACAGACAATGGGGAAAGAAAACACTTATCTTGCAGCAGAGCACAGCAACCTCCACAATCTCAGCTTCTGCTTGGAGCAAGGATAATGAGTCCACAAGGAAATATCACCTGCACCGAGGGAGGGCAATGAAACTCCTTATAAAGGAGGGAAGAACCTGCTGGGTCCTAGAGACCCAGAATACTGGTGTAGAAACCAGACCGAGCACAAGACCTTCCCAGCCGTCCTCCCTTGATAGGGAGATCTTATCATACCTTCTCTTTATCTACACAGAAGGTAAATGCCCCTGAAAGACGGACCGTCCTCAAACCTTATGGCTGATTGGCCAAACGCTGGGACCGTCTGCGCGTGGCCTCTACCCTGTCATCCGTGCCACCCGTGACAGTACCCCCCCGTCCACGAGTGGCCCCCGGACACTCAGGACCAGGCTTATCCGGATGGGAACGGTGAAAAGCGCGGACCAGCCTAGCGGCGGAGACTTCCGACGCCGGCACCCACATCCGTTCCTCCGGACCGTATCCCCTCCAGTGCACCAAATACTGAAGAGAACGGCGCACCCTGCGAGAATCAACCACCTTTGAGATCTCAAATTCCAAATTCCCCGCTACGCAGATGGGCTCCGGGGGCAAAGGAGACGGGTTAGACGACGGCACATACGGTTTGAGGAGCGACCTATGAAATACATTGTGGATCTTAAGAGCGGGAGGCAACGCAAGACGAAACGCCACGGGATTGATAACGGCGGTTATCTGATAAGGGCCAATAAACCTGGGCCCCAACTTCCAAGAGGGCACCTTCAACTTCACAGTCTTGGTAGACAACCACACGTAGTCATTCACACACAGGTCCGGACCTGGCGCACGCTTCCTGTCAGCCATACGTTTGTACCTGTCGCCTAAGAGCTTCAAGCTACTCTGTACCCTCCGCCAAACCGAGGAGAGGGATGAGGTAAATCGGTCCTCCTCAGGAACTCCGGAAGGACTAGTACCACTAAAAGTACCAAACTGAGGATGAAACCCATATGCACCGAAGAACGGTGACTTGCCAGTGGACTCCTGAAGACGATTATTAAGGGCAAACTCGGCCAAGGGCAAATAACTCGCCCAAGTCTCCTGATTGTCAGAGACAAAACACCTCAGATAAGTCTCCAAATTCTGATTCATACGTTCGGTCTGCCCATTAGACTGAGGATGAAAAGCAGAAGAGAAGGACAAGGCAATTCCTAAACGTGCACAAAAAGCCTTCCAAAACTTGGAGACAAACTGAGTACCACGATCAGAAACCACCTCGGAGGGAACTCCATGAAGCTTCACGATATCACTTACAAACACCTGTGCCAGTGTCCGAGCATTAGGAAGCGCGGGCAGTGCCACAAAGCGAACCATCTTACTGAACCTATCAACCACTACCAGCACTACCGTCTTGCCTGCAGACGCCGGAAGATCGGTGATAAAATCCATTGACACATGTGTCCATGGCCTCTCAGGAATAGACAATGGCAAGAGAGAACCAGCCGGACGGGTATGCGGAACCTTAGCCCGTGCACACACACTACAGGCAGATACGAATTCCGCTACGTCCTTTCTCAACCCCGGCCACCAAAAGCGACGAGATAAAAGATCGAAGGTGGCCCTACTGCCGGGATGCCCTGCCAATACGGAGTCGTGATGCTCTGACAGCACTCTGAGACGCAAAGATGATGGCACAAACAGTCTCCCAGAAGGACAGGAGGCAGGGGCGCCCCCCTGGACCTTCAACACCTCCCCCTCCAGATCAGGGCAAAGAGCAGAAACAACCACCCCCTCCTGTAAGATGGGAACGGGACTTTCATGAGCACTACCACCCGGGAAACTACGCGACAATGCATCAGCCTTCACGTTCTCAACCCCTGGACGGTAAGTGACGGTAAAATTAAATCTCGTGAAAAACAAGGACCACCGGGCCTGCCGGGGATTGAGACGCTTGGCGGACTCAAGGTAAGACAGGTTCTTGTGGTCGGTAATAACCGTGATGGGATGGACAGCCCCTTCCAACCAGTGACGCCATTCCTCAAAAGCCAATTTAATAGCCAACAGCTCCCTATTACCGACATCATAATTCCTCTCGGCCGACGACAACTTCTTGGAGAAGAACGCACAGGGCACCCATTTCCCAGGCGAAGGGCCTTGCGACAATACAGCCCCCACCCCCACCTCAGACGCATCCACCTCCACAACGAAGGGCTGAGAAAGATCGGGCTGACGGAGAATAGGTGCGGAAACAAAACAACGCTTTAGGGAGGAGAAAGCCTGGCGAGCAGACTCCGACCACTCGGAAAAATCGGTCCCCTTCCTAGTCATGTCCGTAAGAGGCGTCACCAGCACCGAATAGTTCCGAATAAATTTACGGTAAAAGTTGGTAAACCCCAAAAAACGTTGCAATGCCCGTAGATTGTCCGGTTGTTCCCAGTCCAACACCGCCCGGACTTTTTCCGGATCCATCCGAAAACCCAATGGCGACAGGAGGTACCCCAAAAACTGTACCTCCTGAACGGCGAAGACACATTTCTCGAGTTTAGCATACAGTTTATTGTCTCGTAATACCTGTAACACCTGCTTGACATGGGACTGATGCGTCTCCAAATCGGGGGAATAGATCAAGATATCATCTAAGTAAACAACCACAAATCTACCCACCAAATGATGGAATATGTCATTGACAAAGTGTTGGAACACCGCAGGGGCGTTAGTGAGCCCGAACGGCATTACGAGACTTTCAAAATGGCCGTCCGGGGTATTAAATGCCGTCTTCCATTCATCCCCCTCTCTGACCCTAATCAGGTTGTAGGCCCCCCTCAAATCCAACTTGGAGAACCATTTAGCACCCACTACCTGACTGAATAAATCAGGAATCAGAGGGAGGGGGTACGGATCACGGACAGTAATCCGATTCAACTCCCGGAAATCCAGGCAAGGACGGAGGCCCCCATCTTTTTTCTTAACAAAAAAGAAACCAGCCGCAACCGGCGAGGTTGAGGGCCTGATGTGACCCGACTGCAGACTCTCGGAAATGAAATCCTTCATCGCCTGTCTTTCCGGACCCGATATAGCAAACATCCTAGCTTTGGGCAGTTTAACTCCGGGAACGAGGTTGATTGGACAATCGTATGCCCGATGGGGGGGCAGGTCTTGGCACCCCTTCTCTGAGAACACATCCTCATACTCCGATAGGAACGGGGGCAGAGATACCGCAGACACCACCGAAAACGAGGTAACCAAACAATTCTCAGAACAAAAATCACTCCATTCCACAATGTCCCGGGACTGCCAATCCACTACGGGATTATGTTTAATCAACCATGGCAAGCCCAGGACAATGGGAGCGGGGAGACCGTCTAGAACATAGCAAGATATCGTCTCTTGATGTTGGGATCCAACCGTCAACTTAATGTCATGTACGATATGTGTGAGACTACCTTGAGCAAGAGGTGCTGAGTCGATGGCATAGATACGGATGGGGCGAGACAATAAACAGCAGTTAAGCCCATGAGCGTCTACAAACTGAGCATCCACCATGCTGACCCCCGCACCACTATCCACAAACACAGAAATACCCTCCGTTGTGCCCTCCAGCGCCACCTCCGCACTTAGGAGGAAACGGGAAGTACAAATGGAGGATACACACACCTCCCGCTCGACCACCTCCACACCCCCATAGTCACAGAAGGTCCAGGCCCCCCAGTCCGTGTAGGGGTGTAGGGACAGGCCCAATAAAATGGTCCCCTTTCCCACAGAAAAAACAGACCCCCTTCCCCTTGCCCCGGGAGGTACCGGCGGAGAACCTCGAGGCCGCCGCACCTCCCAGCTGCATCGGTTCCTCCGCACTCGGGAGGAACGACTCACTCTCCGCGTGACCTCCCGGTAACCAGGAATCACCACGAGAATGGCTCCCAGTAACAGGAGGTCTCCCCCTCCGCTCCTGGAGGCGTCTATCCATACGAATAGCTAACGACATAGCCGCCTCCAGGGACGGAGGGGTCTCATAAACCGCCAGAGCGTCCTTCAGCCTCTCCGAAAGACCCTGACAAAAGTGACTCCGGAGTGCCGGATCGTTCCACTTCGTGTCCGTAGCCCACCTGCGGAACTCAGAACAATATGATTCCGCCGACCGAGTCCCCTGGCGGAGATGGCGTAACCTGGATTCAGCCAAAGCGACACGGTCAGGGTCATCATATATGAGGCCCAGGGCGTCAAAAAATTCATCCACAGAGCGGAGACAAGTAGAGTCCTGTGGCAGAGAGAAAGCCCAGGACTGGGGATCTCACTGCAGTAGCGACATAATAATTCCTACACGCTGCTGCTCATCACCAGTGGAATAAGGCCTAAGCCTAAAATATAATTTACAGGCCTCTTTGAATACAGTAAACTTATCTCTACCTCCTGAAAACCTGTCAGGGAGGGCAACCTTAGGTTCAGGTCTGGCCTGACCCAATGCTTGATTCCCCAAGACACCATTTTGCGGTTGCGGGCCCTGTAAAGCCGACCGAAGGTCCGCAACCTCCAAAGACAGTGCCTGCAGCTGCTGGGCCAAAGCAGACACAGGATCCATAAGGAAAGGAAGAAAATTCGGTTCCTCCCCTGTCCTTCAGTTACAGTATTGGCAGGTGATAATGTCACGCTGGGAGCGGGAGAGACACCCAGCGTAGGACAACGACGGGGGGGGATAAGGAGTCCCTAAAGCTATGGGCACAAGAGGGAGAGGGTGACCCCTAGTCTTCCTGGGGCTGACCCTGTCTGCCCTGACGTCCCTATACAGTTTCCTCAACTGTCGCCGACCACGAACCTCGTCCCTCTCTGATCCTAGCACTACCTTATCTAAGGATCAGATGGGGAGGTTCACTAGACCCCTCCACTAACAACTAAAGACAACACAAGGAAAACAGACAATGGGGAAAGAAAACACTTATCTTGCAGCAGAGCACAGCAACCTCCACAATCTCAGCTTCTGCTTGGAGCAAGGATAATGAGTCCACAAGGAAATATCACCTGCACCGAGGGAGGGCAATGAAACTCCTTATAAAGGAGGGAAGAACCTGCTGGGTCCTAGAGACCCAGAATACTGGTGTAGAAACCAGACCGAGCACAAGACCTTCCCAGCCGTCCTCCCTTGATAGGGAGATCTTATCATACCTTCTCTTTATCTACACAGAAGGTAAATGCCCCTGAAAGACGGACCGTCCTCAAACCTTATGGCTGATTGGCCAAACGCTGGGACCGTCTGGGCGTGGCCTCTACCCTGTCATCCGTGCCACCCGTGACATAGCAATGGAGTCATCCTCATGAAAATAGAGTGACTGAGAATGAGGCAGATGTATGGCAAGGCGAATGATGCTATGCGATTGCTTATGCATAGGATACGCAAAAATGCGCCAAGCTGCGTCTGGTGCACTGACATATCTGGAATCCATAAATTGATGTGTTTCATCATGGTCAATGCGAGTTTGGCAAATGTCAAGGTTTGCTTTATCATGGCCTTTGTAGACATATTTAAACAAATATTTGACACTTTGTATTGAACCACAAACTTCCACATTGATATGGCACATGTATTTCAACAGTAGGAATGGATTGTGCGGAACTACCCAAGAACGGTCAATTGTTTTAGAGTGGTGTTGAATAGAAGGGCCAGAGCTTCTACGATAAATGGGATAGGCATCTTTAGCTATAATGGTAGAGGTTTGAAAATCTTTAGGGAAACCTTTTGTACATTTGCCAAGATCCATACAGGGCGAATTGGGGTTGTGTTCTCCACAGGGCCCATGAATCATATGTTGCAAAACAATGCCATGAAGTAGAGGGTAGGAGTTAACATTGTCTGGGCCGAAATTCCTGATGCTATCAACATCCTTCTTAGTTCTTAATTTAGAGTTGGTATCCAAAATGATCAAAATGTGTGCGTGTGGTAGACCACGTTTTTGAAATTCTATTACATGCAACATAGCACAAACTTTTCCAAACAATCCTTTTCTAATGTCTTGTAATAGAGCTTCTAACTTGATTTTGAACACACGTGCTACTAAATCAGGTCTGTGTTCCACACACTGCCATGGCTGCAAATTAGTTGTAATCTCGCTCCATTTAGGATTGCAGGTCATAGTGATGAACAAATCAGGGTGACCGTACTTGGTGACAATAGCCATAGCATCCTGATACCGTTGCTGCATGTTCCTCGGACTACCCTCAAAGGAGGAAGGTAAAATTACGGTCTTGCCAATGAGAATGCCTTTTTGGATGGAGTTTTGTAAAAATTATTTTGCAATAGACAGTAGTCCTCTACTTTCAAATCCTTTTGATGTTTGCTGATAAAATGTAGGAGATTGGCCTCAATTTTCACATACGCGTCAACAATGTACTGTTGGGCGAGTTTGCCACCATTTAGTACCGGATTAAAGTAATCTCTTAGGGTACCTTTACACGCGGCTACATTTCTAGGGTGGCTACAGGTAACTTACTGGTTGCAGTGAAATCATGGAGACAAGGTTCTATCTTGTTGCTGTGTACAATGGAATAATCTCTCCATGATTTCACTGCAACCAGTAAGTTACCTGTAGCCACCCTAGAAATGTAGCCGCGTGTAAAGGTACCCTTACAGATAGCATGTAGCAATAATATTGCAGTTGTGTTATTCTGCACGGAGCTTGTTGTTTCATGTCATCATTGACTGGGTTTAAGGCAGGGTCAGATCATGGGGGTGGGGGGCTGATCATGGCTAATGAGATGAATGAGTTTTTCAACAGATTCAACGATAAATGTGCAATGTCAACAGGGGAGAAGGCTGGGGAGCGACAAGCAATATCAACTGGGAGGAGGAAGTTGGAGACTTTCTTGATCTCAGAAAATGATGTGAGGGAACAGTTTAGTAAGCTGGTCATTGGTAAAGCAGCAGGGCCTGATGGTATCTGTCCACGTGTCCTCAGAGTGTGTGCAAATCAGTTGTGCACTGTCTTCCAGCACCTGTTTAACTGGAGCTTACAATCACAGAGAGTACGAGTTCTATGGAAGACTTCTTGCCTGGTGCCGGTTCCCAAGACTACCTTCCTGAGCTCCCATAACGACTATAGACCGGTGGCCTTAACATCGCATGCGATGAAGTCCTTGGAGAGAATTGTACTTGCTTACTTGTGTCCGAGGGTGTCTGCTTTTATGGACCCCCTTCAGTTTGCGTATCGGCAGAGTCTAGGGGTGGACGATGCTGTAGCATATCTGCTACAAACAGTACATTCCTTTTTGGACAATGATGGAACCACTGTACGTGCCATGTTCTTCGATTTCTCCAGTGCATTCAACACCTTACAGCCACTATTATTACGTAAAAAGCTGGTTGAAATGGCGGTTGATGAGGGACTAGTGAATTGGATCATTGATTACCTGTCGGACAGGCCACATTTCGTAAGGTTTGGGGCGGCCGTATCGGATAGTGTTCGGAGCAGTGTTGGAGCCCCTCAGGGAACGGTGCTGTCGCCTTTCCTTTTTACGTTATACACAGCTGATTTTCAGTATAAATCAGACCTTTGTCACTTTCAGAAGTACTCTGATGACTCAGTGATAGTCGGAGGTATTGAGAGAGGCCGGGGGGAGGAGGAATACAGAAGGGTGGTCTCGGACTTTGTTGACTGGTGCCAGGCTAACCATTTAGAACTCAACGTAAAGAAAACCAGGGAGTTGGTGTTGAGTTATGGAAGGTGCATGAAGGATTGCTTACCTATCACTATTGATGGTCAGGATGTGGAGATGGTGGAGAATTTCAAATATTTGGGGGTTCACCTGGACAGCAAGCTTGATTGGAGGTGCCATATGGAGAAGGTTTGCAAGAAAGGGATGAGTAGACTTTACTTCCTAAGGAAATTAAGGTCGTTTAATGTGTGTAGCAAAATGCTTGAAATGTTCTACCAATCTATTGTGGCGAGTGCAATCTTTGCTGCAATAATATGCTGGGGTAGTAGTGTGCGCACAGCTGACGCTAATAAGCTGAATAAACTTATCAAGAAGGCTAGTGCGGCCGTGGGTCTACAACTTAGGACTTTTGAGGAGGTATTAGAGGATAGAATTAATAAGAAATGCAAGGCTATAATGAGCAACAATACACACCCGCTATCTGAACTGTTTGCGAAGCAGAAGAGCACATTCAGCAAGCGTCTAATCCAACTAATGTGTAAAAAGGAAAGATACAGAAAATCGTTTGTTCCGACAGCTGTGGGGATGTTTAACAAATGTATAAGTGTAAAGCGTCCCAAGACTATGTGAAGTTCTATGTGTATGGGGGGGAATAGGTGAGGTACATGTACCAGTCTACCCACATCTGCTGTCCATATAGACTTATTTTGTAAAGTGTGAAATGTTCTTGATCTTTGTTCTGCTGCTGTAATACTGTAATTTCCTCCGGGATCAATAAAGTTTATCTTATCTTATCTTATCTTATCATGCCAACCTTGTTCTCCGTACGGAAAAAACAATGGATACAGGAGGGCATCTAAGTTACTGTGTAGAATGCTGATAGGTTTGGTTTTTGGTGCCAAAGGGTTGTTTGGGTCAGGTTTTAGGTGAATTAAGATATCACGATTGAATGGTGGCTCGCCATTGTCATTTTCAAAAACAACGGCAACCTCATTGACAGTAGGGTTATTGTAGCGTCGAGGGTCTTGTGTGCGATCCTGTTTTAGGGCCATGATTATATTAGGCATGACAGTACCATTTGCAAGAGCTTCAAGATGTTCCTCCTGTTCTACATCCCTTAACATTTTGTACGCCGCAACAAATGGATTGATGTTATCTAATTGAAGAGCAATCATACTCATCAAAGTAGGATGACAATTTTGATTGTGTTGACATTGCAAACGTTGTAAGATGTAAAGCTGGGCATACACTGGAACTTCTTCATGAGATGGATGTAAGGTTCCAGTATGATGATATATTTGCCCATGTATCCGGAAGCAATATGGGCCATATCCAGGAGGTGGAGAAATATTGGCACCCATGGAGGCAAACGCAAAGGAACTGTTGATGCTACGGATGTTTATCAGATTTTTACTGAACTCACTTTGTCCTGTGAGCAAACGTGTAAAGAGGTAGGGATATTGGGGTATAGGTACATGGACCTTACCCTTGTGACAACATAGAGTGAACTTTTTATCTGATGGTATCTCAGCATTAAAATGCAATGCTTGACAATCTTCACAAACATAGTTCATAGGACCACAGGAGTGTTGTACAACGGAACTGTCATCATGAGTGAAACCTTTAGGAAGTATAGCTAAAGATTGTGGTAATGGACGATTAGACTGGCGCTGGAAGCCAAGATATATAAAGCGTGGACCTGGTAGAGGATCTTCACTGTCCACAGATGCAATGACGGAAGAGGTGGAAGATGTATCGTCAACAGAGTGGATGAGTGCAGAGGTCAAAGGAGTATTGTTGCGCTGTTCATGGCATGCAGCAGCAGCATTTATTACTGGATTAATTATTGGCATAGAAGAGTCATGTGTGAAGGATTTTGTGACAGCAGACTCCACGGTGTTGAGGCGACGTTTGTGTTCAAAATTGTGGGTAGCACACTGTTTCCACTTACGTTCAGAATTAGACACAAATACAGTAGGCTCAGGGTCAGGACATTGTATGGCAGTAGACATAGAAGGTATATTGTGCTTAGAATCAAAGACTGGAGAGATGGCATTAATATTTTTGGAATGTTGACAGCGAGCAGCAGCAGCCTGATTACTTAACCGAAGTGCTTTTTGCTCAGCAGACTCATTAGTAATACGTTTTTTCCTATTTTCGCTGTTTTTGTCCAGGCGCTAGCATCTCTCTTCTTGAGTCTCGTTAGCACGCTGTTGACGCATATATGCGGCTTTGGCAGCTTTTCGTTCAGTGTCATTAGTATACTTGGTATCTCTCCTAATCTTACGTGCGGCATTGGCAGCTGTTCGCCCAGTGTCATAAGTACACGTGTTTTCAGAGCTCATGTTGTTTATCATAAACAGCTATAGCTGTGTTGGTGGCAAATGAGGGGTTAATAACAGGCAGAGTATCTGAGTGCAATTGCCAGTGAGTAATCAGCTGGCAATTGAGGGGTTATTAACAGGCAGAATCTCTCAGTGCAATACTCAGTGTAAAAGCAGCTGGCAAATAAGGGGTTAATAGCAGACAGTGTTTCTGTGCAATAGTGAATGAGTAATGAGGTGGCAAATGAAGGGTTAATAGCAGGCAGAGTCTCTCAGTAGATTAGTGAGTAATTAATTGCCAGTATACAGCTAAATAACCACATAGGACGTTAATATAAATGTCAAAATGTAACAGAAGCACTTCAAAACTAAATAAATTTAGTTTTGATAAAGGGTCTTATCTCTTTTGAGGAGAAATTCAGGGGGAGCTTGGAGTCCGACGTCACTGGCACCGCCTCCACGCAGTAGAAATTCGCTCTGAGGTGAAAATTTAAAAAAAGGCTCCTCAAAATTGCGGCGGGACGTGTCGCAGTGCACCGCGATGCTGATTGGTTGCCGCCTGCCCCGAGCGACCAATCAGCATGGCGGCGCGTGGCAAGGCGCGAAATGTGTAAACCTGAAGTTCAAATTTAGATTTTAAACATTCGGCGCTGCGCTATGTTGATTGGTCGCCGCGAGCGAGCAATCAAAATAGCGGGGCGTGTCACGGCGCCATTTGTTTTTCATACTTGGCGGCGTGGCGTGATTATATCTCAATGGGAAGTGAGGCGCTATTCTCATTGGTCGCGGTGAGTCCAATGTTAATGAATGGGGAAGCGAGTAATAGCGAGTAGTGTGAGATTTACAACTCGCAGATGTGTCTCGGAAGCTTCAGCCTGAAGCAATCCGAGTTTTGTCATTTATTTGCATTGGACTCGTTTACTTTGTAAGTAATCGCTGGGAAACTCGCACAGATAAGAGAAGAGTCCTGTCTGCTCTGTGCAGCTCCAGGGTCCTAGAGCCCGCCTGCTGCCTGATGTAGCAGTGCTGAGATTGTTCTCAGTCTGCTCATTCCCTGTGTACAGACATGAATGTCTGTGCACAGAGATGATGTAGCAGTGCTGAGATTGTTCTCAGTCTGCTCATTCCCTGTGCATAGACATCTATATCTATACACAGGGGATGTAGCAGAGAGGACATCGCGTTTTGGACTGCGTCGGACGGAAGAGGATTTTTTTAATTAAAGATGGAGTCCCTAATGGCTTTTTTTTTTATTTCTAATAAAAAAATTTCTCTGTGTTGTGTTTTCTTTAAAACAATTTAATAGAAATTCATGGCGGTCATGTCTAACATTGGCGTGACCGCCATAAATTTCGGGCTTAGGGCCAGCTGATAATACAAAGCTGGCCCTAACCTCTATTACCCAGCGTGCCACCGCCACCAGGGCCGCTGGAAGAGCGGGGTTCAGCGCCAGAGGATGGCGCTTCAATGAACGCGCCATCTTCTGGGGCGGCTGCGGGCTGCAATTTGCAGCGGGGGGTGCCCAGAAAGCTTGGGCATCCCTGCGCTGCGGATTCCAGCCCCCAGCTGCTTAGCTGTACCTGGCTAGACATAGAAATTGCGCGGAGCCCCACGCATTTTTTTGACTCAGACTCCGAGACGACTCCGACTCCGAGACGACTCCGACTCCGAGACGACTCCGACTCCGAGACGACTCCGACACGACTCCGACTCTGAGACGATTCCGACTCTGAGACGACTCCGACTCCGAGACGACTCCGACTCCTAGACGACTCCGACTCCGAGACGACTCCGACTCCGAGACGACTCCGACTCCGAGACGACTCCGACTCCGAGACGACTCCGACTCCTAGACGACTCCGACTCCTAGACGACTCCGACTCCGAGACGACTCCGAGACGACTCCGACTCCGAGACGACTCCGACTCCGAGACGACTCCGACTCCGAGACGACTCCGACTCCTAGACGACTCCGACTCCTAGACGACTCCGACTCCGAGACGACTCCGACTCCGAGACGACTCCGAGACGACTCCGACTCCGAGACGACTCTGACTCCGAGACGACTCCGACTCCGAGACGACTCCGAGACGACTCCGAGACGACTCCGACACGACTCCGACTCCGAGACGACTCCGACTCCGAGACGACTCCGACTCCTAGACGACTCCGGACTCCGAGACGACTCCGAGACGACTCCGACTCCGAGACGACTCCGACTCCGAGACGACTCCGACTCCTAGACGACTCCGACTCCTAGACGACTCCGACTCCGAGACGACTCCGAGACGACTCCGACTCCGAGACGACTCCGACTCCGAGACGACTCCGACTCCGAGACGACTCCGACTCCTAGACGACTCCGACTCCTAGACGACTCCGACTCCGAGACGACTCCGACTCCGAGACGACTCCGAGACGACTCCGACTCCGAGACGACTCTGACTCCGAGACGACTCCGACTCCGAGACGACTCCGAGACGACTCCGAGACGACTCCGACACGACTCCGACTCCGAGACGACTCCGACTCCGAGACGACTCCGACTCCTAGACGACTCCGACTCCGAGACGACTCCGAGACGACTCCGAGACGACTCCGACTCCGACTCCGAGACGACTCCGAGATGACTCCGACTCCGAGGCGACTCCGACTCCGAGGCGACTCCGACTCCGAGGCGACTCCGACTCCGACTCCGACGCGACTCCGACTCCGAGGCGACTCCGACTCCGAGGCGACTCCGACTCCGAGGCGACTCCGACTCTGAGGCGACTCCGACTCTGAGGAGACTCCGATTCCGAGACTCTGACTCTGAGCCTCTGACTCTGAAATTCATTAAATAATAAAAAAAAAAATGCGTGGGGCTCCGCGCAATTTCTATGTCTAGCCAGGTACAGCTAAGCAGCTGGGGGCTGGAATCCGCAGCGCAGGGATGCCCAAGCTTTCTGGGCACCCCCCGCTGCAAATTGCAGCCCGCAGCCGCTCCAGAAGATGGCGCGTTCATTGAAGCGCCATCCTCTGGCGCTGAACCCCGCTCTTCCAGCGGCCCTGGTGGCGGTGGCACGCTGGGTAATAAAGGGGTTAATACCAGCTTTGTTATACAAGCTGGTATTAAGCCCGAGATTCTTAATGTCAGGCCACGTTTGACCCAGCCACTAAGAATCTCCAATAAAGGGTTAAAAAAACACAACACAGAGAAAATTTTTTATTTGAAATAAAAAAAAAAAGCCATTAGGGACTCCATCTTTAATTAAAAAAATCCTCTTCCGTCCGACGCAGTTCTCTCTGCTACATCCCCTGTGCATAAATATAGATGTCTATGCACAGGGAATGAGCAGACTGAGAACAATCTCAGCACTGCTACATCAGGCAGCAGGCGGGCTCTAGGACCCTGGAGCTGCACAGAGAAGACAGCTGGACTCGTCTCGCAAAGAAACAGCAGTTACTTTGCGAGTTTCCCTGGAGTTTCCCTGCTATCACTGGCACAGTAGCCAGTGATTACTCGCACGAGTCTAATGCAAACAATGGCAATCCTAGTTTTGTCAGCGTTTCTGACAAAACTAGGATTGATATTGATTTGCATTGGACTCGTGCGAGTAATCACTGGGAAACTCGCAGAGTACCGAGTCCTGCGAGTCCCTTACTACTCGCCGAGTAACGAGTCCTAGCGAGTAGATTCGCCCATCCCTAGCTGCAACCTACAGTAGCCGCACTTAGATGCAAATTTAGTGCAGTCAAGAGTTGGTTTTTAGCACAAGACTTTTGGTGTACCCTAATTTACGCTGCAACCTACAGTAGCAGCACTTAGATGCTAAATTAGTGCAGACAAGAGTTGGTTTTTAGCATGAGGCTTTTGTTGTATCCTAATTTACGCTGCAACCGACAGTAGCAGCACTTAGATGCTAAATTAGTGCAGACAAGAGTTGGTTTTTAGTACAAGGCTTTTGGTGTACCCTAATTTACACTGCAACCGACAGTAGCAGCACTTAGATGCTAAATTAGTGCAGACAAGAGTTGGTTTTTAGCATGAGGCTTTTGATGTACCGTAATTCATGCTGCAACCTACAGTAGCAGCACTTAGATGCTAAATTAGTGCAGACAAGAGTTGGTTTTTAGCATGAGGCTTTTGGTGTACCCTAATTTACACTGCAACCGACAGTAACAGTACTTAGATGCTAAATTAGTGCAGACAAGAGTTGGTTTTTAGCACGAGGCTTTTGGTGTACCCTAATTTACCCTGCAACCGACAGTAGCAGCACTTAGATGCTAAATTAGGTCAGACAAGAGTTGGTTTTAAGCACAAGGCTTTTGATGTACCCTAATTTACGCTGCAACCTACATTAGCAGCACTTAGATGCTAAATTAGTGCAGACAAAAGTTGGTTTTTAGCACGAGGCATTTGGTGTACCCTAATTTACGCTGCAACGTACAGTAGCAGCACTTAGATGCTAAATTAGTGCAGACAAGAGTTTGTTTTTAGCACGACCCTTAATTTTAAGATTAAGGCCCTGCAGCTGGACTAGTCGGACACAAACGCTGACTACAATAGCGAGTCTTTTGGCGTATTCTAAATTACACTGCAACTGACAGTAGCAGCACTTAGATGCTAAATTAGTGCAAACAAGAGTTGTTTTTTAGCACAAGGCTTTTGGTGTACCCTAATTTACGCTGCAACCTACAGTAGCAGCACTTAGATGCAAATTTAGTGCAGACAAGAATTGGTTTTTAGCACGAGGCTTTTGGTGTATCCTAATTTACGCTGCAACTAGTGATGGGCGAATCCTAAATTACTCGGAATCGCTTGGCTCTAGCGAGTCCGAGCCCAGGACTCGCTACTCGTTGCGAGTCTAGCGAGTCCAATGTTAATGAATGGGGAAGCGAGTAATAGCGAGTAGTGTGAGATTTACAACTCGCAGATGTGTCTCGGAAGCTTCAGCCTGAAGCAATCCGAGTTTTGTCATTTATTTGCATTGGACTCGTTTACTTTGTAAGTAATCGCTGGGAAACTCGCACAGATAAGAGAAGAGTCCTGTCTGCTCTGTGCAGCTCCAGGGTCCTAGAGCCCGCCTGCTGCCTGATGTAGCAGTGCTGAGATTGTTCTCAGTCTGCTCATTCCCTGTGTACAGACATGAATGTCTGTGCACAGAGATGATGTAGCAGTGCTGAGATTGTTCTCAGTCTGCTCATCCCCTGTGCATAGACATCTATATCTATACACAGGGGATGTAGCAGAGAGGACATCGCGTTTTGGACTGCGTCGGACGGAAGAGGATTTGTTTAATTAAAGATGGAGTCCCTAATGGCTTTTTTTTTTATTTCTAATAAAAAAATTTCTCTGTGTTGTGTTTTCTTTAAAACAATTTAATAGAAATTCATGGCGGTCATGTCTAATATTGGCGTGACCGCCATAAATTTCGGGCTTAGGGCCAGCTGATAATACAAAGCTGGCCCTAACCTCTATTACCCAGCGTGCCACCGCCACCAGGGCCGCTGGAAGAGCGGGGTTCAGCGCCAGAGGATGGCGCTTCAATGAACGCGCCATCTTCTGGGGCGGCTGCGGGCTGCAATTTGCAGCGGGGGGTGCCCAGAAAGCTTGGGCATCCCTGCGCTGCGGATTCCAGCCCCCAGCTGCTTAGCTGTACCTGGCTAGACATAGAAATTGCGCGGAGCCCCACGCATTTTTTTGACTCAGACTCCGAGACGACTCCGACTCCGAGACGACTCCGACTCCGAGACGACTCCGACTCCGAGACGACTCCGACTCCGAGACGACTCCGACTCTGAGACGACTCCGACACGACTCCGACTCCTAGACGACTCCGACTCCTAGACGACTCCGACTCCGAGACGACTCTGAGACGACTCCGACTCCGAGACGACTCCGACTCCTAGACGACTCCGACTCCGAGACGACTCCGACTCCGAGACGACTCCGACACGACTCCGACTCCTAGACGACTCCGACTCCTAGACGACTCCGACTCCTAGACGACTCCGACTCCGAGACGACTCCGACTCCGAGACGACTCCGAGACGACTCCGACTCCGAGACGACTCCGACTCCGAGACGACCGACTCCGAGACGACTCCGACTCCTAGACGACTCCGACTCCGAGACGACTCCGACTCCTAGACGACTCCGACTCCGAGACGACTCCGACTCCGAGACGACTCCGACTCCGAGACGACTCCGACTCCGAGACGACTCCGACTCCGAGACGACTCCGACTCCTAGACGACTCCGACTCCTAGACGACTCCGACTCCGAGATGACTCCGACTCCTAGACGACTCCGACTCCTAGACGACTCCGACTCCGAGACGACTCCGAGACGACTCCGACTCCGAGACGACTCCGACTCCGAGACGACTCCGACTCCGAGACGACTCGACTCCGAGACGACTCCGATGACGACTCCGACTCCGAGACGACTCCGACTCCGAGACGACTCCGACTCCGAGACGACTCCGACTCCGAGACGACTGCCGAGACGACTCCGAACGTCCGACCGAGACGACTCCGACTCCGAGACGACTCCCGAGACGACTCCGACTCCGAGACGACTCCGACTCCAAGACTCCGACTCCGAGGGCGACTCCGAGACGACTCCGACTCCGAGGCGACTCCGACTCGGCGACTCCGAACGACTCCGAGAGACTCCGACTCCGAGCGACTCCGACTCTGAGGCGACTCCGACTCCGAGGCGACTCCGACTCCGACTCCGAGGCGACTCCGACTCCGCACTCGACTCATGAGGATGAACTCTGCCGATTCCGAGACTCTGACTCTGAGCCTCTGACTCTGAAATTCATTAAATAATAAAAAAAAAATGCGTGGGGCTCCGCGCAATTTCTATGTCTAGCCAGGTACAGCTAAGCAGCTGGGGGCTGGAATCCGCAGCGCAGGGATGCCCAAGCTTTCTGGGCACCCCCCGCTGCAAATTGCAGCCCGCAGCCGCTCCAGAAGATGGCGCGTTCATTGAAGCGCCATCCTCTGGCGCTGAACCCCGCTCTTCCAGCGGCCCTGGTGGCGGTGGCACGCTGGGTAATAAAGGGGTTAATACCAGCTTTGTTATACAAGCTGGTATTAAGCCCGAGATTCTTAATGTCAGGCCACGTTTGACCCAGCCACTAAGAATCTCCAATAAAGGGTTAAAAAAACACAACACAGAGAAAATTTTTTATTTGAAATAAAAAAAAAAGCCATTAGGGACTCCATCTTTAATTAAAAAAATCCTCTTCCATCCGACGCAGTTCTCTCTGCTACATCCCCTGTGCATAAATATAGATGTCTATGCACAGGGAATGAGCAGACTGAGAACAATCTCAGCACTGCTACATCAGGCAGCAGGCGGGCTCTAGGACCCTGGAGCTGCACAGAGAAGACAGCTGGACTCGTCTCGCAAAGAAACAGCAGTTACTTTGCGAGTTTCCCTGGAGTTTCCCTGCTATCACTGGCACAGTAGCCAGTGATTACTCGCACGAGTCTAATGCAAACAATGGCAATCCTAGTTTTGTCAGCGTTTCTGACAAAACTAGGATTGATATTGATTTGCATTGGACTCGTGCGAGTAATCACTGGGAAACTCGCAGAGTACCGAGTCCTGCGAGTCCCTTACTACTCGCCGAGTAACGAGTCCTAGCGAGTAGATTCGCCCATCCCTAGCTGCAACCTACAGTAGCCGCACTTAGATGCAAATTTAATGCAGTCAAGAGTTGGTTTTTAGCACAAGACTTTTGGTGTACCCTAATTTACGCTGCAACCTACAGTAGCAGCACTTAGATGCTAAATTAGTGCAGACAAGAGTTGGTTTTTAGCATGAGGCTTTTGTTGTATCCTAATTTACGCTGCAACCGACAGTAGCAGCACTTAGATGCTAAATTAGTGCAGACAAGAGTTGGTTTTTAGTACGACCCTAAGGTTTGAAATTAAGGCCCTGCAGGTGGACTAGTAAGACATAAACGCTGACTACAATAGCGAGTCTTTTGGCATATCCTAAATTACGCTGCAACCGAGAGTAGCAGCACCTAGATGCAAATTTAGTGCAGACAAGAGTTGGTTTTTAGGACGAGGCTTTTGGTGTATTCTAATTTACGCTGCAACCTACAGTAGCAGCACTTAGATGCAAATTTAGTGCAGTCAATAGTTATTTAGCACGAGACTTTTGGTGTACCCTAATATACGCTGCAACCTACAGTAGCAGCACTTAGATGCTAAATTAGTGCAGACAAGAGTTGTTTTTTAGCATGAGGCTTTTGTTGTATCCTAATTTACGCTGCAACCGACAGTAGCAGCACTTAGATGCAAATTTAGTGCAGACAAGAGTTGTTTTTTAGCACGAGGCGTTTGGTGTATTCTAATTTACGCTGCAACCTACAGTAGCAACATTTAGATGCAAATTTAGTGCAGTCAAGAGTTGGTTTTTAGCACAAGACTTTTGGTGTACCCTAATAAACGCTGCAACCTACAGTAGCGGCACTTAGATGCTAAATTAGTGCAGACAAGAGTTGGTTTTTAGCATGAGGCTTTTGTTGTATCCTAATTTATGCTGCAACTGACAGTAGGAGCACTTAGATGCTAAATTAGAGCAGACAAAAGTTGGTTTTTGGCACGAGGCTTTTGGTGTACCCTAATTTACGCTGCAACCGACAGTAGCAGCACTTAGATGCAAATTTAGTGCAGACAAAAGTTGGCTTTTAGCACGAGGCTTTTGGTGTACCCTAATTTACGCTGCAACCTACAGTAGCAGCACTTAGATGCTAAATTAGTGCAGACATGAGTTGGTTTTTAGCATGAGGCTTTTATTGTATCCTAATTTATGCTGCAACCGACAGTAGCAGCACTTACATGCTAAATTAGTGCAGACAGGAGTTGGTTTTTAGCACGACCCTACGGTTTGAAATTAAGGCCATGCAGGTGGACTAGTCAGACACAAACGCTGACTACAATAGCGAGTCTTTTGGCTTATCCAAAATTACGCTGAAACCGACAGTAGCAGCACCTAGATGCTAAATTAGTGCAGACAAGAGTTGGTTTTTTAGCACGAGGTATTTGGTGTACCCTAATTTACGCTGCAACCGACAGTAGCAGCACTTAGATGCTAAATTAGTGCAGACAAGAGTTGGTTTTTAGCACGAGGCTTTTGGTGTACCCTAATTTACGCTGCAACCGACAGTAGCAGCACTTAGATGCTAAATTAGTGCAGACAAGAGTTGTTTTTTAGCACGAGGCTTTTGGTGTACCCTAATTTATGCTGCAACCTACAGTAGCAGCACTTAGATGCAAATTTAGTGCAGACAAGAGTTGGTTTTTAGCACGAGACTTTTGGTATACCCTAATTTACGCTGCAACCGAGAATAGCAGCACATAGATGCTAAATTAGTGCAGACAAGAGTTGTTTTTTAGCACGAGGCTTTTGGTGTACCCTAATTATACGCTGCAACTGACAGTAGCAGCACTTAGATGCTAAATTAGTTCAGACAAGAGTTGTTTTTTAGCACAAGGCTTTTGGTGTACCGTAATTTACGCTGCAACCTACAGTAGCAGCATTAAGATGCTAAATTAGTGCAGACAAGAGTTGGTTTTTAGCACGACCCTACGGTTTGAAATTAAGGCCATGCAGGTGGACTAGTCAGACACAAACGCTGACTACAATAGCGAGTCTTTTGGCATATCCTAGATTACGCTGCAACCGACAGTAGCAGCACTTAAATGCTAAATTAGTGCAGACAAGAGTTGTTTTTTAGCACGAGGCTTTTGGTGTACCCTAATTTACGCTGTAACCTACAGTAGCAGCACTTAGATGCAAATTTAGTGCAGAGAAGAGTTGGCTTTTAGCACGAGGCTTTTGGTGTACCCTAATTTACGCTGCAACCTACAGTAGCAGCACTTAGATGCTAAATTAGTGCAGACAAGAGTTAATTTTTAGCACGAGACTTTTGGTGTACCCTAATTTACGCTACAATCGACAGTAGCAGCACTTAGATGCTAAATTAGTGCAGATAAGAGTTGGTTTTTAGCACGACACTAAGTTTTGAAATTAAGGCCCTGCAGGTGGACTAGTCAGATACAAATGCTGACTACAATAGCGTGTTTTTTGGCATATCCTAAATTACGCTGAAACCGACAGTAGCAGTACCTAGATGCTAAATTAGTGCAGACAAGAGTTGGTTTTTAGCACGAGGCATTTGGTGTACCCTAATATACGCTGCAACCTACAGTAGCAAGCACTTAGATGCTAAATTCGTGCAGACAAGAGTTGGTTTTTAGTACAAGGCTTTTGGTGTACCCTAATTTACACTGCAACCGACAGTAGCAGCACTTAGATGCTAAATTAGTGCAGACAAGAGTTGGTTTTTAGCACGAGGCTTTTGGTGTATCCTAATTTACGCTGCAACCTACAGTAGCAGCACTTAGATGCAAATTTAGTGCAGACAAGAGTTGGTTTTTAGCATGAGGCTTTTTTATGTACCGTAATTCATGCTGCAACCTACAGTAGCAGCACTTAGATGCTAAATTAGTGCAGACAAGAGTTAGTTTTTAGCATGAGGCTTTTGGTGTACCCTAATTTACACTGCCACCGACAGTAACAGTACTTAGATGCTAAATTAGTGCAGACAAGAGTTGGTTTTTAGCACGAGGCTTTTGGTGTACCCTAATTTACCCTGCAACCGACAGTAGCAGCACTTAGATGCTAAGTTAGGTCAGACAAGAGTTGGTTTTAAGCACAAGGCTTTTGATGTACCCTAAGTTACGCTGCAAACTACATTAGCAGCACTTAGATGCTAAATTAGTGCAGACAAAAGTTGGTTTTTAGCACGAGGCATTTGGTGTACCCTAATTTAAGCTGCAACCGACAGTAGCAGCACTTAGATTCTAAATTAGTGCAGACAAGAGTTGGTTTTTAGCACGACCCTAAGGTTTGAAATTAAGGCCCTGCAGGTGGACTAGTAAGACATAAACGCTGACTACAATAGCGAGTCTTTTGGCATATCCTAAATTACGCTGCAATCGAGAGTAGCAGCACTTAGATGCAAATTTAGTGCAGACAAGAGTTGGTTTTTAGCACGAGGCTTTTGGTGTATTCTAATTTACGCTGCAACCTACAGTAGCAGCACTTAGATGCTAAATTAGTGCAGAAAAGAGTTGGTTTTTAGCATGAGGCTTTTGTTGTATCCTAATTTACGCTGCAACCTACAATAGCAGCACTTAGATGCTAAATTAGTGCAGGCATGGGTTGGTTTATAGCACGAGGCTTTTGTTGTATCCTATTTTATGCTGCAACCTACAGTAGCAGCACTTAGATGCATATTTAGTGCAGTCAATAGTTGTTATTTAGCACGAGACTTTTGGTGTACCCTAATATACGCTGTAACCTACAGTAGCAGCACTTAGATGCTAAATTAGTGCAGACAAGAGTTGGTTTTTAGCATGAGGCTTTTGTTGTATCCTAATTTACGCTGCAACCGACAGTAGCAGCACTTAGATGCAAATTTAGTGCAGACAAGAGTTGGTTTTTAGCACGGGGCTTTTTTTGTGTATACTAATTTACGCTATAACCTACAGCAGCAGCACTTAGATGCTAAATTAGTGCAGACATGAGTTGGTTTTTAGCACAACCCTAAGTTTTGAAATTAAGGCCCTGCAGGTGGACTAGTCAGACACAAACGCTGACTACAATAGCGAGTCTTTTGGCTTATCCTAAATTACGCTGAAACCGACAGTAGCAGTACTTAGATGCTAAATTAGTTCAGACAAGAGTTGGTTTTTATCACGAGGTATTTGGTGTACCCTAATTTAAGCTGCAACCGAGAGTAGCAGCACTTAGATTCTAAATTAGTGCAGACAAGAGTTGGTTTTTAGCACCAGGCTTTTGGTGTATCCTAACTTACGCTGCAACCTACAGTAGCAGCAGTTAGATGCAAATTTAGTGCAGTCAAGAGTTGGTTTTTAGCACGAGACTTTTGGTATACCCTAATTTACGCTGCAACCTACAGTAGCAGCACTTAGATGCTAAATTAGTGCAGACAAGAGTTAATTTTTAGCACGAGACTTTTGGTGTACCCTAATTTACGCTACAATCGACAGTAGCAGCACTTAGATGCTAAATTAGTGCAGATAAGAGTTGGTTTTTAGCACGACACTAAGTTTTGAAATTAAGGCCCTGCAGGTGGACTAGTCAGATACAAATGCTGACTACAATAGCGTGTTTTTTGGCATATCCTAAATTACGCTGAAACCGACAGTAGCAGTACCTAGATGCTAAATTAGTGCAGACAAGAGTTGGTTTTTAGCACGAGGCATTTGGTGTACCCTAATATACGCTGCAACCTACAGTAGCAGCACTTAGATGCTAAATTCGTGCAGACAAGAGTTGGTTTTTAGCACAAGGCTTTTGGTGTACCCTAATTTACACTGCAACCGACAGTAGCAGCACTTAGATGCTAAATTAGTGCAGACAAGAGTTGGTTTTTTAGCACGAGGCTTTTGGTGTATCCTAATTTACGCTGCAACCTACAGTAGCAGCACTTAGATGCAAATTTAGTGCAGACAAGAGTTGGTTTTTAGCATGAGGCTTTTTTATGTACCGTAATTCATGCTGCAACCTACAGTAGCAGCACTTAGATGCTAAATTAGTGCAGACAAGAGTTAGTTTTTAGCATGAGGCTTTTGGTGTACCCTAATTTACACTGCCACCGACAGTAACAGTACTTAGATGCTAAATTAGTGCAGACAAGAGTTGGTTTTTAGCACGAGGCTTTTGGTGTACCCTAATTTACCCTGCAACCGACAGTAGCAGCACTTAGATGCTAAGTTAGGTCAGACAAGAGTTGGTTTTAAGCACAAGGCTTTTGATGTACCCTAATTTACGCTGCAAACTACATTAGCAGCACTTAGATGCTAAATTAGTGCAGACAAAAGTTGGTTTTTAGCACGAGGCATTTGGTGTACCCTAATTTAAGCTGCAACCGACAGTAGCAGCACTTAGATTCTAAATTAGTGCAGACAAGAGTTGGTTTTTAGCACGACCCTAAGGTTTGAAATTAAGGCCCTGCAGGTGGACTAGTAAGACATAAACGCTGACTACAATAGCGAGTCTTTTGGCATATCCTAAATTACGCTGCAATCGAGAGTAGCAGCACTTAGATGCAAATTTAGTGCAGACAAGAGTTGGTTTTTAGCACGAGGCTTTTGGTGTATTCTAATTTACGCTGCAACCTACAGTAGCAGCACTTAGATGCTAAATTAGTGCAGAAAAGAGTTGGTTTTTAGCATGAGGCTTTTGTTGTATCCTAATTTACGCTGCAACCTACAATAGCAGCACTTAGATGCTAAATTAGTGCAGGCATGGGTTGGTTTTTAGCACGAGGCTTTTGTTGTATCCTATTTTATGCTGCAACCTACAGTAGCAGCACTTAGATGCATATTTAGTGCAGTCAATAGTTGTTATTTAGCACGAGACTTTTGGTGTACCCTAATATACGCTGTAACCTACAGTAGCAGCACTTAGATGCTAAATTAGTGCAGACAAGAGTTGGTTTTTAGCATGAGGCTTTTGTTGTATCCTAATTTACGCTGCAACCGACAGTAGCAGCACTTAGATGCAAATTTAGTGCAGACAAGAGTTGGTTTTTAGCACGGGGCTTTTGGTGTATACTAATTTACGCTATAACCTACAGCAGCAGCACTTAGATGCTAAATTAGTGCAGACATGAGTTGGTTTTTAGCACAACCCTAAGTTTTGAAATTAAGGCCCTGCAGGTGGACTAGTCAGACACAAACGCTGACTACAATAGCGAGTCTTTGGCTTATCCTAAATTACGCTGAAACCGACAGTAGCAGTACTTAGATGCTAAATTAGTTCAGACAAGAGTTGGTTTTTATCACGAGGTATTTGGTGTACCCTAATTTAAGCTGCAACCGAGAGTAGCAGAGCACTTAGATTCTAAATTAGTGCAGACAAGAGTTGGTTTTTAGCACCAGGCTTTTGGTGTATCCTAACTTACGCTGCAACCTACAGTAGCAGCAGTTAGATGCAAATTTAGTGCAGTCAAGAGTTGGTTTTTAGCACGAGACTTTTGGTATACCCTAATTTACGCTGCAACCCACAGTAGCAGCACTTAGATGCTAAATTAGCGCAGACAAGAGTTGGTTTTTAGCATGAGGCTTTTGTTGTATCCTAATTTACGCTGCAACCGAGAGTAGCAGCACATAGATGCTAAATTAGTGCAGACAAGAGTTGGTTTTTAGCACAAGGCTTTTGGTGTACCGTAATTTACGCTGCAACCTACAGTAGCAGCATTAAGATGCTAAATTAGTGCAGACAAGAGTTGGTTTTTAGCACGACCCTACGGTTTGAAATTAAGACCCTGCAGGTGGACTAGTCAGACACAAACGCTGACTACAATAGCGAGTCTTTTGGCATATCCTAGATTTCGCTGCAACCGACAGTAGCAGCACTTAGATGCCAAATTAGTGCAGACAAGAGTTGGTTTTTAGCACGAGGCTTTTGATATATCCTAATTTACACTGCAACCGACAGTAGCAGCACTTAAATGCTATATTAGTGCAGACAAGAGTTGGTTTTTAGCACGAGGCTTTTGGTGTACCCTAATTTACGCTGTAACCTACAGTAGCAGCACTTAGATGCAAATTTAGTGCAGAGAAGAGTTGGCTTTTAGCACGAGGCTTTTGGTGTACCCTAATTTACTCTGCAACCTACAGTAGCAGCACTCAGATGCTAAAATTAGTGCAGACAAGAGTTAATTTTTAGCACGAGACTTTTGGTGTATCCTAATTTACGCTGCAACCGACAGTAGCAGCACTTAAATGCTAAATTAGTGCAAACAAGAGTTGTTTTTTAGCATTAGGCTTTTGTTGTATCCTAATTTACGCTATAACCGACAGTAGCAGCACTTAGATGCTAAATTAGTGCAGATAAGAGTTGGTTTTTAGCACGACCCTAAGTTTTGAGATTAAGGCCCTGCAGGTGGACTAGTCTGACACAAACGCCGACTACAATAACGAGTCTTTTGGCATATCCAAAATTACGCTGCAACTAACAGTAGCAGCACTTAGATGCTAAATTAGTGCAGATAAGAGTTAGTTTTTAGCACGAGGCTTTTGGTTACCCTAATTTACGCTGCAACCGACAGTAGCAGCACTTAGATGCAAATTTAGTGCAGACAAGAGTTGGTTTTTAGCATGAGGCTTTTGATGTACCGTAATTCATGCTGCAACCTACAGTAGCAGCACTTAGATGCTAAATTAGTGCAGACAAGAGTTGGTTTTTAGCATGAGGCTTTTGGTGTACCCTAATTTACGCTGCAACCTACAGTAGCAGCACTTAGATGCTAAATTAGTGCAGACAAGAGTTGGTTTTTAGCATGACCCTAAGTTTTGAAATTAAGGCCCTGTAGGTGGGCTAGTCAGACACAAATGCTGACTACAATAGCGTGTCTTTTGGCATATCCTAAATTTACGCTGAAACCGACAGTAGCAGCACTTAGATGCTAAATTAGTTCAGACAAGAGTTGGTTTTTACCACGAGGTATTTGGTGTACCCTAATTTAAGCTGCAACCGACAGTAGCAGCACTTAGATTCTAAATTAGTGCAGACAAGAGTTGTTTTTTTAGCACAAGGCTTTTGGTGTACCCTAAATTACGCTGCAACTGACAGTAGCAGCACTTATATGCTAAATTAGTGCAGACAAGAGTTGGTTTTTAGCACAAGGCTTTTGGGGTACCGTAATTTACACTGCAACCTACAGTAGCAGCACTTGGAAGCTAAATTAGTGCAGACAAGAGTTTGTTTTTAGCACGACCCTAAATTTTGAGATTAAGGCCCTGCAGCTGGACTAGTCAGATACAAGCGCTGACTACAATAGCGAGTCTTTTGGCGTATTCTAAATTACACTGCAACCGACAGTAGCAGCACTTAGATTCTAAATTAGTGCATACAAGAGTTGGTTTTTAGCACGACCCTAAGGTTTGAAATTAAGGCCCTGCAGGTGGACTAGTCAGACACAAACGCTGACTACAATAGCTAGTCTTTTGGCATATCCTAAATTACGCTGCAACCGACAGTAGCAGCACTCAGATGCTAAATTAGTGCAGACAAGAGTTGTTTTTTAGCACGAGGCTTTTGGTGTACCCTAATTTACGCTGCAACCTACAGTAGCAGCACTTAGATGCAAATTTAGTGCAGACAAGAGTTGGTTTTTAGCACCAGGCTTTTGGTGTATCCTAATTTACGCTGCCACCTACAGTAGCAGCACTTAGATGCAAATTTAGTGCAGTCAAGAGTTGGTTTTTAGCACGACACTTTTGGTATACCCTAATTTACGCTGCAACCTACAATAGCAGCACTTAGATGCTAAATTAGAGCAGACAAGAGTTGGTTTTTAGCATGAGGCTTTTGTTGTATCCTAATTTACGCTACAACTGACAGTAGCAGCACTTAGATGCTAAATTAGTTCAGACAAGAGTTGGTTTTTAGCACAAGGCTTTTGGTTTGTACCGTAATTTACGCTGCAACCTACAGTAGCAGCATTAAAATGCTAAATTAGTGCAGACAAGAGTTGGCTTTTAGCACGACCCTAAGGTTTGAAATTAAGGCCCTGCAGGTGGACTAGTCAGACACAAACGCTGACTACAATAGCGAGTCTTTTGGCATATCCAAAATTACGCTGCAACCGACAGTAGCAGCACTTAGATGCTAAATTAGTGCAGACAAGAGTTGGTTTTTAGCACGAGGCTTTTGGTGTACCCTAATTTACGCTGCAACCGACAGTTGCAGCACTTAGATGCTAAATTAGTGCAACAAGAGTTGGTTTTTAGCATTAGGCTTTTGTTGTATCCTAATTTACGCTACAATCGACAGTAGCAGCACTTAGATGCTAAATTAGTGCAGACATGAGTTGGTCTTTAGCATGGGGCTTTTGTGTATCCTAATTTACGCTGTAACCGACAGTAGTAGCACTTAGATGCTAAATTAGTGCAGACAAAAGTTGATTTTTAGCACGACCCTAAGTTTTGAATTAAGGCCTGCAGGTGGACTAGTCAGACACAAACGCTGACTACAATAGCGTGTCTTTTGGCATATCCTAAATTACGCTGAAACCGACAGTAGCAGACCTAGATGCTAAATTAGTGCAGACAAGAGTTGGTTTTTAGCACGAGGCATTTGGTGTACCCTAATTTACGCTGCAACCTACAGTAGCAGCACTTAGATGCTAAATTCGTGCAGACAAGAGTTGGTTTTTAGCACAAGGCTTTTGGTGTACCCTAATTTACACTGCAACCGACAGTAGCAGCACTTAGATGCTAAATTAGTGCAGACAAAAGTTGTTTTTTAGCACGAGGCATATGGTGTACCATAATTTACGCTGCAACGTACAGTAGCAGCACTTAGATGCTAAATTAGTTCAGACAAGAGTTGGTTTTTAGCACGACCCTAAGGTTTGAAATTAAGGCCTGCAGGTGGACTAGTAAAACATAAACGCTGACTACAATAGCGAGTCGTTTGGCGAATTCTAAATTACGCTGCAACCGAGAGTAGCAGCACTTAGATGCTAAATTAGTGCAGACAAGAGTTGTTGTTATGCACGAGGCTTTTGGTGTACCCTAATTTATGCTAGCAACCGACAGTAGCAGCACTTAGATGCTAAATTAGTGCAGACAAGAGTTGGTTTTTAGCACGAGGCTTTTGGTGTATATTAATTTACGCTGCAACCTACAGTAGCAGCACTTAGATGCAAATTTAGTGCAGACAAGAGTTGGTTTTTAGCACGAGGCTTTTGGTGTATTCTAATTTACGCTGCAACCCACAGTAGCAACATTTAGATGCAAATTTAGTGCAGTCAAGAGTTGGTTTTTAGCACGAGACTTTTGGTGTACCCTAAAAAAGGCTGCAACCTACAGTAGCAGCACTTAGATGCTAAATTAGTGCAGACAAGAGTTGGTTTTTACCATGAGGCTTTTGTTGTATCCTAATTAACGCTGCAACCGACAGTAGGAGCACTTAGATGCTAAATTAGTGCAGACAAAAGTTGGTTTTTAGCACGAGGCTTTTGGTGTACCCTAATTTACGCTGCAACCTACAGTAGCAGCACTTAGATGCTAAATTAGTGCAGACAAGAGTTGGTTTTTTAGCACGAGGCTTTTGGTGTATTCTAATTTACCCTGCAATCTACAGTAGCAGCACTTAGATGCTAAATTAGTGCAGACAAGAGTTGGTTTTTAGCATGACCCAAAGTTTTGAAATTAAGGCCCTGCAGGTGGACTAGTCAGACACAAACGCTGACTACAATAGCGAGTCTTTTGGCTTATCCTAAATTACGCTGAAACCGACAGTAGCAGCACTTAGATGCTAAATTAGTGCAGGCAAGAGTTGGTTTTTAGCACGAGGCTTTTGGTGTACCCTAATTTACGCTGCAAACCGACAGTAGCAGCACTTAGATGCTAAATGAGGTCAGACAACTGTTGGTTTTTAGCACAAGGCTTTTGATGTACCCTAATTTACGGTGCAACCTACAGTAGCAGCACTTAGATGCTAAATTAGTGCAGACAAGAGTTGTTTTTAGCACGAGGCTTTTGGTGTAACCTCATTTACGCTGCAACCGACAGTAGCAGCACTTAGATGCTAGATTAGTGCAGACAAGAGTTGGTTTTTAGCACGAGGCTTTTGGTGTACCCTAATTTACGCTGCAACGTATTGTAGCAGCACTTAGATGCTAAATTAGTGCAGACAAAAGTTGGTTTTTAGCACGAAGCTTTTGGTGTACCCTAATTTAAGCTGCAACGTACAGTAGCAGCACTTAGATGCTAAATTAGTGCAGACAAGAGTTGGTTTTTAGCACGACCCTAAGGTTTGAAATTAAGGCCCTGCAGGCGGACTAGTCAGACCCAAACGCTGACTACAATAGCGAGTCTTTTGGCATATCCTAAATTACGCTGCAACCGACAGTAGCAGCACTTAAATGCTAAATTAGTGCAGACAAGAGTTGTTTTTTAGCACGAGGCTTTTGGTGTACCCTAATTTACGCTGCAACCGACAGTAGCAGCACTTAGATGCAAATTTAGTGCAGTCAAGACTTGGTTTTTAGCACGAGACTTTTGGTATACCCTAATTTACGCTGCAACCTACAGTAGCAGCACTTAGATGCTAAATTAGTGCAGACAAGAGTTGGTTTTTAGCACGAGGCTTTTGGTGTACCCTAATTTACGCTGCAAACGACAGTAGCAGCATTTAGATGCTAAATTAGTACAGACAAAAGTTGGTTTTTAGCACGAGGCTTTTGGTGTACCTTAATTTACGCTGCAACGTACAGTAGCAGCACTTAGATGCTAAATTAGTGCAGACAAGAGTTGGTTTTTAGCACGAGGCTTTTGGTGTATCCTAATTTACGCTGCAACCTACAGTAGCACCACTTAGATGCAAATTTAGTGCAGACAAGAGTTGGTTTTTAGTACGAGGCTTTTGGTGTACCCTAATTTACACTGCAACCGACAGTAACAGCACTTAGATGCTAAATTAGTGCAGACAAGACTTGGTTTTTCGCACGAGGTCTTTGGTGTACCCTAATTTACGCTGCAACGTACAGTAACAGCACTTAGATGCTAAATTAGTGTAGACAAGAGTTGGTTTTTAGCACAAGGCTTTTGGTGTACCATAATTTACGCTGCAACCTACAGTAGCAGCCCTTAGATGCTAAGTTAGTGCAGACAAGAGTTGGTTGTAGCACGACCCTAAGTTTTTTGAGATTAAGGCCCTGCAGCTGGACTAGTCAGACACAAACGCTGACTACAATAGCGAGTCTTTTGGCATATCCTAAATTACTCTGCAACCGACAGCAGCAGCATTTAGATGCTAAATTAGTGCAGACAAGAGTTGTTTTTTAGCACGAGCCTTTTGGTGTACCCTAATTTACGCTGCAACTGACAGTAGCAGCACTTAGATGCTAAATTAGTGCAGACAAGAGTTGGTTTTTAGCACGACCCTAAGGTTTGAAATTAAGGCCCTGCAGGTGGACTAGTCAGACACAATTGCTGACTACAATAGCGAGTCTTTTGGCATATCCTAAATTACGCTGCAACCGACAGTAGCAGCACTTAGATGCTAAATTAGTGCAGACAAGAGTTGGTTTTTAGCACAAGGCTTTTGGTGTCCCCTAATTTACGCTGCAACCTACAGTAGCAGCACTTAGATGCAAATTTAGTGCAGTCAAGAGTTGGTTTTTAGCACAAGACTTTTGGTGTACCCTAATTTACGCTGCAACCGACAGTAGCAGCCCTTAGATGCTAAATTAGTGCAGACAAGAGTTGGTTTTTAGCACGAGGCTTTTGGTGTACCCTAATTTACGCTGCAACTGACAGTAGCAGCACTTAGATGCTAAATTAGTTCAGACAAGAGTTGTTTTTTAGCACGAGGCTTTTGGTGTACCCTAATTTACGCTGTAACCTACAGTAGCAGCACTTAGATGCAAATTTAGTGCAGACAAGAGTTGGCTTCTAGCACGAGGCTTTTGGTGTACCCTAATATGAGCTAAAACCTACTCCTGCCTATAGAGAGCTAAATAAATCCCACAATTTTTGGGATTGATGAGCCTGGAAACCAGCCCCAGATGCGATGCTGGCTGGTATACTGGCACAGCGAAGTTTGGTATATACCCTGCCTCCCTGCCTGCCTGTATACTGCTCTATTAATCCTCAGAAGGACTGCTGTGGTAAGTAGACTGGCAGCCCTGTGCCTATACTAGCTGAAAGGCCACAAATCTGTCCCTCAATCAGCAGCAGCTCATTCTACAATGATTGTCTAATGGCGCAGAGTGACGAGCACAGTGCGGTCAGGTCTTATAAAGACTTGATGACGCTGTGCGGCCAGCCAATCACTGTAATGCCACAACCAACATGGCTGTGGCATTACACTGTCTGTCAGCCAATCCCTGCATGTGGGCTGGCTCTGAAAAGAGCGCCAGCATGCAGGGAGGTGGACCCCGAGCATAGCAAGAATATCGCGAGATTACTCGGTACTCACCGAGTACCCTGAGTACCGAGATATTCGTGCGAGTACCGAGTAGTGAGAAGCATACTCGCTCATCTCTATTAACAATGTGTAGTGCAGATAGGTAGCATTGTTAAAGACCATTATCAACACACTATATATATTAGCACATGGCGCTTCCTGCTGACTGACAAAACACCTAAGCTGCATGTAGCTTACGCATCAGCGTTATATAAAATCCAGTAGCATGGGGGTGCCAAAGCATGTGAGTACACTTACCGTCGGTCCAACAGAGAAATGATTCGTCGACACCACTAGCTCAATGCACCTTCCCGTCTGGACAGGGACTGGTCGACAAGACCCACACCAATCAGCACACACCAATTCGGCACCTTACTAGGCAACACCTGTGAACACCCATATGCGGATGCTGAGTAGGTGTCGACAAAAGGCCGTGATTGGTTTCTGCTCAGTGAAAATGAGCTCACGCCGGATGGGTGTCACGCTTGCTGGCCAGAGTCATTAAGTAAGTATTTGTGTGCAGACATGGATGTAGCAGCGTTGAGAAGCAGTGCGCCTAATTGCCTTTTGTATCGCAATAGATTAATGTATGTGACGCACATGTGATGTCAGTTTTTGGACCACAATAGAGTAGCACAATGGTGTGTTTTTCTAAACATGTTGTGCACCTACACTGCCACGTTGTAGTTTTTAAAGTAATGTGTTTGTTTCCATTTGCCATACAGGATCATGGCTGCTGGATGCTTGAGTGTTTTTTTGCAAAGATGGCCAATTTAGTGGAAATATCATACTGTTTGGGGTCAACACACACTGGGACCAACATGGCTAGGATCAGACATGGATTTGAGGCTTGAGGCAGCACAGAATGTGTAGATATGGAGCTCCCCCCTTGCAAACACATGTGGGCTTGCATCACTACAGGATGAATCATGTATACTCTTCTTCGTGGCATCTGTGATTACTCACCCAGAAAGGCTGTGGTACATTGATACTTACAGACTGTAGAAATGTCAATATATGGTAACCTACATTGTTTGTCTGACATGTATAGGCGTTCTTTGTGGTAACACATGTACACAGATATGGCCTGATGTGTGACTTTGTTCATCGCTACAAAGTGTAGAAGGATGGACGGGGCTGATCAGTGAGCATGTTTCCTTTGTTTTCTGCCCACTTGTGGTTGATGGCCTTGCAATGGTAAAAAGGATGTGTGTTGTGCACACGCGACTGATTAAATATGCTTTTCCCTATTGGCCAGTCAAAGTATTGTGCGGCTTACTTTATATGCAAACATGTGACCATATTGATCAATTAACTGTTAATTTCTGCTTATCATATACAGGTGCTGATACGAGAGATGATGAATAATCGTGATCGACATGTTATCGTGGCTCTTGCGTTGGTGGAAGAGCAACTGTGGATGGAGGATAGATATGAAAGGTTCATGCGTCGCAAACATCGGCGTGTGTGGAGTCGGGATTGGCTTCGCCGCCGGGACACCCGGAGCCACATGCAGCTGTTGCGTGAACTGGAGGATAATAATCCGCATGATTTTCAAAACTACCTCCGTATGTCCGAGGACTCTTTCACTTTCCTTTTGGAGCGTGTTGGGCCACTGATAGCCCATCAGGACACTGTTATACGTCGATCAGTATCAGCTGAGGAGTGTTTGGCGATTACTTTGCAGTACCTGGCTACAGGTCGGTCAAGGACCAACCTGCAATGCACCTCACGTGTATCACTGTCCCTGCTGAGCCGCATGATCCCTGAGACGTGTGAGGCCATCTGGAGTGCTCTGCTGCCATCCTACATGAAGTTGCCACAAACACCCGCAGAATGGATGCAAGTAGCCCTAGGCTTTGAAAGCCGGTGGAACTTCCCAAACTGCGATGGCGCTTTGGATGGCAAGCACGTGAGGATTACTAAACCCCCCAACTCGGGCTCTTTGTATTATAATTACGAAGGGTATTTTAGTAAAGTCCTCATGGCCCTGGTGGATGCGAACTATGAGTTCCTCTACGTGGACGTTGGGATGAATGGGCGAATCTCAGATGGGGGTGTGTTTGCCCACTGCGACTTAGAACAAGAACTAAGGACAGGTGGGCTGAACTTGCCCACAAATGAAGAGACAAGCCATCATCTCAACTTTGCATTTGTGGGGGATGAAGCGTTCCTACTTCAGGCACACCTACTGCGGCCATATCCCCAGAGGACCCTTACTTCTGAGCGACGCATTTTCAATTACCGGCTATCCCGGGCCCGCCGTGTGGGATCATAGCGAATACATTCCGGGATTTTCATACGTCTATGCATATGAAACTGGAATCTATTGACGCGGTAGTGCAGGCCTGCTGTGTGCTGCATAACTTCCTGCGTCGTAGGGATCGAGCATCATACACGTCGGCAAGTTATGTAGATTCTGTGGACACCACAACAGGGGAGGTCCGTCCAGGGGCTTGGCATGATGACAACCATGGTGTGGTGCCACTCCAGCCGCTGAGCCATGGTCGCACTCAGCAGGAGGCCAGGAACAGTAGAGATGCATACTGCTCCTACTTTAATGGCTCTGGGGCAGTGGGCTGGCAGAACCAGCACGTGTAGTGTGGCTGGTGCTGGGAGGACACCAAATGGTGGCCATGGTGTACACAGAAGGGTGGCTGCACCATGGTTGTTTTTTGGAGTATTTTCTGGTGTGCACATGTTTTAGTTAGTTAGTTTTATTTGTGTTATGTGGGTGGTGCACACTTTATCATTGTTTCAAAGTTTATTATGTATTTGTGTTTCTGTGTTTGATGTATGTTTACAATGTTACATGATGTTTTAATGTCCATTGTCTTTCCTTTCTGTATTTTTATTTGTCCATTTCTGCACATGGAAATAATACATATATTTTTGAGGATCCAAATTACTGTGTGAGCCTGATTACTTGGGGATTGAGGGAAGTGTGAACAAGGTTTGGGTTGTGCCCAGTGCTTTGACACCCTTTGGCACCTATGGCTGGGTACGATATACATTATGTGTTGTTAGGCAGGATCCATGTTAAGGTATTGGGTCAACAGTGTATGTGACAAATGTGTGTCCAACACCACAGTGGTGTGGTGTGGGCAGAGGGTCACATGGACACAACACATTGATGCAGCACATGCTATTGTGTGGCATGTAGGTTTAAGTAAGTAGGGCAGCACATGTGCAGACATACACATAGTGTACAGTTGGCATGGCAGCTGCTCAATGCCATTGACATATGTTGGCACATATGCTATCTGCATTGTGGCTGTATTCACACATTTAGATCCAGACGCACACATAGTAAAACACTTAGTATTGTAACGCACTGACTGTGTGACTGTAAACCGCTCCTGTGTGACGCGTGTGTATCTCCTAAGTGGATATCGGCACACTTCGCTATGCCACAAGCGCCTATTCCGTGTGACAATCCAAACACAATTGCGTCACGTATTCGCCATCCGCCCTTCGCACCCTGACCAATCAGAACGCTGTTGTGTTGGCCAATGGCTGTAGTTTGGGTGCGACGTGACGGAGTGTGGCACACCAATGTGTTGTACCTGCTGCACAGGTCCACCCATATTCCTTTGTGGATGGCGGCGTGTGTAGCGGGGAAGGTATTCAACAGGAAGTTATCCGCAGTATCTGTCGGCACTTCCGGGGCAACACGATGCCTTCAGTTGACAACGCAATGGCGGCGTGTACATGCGGCATTAGCGCTCGGTATCCACCATCAAAAACGTGCGCGTGCACATGTGGTGGATACCTGTTGCTAGGCACAGTAAAGGTACCTTAAGGCCACATTCAGACAATAAGTATTTGGTGACTTTTACTTCAGTATCTGTAAGGCCACGTTTAGACGATGAGTGTTTGGTGAGTTTTACTTCAGTATCTGTAAGGCCTCGTACAGATGAAGAGTATTTCGTGAGTTTTACTTCAGTATCTGTAAGGCATTGTGCAGACGATGAGTATTTGGTGACTTTTACTTCAGTATGTGTAAGGCTTTGTGCAGACGATGAGTGTTTGGTGAGTTTTAATTCAGTATCTGTAAGTCCACATTCAGACGATGAGTATTTGGTGAGTTTTACTTCCGTATCTGTAAGGCCACATTCAGACAATGAGTATTTGGTGACTTTTACTTCAGTATCTGTAAGGCCTCGTGCAGACTATGAGTATTTGGAGACTTTTACTTCAGAATCTGTAAGGGTACCTTTACACGCCGCCACTGTGACTAGCAACAGGTAGTTGATACCGATCGCCGATGCCGCATATACACGCCGCCATTGCATTGTCAACTGAAGGTATCTTTGTTCCCCGGAAGTTCCGACAGATCCTGCGGATAACTGCCTGTTGAATACCTTCACTGCTTTACACACCGCTACCATAAAGGAATATGGGCGTACATCTTTCGCGCCACAAGTACATAGGCGTGACAGAGTTGTGTATTCCGTGACGCTAATACGCTGATTGGACAACGCAGTAGCATCATGATTAGCCAGCCTGCGCAGGAAGGCTGGGTAATACATGACGCCATTCCAATTGTGGAGTGTGAATGGATAGCTCTTTAATTTAATTGTCCTCAGGGACATCCAAGGAGCTCAGAGGTGGCTCCGAAACGCGTAGGACGGGAAGAATAAAGGATATTTTACTGAAGCACTGTCTTCTCCGTGATTTTCACCTTTTGCTTACATCTGATACCAGTGTTCCGCGTCCTGTGGTAGGTGGAGGTCCAGCGGCAGCTATATTTTCGCGCTCCAGCCGGTTGTGGGTTTACACAACCCAGCAAGGTGAGTGGCCAGTACACATCACCTTTTTCCAACAAGTGTCATCATTGATAGGGCACTATTCTGCGCCTCGCTTTATCTCCTTGTGTTTACACAGCTCTTTAATTATGGCGCTCTGAGAAGGGACAGCCAATCTTAATACAGTAGCCCCCACCAATGATCGCTGATGGGGCGTGGTATCCATGACGCTGTGGCACACCCCTGGGAATTCACTAGGTGACGCAGATTCCATCCCTGTGCCCCATTTACACGCCACTATTATGGCACGTTCAAACGATAAGTGTTTGGTGAGTTTTACTTCAGTATCTGTAAGGCCACATTCAGACGATGAGTGTTTGGTGAGTTTTACTTCAGTATCTGTAAGGCCACGTTCACACGATAAGTGTTTGGTGAGTTTTACTTCAGTAACTGTAAGGCCACGTTCATACGAAGTTTTACTTCAGTATCTGTAATGCCACGTTCATACCATGAGTGTTTGGTGAGTTTTACTTCAGTATCTGTAAGGCTTTGTGCAGACGAAGAGTATTTGGTGAGTTTTACTTCAGTATCTGTAAGGCCACATTCAGACGATGAGTGTTTGGTGAGTTTTACTTCAGTATCTGTAAGGCCACGTTCACACGATGAGTGTTTGGTGAGTTTTACTTCAGTAACTGTAAGGCCACGTTCATACGAAGTTTTACGTCAGTATCTGTAATGCCACGTTCATACCATGAGTGTTTGGTGAGTTTTACTTCAGTATCTGTAAGGCTTTGTGCAGACGAAGAGTATTTGGTGAGTTTTACTTCAGTATTTGTGATGCCACGTTCAAACGAAGAGATTTGGTGAGTTTTATTTCAGTATCTGTAAGGCCATGTTCATATTATGAGTGTTTGGTGAGTTTTACTTCAGTATCTGTAATGCCATGTTCAGACGATGAGTATTTGGTGAGTTTTTTTTCAGTATCTGTAAGGCCACATTCAAATGATGAATATTTGATGACTTTTACTTCATTATCTGTAAGGCCACGTTCAGACGAAGAGTATTTGGTGAGTTTTACTTCAGCATCTGTAAGGCCACGTTCATATGATGAGTATTTGGTGAGTTTTACTTCAGTATCTGTAAGGCCACATTCGAAGGATGAATATTTGGTGAGTCTTATACTCACACATACACACTCATATACACACAGTCATACACACTCACATACACATTCTCTCATACACACATACATTTTCTCATACACATATACTCTCATACACACCCACATACACACTCATACACACACACACACACTCTTTTCTACACACACACTTTCATATACACCCACATACACCCACATACACACTCATATGCACACGCTTTTCATACACAAATACACACACACTCATACACAAATACACACTCTCTCATATACACACTCTCATATACACACTCTCTCATATACACACTCTCTCATATACACACTTTCTCATATACACACTCATACACTCTTATACACATACACTCACATACACACACTCATACACAAATACTCACACTCATACACACACCTACTCATATACACTCTCCTACACACACACTTTCATACACACTCACATACACACGAAATCTCATATACACACTCATACACACACACTTTTCTACACACATTTTCATACACAAACACACTTTCATACACACACTCATATACAGAAACACTCATACACACACTCTCTCATATACACACTCTCATACACACTTATACACACACACACATACTTTTACACACGTACTCTCATACACACACATACTCTCATACACACTCCTATACACTCTCACACAAACACACTCTCATACACACACACACACTCTAATACACACATACACTCATACATACAGTTGTGGCCAAAAGTTTTGAGAATGATATAAATATCAATTTTAACAAAGTCTACTCCTTCAGTTTTTCTAATGGCAATTTGCATATACTCCAGAATGTCATAAAGAGTGATCAGCTTAACAGCAATTACTTGCAAAGTCAATATTTGCCCAGAAAATGAACTTTAACCCCCAAAACACATTTCAACATCATTGCAGTCCTGCCTTAAAAGGAGCAGCTAACATCGTTTTAGTGATTGTTCCATTAACACAGGTGTGGGTATTGATAAGGACAGGGCTGGGGATCAATCAGTCATGATTAAGTAAGAATGACACCAATGGACACTTTAAAAGGAGGCTGGTGGGGGCGTGTCCTAACCTCTAATGGTGTAGGACGCATTGAGCGGGAGCTCTGTGACCAGGAGCCATAAAACGAAGATTAATCACCTGCCCTTCGCCCTCCTTGACTCTAAATCTTGATACACGGACACCGGAGAACCTGGAGCAGACATGGGGAAAAGTAAGGCTGTGTCCCTCGACCCATCCCGGCGAATTCCAGACTTCTTTGTGCCTCCCCCCCACCTCACACAGGCAGAGAAGATGGCGCCTCAGTCCCCCAGGGCCGCCCGCACTGCACGCCGCAGCTCCCTCTCCTTCCCATCTGGAGATCTGGCTGGAGATAACACTGAAGCTGCAGTAACCCCTTCACTGCTGAAATCTCTGCTGGGGGAACTCAGAACGTCTCTGCAGGAGGATATGCACTCCATGATCTCATCTCTTAGGGGTGAGGTTCAGGACCTGGGGAACCGTACCAACCATTTAGAGAGGAAGATGGCGGAACTGGTGGCCTCTCACAATAACCTGTTAGACGCTCATGAGGCACTGAATACCCGGGCGGCTAAAACACATTTCAAGTCCCTGGATCTAGAGGACAGGGTCCAGGAGGAATAATATCAAACTGAGGGGCATGGACGAATCTATCACAGACTCAGACTTAAAACCCTTCCTGCAAGATTTCATCCTCACGGTGCTCCCTCATGCTGACAAGAAGTCACTGGTGATTGATCGCATTCACCGCCTTCACAAGTCTCCTGGCCTGCTGTCGTCGGTTCCTAGAGACGTCCTGGCGCACATTCATTTTTTTGAGTTAAAAGAGGAATTCTTTGCTGCCATAAAGAAACTGCCTGCTCTTCCTGAGAAGTTTGCCCGGCTCAAAGTGTTCCCGGATTTGTCCCCTGGTACTTTAGCATTCCGACGTTCCTTTACTCCATTCACTTCTATTCTGAGGGACAAGGAAATTGCTTATCGCTGGGGATTTAACCCAACGAAGCTGTTGATCAAGAAGAATGGCAAATTCATCACCTGTTTGACCCCTCATCACGCTGCCAAGGCTCTGGCCTCCTGGGGCCTTATGACTTCTGACGCTAACTCTCCCTCGGCAGATGGACGGAGAAGATCTGGAGACTCCCCTCCTAAGGCCACGGACCGCCACATTGACACTGAATGGGAGGTTGCTTGAAGGTACTCTATACAGTTTGGTTCCTGGTCATTCCCGTTGCTACTGTAGAGTGGTTTTTCTTTTTCTTTTTTGCTGCTCTACATTGCTGCTGACTTGTCAGCTTATGCCTCCATGGTGAGCTTTTTTTTTTCTCACCTGTGGATTCGGATATTTTATCCGAATGGACTTTTTGGTTGCTGTTCTTTGTTTGTTTCTCTCACTCAGCCCCCTTCCCCTCCCTCCCCCCTTCCCTTCTTCCTTTTCAGGTACTCGGACTTTATGCTACCACTGTGATTGTTTATTATGTTGGTTTACAAGGTTGTGGGGGCGCTTGCTTCTCTCTTTAGGTTATTATGAGTATCACACTAGTGTCCCATAATGTTAATGGGCTTAATTCCCCTGTAAGAGAGCTATGGTGTGGAAACAACTGGCCAAACAGCACCACCATGTGATATGTCTCCAGGAAACCCATCTCTTGGAGCATGATAATTTTAGGATGAAGTCCACTCTCTACCCTCACCGCTTTTTTGCAGGGAGTGGTATGAAAAAGGCAGGGGTTGCTATTTTTGTTCATCACTCCGTGACTTTCCAGCTAGTACGTGTGATTCCAGATCAGGAGGGCAGGTCATTGCTACTACTATGCCTAATTAATAATGGACCTTACACTATAGCATCAGTCTATGGTCCTAACTCTGGACAGCTCAAATTTATGAGAACCCTATTGCAGACCGTGGATCGTATCCAGCATGGACATAAGCTGATTGCTGGGGACTTCAACATTCCCATGTCCAAAATATGGGATTGCTCCGCTCCCTCATCTTCTAGAGGTGAAGCTGGTTCGTACCCACGGTCTGCATGATATATGGAGGTACCTATACTGTAGTGAAAAGGACTATACCTATATGTCCCCGAGGCATGCCACATACAGCAGAATAGACTACATTTTGGTAGATGACGTGGCCTTACCCCATTGTAATACTGCCACTGTGGGGAGCATCTCATGGTCGGACCATGCCCCTGTCACCGTTTCATTGACCGACCCACTGGCTATTCGACCGCCCTCCCACGTGAAATAATAAAAAAAAAATGCGTGGGGCTCCGCGCAATTTCTATGTCTAGCCAGGTACAGCTAAGCAGCTGGGGGCTGGAATCCACAGCGCAGGGATGCCCAAGCTTTCTGGGCACCCCCCGCTGCAAATTGCAGCCCGCAGCCGCCCCAGAAGATGGCGCGTTCATTGAAGCGCCATCCTTTGGCGCTGAACCCCGCTCTTCCAGCGGCCCTGGTGGTGGTGGTACGCTGGGTAATAAAGGGGTTAATACCAGCTTTGTTATACAAGCTGGTATTAAGCCCAAGATTCTTAATGTCAGGCCACGTTTGACCCAGCCACTAAGAATCTCCAATAAAGGGTTAAAAAAACACAACACAGAGAAAAAATTTTATTTGAAATAAAAAAAAAAGCCATTAGGGACTCCATCTTTAATTAAAAAAATCCTCTTCCGTCCGACGTAGTCCAAAACGCGATGTCCTCTCTGCTACATCCCCTGTGCATAGATAGATGTCTATGCACAGGGAATGAGCAGACTGAGAACAATCTCAGCACTGCTACATCATGTCTGTGAGCAGGCGGGCTCTAGGACCCTGGAGCTGCACAGAGCAGACAGCTGGACTCGGCTCACAAAGAAACAGCAGTTACTTTGCGAGTTTCCCTGCTATCACTGGCACAGTAGCCGAGTCTAATGCAAACAATGGCAATCCTAGTTTTGTCAGCGTTTCTGACAAAACTAGGATTGATATTGATTTGCATTGGACTCGTGCGAGTAATCACTGGGAAACTCGCAGAGTACAGAGTCCTGCGAGTCCCTTACTACTCGCCGAGTAACGAGTCCTAGTGAGTAGATTCGCCCATCCCTAGTCCTTTTTAGATAGGGCCATTCTCCCAAAGGTTTCCCCATCTCAACTAGATTTTTTGAATGCTCCTGTACTGTGTTCTGAAATCTCGCAGATCATTAGGGATTCAAAGAAAAACTCGGCCCCGGGTCCTGATGGCTTTTCTTTCCCTTACTATTCTCACTTTCTACCTATACTTTGTCCTTACCTCAAAAGATTGTTTGACTTTTGGGCCTCTTCGGGATCTATCAAACGTGAAGGTTTGGAGGCCGCCATAGCCACTCTGCCTAAACCTGGGAAGTCCCCTACATCCCCTGGGAACTTTCGCCTAATTGCTCTGCTGAATGCAGATTTAAAAAGCTATGCTAAAATTTGGGCCAATCGTCTTCTTGCTATTCTACCTTCTCTAATTCACCCTGATCAGGTTGGGTTTGTGCTGGGCAGGCAGACAAGGGATGGCACGAGACAGTTAGTCGACCTGTTGAGCGTGGTGGAGGGGGGTCGCCTCCCCAGTGTATTCCTGTCGCTTGATGCTGAAAAAGCTTTTGACAGGGTGCACTGGGGCTATTTGGAGAGTACCTTGCTCAAATTTGGCCTCACTGGTCCTATTTTCTCTGCCATCATGGCTTTATATTCTAATCCGAACGCCTCGGTGCGTGCCTCGGGGTTTAAATCCCGGGCCTTTACTATTTCCAATGGTACTCGCCAGGGCTGCCCCCTCTCCCCGCTGGTCTTCGCGTTGATTATGGAACCTCTGGCTGCTATTGCTCAGCAGTCTCCAGACATTAAAGGCATCCCCGTTGGAACTGCTGAATTCAAAATTGGTCTGTATGCAGACGATGTTGTATTTACCTGCACTGATCCCCTGCGTTCGCTGGCTGCGATCTCCTCTCTCCTGCATGACTTCTCTGCGGTCTCGTATTACAAGCTCAACCTGACCAAATCCACGTTATTCCCTCTCTTTCTATCACTTAACCTCCAATCTACTATCCAATCCACCTATAACTTCCTCTGGGCTCCCTTAGGTTTTACGTATTTAGGGATTAAATTGACACGCCTGGCGGACATAACACGATTGAACTGTGAGGCAACTGCTGCGGACTTGCGAGCTACTATCCAAAAATTTACTGATACCCCCCTTTCGTGAATGGCGCGCATTCAGACGGCCAAGATGATGCTCCTCCCCAAGTTAATTTACCTATTCAGATGTTTGCCCTTAACTATACCTGCGAAGCGCATTTCCCTCTTTCAGTCTATATTAGATTCCTTCATATGGAATGGTAAGCCACATAGAATCAAACATCGTTGGATGGTTCTCCCGTATTCTAAAGGTGGTTTGGGAGCTCCCAACCTAGCAATATATCATAAAGCTGCGATGCTTGAACCACTTTAATTGTGGTGGGAGGAGGCCTCACATTTGCCTTGGCTTATCATTGAATCATATTTTGCCCCACAAGGCTCTCTTAGGCGATTGATGGAAATGTCGTTCTTGCAGTCCCGCTGTAGGGGAACACTTCTTCATACTATGATCTCAGCTTCCAAGCTTTGGGCTACAGCGGGTCCCTCAGTATTCCCTTACATGGCTAGATATATATCCCTGGATGTTATGTCGGAAATAATCCCCAATATATCTTTACAACAACTGAAAAAGTGCAACCTCTTGCATATAGTGGATTTGTTTGGTCCATCGGGTTTACGTTCCTTTGGTGAACTTCAGTCTCGGTTCTCCCTACCAAACTCGTCGTTCTACACCTTCCTACAGTTATCAAGCTGCTTACGCAACTTCCTGAATTTTCATGAGCCCCCAGTGGTTGGAGATTCCCCGGGTGACCGATTTTTTTAAGCCCGGCACTCATAGCTCTCACGGGGTTTCAGTGCTGTATGCCTCACTGCTACTCCATGAGGTCCCCCATAAACTCCCGTTCATGTTATCTTGGGAGTCCCTTCTATCCTTTTCGGCTACACATGAGGACTGGTCCCTTGCCTTGTCCCACCCGAAAAAATTTTCTTCTTGTCTGGGACACATGGAGCAGGCGAGAAAGATTCTATTACAATGGTATTTGACCCCCGCACGCATGGCCCGGCTCCATCTCTCCTCATCTGCCTCCTGCTGGAGGGGTTGTGGTATGTCGGGTTCCCTAGCACATGTGTGGTGGGAATGCCCTCTCATCAAGCCCTTCTGGGTTCAGGTAGAAAAGCTCCTATGTGAGATTACTCGTCTGCCCCTGATACTGTCAGGCCCGCTCGCGCTCCTGGGTATATCTCTTTCAGAAGTTCCCTCCCCTTTGCAGCCTATTGTGTTTAATATTCTGGTTGCTGCTAGACTATGCCTGGCGGCGCATTGGAAGTCACCGGGATTGCCATCTAGAGAAGAGTTGATTTCTAGACTTAATCTCCACTACTGCTACGAATCTCTCTCTGCGCCCTCTCTTTCTAAAAAGAACAAGGTTCTTACGTGGTGGGACCCCTGGACTTCCTCTGCCCTCGCCTCGGATATTCATACCCATCTTTTACAGTGAACCATTGCACTTGTTATAATTTTGTGAAATCGTGGTCTTGTGTTGAACTTATTTGAACTCATTTACATACTGTATCATCATTGTCTGTACCTGAATTGGTCCCTCTCCCCCCCCCTTTTCCTTCCTTTCTTTTGTATGTTCCCCGAAGGGCTGTTCAGACCCTCATTTGTTTGGTCTTGTATATTATGATTAATGTTCAATAAAAAGTTAATTGGTAAAAAAAAAAAAAGGAGGCTGTACTTGGTATCATTTTTTCTCTTCAGTTAACCATGGTTATCTCTAAAGAAACACATGCAGCCATCATTGCACTGCACAAAAATGGCCTAACAGGGAAGAGTATCGCAGCTAGAAAGATTGCACCTCAGTCAACAATCTATCGCATCATCAAGAACTTCAAGGAGAGAGCTTCCATTGTTGTCAAAAAGGCTCCAGGGCGCCCAAGAAAGACCAGCAAGCGCCAGGACCATATCTTAAAACTGTTACAGCTGCGGGATCGGACTACCAGCAGTGCCGAGCTTGCTCAGGAATGGCAGCAGGCTGGTGTGAGTGCTTCTGCACGCACTGTGAGGCGGAGACTCTTTGAGCAAGGCCTGGTTTCAAGAAGGGCAGCAAAGAAGCCACTTCTCTCCAGAAAAAACATCAGGGACCGACTGATATTCTGCAAAAGGTTCAGGGAGTGGACTGCTGAGGACTGGGGTAAAGTCATTTTCTCTGATGAATCCCCTTTTCTATTGTTTGGGACATCTGGAAAACCGCTTATTCGGAGAAGAGGTGAGCGCTACCACCAGTCTTGTCTCATGCCAACTGTAAAGCATCCTGAAACCATTCATGTGTGGGGTTGCTTCTCAGCCAAGGGAATCGGCTCACTTACAGTCTTGCCTAAAAACACAGCCATGAGTAAAGAAGGGTACCAGAATGTCCTCCAAGAACAACTTCTCCCAACTGTCCAAGAGCAGTTTGGCGCCCAACAATGCCTTTTACAGCATGATGGAGCACCTTGCCATAAAGCAAAGGTGATAACTAAATGGCTCAGGGAACAAAACATAGAGATTTTGGGTCCATGGCCTGGAAACTCCCCAGATCTTAATCCCATTGAGAACTTGTGGTGAATCATCAAGAGACAGTGGACAAACAAAAACCAACAAATTCTGCCAAAATGCAAGCATTGATTATGCAAGAATGGACTGCTATCAGTCAGGATTTGGTCCAGAAGTTGATTGAAAGCATGCCAGGGAGAATTGCAGAGGTCCTGAAGAAGAAGGGTCAACACTGCAAATATTGACTTGCTGCATTAACTCATTCTAACTGTCAATATAACCTTTTGGTACTCATAATATGATTGCAATTATATTTCTGTATGTGATATAAACATCAGACAAACACAAATAAAAATGAGAGGGCAGCAAATCATGTGAAAATATAATTTTGGTGTCATTTTCAAAACTTTTGGCCATGACTGTACACACACTCTCATATACACACTCACTCTCTCATACACACTCACTTTAACGATGCAGGGGTGCAGGGGACCGCGGCTTTATTATGACTTCCTGCACCCACTCTGACAAGCTCCTTGACTCAGCTAGATCAATGGAAGCCGGCTAGCCAATCAGAAACCCCGGGTGACGTTATACGCCGACGTCACTCGCAGGTCTGATTGGTCCGCTGGCTTCCATTGGTCTAGCTGAATCAAGGAGCTTGTCGGAGTGGGCACAGGAAGTCATAATAAAGCCGCGGTCCCCTGCACCTTGTCCACGGTGCCGTAGGCCGCACTGTGAAGCCCCAGGGGCCGCATGTGGCCCTCGGGGCGCGTGTTTGAGACCCTTGCCTTAGATAGTGAATAAACTGCAGTGTGTATTTATCATTTCATCATAATCCTAATGAGCATTAAGAATTCATGTGTAAGTAGGTAAAGAACAGGTAGTAATCTTTTTTTGCGTTGTATATTAGTATGTTAATTTGCTAAAAAAGTGATTAAACAATAAGAAATTTTTGGAAACCATGGTGTTTGAGAGATATGCAGTAAGTAAGCAAGGATTTCGCCAGCCTTAAGAAATGTCTTTCAGAGCTTGGGACAGGATGGATAGTGCTGATTGGCTAATGGTGATCTCATGCCTATGCCAATTACATCCTGCACAGACAGCTCATTTACATCTAAAAGTGGCTGAACATTCAGAGGCCCAATCAATTGAAAATCTATGGCTAAAAAATGACTGTGAATCATGCAAAGTTATTTCCTACAAGCAGTGGAACAATAGTGACTGTGTTTTCACCCAAACATTTGAACTTCTCACTTTTGGCAGAAACAAAGAGAGGATCTGTCAAAAAAAAAAATCTCTTTTTCTGCTAAATTGCAAATTCGGCTACAGCAAAATAATAAGAAGAAGAAGCTGATATAACATCATACTTACCATGTGTAAGGTAAAGAATATTTATACCGTGTTAGCCAGTAGATAGAAAAATATATTGCAATCTGAGAGTCCTCAGTGGTTGATACCTTTTAATGGCTAACTGAAAAGATGGTAAACATAGCAAGCTTTCGAGACGACTCAGGTCTCTTCTTCAGGCTGAAAATGACACAAATTCTGAAGACACATACATTTATACATAAGCAATAGAGGGAAAAAAAAAAAAAAAAAAAAAAAAAAAAAAGGAAGGGGAAAGAAGAGAACAGAAAAAAAAAAAAGGCAAAACAGTGTTATATGCTCTGGTGGATATGACAGGTGACGCAAAGCAGAGTCGGGTAGGGAGGGGTGGAGGAGCAGGGACACAGAAAGCAGATTTCTAAGATAAGCGGAACCAATTGTATTAGGTAGATGGTTAGTAACCCATGGAGACCTGAAATTACTTAGTTAAGTTCTTCAGAGCAGATTAAGTGAGAGAGTTCACAGAAGTGTCAGGAGTTCATTGTCCTATGATTTCAGTGTGTAGCAAGCTGTCTCCAAATGCACTTTCATTTTATATATAAAATGCATGAATCTGCTATCCCCAAATGTCCGTTCATTTTACATAGAATCCCATAAATCCATGTGAAATATTTAGTCCGGTTTCGAGTGTGTTGAAGGTTGTTATCAATTTGTATTCCCAAATTCTTCTCTCTCTCTGAGATTTGAAGTTACTCTTTAAGATGAGCAGCCTCATATCGGATTCAGTGTTGTGCTCAGAGCTGCAAAAATGCTTTGCTACAGGTAGATCCATCCGCTTTTCTTTTATTGAGTGGCGATGAGAATTCATTCTTGTTCTGAATTGTAATCCGGTCTCACCTACGTACATGCCACCTGTTGGGCATTTGGTACATATGATTAGATACACCACATTGCTTGTAGTGCAGCTAAAGTTACCTGGGATCTTGTAGTCCTGATCTGTCCCAGGAATCCTTATCTTGTCAGTTGTCATTATAGATGAACAGGTTTTGCACTTCTCTTGGTTGCAGGGAAAGGTTCCTGTTGCTGCTGGAGAGGACAGGGCGCTTCTCACAATTATGTTTTTTAGATTCGGAGGTTGTCTAAAACACAAGAGTGGGGGATCCGGAAATATTGATTTTAGTCGGGCATCTTTTTGTAGGAGTGGTTGCAGTTTCCGTGCAGCTCCTCTTAGCACCTCCAGACTTGGATTGTAGGTGACTACAAGAGGAACTCTGTTGTTTTCTTCTCTAGTTCTGTAATGTAGGAGATGATTCCTTGATATTCTGGTGGCTCTTGTAATCTGGTTCTCGATTGTTCTTGGATGGTAGCCCTGGTTCAAAAAGGTCTTTCTGAGGTCCTCAAGGTGACTGTCTCTGTCTGTAGGGTTGGAACATATCCGATTGTATCTGATGGCCTGGCTGTACACAATAGAGTTTTTTATGTGCTTTGGATGAAAGCTGTCCCATCGGAGATATGTTGGACGGTCAATTGGTTTCCGGTACAAGGATGTCTCTAATTCATTGTTCTGTAGCTTAATGATGGTGTCCAGAAAGCTGACTTCAGTGCAGGAGTAGTTGAGTGTTAAGTTAATGGTGGGGTGAAATTGATTAAAGTGTTCGTGGAACATCTTCAGCTGTTGCTCAGACTCCGTCCAGATGATCAAGATGTCATCAATATAACGGTAGTAGGCCAGAGGCCTGATAGGGCAAGAGGATAAAAAGTCACCTTCAAGCTTGGCCATGAAAAGGTTTGCATATTGTGGTGCCATTTTGCTCCCCATTGCTGTCCCAGTCTCCTGTAAATATATGTTGTCGTCAAATCTAAAGTAATTGTGCGTGAGGATGAATTTTGTGAGTTCTACCACAGAGTCAGCATCAATCCCTGTGTTCTCCAGGAAGGTTTTGCAGGCATTTAATCCATCCTGGTGTGGGATGTTGCTGTACAAAGATTCCACATCCATGGTGGCGAGGATGGTTCCTTCTGGTAGAGGACCTATTGCTGACAGTTTATTCAATAGGTCAGTTGTGTCCTGAATGTAGCTGGGTGTCTCTTTTACCAGGGGTTTGAGAACACCCTCTATCCACCCAGAAATTTGTTCGGTGAGGGTGCCCACACATGAAATGATTGGTCTCCCTGGATTTCCTGGTTTGTGAATTTTGGGAAGCATGTAGAATGTGCCTGTTGTTGGATTTACTGGTAGAAGGTCATCAGCTCTTACAGATACGTCAGGTAGACAAGAAACCAGCTTTTTTAATTCCTTGTAATAGTCCTGTGTGGGGTCAGACTGCAATTTCTTGTAGTAACGTGTGTCCGTCAGTTGTCTGTTTGCTTCCTTCAGGTAGTCAGATTTGTTCATCATGACTATTGCACCACCCTTGTCTGCAGGTTTAATGATGATTTCTTTGTTGGTTTTCAAGGACCGTACGGCCCTTCTCTCCTGGGCATTGATATTGGATGGTGGACTCTTGTGTGTATCTAAAATAGTGGATTTTACCAAATGTCTGAAAGTGTCTATATAGTTGTTCAAGTGTGAGTTACGCTTAAGATCAGGAGTCCAGTCTGACCTTTTCTTTTTGGTTGTCGGGATCCTTGTTCCTTCGGCCCAGTTGAGTTCGGAATCCTCTTTGTCGCTGAAAAATTCCCTTAGGCGTAATCTCCTGAAGTAATCCTCCATGTCGCTGCACAGTTCAATTTTATCCAGAGCTTTAGTAGGACAAAAGGAGAGTCCCCTAGAAAGCACAGAAAGTTCCAACTTGTTGGGTTTGTAATCCGAAAGGTTGATGACACAATTAGATGCTTTCTGACAGGAGGAGTTGTCCCAGTTGTCAGGATGTGTCTTTGTTTTGTTTGTATTGAGTCCTGAATTGATGCGCAGTCTGTGTAATTTCTTTTCCTTGTTCTGAATCAGACGAGTTTGTAATTTATGGTAAAATTGTTGTAGATTATGTTCCATGGCTTCTGTAAGTGTGTCCTTCCATGTTTCCAATTCACCCTGGATCTTACTTTTGATGTTGTAGTAGACATGCAAAAGGTGGTTCCTTAGTCTCTCCGAGGTCCTGTGGCAAAGGTTTCGTGCATACTGAGTATTATAGGTGTGCAGAAGTGGATTTGTAATCCAGAGTCCTTTGGGAATCAGATTCTCCTTCTTACATTTGGAAAGAAAGAATATGTCACTGTCCAGTTGTGCACGTTTCTTCAGAAGTGTCTTTAAATCCATAAAGATTCGGTACATTCCGGTATCCTCCATTTTGATAAGGTAAAGAATATTTATACCGTGTTAGCCAGTAGATAGAAAAATATATTGCAATCTGAGAGTCCTCAGTGGTTGATACCTTTTAATGGCTAACTGAAAAGATGGTAAACATAGCAAGCTTTCGAGACGACTCAGGTCTCTTCTTCAGGCTGAAAATGACACAAATTCTGAAGACACATACATTTATACATAAGCAATAGAGGGAAAAAAAAAAAAAAAAAAAAAAAAAAAAGGAAGGGGAAAGAAGAGAACAGAAAAAAAAAAAGGCAAAACAGTGTTATATGCTCTGGTGGATATGACAGGTGACGCAAAGCAGAGTCGGGTAGGGAGGGGTGGAGGAGCAGGGACACAGAAAGCAGATTTCTAAGATAAGCGGAACCAATTGTATTAGGTAGATGGTTAGTAACCCATGGAGACCTGAAATTACTTAGTTAAGTTCTTCAGAGCAGATTAAGTGAGAGAGTTCACAGAAGTGTCAGGAGTTCATTGTCCTATGATTTCAGTGTGTAGCAAGCTGTCTCCAAATGCACTTTCATTTTATATATAAAATGCATGAATCTGCTATCCCCAAATGTCCGTTCATTTTACATAGAATCCCATAAATCCATGTGAAATATTTAGTCCGGTTTCGAGTGTGTTGAAGGTTGTTATCAATTTGTATTCCCAAAACCGGACTAAATATTTCACATGGATTTATGGGATTCTATGTAAAATGAACGGACATTTGGGGATAGCAGATTCATGCATTTTATATATAAAATGAAAGTGCATTTGGAGACAGCTTGCTACACACTGAAATCATAGGACAATGAACTCCTGACACTTCTGTGAACTCTCTCACTTAATCTGCTCTGAAGAACTTAACTAAGTAATTTCAGGTCTCCATGGGTTACTAACCATCTACCTAATACAATTGGTTCCGCTTATCTTAGAAATCTGCTTTCTGTGTCCCTGCTCCTCCACCCCTCCCTACCCGACTCTGCTTTGCGTCACCTGTCATATCCACCAGAGCATATAACACTGTTTTGCCTTTTTTTTTTTTCTGTTCTCTTCTTTCCCCTTCCTTTTTTTTTTTTTTTTTTTTTTTTTTTTCCCTCTATTGCTTATGTATAAATGTATGTGTCTTCAGAATTTGTGTCATTTTCAGCCTGAAGAAGAGACCTGAGTCGTCTCGAAAGCTTGCTATGTTTACCATCTTTTCAGTTAGCCATTAAAAGGTATCAACCACTGAGGACTCTCAGATTGCAATATATTTTACCATGTGTAGAAATCTTCAGCTTATCAGCACCTGTACCATCAATGATTATTTGTCAATGCATTTCTACTTATATAATACTAGCTGTGAGCCCGATGCAAATGCATCGGGATTCTAGAACGTGCGTTAATTAGATTATAGTAGGTATATATTTGTTTTTATTTTTTTTTTTTTTTTTTTTTATTGTAATATTTTTTGAATAAGTTAATGTTATGAATATTTAATGTATTTGTTTTATTTTATTAGAATGAGTTAATGTTATGAATTTTTATATGTAATATTTTTTTATTATTTATTATTGTATTATTGTAATTAATTATTATTGAATATTTTTATGAATTTTTTTTTTTTTTTTTTTTTTTTTTTTATGTGAGTAATTTGATTTTGTTAGAATTAGTTAATGTTATTAATATTTTAATTATATATATTTTTATTGTGTTTTTTATTTTTTTAATTTTGATTTATTTTATTATTAGTTGATATTTTTATTATTTGTATATGAATTTTTTTTTTTAATTAAATTTATTTGTATTAGATTTTTTTTTTATTTTAATTAGTAAATGTAATTAATATATTAATTTTATATATTAATATAATTTTTTTTATTTTTTATTATTATTTTTTATTTTATTATGTATTATTTATATATTTTTTTTTTTTTTTTTTTAGTTTTTTTATTATTAAATTTATTTATTATTTGTTATTTTCAGTGAATTTATTAGTATTTTAAAATATTTTTATGTGTATTTATTTATTTATTTTAATTGTCTGTAAATGTAGTGAATTTTTGGCATTGAGAAACATGGATGAATGAGGGGCGAATGTGATTGGCTGTATTGGAATAGTAAAAGTGTGAGTTCCCATTGATAAAAAAAGTATGAATGAGCCTTGAATGTCATTGGTTGTTGTGTATTTGAATGTGATTGGTGCGATTTGGATCCGTGGGCGGGGCCTCCAGAAACTCGCGGCGGCCATGTTTATTCTTCAGTGAGCGAAGTGGACCGAAGAGGGAACATGGAAGATCCGGAGCTCGGTGTAGGAAGAAAGAAGACCGCCGGATGGAAGACTCGTGGGCCGGCCTGAAGGAAGAGGATGGCTGGGCCGGAGGGAGGAGTGGAGCTGGACCGGAGGAAGCAGATGTCATGAAGACAGGTAAGTGATCTACGGCGTCGGCGGGGGGGGGAGTGCGGACATAATGGGGGGGGTGTTAGGAGATATTGGGGGGGTGCGGACATATTGGGGGGGAGAGTACATATTTGGGGGGGGGGTGCGGACATAGTGGGTGGTTTTGGGGGGGAGAGGAGATATTGTGGGGGGGTGCGGACATAAGGGGGGGGTGCGCGGACATATTGTGAGGGGGGGTGAGCAGATATGGGAGGGGTCTGCGGACATAATGGGGGGTGTGCGGACATAATGGTGGGTTGATGCGGACATTGCGGGGCTGGGTATCGGGGCTGGGGGGCGGTGGTAGGGTGTGGATGGGGGGTGGCGGCGGAGGTGTGCGGGCAGTGAGGGGGGGATCAGTGCGGCGTAGTGGGTGTGCTGTGCTGGGGGACGGTGCGGGGCTGTGGATCGGGGCTGGGGGGAGGCAGAGGGGGCAGCTCCATCGTAGCAGGTGGGCTGCGGGGAGAGGAGGCGGCTGCGCGGCCTCCGCTCCATGGTCCCCGGGCGAGATGCGGGGAGCGGAGTCGGCTGCGCGGCCTCCGCTCCATGGTCCCCGGGCGAGATGCGGGGAGCGGAGGCGGCTGCGGGCGAGATGCGGGGAGCGGAGGCGGCTGCGGCTGCGCCGCCTCCGCTCCATGTTCCCCGGGCCAGATGCGGGGAGCGGAGGCGGCTGCGGGCGAGATGCGGGGAGCGGAGGCGGCTGCGGCTGCGCCGCCTCCGCTCCATGGTCCCCGGGCGAGATGCGGGGAGCGGAGGCAGCGCGGGCGGCATCGGCGGGGTGTGGGTGAGCTGAGGGGGGGATCTGTGTGGCGTTGTGGGTGTGCGGTGCTGGGGGGCGGTGCGGGGCTGTGGATCAGGGCTGGGGGGGAGGCAGAGGGGGCAGCTCCATGGCGGGCAAAAGCGCGGGCGGCATCGGCGGGGTGTGGGTGGGCAATGGCGGGCAATGTCTCGCAATGCCGGCTACGCGGGCAATGCTTCGGCGTGTGCCTGAGCCTCGCAATGGCCGCTGCCGGAAGTAGCGCCGGAAGGGGCAAAAAAGCGATTCGCGATTATATAATAGACTAGCTGTGAGCCCGATGCGATTGCATCGGGATTCTAGAATCTGTGTATAGGGCATTGCTCGGGCTGCTGCAACGACTCCCAACGCCCCCTTGGCGGGCATTGCGAGTGAGTCGCGTGGGCGATGCGCGCCCACGAACAAAGCCAAGGAGGTAGCGGCGTGTGCGAGGGAAGTCGCTACGGCAATTATATAATAGATTATCAGTATTGCATCGGGATTCTAGAATCTGTGTATAGGGCATTGCTCGGGCTGCTGCAACGACTCCCAACGCCCCCTTCGCGGGCATTGCGAGTGAGTCGCGTGGGCGATGCGCGTCAACGAACAAAGCCACGGAGTAGCGGCGTATGCGAGGGAAGTCGCTACAGCAATTATATAATAGATTATCAGTATGTAATATATAATTTCCCTAACGCACTTCCGTAAGTTTCGGCGCTGTTTCCGTCGTTGTGGGCGTGGGCGCAGCGCCCACGCGACCTGTGAAGCATTGCCGGCGCCACTGATTCGCTAAGCCTCACTCGCAATGGCCGCCAAGCGGCCGTTGCGAGTCCTTGCAGAATAGGCGCGACTCACTAATTTATACATAATCACATACATAATACTGATAATTCCTATATAATCACATATATATATATAGATGGCGGGCCGATTCGAAAGAATCTGGTAGTCTAGAATCCATATATAGTATATTTACTAATAGGGGAGTGGGGTGAAATGAATTGTGTGTATACAGGTGGCTCAGTGGTTAGCAGTGAGTGGGGTGGCTCAGTGGTTAGCAGTGAGTGCGGTAGCTCAGTGGTTAGCAGCGAGTGCGGTGGCTCAGTGGTTAACAGTGAGTGCGGTGGCTCAGTGGTTAGCAGTGAGTGCGGTGAGATTGGTGAGCACAGTGGCGTGGGCAGAGTGCTGAGTGCAGCGCTGTGGGCAGAGTGGTCAGCACACACATACATACATACACACACACAGACACTTCGCTATAGTTATCACCGACCCTACGTCTTCCCTGCCGGCTGGATACAGAGTTGACATGTCGGCGCCCGCGGACGACTGGATCCAATATGGCGTCCGGGAAGTTTGGCGAAACTTTTTGGACGCGATATTTGATCGAGTAGTTCGGGGGCGGCGACATGTCGGTGATGCAGGGCCGGTGGTAAGTATAGCGGAGTATGTGTGTGTGTGTGTGTATGTGTGCGGAGAAAGTGAGTGAAGTGCGGAGAAAGTGAGGTGTGGTGATGTGGCCCCTGGCCGGGTGCATCACACGGGTTATCAATGCAGGTCTGTGTTCACATGGGCCGGTTTTTGTGATTGTGTGTGGTGTGTGAAACCTGTCCGATGTACAGGGAGTTAACAGCTGAAGGGTTTTCATGAGCTGAGTAAAACAGCTGAGTGTGAGTGCTGAAGATCCGATACATTCATGAGCCTAATGAGCGGCTGAACCTGTGGGGATGAGTGCTTTGCTGTGCGGAGAAAGTGAGGTGTGGTGATGTGGCCCCTGGCCAGGTGTGCATCACACGGGTTATAAATGCAGGTCTGTGTTCACATGGGCCGGTTTTCGTGATTGTGTGTGGTGTGTGAAACCTGTCCGATGTACAGGGGGTTAACAGCTGAAGGGTTTTCATGAGCTGAGTAAAACAGCTGAGTGTGAGTGCTGAAGATCCGATACATTCATGAGCCTAATGAGCGGCTGAACCTGTGGGGATGAGTGCTTTGCTGTGCGGAGAAAGTGAGGTGTGGTGATGTGGCCCCTGGCCAGGTGCATCACACGGGTTATCAATGCAGGTCTGTGTTCACATGGGCCGGTTTTCGTGATTGTGTGTGGTGTGTGAAACCTGTCCGATGTACAGGGGGTTAACAGCTGAAGGGTTTTCATGAGCTGAGTAAAACCGCTGAGTGTGAATGCTGAAGATCCGATATATTCATGAGCCTAATGAGCGGCTGAACCTGTGGGGATGAGTGCTTTGCTGTGCGGAGAAAGTGAGGTGTGGTGATGTGACCCCTGGCCGGGTGCATCACACGGATTATCAATGCAGGTCTGTGTTCACATGGGCCGGTTTTTGTGATTGTGTGTGGTGTGTGAAACCTGTCCGATGTACAGGGAGTTAACAGCTGAAGGGTTTTCATGAGCTGAGTAAAACAGCTGAGTGTGAGTGCTGAAGATCCGATACATTCATGAGCCTAATGAGCGGCTGAACCTGTGGGGATGAGTGCTTTGCTGTGCGGAGAAAGTGAGGTGTGGTGATGTGGCCCCTGGCCGGGTGCATCACACGGGTTATAAATGCAGGTCTGTGTTCACATGGGCCGGTTTTCGTGATTGTGTGTGGTGTGTGAAACCTGTCCGATGTACAGGGGGTTAACAGCTGAAGGGTTTTCATGAGCTGAGTAAAACAGCTGAGTGTGAGTGCTGAAGATCCGATACATTCATGAGCCTAATGAGCGGCTGAACCTGTGGGGATGAGTGCTTTGCTGTGTGGAGAAAGTGAGGTGTGGTGATGTGGCCCCTGGCCGGGTGTATCACAGGGGTTTTCAATGCAGGTCTGTGTTCACATGGGCCGGTTTTCGTGATGTGTGTGGTGTGTGAAACCTGTCCGATGTACAGGGGGTTAACAGCTGAAGGGTTTTCATGAGCTGAGTAAAACCGCTGAGTGTGAGTGCTGAAGATCTGATACATTCATGAGCCTAATGAGCGGCTGAACCTGTGGGGATGAGTGCTTTGCTGTGCGGAGAAAGTGAGGTGTGGTGATGTGGCCCCTGGCCGGGTGCATCACACGGGTTATCAATGCAGGTCTGTGTTCACATGGGCCGGTTTTCGTGATTGTGTGTGGTGTGTGAAACCTGTCCGATGTACAGGGGTTAACAGCTGAAGGGTTTTCATGAGCTGAGTAAAACCGCTGAGTGTGAGTGCTGAAGATCCGATACATTCATGAGCCTAATGAGCGGCTGAACCTGTGGGGATGAGTGCTTTGCTGTGCGGAGAAAGTGAGGTGTGGTGATGTGACCCCTGGCCGGGTGCATCACACGGATTATCAATGCAGGTCTGTGTTCACATGGGCCGGTTTTCGTGATTGTGTGTGGTGTGTGAAACCTGTCCGATGTACAGGGGGTTAACAGCTGAAGGGTTTTCATGAGCTAAGTAAAACAGCTGTGAGTGAGCAGGCTGGATAGGAACCTGCCAGGTGTCTGAGTGAGGAGAGGACGATGGAATTCAGAAGTGCAGAGCACTTGAGGAGATGCTGGAAGTGATCCGTCCCCAGTGGGTAAGTGATGGGAGCCTGCCTGCCAGCGTGGTGGTGGTGGTGGTGGTGGTTTACACGTTCATTGCTCGCAATGCCCGCGTTGCGGGCATTGCTTCGCGTGTCCGGACAGAGTCCTGGAGAAAGTGCAAAGCTACGCGCACCAAGCCACAGGAAGTAGCGCCGGTCGCGACGGAAGTCAGCTACGGCAATTATATAATAGAAATGTATTGTATTTAAGATTTAAATATCATGAAGCAATCACTGATATCATGGAGACCAGTCCAAGAAAACACTGTGGGCAGCCGGCTAAAGCGCTCAACACAGTGAATTCCTAGGCGCATTGCCCCCTGGGAATTACAAATATGCAAATAGAGTCTGTGGAACCTCATTTAGGAGTCTCAAACACAGGAGTAGCCAGATATACCTCCAGGGAAGGACCTAGCCATGGGATGGCTCCTTGAGAAGACCATCATAACCAACATATTAAGTTGCCCTTCCAGTCAATATCCAGCTCTTTACGAGTTTAAAGATATGACAAGGGAATACCAAGGCCAGGTATCCATCCACAGACGGTTGTTTTGGGGTGTTGCCCCTCATTAGTGTAGAGTAGGATTCTGATTAGGTGGGAGCAATGCCTAGTAGACAAATATCACAAAGCAATCACTGATCTCAGGGAGACCAGTCCAAGAAAACACTGTGGGCAGTCAGCTAAAGCGCTCAACACAGTGATTTCCTAGGCGCATTGCCCCCTGGGAATTACAAATATGCAAATAGAGTCTGTGGAGCCTCATTTAGGAATCTCAAACACGGGACTAGCCAGATATCCCACCAGGGAAGAATCTAACGTTGTGTTTGAGACTCCTAAAAGAGGCTCCACAGACTCTATTTGCATTTAAGATTTAAATGCATTGAAGATGCATTTATGGTATTTAAGGTATATTTATGGTATTAATGCATTTATGGTATTTAAATGCATTTAAAATGCATTTATGGCATTTCACAGTCTCACTTTCGTACAAAGAAGGCAGAATTGGAATGGACACATAGATATAAATGTGTGTGAAAGAGGTTTAGGTTTCCCTTTTTTGGCCTTTTTTTTACGTAGAAAAAAATCCTGATTTTCATGCTTTTATGTTTGTTTTTCACACATGATTTATTTAATAGAAGACATTATGAATAATAGTCCACACCTGTTCCATTATGTTTGGAAAAATGTCAGTGATACAAAATAAGCATCAAAACGCTGAAAAAAAGCTCCATATATCATGCACTGTAATATTCTGCTAAAGTGTTGATTTTGTGCAAGCAATGCTGTGCGTCAAACCATCCTTAAAAGTGTTTTTTTTCTTACTTTTCAAATTGATTAAGGGAATTTCCCACAATAGTGATGGCTAATTTCTTATCCTGGAGGAAGTGATCTTATTTCCAGGAACCAGCCAATTCTTTTCTCGTAAAGCTGGTTTGTTTGGATCAAATGGAAAAGTTGATTCCGGCCATGGGATAGCGCTGCTTAGCCGTGATTCGGAGGAAGGATATTCAAAAAAAGAATTGCTCATCCAAAGATCTTTATTAGTGATGAGCGAATACTAAAATGCTCGGGTACTCGAAGCTCGGGCCGAGCATCCCGAGATACTCGTGTACTCGGCCCGAGTCCTGAGCCCAATGTTATCCTATGGGAGACCCGAGTATTTTTATGAAATGACTGCCGGCAGCATGTAGAAACCCTAAAAATGTCACAAAAGTCTCAGAAGAGTGCTCAAATGACATGGCAACACCATGGGGAAGACGCCTGGAAGCATTTCTCACTCAAAAGTCACAGCTGTGAACAATCTTGTCCGAGTTTCACGCCAGTTTTACGGAGTCACCAGAAAACCTTCCAAAATGACACCAAAATGAATATTCAGGGTGGAAATGTTAAGGGCACATACCCAATAGTGAGATACAGCTGGTGTATGTTACATTTTGTGGTTACATGAAAGACTTTACGTGAAAACATTGTGCGGCACTCCGATGTCCCTGAGAAGAGACGTACATGAAGCCCTGTCTTGACATATTGTGCCCATTTTGAGGAACTGGATCTATTCTAGTATTTTCCTTTGCCAGGGCAGTCTAAAATTGGGAGGTTCACCAATGCCCCTGGATAGAGACATGCATGAGGGCCTGTAAACCTGAAGTGCCCATTGTAAGGAAGTGGGTGTATTGTAGTATAGCCCTTTGGCAGGGCAGCCAAAAATTGGGAGGCTCCACATTGTCCCTGGATAGAGACGTGCAGGAGGGCCTGTAAACCTGAAGTGGGTGTATTGTAGTATAGCCCTTTGGCAGGGCAGCCAAAAATTGGGAGGCTCCACATTGTCCCTAGATAGAGACGTGCATGAGGGCCTCAAAACATTTTTCCCATTGAAAAGGATCGGGTCTCCTGTCGTTGTAATGCCCATTCTAAAACAATGGGCGAAAAAATTTACCACTGCGGGTATACCTGAAACAACAGCCTAACTATTATAACGGTCATCATGGTGGCACGAGGAGAAGGAGGAGCAGTCCAGCGATTAGCCAAAGTCCAGAAGTGTGTACCCATGGGTGAGTGGAGGTAAATGGCAAATTCCCATAACAAAATTTAAATTCAGTTGTCATTTGTTGGTGGTGTGGTGAATCCTCTTTGTTTTTCAGCAGAGACCGTTTTAGAAGGCAGAGTAGTGGTATGGTGACGCTAATAATGGAGTCATCACCGCTCACCATCTTGGTGGAGTCCTCAAAGTTTTGGAGGACGGTACATAGGTCGGACATCCATCTCCACTCCTCAGGTGTTATGTGTGGAGTTTGACCCATTTCCCGACGGCTTAGGTGATGCAGGTAGTCAACAACTGCCCTCTTCTGCTCACATATCCTGACCAACATGTGCAGAGTTGAATTCCAACGCGTGGGGACATCACACACCAGTCTGTGGGCCGGAAGACGCAAACGGCGCTGAAAGCCGGCAAAGCCAGCTGAAGCAGCAGGTGACTTGCGAAAATGTGCAGACAGACGGCGAACTTTTACCAGCAGTTCAGACAGCTCTGGGTATGACTTTAGAAACCTCTGAACCACCAGGTTGAGCACATGGGCCACGCATGGAACATGCGTCAGCTGGCCTCGCCTCAAAGCTGCCACCAGGTTCCGGCCATTGTCACACACGACCTTTCCTGGCTTTAGGTTCAGAGGTGTGAGCCAGTGATCTGCCTGCTGTTTCAGAGCTGTCCACACCTCTTCTGCATTGTGGGGTTTGTCACCTATGCAGACTAGCTTCAGCACAGCCTGTTGCCGCTTCGCAGAGGCAGTGCTGCAGTGCTTCCAGCTTGGGACTGGTGTGGAGGGTACAGTGGATGAGGATGCGCAGGAGGAGGAGGCTGAGGAGCATGACATTCCGGAGCTGTAGAGTGTCGGTGAAACCCTGACAGAGGTAGGGCCTGCTATCCTTGGTGTGGGAAGGACGTGTTCCGTCCCTCGCTCAGACTGGGTCCCAGCCTACACAATATTAACCCAGTGTGCCATCAAGGAGATGTAGCGGCCTTGCCCACAAGCACTTGTCCACGTGTCTGTGGTTAGGTGGACTTTGGCTGAAACAGCGTTGTTCAGGGCACGTGTGATGCTGTTGGACACGTGGTTATGCAATGCGGGGACGGCACATCTGGAGAAATAGTGGCGGCTGGGGACCGAGTAACGTGGGACAGCAGCCGCCATCAGGTCGCGGAATGCTTCCGTCTCCACCAGCCGGAATGGCAACATTTCTAGCGCTATGAGTCGCAAAATGTGAGAATTCAGGACTGTGGCATGTGGGGCGTTGGCAGCGTATTTGCGCCTGCGTTCAAATGTTTGCTGAATGGATAATTGAACGCTGCGCTGGGACAAGGACGTGCTTGATGGTGGTGTTATTTGTGCGTGGGAAACTTCAGGTGCAGGGCCGGAGGCTTGTTTGCGGCCAGCATGGACAGGGGGTTGGCTCGCACGCACAACACGCGAAGACGTAGCAGTGACATCAGGAAGCACCGCTCCTCGACTCTGTTGTACTTCCCACAAAGTCGGGTGCTTGGCTGACATGTGCCTGATCATGCTGGTGGTGGTCAGGCTGCTAGTTTTCGTACCCCTGCTGATACTGGCATGGCAGGTGTTGCAAATGGCCTTTTTAGAGTCTTCTGGAGCCAACTTAAAAAACTCCCAGACTCGGGAAGACCTAACATTTGCACAGGCACCTTGAGTCGTGTTGTTGTTCCGGGGAACGGTTGCCTGCCTTCTGTCTGCGGACACGACCCTGCTTCGTACTGCCTGTTGGGATGCTACGCCTCCCTCCCCCTGTGCACTGCTGGCCTCGCTCTGCATATCGTCCTGCCATGTTGGGTCAGCTACTGGATCATCCACCACGTCGTCTTCCTCTTCCGCACCCTGATCCTCCTCCTGACTTCCTGGAAATTGTGTCTCATCATCGTCCACCCCTTGTTGAGACACGTTGCCAACGTTCCATTCGTGAGAACGTGGCTGCTCAAATATTTGGGCATCTGTACATACCATCTCCTCATCACCCATTTCAACAGGAGCTGGCGAGAGGCCAGATTCTGCGAATGGATACGTGAACAGCTCTTCTGAGTGTCCTAGTGTGGGATCAGTAATGTCCGTGGACGTGTACTCGGCCTGGTGGTAGGAAGGAGTATCAGGTTGGGAAATGTGCGGTGCAGTATCACGGCTACTGACACTTGACCGTGGGGAAGACAGGGTGTTTGTGGAGGTGCACATCTGACTTGAAGCATTATCCGCTATCCAAGTAACAACCTGTTGACACTGGTCTTGGTTCAAGAGCGGTGTACTGCTGCGGGCCCCAAGAATTTGGGACAGGACGTGCAAGCGAGTAGATGTGCCCCTTTGTTGTTGCGAAATTAGTGCTTGCACACGACCTCGGCCTCTGCCTGCACCACCATCACGTCCACTTCCTTGTTCCTTGCCAACGCCCTTGCAAACGCCCTTGCGCATTTTGATCCTGTATACAGCGACAACAGTCTGGTGACTGTTCAGGTCACAGGAGAGTAGGATTTTAGTCCCTAACCTGTATCAAGGTAGTAAGTACAACAGTCTGGTGACTGTTATGATCACAGGAGAGTAGGATTTTAGTCCCTAACTTGTATCAAGGTAGTAAGTACAACAGTCTGGTGACTGTTCAGGTTACAGGAGAGTAGGATTTTAGTCCCTAACCTGTATCAAGCTAGTAAGTACAACAGTCTGGTGACTGTTATGATCACAGGAGAGTAGGATTTTAATCCCTAACCTGTATCAAGGTAGTAAGTACAACAGTCTGTTGACTGTTATGGTCACAGGAGAGAAGGATTTTAGTCCCTAACCTGTATCAAGGTAGTAAGTACAACAGTCTGGTGACTGTTATGGTCACAAGAGAGAAGGATTTTAGTCCCTAACCTGTATCAAGGTAGTAAGTACAACAGTCTGGTGACTGTTCAGGTCACAGGAGAGTAGGATTTTAGTCCCTAACCTGTATCAAGGTAGTAAGTACAACAGTCTGGTGACTGTTATGGTCACAGGAGAGAAGGATTTTAGTCCCTAACCTGTATCAAGGTAGTAAGTACAACAGTCTGGTGACTGCTCAGGTCACAGGAGAGTAGGATTTTAGTCCCTAACCTGTATCAAGGTAGTAAGTACAACAGTCTAGTGACTGTTCAGGTCACAGGACAGAAGGATTTTAGTCCCTAACCTGTATCAAGGTAGTAAGTACAACAGTCTGGTGACTGTTATGGTCACAGGAGAGAAGGATTTTAGTCCCTAACCTGTATCAAGGTAGTAAGTACAACAGTCTGGTGACTGTTCAGGTCACAGGAGAGTAGGATTTTAGTCCCTAACCTGTATCAAGGTAGTAAGTACAACAGTCTGGTGACTGTTATGGTCACAGGAGAGAAGGATTTTAGTCCCTAACCTGTATCAAGGTAGTAAGTACAACAGTCTGGTGACTGTTCAGGTCACAGGAGAGAAGGATTTTAGTCCCTAACCTGTATCAAGGTAGTAAGTACAACAGTCTGGTGACTGTTCAGGTCACAGGAGAGTAGGATTTTAGTCCCTAACCTGTATCAAGGTAGTAAGTACAACAGTCTGGTGACTGTTATGGTCACAGGAGAGAAGGATTTTAGTCCCTAATCTGTATCAAGGTAGTAAGTACAACAGTCTGGTGACTGTTATGGTCACAGGAGAGAAGGATTTTAGTCCCTAACCTGTATCAAGGTAGTAAGTACAACAGTCTGGTGACTGTTATGGTCACAGGAGAGAAGGATTTTAGTCCCTAACCTGTATCAAGGTAGTAAATACAACAGTCTGGTGACTGTTATGGTCACAGGAGAGAAGGATTTTAGTCCCTAACTTGTATCAAGGTAGTAAGTACAACAGTCTGGTGGCTGTTCAGGTCACAGGAGAGTAGGATTTTAGTCCCTAGCCTGTATCAAGGTAGTAAGTACAACAGACTGGTGACTGTTATGGTCACAGGAGAGAAGGATTTTAGTCCCTAACCTGTATCAAGGTAGTAAGTACAACAGCCTGGTGACTGTTATGGTCACAGGAGAGAAGGATTTTAGTCCCTAACCTGTATCAAGGTAGTAAGTACAACAGTCTGGTGACTGTTATGGTCACAGGAGAGAGAAGGATTTTAGTCCCTAACCTGTATCAAGGTAGTAAGTACAACAGTCTGGTGACTGTTATGGTCACAGGAGAGAAGGATTTTAGTCCCTAACCTGTATCCAAGGTAGTAAGTACAACAGTCTGGTGACTGTTATGGTCACAGAAAAGCTTGGATCCCGATCTGGATCACCCTGCCTATATCCTCCTAGACTAGTCCTGAGAAGGACTGTTGTGGTCAGCAGCAGTTTGCAGCCCTGCTTCAGATCTACCTATGAGGGCCGCAAATCTGTCCCTAAGCAGCAGCAGACACTCTCCCTACACTCACTGTCTGGATGGCTGTGTGCAGAGCACAGCGTGGCCGGGTATTATAAAGGCTCGGTGACGCTGTGCAGGCCGGCCAATCACTGCAATGCCACAACTAACAGGGCTGTGGCATTGCAGTGGTCTGCCAGCCAATCCCTGCATGTGGGCTGACTCTCTAAAGTGCGCCAACATGCAGGGATGAGGACCACGAGCACAGCACGAGTATCGCGAGATTACTCGGTGCTCGCCGAGTAGCCCGAGTACAGTGATACTCGTGCGAGTACCGAGCAGCGCAGAGCATACTCGCTCATCACTAATCTTTATTTCTAGTAACTCTCGACGCGTTTGGTGTGCATCAGCACACTTCCTCAGGAGAATGAATTTCATTCTCCTGAGGAAGTGTGCTGATGCACAAAAAAGGCGTCGAGAGTTACTAGAAATAAAAATCTTTGGATGATCAATCCTTTTCTTGATTATCCTTCCTCCGAATCACGGCTAAGCAGCTCTTCCATTTGATCCGAACGAACCCCTCTAAGTAGTTGTGTCTGACTCAACCCAATAAGGTGAGTGGAGCCATATAGTTTCTCCCTTAATTTGATCATACACTGATAAGGCTGGTTTCACATTGCGGGTCAGATCCGATCCGAGGCTGTTAGCATGAACCTGACAGTCCCAGATCAGATCAGCACACAGAACCGGAGGGCTAATATGCCCTCCTGTCCGGTGTGCACCCGGACGCAGCTGCAGCTGCTGATGATTCAGGACCGCAGCTCGCAGGGAGCTAGCCGTGGTCCTGAAACAACTGTGGCGTGCAGCCACAGGTGTCTGGATCCCGGATCCTCCCGGACCCATGGTAGGGAGCACCGATTGCCCCGGATCTGGGAGGATCCGGGAGAATCCGGGAGTAGGCAATTAGAGGAGATATTCTCCTCTCAGACACAAAAACGTTGCAAGCAACGTTTTTCTGTCCATGAGAGAATTCTGAATTCTCCCGGATTGTCCCGGACAGAGAGGAACAGGATGGCAGAGAGCTGCCATCCGGCTTCTATCCGGCCCCATAGGCTACTATGGGGCCAAAATCCGGTCCGGTGCTGTCCGGTTTACACGGACAGCCACGGACCGGATCCAACCCGCAATGTGAAACCGGCCTTAGAGCCTATTGTGCGCTTATCTTTCAGATTTAAAGTGGAAAGATAAATTGAAAGTTGGTTCTCAGTGTTAATATATAATTAATTTGCTTACAAATGCAATTTATAAAATAAACAAATTACAAACACACAATACTAATACACAAAGTTCTTCTAATTCTAGTTCTAGTTCTAGGAATGTCAGCCATCTCTTTCTCTAGATTAGTCTGATTTCCACAGTATAGATCTCTTTGTGATCAGAATGTTATTGCATTTCATACCGTAGCAATATACCAAATCCATTTATGATGTGAATACATCTTTAAACAGGTAAAACTGTGGAGATGCATTGTCATTTATTTGTTTAATGTAAAAGAATTACACAGCATACAAAATACCCTCACTTAGCAATACATAGAAACTAGTTGACTAGATATGATATGTACTATCACAATCATATTCTACTGTAGATATCTTAGGGGAGATTTTGCTAAGTTGTTTAATCCATTCTAAAGATAAACTTTCAGCACGATTTTGCAAGTTAAAGTAAAGGCATGGCCATAATAGGCTGATATCCAAATTAAAAGAATACCTTTAGTACAGAAATCCATTTTGTTGTTCTTCTTTAATCAGTGTTTGAATTTTCAGGTAATGAGGTTTCAGTGCACAGGGTCCGGATTGTGCACTAGGTTTTCTTCTCAATCCCTGGCCCTTCTGCCTGCCTCTGATGTCTTTTTGGTTATTGCTTTTTCAATGACCCCCCTTCCAATTGAAGTTTTGCACCAGTACCATCATTGCTTCGGGCAGCATGTGTACAGATTTATTTCCCAATTTGTCTCCAATAAAATTGAATCAAGTGATGCACATGCACATCTTGAGATCCCGGCTCAATTATTGCTAAATTACATCAATACTTTTGTGTTTCACATCAGACAGTGTGGCGTACGTATTCTCTGATGTATTAGTCCATCATATGGCTACTACGTATGGCGTTCTATAGCTTTGACATTATGATTTTTGACCACCTCATAGGAAAGCACAGTCTGCAAATGGTGCATACACCTGCACCACCAGCACTAGATAAGTAAAAGGAAAAGAGTGGATATATCATGTGTTGAATTCCACTTAGAGCTGTCTGAGTCCAGAGAAGGGAGCGGAGGTGCCCGCCAAGAGTCCCAGGTGCAGGATAAATGCAATCAATCCAGTAGAGGAAGCGGCACTGGCATAAAAACGTCTTTTTTGAAACAAAGTAGGGATGAGCTAGTACCGAAATACTCGCACTCGCTAGACTCGTAACGAGTAGGTCCCGATACTCGCTACTCGTTACGAGTATAGCGAGTACTATAGAAATGAATGGGGAAGCGAGTAATTGTCATTAATTCCTCTGTTGCATAAAGAGATAAAGAGGTCTGGCAGCAGAGTGACAACCTCCAAATCATTAAATCATGGTTTCCAAGCCCGCGGTAAAACGCATTAAGATTTAAAATGAAACCGGATTGTCCCAGATTGTCCCGATCCGGTACAATCCGGTCCCATAGACAGCCATGTTAAATTAAACTGGATTGACCCAGACCGGGACAATCCGGGTTTGGGTACAATGCGAGAAATCTTTCAAAACCAGATTCACCCGGTGCGGTTCAAACAGGTCAAATTGAACATGAGTGTCTATTGAACCGGACCGGGTGTAAAAAACCGACCAGTTCCCGCATTCCAATTCCAGACTGTGGCTGCGCTGCCAAAGAAGCTGATCACCTCCCACCCTCCCTCTGGGCGCAATTGTGGGCTAACTCAGTGAGTGAGCCACATCAGGACTCAGGCAGTACTCGGAGCCAATGTTCCTGACTAGTTGAGCTGCGGTGCATCAGCTAATTAAAGTGAGTGGTACACATTCTGAATTCTCCTTGTAAAAGCATATAGCATAATCTAGGAAGTTTAAATATACAGTGTGCATGGCCATGTGCATGCTGTGCATGCAGCATGCATCCATGTGCATGCTGTGCTTGCAGCATGCACATGTGTGCACAAGACCATGCATGGCCATGTGCATGCTGTGCTTGCAGCATGTACTCATGTGCATGCTGTGCTTGCAGCATGCACATGCGTGCACAAGACCATGCATTGCCATGTGCATGCTGTTGTTGCAGCATGCACATGTTTGTGCATGTTACCATGTATGGCCATGTGCATGCCATGGTTGCTGCATGCACCAGCGTGCACTTTACCATGCATGGCCATGTGCATGCTGTGGTTGCTGCATGCACGTGCCCGCCCTTTACTATGCATAGCCATGTGCATGCTGTGCTTGCAGCATGCACATGCGTTCACATGAACATGCATGGCCATGCGTGCACGTTGCCATTCATGGCCATGTTCATGCCGTGGTTGCACTTTACTATGCATAGCCATTTGCATGCTGTGCTTGCTGCAGGCACAGGCGTCCAAATTAGGATCCACGCTCCTGTGCATCAATCAATAGCTGCATGCACTGGAATGCCAGGTCACCTTCATGGGCATCTACAGGATGTGTAGCCATGTGTTCTCAAACCTTGATAGACAGTTGTATGTGTGTGCAAATGTGTTTTTGAAAAACATAAGGCTAGTTACACAGCATGTGTGTTCATGTGAGTTTAGTTTGGCTCCAGATTTTGTAGACCATCTCCGGTAATTTGTTTTGGTGTTTGCCTTATAATGGATGTCTGAAAATCACATGTCGGTCTGATGTAGGTCATCTTTTTTTTTTTTTAAGTTATTTTAACAGTTGTTTTTTTTTATTTCACCAGAGTGGTTTGCGTTTGTGCAGTGCCTGCACTGGTGGTTTGCGTTTGTGCTTTGGCTGCACTGAAAACATGTCTGGTCGGGACTGTCGTCGCTTTGAGGTGGGTGATTTTGAGAACAATTTTTTTGTTTGTGCGTATTTTCTGTTGTTTATTTACAGGATTTCATTTTTGTTTTATTTCATTTTAAGGATGCCTCTTACTCAGATCGGGAGCCGGAAGGTGAAGATGTGGTGTTTGCCGGAGAGGAGCATGTGAATTGACATCCAGCCTTCAAACAGTTTTGCCTTCAGGAATCATTGGTATGTCCTTCTGTTGTGACTCTGCTCCTTTTTTATTTCTGCAGGTGTCGGAGTCATCAGCAGAAGAGGCTGGGGGGGGGGATCCCATGGTTCTCGCGCCAGAGCCAGAGGTGGTCGGACCCGTGTAAGTAAATTTCCCATAATGTGTTCTTCCCACAGCCGGGGTACTGCACTTTTTAACTTTATGCAGGCAATGTGGGGGCCATCATCGGGTCAATTGTCAGTAGATGATGGACTGGTTCTATTACATCGGATATAGTACACTATGTATGTACTTTATGTTTGCCGTTTTCTTTGGAAATGCATATTGAAGCAGGGTTTAAAATCAGCCACAATCTTGATGATTTCGGATGACTGGCCGTTTTCGAGCAAGCAGCGAAGTGTGGTTAAAAAACGCCAACATTTTGACGGTCGACTCTCCCTTTTGTTCAATGGTGGCGGGTAGGAGGGCCAAGCAATCAGCTATGTGTTTTTTGCTTAACCTACAATCAAACATAAGTAGGCAATGAAATATTAGCTAACCACAGCAGTACTCGTGTGCAGCTGTGACAGATTCCAGGAGGACACAGCGGTTGTGTTCTGTCAGGAGGGGGCTGGAGGACATCGGCTGGGTGCGGCAAGGATGTTGCTGGTGTGGCCCTCCTGCATGCACTCGGACGCCTGGCAACCACATTCCCAGAGCAGATTGCTTACCAGAGTATACGGTGACTGAGTGGTTATCATCATTGTTTATGTGGGCTCAGGGGTCAACACAGTATACGACGGATGAGTGGACAGGACAGTCTATGCTTGTTATCGGTATTCGCCACAGATGTATTCTTTTCAAGATTCTGGTGTATTTGGCCTTTGTCATCCTGTGGTTAAGAAGTTCCAGACGGCGGGCAAAAAGAAACACACAGGATAACATGTCCACAACTGCTGGGCTAACCAAAGTCATTGTCATGATGTTTAATCACAATGGACAAGCAACACTACGTTGGCAAATTGGTCAGGCTGGCAGCCTTTCTAATCATTGTAGAATCTCCATGACGGAGAGGTATCAGACCCACATCTCTAAACTTTGTGTAGTGCAGCCCTGGTTTTAATTGAAATCTTTTTAATCTTTTGGTTGTTTTTCTCCTACAGGCTTCCAAAAGGTCTCATCAGGACAGTAAAGAAGAAGTTATTATTATTATTATTATTATTTATATAGCGCCATTAGGTTCCATGGCGCTTTACATGAGGATAAGGGAGACAAGAACAAGTACACTAAATCTAGGCAATCAGGACGTACAGGTACAGGAGGGGCAGGGACCCTGTCCACGAGGGCTCACAGTCTATGAGTGGCGGGTTAGGATACAGTAGGATGGGGGAATGTCAGGTGTGGGGCAGGTTGTAGGCTTGACGGAATAGGTGAGTCTTCAGGTGACACTTGAAGGTTCTCAGGGTAGGAGAGTGTCTGACGGGTTCGGGCAAGGAGTTTCAGAGTAAGGCAGATGCCCGGGAAAAGTCCTGGACTCGGTTGTGTGAAGAGGTGATGAGGGGGGAGCAGAGGAGGAGTTCTTGGGAGGAGCGGAGGTTGCGTGAGGGTAGGTATCGGGAGACCAGGTCGGAGATGTATGATGGGGCCAGGTTGTGTATGGCTTTGTACGCCATGGTTAGTGTTTTGAATTGGGATCTCTTGGAGGCGGGGAGCCAGTGAAGGGCTTGGCAGAGGGGGGAGACAGGGGAGTAGCGGGAGGACAGGTAGATTAGTCGGGCAGCGGAATTGAGGATAGACTGGAGAGGTGTGAGGGAGTTAGCCGGGAGGCCATTGAGAAGGAGGTTGCAGTAGTCAAGGCGGGAGATGATAAGAGCATGAAAGAGTGTTTTAGCGGTGTCGTGGGTGAGGAAGGAGCGGATCCGTGAGATGTTCTTGAGCTGGAGCCGGAGGGATGTGTGAGGGCTTCGATGTGGGGCTTGAAGGATAGGGAGGAGTCAAGGATTACCCCGAGGCACTTGGCTTGGGGGACTGGGGAGAGCGCGCAGTCGTTGACGCAGATGGATAGGTTGGGAGGTGGGGTGGAATTTCTTGGGGGGAAGACTATGAATTCAGTTTGTTGTGGATACCCGTCTGCTAATCGAGCTAGTGGAAGCACGGGCCCCATTGGGGGATCATCGCCACAATCGCCATCATACCATGGCACACACCACGGAACTATGGGATGAAGTGTGTACTCTTGCCTCTCGAAACCAAGGAAACATGTAGTAGACTGTTGAGCATTAAAAATGTGACTTCAATGGCTTATGTTGGTTATTAAACGAAATATTTAAGTTTTTGACTGCTCTGATTCAAAAAATACCTCCGTGTTGTCATATAACATCACGTTTTGTAATAATTTATTTAACAATCTTACAGAAGACAATACCTCAGCATAAAATAAAATACACTTAGAAGGGCTACATACACATACAGGGATGAGGCCTGTATTCCAGTGATGAGTGTACACTACTACTAGTGTAGCCTGTACACTACTCATGGTGGCTATATACCACTGCTGAGGGCTGTAATACGAGTGATGGGGCTGTAATACCACTGACGGCGCAGACGGTATACTACTTATGTGCGCAATATACCGGCATGGTTGGCTATATTCCACCGATAGGGGGCTTTATAACAGGATGGCGGTCTGGTGCATTGCTTAGGCTTATACTGGAGTCTATACTGTAATTATTATTAGTTGTGACTTTCAAACCCCTAAGATGCCCAAATATATGAAGAAATGAGAATAATTTACCAAAATTAAAGAGAATTCTTCATTTAGTCAAAATCCTTTCGTCCCGAAGTTGTTTACACATTTATTTCGTTTGAAGCACAAGAAAATACATGGAAATCACAGTAAAGTAATACAACAGATGTGTAGTCACAGACCTGTGTTAATGGTGCACATCACCCCTAATGTGTGATAGTTACATTCACCGAGGGTATGTTACAACAAATTTTCTTTGCACCATGCAGGTGACAATGTGATGTGGAAATGGTGGAACATCCGGGACTGCTACAGGAAGCATCTCAGAGCAGAGGATGAGTTCTTAAGGGGCCTGAAACCAAAAAAAGCGCATACAAATATGCTGAAATCCTTGAGTTCCTCCGACCCTGCATGTATGCAAGAGGGTAAGTATTACTGTATGTTAACATTGTATGCCATGTGTCATATTCAGGCTAGCAATTATACTTTCCTCTGGCTGTTTTCACACTGAGGTTTATTCCCTGATAACATTACATCCCTTCGGTGTGCCAAAACCAGGAGATGAACTGGAATAGCAAATCTATATTTCAATGTTTGACACCTGCAATGGGTTTGTTAGCTAATCCTGGTTTTTGGTCATACACTGGAGGGAACTTTATCAGGGGCAAAACTTCAGTGTGAAACCTGCCTTGCTGCATATGAGGCATATGCTTTTCCCAAAAAAAACAAAGTAGGAGTTTCAACAATGCTCATATTTAATGTGTGCAAACAATTCGAATAAGTATAACCTTGTAACCTTTTTTTCACTCCTCTCACCCACAGCTCCCAAGCTAGAACTCTGCAGCTACCAATGCCAACAGTCCCCCAGCCACCTGTAGCAGTCACGGAACATGTCAGCGGTGATGACTTGGCCACATCTGCAGGCCCATCAGAGGAAGACCATACTGGCACTGGCACTGACTCCAGGCAACACGGGAGCCATGCAGAAGCCTCTTCTACATCTGTTCCCCTATCGGAGCCACCTCACTCTGGTGCACATTCTCAAGCGGGTCTTTTTGATGAACGCCAGAGCCAGAGGAGTTTTAATAAGAGTGTTAGCCCTGAGCTTGTACCTACATCTCAGAGCCATTAGCTCTTGTTTCATGAGCTGGCCTTAAAGCTTACTGAGGGCTTGCATCGTGTCCAAAATGAGCTGAGGGATCTGAGATCTAATGTACATGAGAATTCACAGCTGTTTTCAAAACAGTGAACTGGGAGATGGAACAAATGTCGAGTGAGCAGCAGGCTTACATAATCCAGTCTTGTCAGGAGGCTGTGCATAAAGCCAAACTGATGGGTCCCACTATGCAGCCATTACAACCTACTCGGGCCATGCAACACCCCTCCCACAGTCCTCCTCCAGCTGCCAGCAGTGATAACTTAGTCACGGATCACCCGTCAAGAACGTTACCTGTACCCTTACGACCATCTGTTGCTTCACGAAGCTTGCAGGAGTGTTTGAGGGATCCTTATCTGCCACCGTATTCGTAACATCATATGTTATCGGGCAGCATTGGTAAAATCCACACTGGATACTTTCAAAGACACAGCGTACAACCATGCTCCAGCAGCCAACGAGACAAAATAACCTCCTCTCTGGCAACCTATGCTCCAGCAGTAAGCCAAGGGTATGGTTTTTACCCATCCTCCCACCAAGTGAGCCAGGCTTCAACATCATAGTGGCCCTACCAGCATACCCATCATCAGCCACAATTGCGACGCAGTGAAGCCAGTTATCTTGGACAGTCCAAGTATGCCACGACACAACCAGGCCTCCAGTTACTTGTTTGCTCAGCACAAAGTCGCACATCATATGGACCAACCCACGGTCAGGCCACAATGAGTGGGCTGCAGCTACAACGTGCACCTTGGGTGCCCGACAGTCCAGCCATTGTTGTGTGTTCCCCGCAGGAAAGGTTAATTCAGGCGTTAACCACATGTACATGGAGCACATTGTCTCCAGCGAGGCCCAATGTGCCAACCGCAACAAGTACATCCACCACTGCAGCCAACGCAAGTGAGGAAGATGTTGACAGGCCCCCTACAAGGCACTTACCGTAGAAAACCTTTATTTCCTCAGGGCCTTTGCTGACTTCGACAAGTACTGTACACATTGTTGGGTAGCATCAAACTATTTGCCAAATGGGCTGTAGAGTGTCATGCTTAATGTCTGCCTGCAGGCCCATTGCTTACTGTGACTAGTATTTGACACTTAGGCTTATTGACTCCATCAATATACCCCAAGGGCTGTAGAGTGTCATACTCAATGCCTGCCTGCAGGCACATTGCTTCTTGAGACTACTATTTCACACTTATGGTACCTTTACACGCCGCCACAACAGGATGGATACAACCCGCTACAGGCTACAAATGTAGCTTGTCGCTCCAATATCGCCCGTAGTAGCGGCGTGTGAAGAAGGGACGACACAGCCGGCTACAGATACCTCTGTATCCGTGCACTGCCCATAAACATATGGCTACATCGCCGATTGTAGCGAGCTGCATCGGCGTGTAAAGAAGCTACAGAAGGGAACTCTGGACACCTGGCGATGTAGCTGCAATGTAGCCAAGGCGTGACCCAGGCTCCGTGTTACCGCGCCCCATGTGCGATCATTGGTGGAAGCTGCTGCATGACGATTGGTAGTCGCTGCATAGGGAGGCATATTTAAGGAGCTGACGAGTCACACTACACAATCGCTCGAGCGTGCTGTATTACTCAGCCTCCTGCGTTGCCTGCCCAATCAGGATGTTATTGCTTCGTCCTATCAGCGTACGGACGGCTCGTAATCCACAATTGTGGCACGCCTATGTGCTGGCCCTGCTGCACCAGGTACGCCCATAGTAGCTGGTTATAGCGGTGTGTAAATGAGCTACAGCTGGCTACTTGAGACACCCGGCGATGTAGCTAGCTGTAGATGTAGCGTAGCGTAGCGCACCTTGTGGCGGCGTGTAAAGAGGGTGCGTTTCCCGTTGGTAACCGTTCGGGCGTGCTCGTGCACGTGAAGTAGCCGTTGGTATCCATCCTGTTGTGGCGGCGTGTAAAGGTACCATTAGGCTTATTTCCTCCATCAATATGCTCCAAGGGCTGTAGAGTGTCATACTCAATGCCTGCCTACAGGCACATTGCTTACTGAGACTACTAGTTCACACTTAGGCTTATTGCCTCCATCAATATGCTCCAGGGGATGTAGAATGTCATACTCAATGCCTGCCTGCAGGCTCATTGCTTACTGTGACTACTATTTCACACTTAGGCTTATTACCTCCATCAATATGCCCCAAGGGCTGTAGAGCGTCATACTCAATGCCTGCCTACAGGCCCATTGCTTCTTGAGACTAATATTTCACACTTAGGCTTATTGCCTCCATCAATATACCCCAAGGGCTGTAAAGTGTCATACTGCCTGCCTGCAGGCCCATTGCTTCTAGAGACAACTATTTCACACTTATGGTACCTTTACACGCCGCCACAACAGGATGGATACCAACGGCTACTTCACGTGCACGAGCACGGCCGAGCGGTTACCAACGGGAAACGCACCCTCTTTACACGCCGCCACAAGGTGCGCTACGCTACGCTACATCTGTAACTAGCTACATCGCCGGGTGTCTCAAGTAGCCATCTGTAGCTCAGCGTACCTCATTTACACACCGCTACAACCAGCTACTATGGGCGGACCTGGTGCAGCAGGGACAGCACATAGGCGTGCCACAATTGTGGATTACGAGGCGTCCGTACGCTGATAGGACAACGCAAGAAACCCATGATTGGGCAGGCATCGCAGGAGGCTGATTAATACATGACGCTCGAGCGATTGTGTAGTGTGACTGGTCAGCTCCTTAAATATGCCGCCCTGTGCGGCGACAACCAATCGCTACGCAGCATGTTCCACCAATGATCGCAGATGGGGCGCGGTAACACGGAGGCTGGGTCATGCCTTAGCTACATTGCAGCTACATCGCCGGGTGTCCAGAGTTCCCTTCCGTAACTTCTTTACACGCCGATACAGCTCGCTACAATCGGCGATGTAGCCATCTGTTTATGGGCAGTGCACGGATACAGAGGTATCTGTAGCCGCCTGTGTCGTCCCGTCTTCAGACGCCGCTACTACGGGCGATATTGGCGCGACAAGCCACATTTGTAGCCTGTAGCGGGTTGTATGCATCCTGTTGTGGCGGCGTGTAAAGGTACCATTAGGCTTATTGCCTCCATCAATATACCCCAAGGCCTGTAGAGTGTCATACTGCCTGACTGTCTGCAGGCCCATTGCTGCTTGAGAATACTATTTCACACTTAGGCCTATTGCCTCCATCAATATGCCCCAAGGGGTGTAGACAGGGCCGCAGCATCCATGATGGTACCTTTACACGCCGCGACGGCAGGCTGGATACATCCCGCTACTTCACGTGCACGAGCACGCTCAAACGGTTACAAACGGTCAACGCATCACCTTTACACGCCGCGACAAGATGCGCTACGCCACGCTACATCTATAGCTAGCTACATCGCCGGGTGTCTCAAGTAGCCAGCTGTAGCTCATTTACACACTGCTACAACCAGCTACTATGGGCGTACCTGGTGCAGCAGGGACGGCACATAGGCGTGCTACAATTGTGGATTACGAGACGTCCGTACGCTGATAGGACAAAGCAATAATACCATGATTGGCCAGGCATCGCAGGAGGCTGCGTAATACAGCACGCTCGAGCGATTGTGTAGTGTGACTCGTCAGCTCCTTAAATATGCCTCCCTATGCAGCGACTACCAATCGTCATGCAGCAGCTTCCACCAATGATTGCACATGGGGCGCGGTAACACGGAGCCAGGGTCACGCCTTAGCTACATCGCAGCCTGTCCCGAGTTCCCTTCCGTTGCTTCTTTACACGCCGATACAGCTCGCTACCATCGGCGTTGTAGCCATCAGTTTTCGAGCAGAGCTAGGAAACAGATGTATCTGTTGCCGGCTGTATCGTCACGTCTTCACACGCCGCTACTACGGGCGATATTGGCGCTACAAGCTACATTTGTAGCCTGTAGCGGGATGTATCCAGCCTGCCGTCGCGGCGTGTAAAGGTACCATGAGGCGACATGAAGTGTCAGCCTCAGGCGGCGAGCCCTGCTGGTAGACATGGGGTGGCATCTTCAGGAGCGCCTGGTGGCAGTGCGGCCCCCTGCAGATGCCGCTCCTACAGTCCTGGCCGCCGACGCTGCGACCAGGCTTGGCGTATCTGGGGCTGCTGGCGGGGCATCTGCCCCAGGCTCAGCAGACTCCTGCTGCAGCGCCAGCGGCCGCGGTCTCCAAACACCCCCCCCTCCAGTGTGGCAGTGTGAGCTGTGTGAGCGGCAGCGGCCGCGGTCTCCAAACTCCAAACACCCCCCCCAGTGCGGCTGTGTGAGCCGGCTGTGTGAGCCGACTTCATGCTTCACTGTGCCTCGCGCTGACAGGACCTGTGATGATGTCAAAGGAGGGGAGGAGTCAGGCGAGGTCACATGATCAGCTCCTCAGTATGCAGCCAGGACTCGACCATGGTGCTGGATGAGGTGAAGTTTATGTGTGGGGCTGAGGATTTACAGTGTAAATTAATGTAGCAGAGCTGTGTATGTATGAGGTATATGGAGTGGAGCTGAGTGTTCAAGGTGTACAGAGCGGAGGTGCGTGTGTATGAGGTGTATGGAGTGAAGCTGTGTATGTACGAGGTGTGCGGAGCGGAATCGTGTGTGTATGAGGTGTGCGGAGCGGAGCCGAGTGTGTACGAGGTGTACAGAGTGGAGCCCTGTGTGTACGAGGTGTACAGATTGGAGCTGTGTGTGTACGAGGTGTACAGAGTGGAGCCGAGTGTGTACGATGTGTACGGAGCAGAGCAGAGTGTGTACGAGGTGTACGGAGCAGAGCCGAGAGTGTACGAGGTGTACGGAGCAGAGCCCCGTGTGTACGAGGTGTACAGAGTGGAGCCGGTGTGTGTACGAGGTGTATCGAGCAGAGCCGAGAGTGTACAAGGTGTACGGAGCGGAGCCGCGTGTGTACGAGGCGTACGGAGCAGAGCCGTGCGTGCGAGGCTTTCGCAGCGGAGCCCAGTGTGTACGAGGTGCACGAAGCGGCGCCACGTGTGTACGAAACGGAGCCACGTGTGTATGGTGTGTACAGAGCGAAGTCATATGTGTACGAGGTGTACAGAGCAGAGCCACATGTGTACAACGTGTACGAAGCAGAGCCGCTTGTGTACGAGGTGTATGGAGCAGAGCCGTGTGTGTACGAGGTGTACAGAGCGGAGGTGTGTGTGTACGAGGTGTATAGAGTGAAGCCACGTGTGTACATTGTGGAGCTGAGAGTGTACAAGGTGTACGGAGCGGAGCCGCGTGTGTACGAGACGTACGGAGCGAAGCCGAGTGTGTACAAGGTGTACGGAGCAGAGCCGAGAGTGTACAAGGTGTACGGAGCGGGGCCGAGTGTGTACGGGGTGTACGGAGCAGAGCCGAGTGTGTACGAGGTGTACAGAGTGGAGCCTAGTGTGTACGATGTGTACGGAGCAGAGCCGAGTGTGTACGAGGTGTCCGGAGCAGAGCCGAGAGTGTACGAGGTGTACGGAGCAGAGCCGCGTGTGTACGAGGTGTACAGAGTGGAGCCGTGTGTGTACGAGGTGTATGGAGCAGAGCCGAGAGTGTACAAGGTGTACGGAGCGGAGCCGCGTGTGTACGAGGCATACGGAGCAGAGCCGTGTGTGCGAGGCTTTTGCAGCGGAGCCCAGTGTGTACGAGGTGTACGAAGTGGCGCCACGTATGTACGAAACGGAGCCACGTGTGTACGGTGTGTACAGAGCGAAGTCATATGTGTACGAGGTGTACAGAGCAGAACCACATGTGTACAACGTGTACGGAGCAGAGCCGCTTGTGTACGAGGTGTACGGAGCAGAGCCGCTTGTGTACGAGGTGTACGGAGCAGAGCCGCTTGTGTACGAGGTGTACGGAGCAGAGCCGCTTGTGTACGAGGTGTACAGAGCAGAGCCGTGTGTGTACGAGGTGTACAGAGCAGAGCCGTGTGTGTACGAGGTGTACAGAGCAGAGCCGTGTGTGTACGAGGTGTACAGAGCGGAGGCGTGTGTGTACGAGGTGTATAGAGTGAAGCCACGTGTGTACATTGTGAAGCTGAGAGTGTACAAGGTGTACGGAGCGGAGCCGCGTGTGTACGAGACGTACGGAGCGAAGCCGAGTGTGTACAAGGTGTATGGAGCAGAGCCGAGAGTGTACAAGGTGTACAGAGCGGAGCCGCGTGTGTACGAGGCGTACGGAGCAGAGCCGTGTGTGCGAGGCTTTCGCAGCGGAGCCCAGTGTGTACGAGGTGTTCGAAGCGGCGCCACGTGTGTACGATACGGAGCCACGTGTGTACGGTGTATACAGAGCGAAGTCATATGTGTACGAGGTGTACAGAGCAGAGCCACATGTGTACAACGTGTATGGAGCAGAGCCGCTTGTGTACGAGGTGTACGGAGCAGAGCCGTGTGTGTACGAGTTGTACGGAGCAGAGCCGTGTGTGTACGAGTTGTACGGAGCAGAGCCGTGTGTGTACGAGTTGTATGGAGCAGAGCCGCTTGTGTACGAGGCGTACGTGGTGTACGGAGCTGAGTGTGTACTAGGTGTACGGAGCAGAGCCATGTGTGTACCAGTGGTGGCCCCCCCGAGCATGCCGCTCCTATAGTCCCGGCCGCCTCTGCCGGCAGCATTCTCCCAAGTCCTTGCCGCTGCTGTCCACCCCTCTGCAGCTCAGCACGGCGGGGAACAATGATGTCATCACTTAGCGCCGCTGTGCTGAGACGTGCAGAGCGGCAGAGGAGATGCTAAGGAGAAGAGGTATTTACTTTTTATTTTTTTAATAGTTTTTTTTAGTGAGTACACTGATGGGAAACTATGTAATGTACAATATAATATAGGACAATGGGGGTGCAATATACTATATGGAGAACTATTGTGGCCCATTATATTATATGGAAGACTATGGGGGTGCATTATACTATAAGGAAGGCTATAGGGGATGCATTATACTAAATGGAGGACTATGAGGGTGCATTATACTATATGGAGGACTATGGGGGTCCAATATGCTGTATGGAGAGCTATGGGGGTGCAGTATGCAATATGGGGGTGCATTATGCTATATGGAGGACTGTGGGGGTTCATTATGCCATATGGAGGACTGTGGGGTGCATTATACTATTTGGAGGACTGTGGAGGTGCATTAATCTATATGGAGGACTGTGGGGGTGATTATTCTATATGGAGGACTGTGGGGCTGCATTATTCTATATGGAGGACTGTGGGGTGCATTATACTACATGGAGGAGTGTGGGGGTGCATTATTTTATATCAAGTACTGTGGGGGTGAATTGTTCTCTATGGAGTTCTGTGGGGGTGCAATATGCTATTTAGAGGACTACGGGGTGCAATATACTATATGGAGGACTGTGGGGGTGCGTTTTTCTATATCGAGTACTGTGGGGGTGCATTCTATTTTATAGAAGACTATGGGGGTGCATAATATATGGAGGAATGCAGTATACTATGTGGAATACTATGGGGGTGTATTATATTATATGGAGCAAATTATACTATATGGCAGCCATTATAATATTTGGAGGGCTCTGTGGGAGGCATGATAATACTTGGAGGCTACAAGGGAGTCTTTATACTTTATGAAGGGCTATTTGAGGGCTGTGTTGGGGGCCATTATACTGTACATAAATCCATTTTACTACATGGAGGGCTGGGCGGCGGTCATAGTTGGGGATCATGCTGTACTGGGGTAGTTGCAGGAGGTGCAGTAGGGTCATCATACTGTGCGTGTGGAGGAATGCACTGTGGGGGATCATACAGTGTTTGTGGGGCACTTTTGTTGGCATCACACTTTAGAGGGGCAATGAAAGGGGAATCTAGGGGCTTCAGTAGGAGGAAAATTACTTTGTAAAGGCTGACCTATTGTGAGAGATGTACCTATGTGACCCAGCCAAATATTGCTTTTGTTGGGGGGTGCCCAATTAGAACTTCTGCTATGGGGCCCTATGATTTCTATGATGCAGGATGCATTGTCCCTCTGCTGCAGGACTGATTGGCCATAACTTAGGCTGGTTTCAGATTTGCATTTGTGTCTGCATGCGCAGGGCATGCAAACGCAGGGCAAACGCTGCCATACTAATGTGAACGCAGTGGAGATTCTCATCAGTATGGTGCTCGGCCAGCCAATCAGTGATCTCGACGGCGGCCGGGAGGCGGAGATCTGTGGCGGAGATCTTCCACCTCCCAGCCGCCGACGACGAAATTTCAATATGATCCGCAGCGTTCTCCTGCGCCGCCATGCGGAGGACAGTGCGGATCCATTGAGATCCATGCATTGTTTGTGCACTCGCGGGCACTTGCTGATAAAACAAGCACCTGTGAACGCACAAAAAATGCAACATGTTGCATTTGGAGGGCGGAGGAGGGCGTATAAATTATGCACATCCAAACGGAACCGTTCCCATGTTAAACATAGGAACGCAGCGTTTGGCTGCGTTCTGTTACGCTTGCGTTCCGAATGCAAATGTGAAACCACCCTTACACACCAGGTCCAGTGCCGCCCTCGGTACTTTCAGGCATCCAGCCATCTTTCTCCTGAGCAGCGGTTGGTCGGTGGTGCTCTTCCCCCTTCCTGCTCCCATATCCTTTGCTCCACCCAATAGGAAGGACCCTGTTATTAATTACATAAAGACAGCCCCGTGTGTGGCGCTTGTGATTGGCTAAGCAATTCGGGAGTAAGTGTGGTCTGTTGGATGGAGAAGAAGCGCCATTTTACCAACTTAGTGCAGTGGCGGCTTTTTGATGCTCAGACTGCAGGTCTTTACCTGTGTTGTGTGGAAGGTGCGGCATGGCGACTTGTCTGAATATTCAGTGCCAGGCAGCGGTCCAGAGTTTTGCAGGCGTGTGCCAGAGGTTGGCAATCAGTTCTGCCTGCAGGACCACGGCTCTGCCAGTTGTCATTATGTGTCTAAATGCTTGTGCCAAGCTGCCATTGCCATTAATGATCCTTGTTCTGGATTCTTCTGTGTGGTTCTTGTATGTGCGTGTGATGGCGCAGACATCTTTGTGTGGACATCTTTTTTTTCTGTTTCTGTAAACTAAAATGTCCACTATTTTGCTCATTTTTACAGGATAAATATAAATCTGTAGGAACAAGATTTATTTTTATCAATTAAAATTTTTTTCTAGTGGGTGGGGAGGGGCGCCGTTTTGCAGTTCGCCTCAGGCAGCAGAGAGGCTAGGTTCACCCCTGGGTGTAGAGTGTCACACTCAATGCCTGCCTGCAGGCCCATTGCTTACTGAGACTACTATTTCACACTTAGGCTTATTGCTTCTATCAATATGCCCCAAGGGCTGCGGAGTGTTATACTGCCTGCAGGCCCATTGCTGCTTGAGAATACTATTTCCCTCTTTGGCTTATTGCCTCCATCAATATGCCCCAAGGGGTGTAGAGTGTCATACTCAATACCTGCCTGCAGGCCCATTGCTTACTGAGACTACTATTTCTCACTTAGGCTTATTGCCTCCATCAATATGCCTGAAGGGCCGTAGAATGTCATACTCAATGCCTGCCTGCAGGCACAATGCTTACTAAGACTACTATTTCACACTTAGGCTTATTGCCTCCACCAATTTACCCCAAGGGCTGTAGAGTGTCGCACCACTACCCCGCCGCCGAAGCCCCTACCCCCTGCCGCCCTAACCCACTACCCCGCCGCAGCCACTACCCTCTGCCGCAAGCCCCTACCCCCTGCCGCCCTAACCCACTACCCCGCCGCACCCACTACACTCTGCCGCACCTAACCCTAAGCCACTACCCCGCCGCCGAAGCCCCTACCCCCTGCCGCCCTAACCCACTACCCCGCCGCAGCCCCTACCCCCTGCCGCCCTAACCCCTAACCCACTACCCCGCCGCCGAAGCCCCTACCCCCTGCCGCCCTAATCCACTAACCCCTGCCGCCCTAATCCACTACCCTCTGCCGCAAGCCCCTACCCCCTAAGCCGCACCTAACCCCCTACCCCCGATTCCGCACCTAAACCCCTACCCCCCCCTGCCCCCTAAGCCCCGCCGCACCTAAGCCCCTATCCTCTAAGCCCCGCCGCTTCCTAAGCTCACACCGCTAACACCTAAAGCCCTACACCCGAAGCCCCCGCCGTCCCCTAACCTAACGTCCCCGTCGATCACTTACATGCCTTCAAGTCATCTGATCGTCCGTCCGATCCACAAGTCCTCCGTCCGCCCAGGCGTCCTCTTCCTCCGGCCCCGGGGGTCTTCTCTCTTCTTTCCGCCATCTCCGCCTCTTCGTCCGGCCCCGGGGATCTTCTGTCTTCTTTTCGCAAACTTCCACCTCCGACGTCCTCTTCCTTCTCATTAAGATAGAATGGACGAAAAATCCGCCATTCTACCTCAATGAGATCTGAGGCCCTCTTCTGATTGGTCGCTGTATACTGCCCTCAGCCAATCAGAAGAGCCCCTCATTTTTTTATTATTTTTAAATTATTTTTTAATTATTTTTTTTATTATTAAATTTATTTATTTTTTTAAGTCAGACTGAGACGCAGTTCTCATTCAGGTCCGCATTTTTTTTTTTTATTATTATTATTTTTATTTAATTATTTATTATTTTTTATTTATTTTTTTATTATTTTTTAATTCTTTTTAAATTATTTTTTTTATTTAATTTATTTATTTTTTGAAGTGAGAGTGAGACACAGTTCTCATTCAGGTCCGCATTTTTTTTTCCCCATTGACATACATTACCGGTGTGTCGGCGATTTTATAGCCGGCCACCTGGTTCTATTTGTCGGCCCTAAAATCGCGGACACACCGCTAATGCATCTCTATGGGCAGTCAGCCCGATTTCGGATTGGACGCCGACCAATCAGAATTCGAGCTCACTGCCCATAGACATGCATTAGCGGTGTGTCCGCGATTTTAGGGCCGACAAATAGAACCAGGTCGGCGGCCATAAAATCGCCGACACACCGGTAATGTATGTCAATGGGGAAAAAAAAAGGCGGACCTGAATGAGAACTGTGTCTCACTCTCACTTAAAAAAATAAATAAATTTAATAATAAAAAAAAAATTAAAATAATTAAAAAATAATAAAAAAATAATAAAAAATAATAATAATTAATAAAATAATAATAATAAAAAAAATGCGGACTAATGAAACTGGTCTCAGTTGACTAAAAAAATAATAATTTAATAATAAAAAAAAATTAAAGATAATTAAAATAAAAAAAAAATTAAAAATTTAATAATTCAATAAAAATAATAATAAAAAATTAAATATAGCTAAATTATATCAGCCCTTAAGCGGACCTGAAAGAGAACTGGTCTAGCCTAATAAAAATTTAATAATAAAAAAAAATTAAAAATAATTAAAAATAATAAAAAATAAATTAACAATAATTAATAATTCAATAAAAATAATAATAAAAAATTAAATATATGCTAATTATATCAGCCCTTTCAGCGGACCTGAAAGAGAACTGGGTCTCAGCCTAAATAATAAATTTAATAATAAAAAAAATAATTAAAAAATAATATAAAAAATAATAAAAAAATAAATTAAAAATAATTAAATAATTCAATAAAAATAATAATAAAAAAATTAAATATATGCTAATTATATCAGCCCTTTCAGCGGACCTGAAAGAGAACTGGGTCTCAGCCTAAATAATAAATTTAATAATAAAAAAAATAATTAAAAAATAATTAAAAAATAATAAAAAAATAAATTAAAAATAATTAATAATTCAATAAAATAATAATAAAAAATTAAATATATGCTAATTATATCAGCCCTTTCAGCGGACCTGAAAGAGAACTGGGTCTCAGCCTAAATAATAAATTTAATATATAAAAAAAATAATTAAATAATAATATAAAAAATATATAAAAATAATTAAATAATTAATCAATAAAATATAATAAATAATAATTAAATATAATGCTAATTTATCCTATATTATGCATTAATGATATACTGCTAATATGCTATTAAATGCTAATAATTAATGCTATTAATCTAATTAATAATTATTAAATGCTATTATAAATGCAAATAATGCTATTATTAATGCTAATTAATGCTAATAAAATGCTAATTAATGCTATTAATAATTATTAATGCTATTATTAATGCTATAATGCTTAATTATATAATGCTATTAATGCTAATAATAATGCATTAATGCTATTAATAATGCTATTAATGCTATAATGATTAATGCTAATAATATGCTATTATGCTATTATAATGATTAATGCTAATAATGTATTATGCTATTAATATAATAATGCTATTAAATGCTAATTAATAATGCTATATTAATCTAATATAATGCTATAATAATGCTATTAATGCTATTAATTGTATTAATGCTAATTATTATGCTATAATGCATATTATTAATCTATTAATGCTAATATTAATGCTATAATGCTAATATAATGCTATTAATGCTATTAATAATGCTTAATCATAATGCTAATGCTATATCATATTAATGCTATTAATGCTATTATTAATGCTATATTAATTAATGCTTATATTAATGCTATTAATGCTATATAATGCTATAATGCTATTATTAATGTATTAATGCTATAATAATGCTATTAATGCTATTAATGCTAATTAATGCTATTAATGCTATAATGCTAATATAATGCTATTAATGCTATTAATATATTATAATGCTATTAATGCTAATATATCTATTAATGCTATTATATGCTATTAATGCTATTAATGCTATTAATTTTATTAATGCTAATATGTATTATTATGCTATTAATGCTATATAATTAATCTATTAATGCTATTATTAATGCTATATATAATGCTAATAATAATGCTAATAATAATGCTATTAATGCTATAATAATGCTATTAATATGCTATATGTATATAATGCTATTAATGCTAATGCTATCTATTATTATTAATGCTATTAATGCTATAATAATGCTATAATGCTATATAATCTTATAATGCTATTAATAATGCTATTAATGCTATTATAATGTATATGCTATATTAATGCTAATAATGCTATATTAATGCTATTAATTATGCTAATAATAATGCTATTAATGCTATTAATATAATGCTATTAATGCTATTAATTATGCTATTAATGCTAATATTTATCCTATTAATGCTATTAATTATCTATTAATATACTAATGCTAATATTCTATTAATGCTATTAATGCTATTAATAATGCTATTAATGCTATTAATTATGCTATATGCTATTAATGCTAATATTTATCCTATATCATTAATTATTAATGCTATTAATGCTAATAATAATGCTATTAATGCTATTAATGCTATTAATAATGCTATTAATGCTATTAATTATGCTATTAATGCTATTATATGCTATAATCTATAATGCTATATAATATGCTATTAATGCTAATAATAATGTATTGCTATTAATGCTATTAATAATGCTATTAATGCTATTAATTATGCTATTAATGCTAATATTTTACTATTAATGCTATATTAATGCTATATGAATAATGCTTATTAATGCTATTAATAAGTTAAATAATGCTATTAAGTGCATAATATTCTATTAATGCTATATGCTAATATAATTATTATCATGTATTATTAATGCTATTAATGCTATTAAATGCTATAATGCTATTAATGCTATATAATAATATGCTATTAATGCTATTAATAATGTTATTAATGCTATTAATTACTAATAATGCTATTAATGCTAATAATATATGCTAATGCTATATAATATGCTATTAATGCTATAATATGCTATTAATGCTATTAATGCATAGCTAATGCTATTTTATATTTAATGCTATTAATGCTAAATTTAATAATGCTATTAATGCTATTAATAATGCTATTAATGCTATTAATTATGCTATTAATGCTATTAATGCTAATATTTATCCTATTAATGGCATTATTAATGCTAATAATGCTATTATTAATGCTATTAATGCTAATAATAATGCTATTAATGCTATTAATAATGTTATTAATGCTATTATTAATGCTAATAATGCTATTAATAATGCTATTAATGCTAATAATAATGCTATTAATGCTATTAATACTGTTATTAATGCTCATAATACTGCTAATAATGCTATTAATACTGCTATTACTGCTAATAATAATGCTATGGCTTATATTATTGCTATTGATGATGCGATTATTATTTAAAAATCTTTAAAAAAACAATAAACATATTTTAGATACCCGATGCATTTGCATCAGGCTAACAGCTATAACTACTATAATCAAATTAATGCATGTTCTAGAATCCCGATGCATTTGCATCGGGCTCACAGCTAGTTTAATATATTTATTAATGACCTTGTAGGGGGCATACGGAGTAGAATCTCAATATTTGCAGATTACACTAAACTCTGCAGGGTAATCAATACAGAGGAGGACAATTATATATTACAGGAGGATTTATGTAAACTAGAAGCTTGGGCTGCTAAATGGCAAATGCGCTTTAATGGGGATAAATGTAAAGTCATGTACTTGGGCAGAGGAAACAAAAGGTATAATTATGTGCTTAATTGTAAAACACTGGGCAAAACTGTCACTGAAAAAGACCTGGGTGTATGGGTAGATGACAAACTCACATTTAGTGGCCAGTGTCAGGCAGCTGCTGCAAAGGCAAATAAAATAATGGGATGCATTAAAAGAGGCATAGATGCTCATGAGGAGAACATAATTTTACCTCTATACAAGTCACTAGTACGACCACACTTAGAAAACTGTGTACAATTCTGGTCTCCGGTGTATAAGAAAGACATAGCTGAACTAGAGCGGGTCCAGAGAAGAGCGACAAAAGTCATTAGAGGACTAAGGGGTCTGCAATACCAAGACAGGTTATTAAACTTGGGGTTATTTAGCTTGGAAAAACGAAGGCTTAGGGGTGATCTTATAATAATGTATAAATATATGAGGGGGCAGTACAGAGACTTTTCTAATGATCTCTTTACTCTTAGGCCTGAGACTGGGACAAGGGGGCATCCTCTACGTCTGGAGGAAAAAAGGTTTAATCATAATCACAGACGCGGATTCTTTACTGTAAGAGTAGTGAGACTATGGAACTCTCTACCACATGCTGTTGTAATGAGTGAGTCACTACTAACATTTAAGAAGGGCCTGGATGCCTTTCTTGAAAACTATAATATTATCAGTTATACATACTAGATTCTTTGATAGGGCGTTGATCCAGGGAATTAGTCTGATTGCCGTATCTGGAGTCAGGAAGGAATTTTTTCCCCCAATGTGGAGCTTAGTGTTGCCACATGGGGTTTTTTTGCCTTCCTCTGGATCAACATGTTAGGCTATGGGTTGAACTAGATGGACTTAAAGTCTTCCTTCAACCTTAAAAAGTATGTTACTATGTTACTATGTTACTATGAGTGTCATACTCAATGCCTGCCTGCAGGCACATTGCTTCTTGAGACTACTATTTCACACTTAGGCTTATTTCCTCCATCAATATGCCCCAAGGGCTGTAGAGTGTCATACTCAATGCCTGCCTGCAGGCACATTGCTTACTGAGACTACTAGTTCACACTTAGGCTTATTGCCTCCATCAATATGCCCCAGGGGCTGTAGAGCATCATACTCAATGCCTGCCTACAGGCCCATTGCTTCTTGAGACTAATATTTCACACTTAGGCTTATTGCCTCCATCAATATGCCCAAAGGGCTGTAGAGTCTCATACTCAATGCCTGGCTGCAGGCTCATTGCTTACTGAGTCTACTATTTCACACTTAGGCTTATTGCCTAAATCAATATGCCCCAAGGGCTGTAAAGTGTTATACTGCCTGCCTGCAGACCCATTGCTTCTAGAGACTACTATTTCACACTTAGGCTTATTGCCTCCATCAATATGCCCCAAGGGCTGTAGAGTCTCATACTCAATGCCTGGCTGCAGGCTCATTGCTTACTGAGACTACTATTTCTTACTTAGGCTTATTGCCTCCATCAATATGCCCCAAGGTCTGTAGAGTGTCATACTCAATGCCTGCCTGCAGGCACATTGCTTCTTGAGACTACTATTTCACACTTAGGCTTATTTCCTCCATCAATATGCCCCAAGGGCTGTAGAGTGTCATACTCAATGCCTGCCTGCAGGCACATTGCTTACTGAGACTAGTAGTTCACATTTAGGCTTATTGCCTCCATCAATATGCACCAGGGGCTGTAGAATGTCATACTCTATGCCTGCCTGCAGGCTCATTGCTTACTGTGACTACTATTTCACACTTAGGCTTATTACCTCCATCAATATGCCCCAAGGACTGTAGAGTGTCATACTCAATGCCTGCCTACAGGCCCATTGCTTCTTGAGACTAATATTTCACACTTAGGCTTATTGCCTCCATCAATATACCCCAAGGGCTGTAAAGTGTCATACTGCCTGCCTGCCTGCAGGCCCATTGCTTCTAGAGACTACTATTTCACACTTAGGATTATTGTCTCCATCTTCATGCCCCAAGGGCTGCAGAGTGTCACACTCAATGCCTGACTGCAGGCCCATTGTGTACTGAGACTACTATTTCACACTTAGGCTTATTGCTTCTATCAATATGCCTTAAGGGCTGTAGAGTGTTATACTGCCTGCAGGCCAATTGCTGCTTGAGAATACTATTTCCCTCTTTGGCTTATTGCCTCCATCAATATGCCCCAAGGGGTGTAGAGTGTCATACTCAATGCCTGCCTGCAGGCCCATTGCTTACTGAGACTACTATTTCTCACTTAGGCTTATTGCCTCCATCAATATGCCCCAAGGGGTGTAGAGTGTCATACTCAATGCCTGCCTGCAGGCCCATTGCTTACTGAGACTACTATTTCACACTTAGGCTTATTGCCTCCATCAATATGCCCCAAGGGCTGTAAAGTGTCATACTGCCTGCCTGCAGGCCCATTGCTTCTAGAGACTACTATTTCACACTTTGGCTTATTGTCTCCATCAATATGCCCCAAGGGCTGTAGAGTCTCATATTAAGTGCCTGGCTGCAGGCTCATGGCTTACTGAGACTACTATTTCACACTTAGGCTTATTTCCTCCATCAATATGCCCCAAGGGCTGTAGAGTGTCATACTCAATGCCTGCCTGCAGGCACATTGCTTACTGAGACTACTAGTTCACACTTAGGCTTATTGCCTCCATCAATATGCCCCAGGGGCTGTGGAATGTCATACTCAATGCCTGCCTGCAGGCTCATTGCTTACTGAGACTACTATTTCACACTTAGGCTTATTACCTCCATCAATATGCCCCAAGGGCTGTAGAGCGTCATACTTAATGCCTGCCTACAGGCCCATTGCTTCTTGAGACTACTGTTTCACACTTAGGCTTATTGCCTCCATCAATATGCCCAAAGGGCTGTAGAGTCTCATACTCAATGCCTGGCTGCAGGCTCATTGCTTACTGAGACTACTATTTCACACTTAGGCTTATTGCCTCCATCAATATGCCCCAAGGGCTGTAGAGTGTCATACTGCCTGCCTGCCTGCAGGCACATTGCTTATTGATACTACTATTTCACACTTAGGCTTATTGCCTCCATCAATATGCCCCAAGGGCTGTAGAGTCTCATATTAAGTGCCTGGCTGCAGGCTCATTGCTTACTGAGACTACAATTTCTCACTTAGGCTTATTGCCTCCATCAATATGCCCCAAGGGCTGTAGAGTGTCATACTTAATGCCTGCCTGCAGGCACATTGCTTCTTGAGACTATTTCACACTTAGGCTTATTTCCTCCATCAATATGCCCCAAGGGCTGTAGAGTGTCATACGCAATGCCTGCCTGCAGGTACATTGCTTACTGAGACTACTAGTTCACACTTAGACTTATTGCCTCCATCAATATGCCCCAGGGGCTTTAGAATGTCATACTCAATGCCTGCCTGCAGGCTCATTGCTTACTGAGACTACTATTTCACACTTAGGCTTATTACCTCCATCAATATGCCCCAAGGGCTGTAGAGCATCATACTCAATGCCTGCCTACAGACCCATTGCTTCTTGAGATTACTGTTTCACACTTAGGCTTATTGCCTCCATCAATATGCCCCAAGGGCTGTAGAGTGTCATACTCACTGCCTGGCTGCAGGCTCATTGCTTACTGAGACTACTATTTCACACTTAGGCTTATTGCCTCCATCAATAAGCCCCAAGGGCTGTAGAGTGTAATACTGCCTGCCTGCCTGCAGGCCCATTGCTTCTAGAGACTACTATTTCACACTTAGGCTTATTGTCTCCATCAATATGCCCCAAGGGCTGTAGAGTCTCATATTAAGTGCCTGGCTGCAGGCCCATTGCTTCTAGAGACCAGTATTTCACACTTAGGCTTATTGCTTAAATCAATATGCCCCAAGGGCTGTAAAGTGTCATACTGCCTGCCTGCCTGCAGACCCAATGCTTCTAGAGACTACTATTTCACACTTAAGCCCCAGTCTCACATAACGATGTGTCAGCGATGCCGACAACGATCAGCATCGTTGATGCATCGTTGACACATCGTTATCAGGTCGCTGGTGAGCTGTCACACTGACAGACTTCACCAGCGACCTCTGGGCAGCCAGATCGTTGGTACCCAGCGTCCGCTCGTTCCCTGCATCCTGGGAGCGGACGGACGCTGGTAACCATGGTAACAGCGGGTCTCTCCTGCACTTAGAGACCCGCTTGTTTACCATGGTTACCGGCACCCGCCCGCTTCCGAGTTGCGGGGAGCGAGCGGGTGCATCCTCTCCTATCCTGTCCCTCACTATTCTCATCTCTCCCTGCTATTTCCCTGTTCCCTACTCTATCCCTATCCTAAACCCTAATCCTATCCCTCTCCTTGTTCTAAATAAAGAAATCCCCCCCCCGAGGCTCACCGGCATCAGAGGCTCCCATACCGGCATCTCTGTAATGGAGATCTCAGGGGTAAAGGACCTATGATGAGGTCAGTATCATGTGACCGGCCTATACTGTACAGTATAGGCCGGTCACATGACTGTGACCTCATTACAGGTCCTTTACCCTGAGATCTCCATTACAGAGATGCCGGTATGGGAGCCTCTGATGCCGGTGAGCCTCAGTATCATGTGACCGGCCTATACTGTACAGTATAGGCCAGTCACATGACTGTGACCTCATTACAGGTCCTTTACCCCTGAGATCTCCATTACAGAGATGCCGGTATGGGAGCCTCTGATGCCGGTGAGCCTCGGGGGGGGGGATTTCTTTATTTAGAACAAGGAGAGGGATAGGATTAGGGTTTAGGATAGGGGATACAGTAGGGAACAAGGAAATAGCAGGGAGAGATGAGAATAGTGAGGGACAGGATAGGAGAGGATGCACCCGCTCGCTCCCCGCAACCCGGAAGCGGGCGGGTGCCGGTAACCATGGTAAACAAGCGGGTCTCTAAGCCCGCTTGTCACCCTGGATGTCATGTTACAGCGCTGCTGTGCGGCGCTGTGACATGGCGGGGGATCCTGACAGGTCGCTGATCGCTGCCCCCGCCGGTCACACACACCGATGTGTGGTGACCAGCGGGGACCCCAACGACCAAAAAATGGTCAGGAGCCCTGTGCAACGATCAGCGACCTCACAGCAGGGGCCTGATCGCTGCTATCAGTCACACGCAACGATATCGGTAAGGATATCGTTCCTACGTCACAAACAGGACGATATCGTTACCAATATCGTTATGTGAGACCTAGGCTTTAGGCTTATTGCCTCCATCAATATGCCCCACGGGCTGTAGAGAGTCTCATACTCAATGCCTGGCTGCAGGCTCATTGCATACTGAGACTACTATTTCACACTTAGGCTTATTGCCTCCATCAATATGCCCCAAGGGCTGTAGAGTGTCATACTCAATGCCTGCCTGCAGGCACATTGCTTACTGAGACTACTATTTCACACTTAGGCTTATTGCCTCCATCAATATGCCCCAGGGGCTGTAGAATATCACACTGCCTGCCTGCCTACCTGCAGGCCCATTGCTTCTAGAGACTACTATTTCACACTTAGGCTTATTGCCTCCATCAATATGCCCCAAGGGCTGTAGAGTCTCATACTCAATGCCTGGCTGCAGGCTCATTGCTTACTGAGACTACTATTTCACACTTAGGCTTATTGCCTCCATCAATATGCCCCAAGGGCTGTAGAGTGTCATACTCAATGCCTGGCTGCAGGCCCATTGCTTCTTGAGACTACTATTTCACACTTAGGGTATGTGCACACTGGCCGGGTTAGGGTCGGTTTAGATGTGTAAACCGCCGGTCGGTTTACATAAATTTCATGTAAATTTATGTTAATCCAAACCGGCGTTTGGATTAACATTAAAACCTATGTAAACAGACACCCGGTGTCCACACACCGGCGGTTTACACATGCTCATCCGTTGCTAACCCGCTGGGTTCCCAGCGGGTTAGCAACGAATGAGCATGTTCTATAAACCGGCCGGTTCTGCAGCGGCTGCAAGCAGAATCATGTACTGCTTCCAGCCGCCGCAACACCGCCGGCGCTAACCCGCCCGGCACCCGCCCGTCACCCGCCGCACATACCCGCCAGGATGCCGGTGGACGGCTCCGGAGCTTCCTGGCGGGTCCGCCCATCCGCCGCCGATCAACCCGCCGGCCAGTGTGCACATACCCTTAGGCTTATTGCCTCCATCAATATGCCCCAAGGGCTGTAGAGTGTCATACTCAATGCCTGCCTGCAGGCACATTGCTTCTAGAGACCACTATGTCACACTTAGGCTTATTGTCTCCATCAATATGCCCCAAGGGCTGTAGAGTCTCATATTAAGTGCCTGGCTGCAGGCTCATTGCTTACTGAGACTACTATTTCTCACTTAGGCTTATTGCCTCCATCAATATGCCCCAAGGGCTGTAGAGTGTCATACTCAATGCCTGCCTATAATCACAAAGTCCCGAAAGACACGAAGGCGGATGTAAATATTTCACAATTTTTATTTTAGGAATACCTGACAACAAGTTTTATTCCATAAACAATTCCATAAATAAGAAAAAGGGGGAAGACTTATAATTATCAGCAAACAGTGAGCTTCTGAATAATATCACAATAGCAAGATTATATATACCTAGAAGTAGTCTCTGGCGGTACAGATGAAGGGGTAGGCCACGTGACTGTGCGGTGGTTATGCTAACTTATTTTTGGGGGCATGGGAGAGGGAGATCTTTATTAACAACCCCATAGCGGCCTCTGATAAAATTCAGGGATGGATGAGATTTATCGACGATGTTTTCTTTGTGTGGGAGGGAAGTGATGAAGAACTCAAAGACCTGATCACCCGACTAAATTGCAACAATTTGAACATCAAACTCACTTACAAAAGTGGCAGAAAAATGGAGTTTTTGGATATATTGATCGATACTAGGTAGGATGGAAGTTTGACTACCGATATCTTTCGGAAAGCAACCTCCACAAACTCCCTTCTTCATGCGAAATCTTCGCATTTACCATCAACAATCAAAGGAATTCCGGTCGGTCAATATATGAGGGCCAGACGCATCTGTTCGAATGATGATATCTTTGAGGTTCAGGCAAAGGATCTCAAACAGAGATTTGAGGAAAGGGGATACAGTAAGAGAGCTATAAAACATGGATACTCAAAAGCAAAAAAGTGTAATCGGACGGAACTTCTATGTGATATGAGGAATAAGAACAGTAAGGATCAGTCTGGTTTTTCCAGATTGATAACTACTTATCACAAACAATGGTTAGCAAACTTCATCAAAATAGCATGTCTTTTACCCCTATAATGGGGAGCTCTCACTAGGAAGAAAAAATCGCACCTTAAGGTAACAGATAGCAAACCAAGAAAATATGCGACAGTCAATATAATGCAAGTAGATTTTATTAAAGGTTAAAACCAGAGGAACCAGGGAGGGGGGCAGAGGGACCTGGGTCAACAAACCTCAGGTGGGAGGTAACCTCACTGCTGAACTAGTTGCCAGCTGAGACATGCAAACAGGTGTAAGTTTACAAAATTTTGACAACAAGATACTATGGGTGTACACAGCCACAGAATACAAGGCACAAAGAAATGATTATAGTTGATCAAGTGTATTATACACTTGATCAACTATAATCATTTCTTTGTGCCTTGTATTCTGTGGCTGTGTACACCCATAGTATCTTGTTGTCAAAATGTTGTAAACTTACACCTGTTTGCATGTCTCAGCTGGCAACTAGTTCAGCAGTGAGGTTACCTCCCACCTGAGGTTTGTTGACCCAGGTCCCTCTGCCCCCCTCCCTGGTTCCTCTGGTTTTAACCTTTAATAAAATCTACTTGCATTATATGGTTTGTTATCACAAACAATGGAAGGGATTTCTGGAAATTATTAAAAAAACACTGGAGTATCCTTCTTAATGATTCAATCTTAAAACATTGTGTCTCTCCAAGACCTCTGGTGACAGCAAGAAGATCACCTAACCTCAGGGATACCTTAGTTTGTAGCCACTTTGTGAGAAGGCCAACAAATGATGGCAATTGGTTGGATATCAAGGGCTTTTTTCCGTGTATGGGCTGCAAAGCATGCGCAAACATGTTAAAAAGCAAGACATTTTGTAACTCAGACAACTCTAGGACGTATGAAATCAGACAGCATATCACTTGTTCCACAAAGGGAGTCATTTATCTGGCCAAATGTCCCTGCAATAAAATTTATATAGGTATGACCACCCGCGAGTTACGTGTTCGGACAAGGGAACACGTTCTCGACATAGAGAAAGGTGCATGAGCAGAAAATCCCTCGAGTCTCAAGACAATACCGAGACATTTTTATTATGAATATCGGAGCAATTCAGGTTTATTGAAGGTTATGGGCATTGACAAGGTATCACCTGGCCAAAGAGGTGGAAATCTGAGTAGAGCCCTGGGACAAGTTGAGAGTAAATGGATCTACAGACTCAATTCTGTGGCTCCGTTTGGTCTCAATGAACACTTTGGTTTTGGTGCTTTCTTGTGATCTGTACTGATGAGATTCCTATATTATGCATCAGTATTGTGGGTACTGATTGTGGTTTTAATTGTTCTTATTGGTGATTTTAACCCTTTTTTCTTGTTATTATATTGTAGATATTTATTAATCAGTATCATCATATGAACATTCTGATAGTGAATCGGTTGGAACAACGAGATAGAAACATTTTGGACCCTTGCACATGGGACAATGTACTTTTGCACTTTATTCACTGCATTATGTATTACTGTTATTGTGATTGATGAGATATATATAATGATTGTTATTTGCACATATTGATCTGTATATACAATCCTAATTGTATGTCTGTATATGTATAGCACTATTGTAAGCACTTTATAATGGATTGTGTGAGAATTTTATTAATTTTGATTGAGATGTGCTTTTATGCTTATCTTATAATTGTCTAGGTCTTATTGACTATGTATATTAATACTTTGCCCTCTGATTTGATTTATTTGGCAAATACACTGTGTTATGGAGGGGTCTGTGCCCTCTCTCCTCCTCCCTGTGAGCGCCGGAGTCATGTGTGGTCTCCCGGGCACTCCCCCTCCCGGTCACATGGCCGCGATCCAGGAAGAGCATCTGTATTGACGCTGCTTCCGGTTTGCGTTCCAAAGACCGGAAGTGGGGCGTGTCACATGATCGGGAGCGATCACGTGACTCCGGCGCCGATAATGACAGCGGTGGAGACAGTGCACGGCTGTTCTGGATTGATAATCACTTCCATTCACTATATAAACCCCTGGTATGGCTCCCCACTCTGTACACCGCCCCCTGAGGAAGTCTGAGGACGAAACGCGTAGGGGTCCAGGGGTGGCCTGAGTGTGACTGGGATAACATCTATAGCGGTATGTAATGATGGAATGTCATTGATATTTTGTACGGTGGTTCAGCCACTTAATTCAAATTGCACACCGTGCTTCTGATACTGTGACTGTGGTGTTGTATTGTTGAAAGCTGGTCTAGGTGCTATTGGTATAACTCAGCAGTGGTGGAAAGGCGTGGAGCCTGACACTTACTGCTGTATATCCTATTTAGCCCCATTGAGTAATATAAACTGGATACATGACACCATGAAACAGAGGCACAGGTGTGCAATTTTTGTGATAGATCAGTGCTGATCCATTGTTGTGTGTATGTATGCCAAATATTGATCTTCTTTGGATGATTAAACTGGGTCAATGTTGAGATATTAGATCCTTTGTTGCAGTCAGTTCCTTGGACTAGATCTGGTCCTAGTGTGAAAGGCCCAGCTATATGCATACTGCAACAATCTTGGTAGGGCTCTATCCTTGATCCTAATAGTCCGATAGCCCTTTAGATTAAACTGGCCCATATTTATACATATTAATGATACTTTCCGATACTTGCATAACCACCGCACAGTCACGTGGCCTACCCCTTCATCTATACCGCCAGAGACTACTTCTAGGTATATATAATCTTGCTATTGTGATATTATTCAGAAGCTCACTGTTTGCTGATAATTATATGTCTTCCCCCTTTTTCTTATTTATGGAATTTTTTATAGAATAAAACTTGTTGTCAGGTATTCCTAAAATAAAAATTGTGAAATATTTACATCCGCCTTCGTGTCTTTCGGGACTTTGTGATTATATGTTGTATCCAGGTTGGATATTGTATGAGATATTGATGTATCAATGCCTGCCTGCAGGCACATTGCTTCTTGAGACTATTTCACACTGATGGTGGGTTTACACACACCAATCATTGTGTCCAATATCTGAACAGATCTCTGGTTGCAGTGAAATCATGGACATTTTGCACCATTTGTACATAGCCACAAAATGGAACTATGTGTCCATGATTTCACTGCAACCAGAGATCTGTTCAGATATTGGACACAATGATTGGTGTGTGTAAACCCACCATTAGGCTTATTTCATCCATCAATATGCCCCAAGGGCTGTAGAGTGTCATACTCAATGCCTGCCTGCAGGTACATTGCTTACTGAGACTACTAGTTCACACTTAGGCTTATTGCCTAAATCAATATGCCCCAAAGGCTGTAGAGTGTCATACTCAATGCCTGCCTGTAGGCCCATTTGCTTACTTAGACTACTATTTCACACTTAGGCTTATTGCCTCCATCAATATACCCCAAGGCCTGTAGAGTGTCATACTGCCTGACTGCCTGAAGGCCCATTGCTGCTTGGGAATACTATTTCACACTTAGGCCTTGTGAGACAGTGCGGGGGATCATATGCGAGGGGCGCTATGTCTCCCCCAGAATGCGCACTGTCACGTATTGAGCCCGGTATAGGGTGTGAGAGAAAGGGACGGTCCGCTCCCTCCGCTCCGGGTCTTGCAAGGTCCCGGAAGTAGACACGGAGTTAAAAGCCTGGTCAGGAGGCAGGGCGGGGTTCCCTGTACACAGATTTGTGCTTTGGCTGCAGCAGCAGCAGATATACAGAAAGGAGAGGTCTAGAGTTCCAGGAGGCCGTGTGCTAGACTAACACGGCCTAGCCCAGGAGGGCTGGAGGAACTCGGGGTGACCCATAACGGAGGCCTTTGGCCCGAAGGACCCGGGTACGTTATATGAACTGTGTCTTGTGTACCCGGCTGCGACCCGGATTCCGGCAGACTGTGCCACCGCTGTGTGTATCAGCAATAAACACCGGGTCCTGTTTGAACCACTACCGGGCTCCACGTGTTAACTGACTTGCGATCCAGGCGCTGCCCCACATATGGTGGAGAATGCGGGCAAGCAGGCCGGCCCGGTGAAAGTGACTGTTTCATGAGGCCAATGAGCGGCACCTAAAGTGAGAGGAGCAGCCGTCAGAATAGCCGCCAGTCTTGCGGGGTGCCCGGCCCTGCATGTCCCTACTTAAGCCGGCCACGCTACAGTTCAGGCCTGCCGCTGATATGGAGGAAATCCTAAGGCAGCTGGTACTTACCCAGCAGCGGCAGCAGGAACAGCAGCAGCGACATGAAGAGCAGCAGCTCCGACTGCAGGAGCAGCACCAGCGACAGCAGGAGCAACAGCAGTTGCTACAACAGGAGCAGTTACGACAACAGCAGGAGCAGCAGCAGCGACAGCAGGAGCAGCACCAGCGACAGCAGGAGCAGCAGCGGTTGCTACAACAGGAGCAGTTTCTACAACAGCAGAAAACGAATGAACTGCTCCTGCAGCAAATTGCGGCCTTACGAGACCCGCCAACAGCGCCTCCCCCGGAGCGGCGTGAGGCCCGGGACCGGGTCCGATCGGCCCTGCGGAAGCTGAGCCCAGAGGACGACGTAGAAGCCTTCCTCACCGTCTACGAGCGCACCGCAGAACGAGAAGGCCTCCCTTCCGCTCAGTGGGCTGAAGTGGTGGCGCCATTCCTGATGGGCGATGCCCAAAAGGCCTACACGGACCTCAGTTGGGAGGAAGCACAGGACTACGCCAGACTCAAAGGTGAGATCCTTGCTAGACAGGGGGTCAATACTTATGTCCGAGCCCAACGGGTGCATTCCTGGTCCTACGTGGAGTCCAAGCCGGCTCGCTCCCAGGCGTATGACTTATTGCAGTTGGTGAAACGGTGGCTCCAGCCTGAGAGCTTGACTCCGGGACAGATGGTGGAAAGGGTGGTGGTCGACCGGCTGGTACGGACTTTGCCGGTTGCGATACAGCGTTGGGTGGGGCAAGGGGACCCGGGTACCTTGGACCAGGTGGTTAGCTTGCTAGAGCGATATACAGCCACCCAGGAGTTCATACGGGACTCTGCCCCACTGCGGCAGTTACGCCGGCCTCCGGAGCCGGCTAAAGGGGTACGTCCATTCCCAGGGGACTCTCCTAAAAACGTACCCGCTGAGAGGACACCCCAGGACGGGGCCGACAGGAGACCGGGCTCCCCAAGAAGGAGGTTCCGGCCCAGCACTGTCCCTACCCCGTGGTGCTGGCGGTGCAAAGGACCAGGACATGTGGCTGCCTATTGCCCACTAACGGCGGAACCCATGGACTGCGGGTTCACACGCCGGCTCTCGATGTATGCCAGCCCCGTGTTCACCGCAGACGTGGTGGATCCCCTAACGGAACCACATCTGTGCCCAGTGCTCATTAATGGACACAGAGCGGAAGCTCTCTTGGACTCTGGCAGTTTGGTGACGCTGGTTCGGGCGTCCTTAATCCCCGGGTTGCAACTCACTGGGGAATTGATCGGGGTCCGGTGTATACACGGGGACCTACGCGAGTATCCAACCACGGAGGTGACTCTATCCACTTCATGTGGAGAGGTGACCCACGTGGTTGGAGTGGTAAACTCTCTACCCTACGGGACTGTGCTGGGAAGAGACTTACCATTGTTTTGGTCCTTATGGGGAAGGAGGAGTAACCCCTCCCTGATGCCCGGGAATCAGGGTGCTGAACCCGACGACCCTGAGACCGGGACACCTGCCGTAGGGGTCGCCAACATAGGGCTAGAGTGTCACCCCGATAGGTTCCCGGTAGACGTATTGGCAGGAGAGGTCGAGGAGACCCCACCGCTTCCAGAGTTGGAAGTATCCCGGGGAGCGTTTGGGACAGCCCAGCTACAGGACCCCACACTGACCAAGGGCCCGAGAAAGGGTAATAGAAGTAAACGGGGTAGCTCAGCAGCCAGGGGCTGAGAATGTATTTCCACGCATGGTGATTAACCGGGAGTTACTTTATAGGGTGGACAAAGTCAGGGATGAGGTCGTGGACCAACTGGTAGTGCCGCAGCCACACCGCCGGGCAGTCCTAGAGATGGCCCACTCCCACCTGCTAGGGGGCCACCTTGGGGCTAAAAAAAACGCAAGAACGCATCTTGCGGAGGTTCTTCTGGCCGGGTGTGTATGCGGACGTCCAGAGGTACTGCGACTCCTGCCCGGAATGTCAGCTGACCACACCCATTGCCACTTTCCGTAGTCCATTGGTACCTCTACCCGTTATAGAGGAACCTTTTGAACGGATCGCAATGGATTTGGTGGGGCCTATAGTGAAGTCAGCCCGAGGCCACCAACATATACTTGTGGTTGTCGACTACGCCACCCGGTAACCGGAGGCGATTCCGTTACGCCGCACCTCGGCGAAGATGATTGCCCGGGAGCTGTTTGCTATGTTCTGTCGCCTAGGACTACCTAAGGAAATCCTCACAGATCAGGGGACTCCTTTTATGTCCAAAGTGACCCGGGAACTGTGTAAACTGCTCAACATAAAACAGCTACGCACCTCGGTGTATCATCCCCAGACCGACGGATTAGTGGAGCGGTTTAATAAAACCCTGAAGTCCATGCTAAAAAAAGTGGTAGCAAAGGACGGAAAGGATTGGGACATGTTATTGCCCTATCTAATGTTCGCCATTCGGGAGGTACCGCAGTCGTCTACGGGGTTTTCCCCCTTTGAGCTGTTGTACGGTCGACATCCTAGAGGGCTCTTGGATGTTGCCAAAGAGACGTGGGAACAGGAACCCACACCCTATAGGAGTGTGATTGACCACGTGGCGAAAATGCAGGACCGGATCACGGCGGTCCGGCCTATTGTAAAAGAGCACCTAATGGATGCCCAAGGAGCGCAAAGCCGCAGGTATAATACACGGGCCACCGTTAGGACCTTTGAGGTGGGGGACCGGGTATTGGTCTTAGTGCCCACAACGGAAAGCAAATTATTGGCCAAATGGCAAGGGCCCTATGAAATCCGGGAAAAAGTAGGGGAGGTCAATTACAAGGTATACCAGCCCGGGAAAAGGAAACCCGTGCAGCTATACCACGTAAATTTGCTTAAAGCATGGAAAGACCGAGAGTGCCTGCTTATGGAAGCGTCCGATGCACCCGGTGACCCTTCCCCTTCGGCCACCAGGGATACCGAAGGGGTAAAAATAAGTGACACCCTCACTAAGGCCCAACGACGGGAGGCTCGAAAGTTGGTACAGCAGAATCCCGATGTGTTCTCTGACCTGCCCGGGCGCACTTCGGTCATTCAACATGACATTGTCACTGAGCCCCGGGTTAAAGTGCGAGTGAAACCGTACCGGGTACCCGAGGCCAGACGACAAGCCATCACGGCCGAAGTTAAACACATGCTTAAGTTAGGCGTGATAGAAGAATCTCGGAGTGAGTGGGCTAGTCCCATTGTGCTCATTCCAAAGCCGGACGGATCGTTGCGGTTCTGCAACGATTTCCGGAAGCTGAACGAAGTGTCTAAGTTTGATTTATATCCCATGCCCCGGGTGGACGAGTTGATTGAAAGACTGGGGCAAGCCCAGTACTTCACAACGCTCGATCTGACAAAAGGATACTGGCAGGTGCCGCTAACAGAGTCGGCCAGGGAAAAAACCGCCTTTGTTACTCCGGAAGGTCTCTATCACTACGTCGTGTTGCCTTTTGGGTTGCATGGAGCCCCGGCCACATTTCAGCGGCTCATGGACATAGTGTTAGCACCTCATCGGAAGTACGCGTCCGCCTACCTAGATGACATCATCATCTTTAGTCCGGATTGGCACACCCACTTATCCCAGGTTCAGGCCGTGGTGGATTCGCTCAGGGCCGCAGGCCTGACGGCGAATCCAAAAAAATGTGCCATGGGGCTCGAGGAGGCCCGGTACCTGGGGTATGTGATTGGGCGAGGGGTTATCAAACCCCAAATAAACAAAATCGAGGCCATTCAAAATTGGCCCCGACCGGTGTCTACCAAACAGGTGAGGGCGTTCCTCGGCATTGTTGGGTACTACCGACGCTTCATACCCAATTTTGCTGGGCGAACGGCGGCCCTGTCCGACCTGTTAAAAGGGAAGAAGTCTGCTTTGGTGCGTTGGAATCCCCAAGCAGAGGCGGCCTTTCAATCCATGAAGTCGGCCTTGTGCGGACAGCCCGTCCTCATCAGTCCTGACTTCACAAAGGCCTTCGTTGTACAAACAGACGCCTCGGAGGTGGGGCTGGGGGCTGTGCTGTCGCAAGAAGTGGACGGAATCGAGCATCCGGTCACTTACTTGAGCCGGAAATTGTCCCCGGCGGAAAAGAATTATAGCGTAGTGGAGAAGGAGTGCTTGGCCGTTAAATGGGCCTTGGAGTCCCTACGTTATTATTTGCTCGGGCGACAGTTCCGGTTAGTTACGGATCACGCTCCTTTGGTCTGGATGCGAAATGCCAAGGAACGGAACGCTTGGGTCACCCGGTGGTTCCTGTCCCTCCAAAACGTCCGTTTTACGGTGGAGCATCGGGCTGGCAAGCTGCAGGGTAATGCGGATGCCCTGTCCCGGGCACCCTGTTTGATGGCTGGGGTTCAACCCCACAAGTTTGAACCGAGGGGGGGGGTGTGTGAGACAGTGCGGGGGATCATATGCGAGGGGCGCTATGTCTCCCCCAGAATGCGCACTGTCACGTATTGAGCCCGGTATAGGGTGTGAGAGAAAGGGACGGTCCGCTCCCTCCGCTCCGGGTCTTGCAAGGTCCCGGAAGTAGACACGGAGTTAAAAGCCTGGTCAGGAGGCAGGGCGGGGTTCCCTGTACACAGATTTGTGCTTTGGCTGCAGCAGCAGCAGATATACAGAAAGGAGAGGTCTAGAGTTCCAGGAGGCCGTGTGCTAGACTAACACGGCCTAGCCCAGGAGGGCTGGAGGAACTCGGGGTGACCCATAACGGAGGCCTTTGGCCCGAAGGACCCGGGTACGTTATATGAACTGTGTCTTGTGTACCCGGCTGCGACCCGGATTCCGGCAGACTGTGCCACCGCTGTGTGTATCAGCAATAAACACCGGGTCCTGTTTGAACCACTACCGGGCTCCACGTGTTAACTGACTTGCGATCCAGGCGCTGCCCCACAGCCTATTGCCTCCATCAATATGCCCCAAGGGGTGTAGAGTGTCACACTCAATGCCTGCCTGCAGGCCCATTGTGTACTGAGACTACTTTTTCACACTTAGGCTTATTGCTTCTATCAATATGCCTTAAGGGCTGTAGAGTGTTATACTGCCTGCAGGCCCATTGCTGCTTGAAAATACTATTTCCCTCTTTGGCTTATTGCCTCCATCAATATGCCCCAAGGGGTGTAGAGTGTCATACTCAATGCCTGCCTGCAGGCCCATTGCTTACTGAGACTACTATTTCTCACTTAGGCTTATTGCCTCCATCACTATGCCCCAAGGGCTGTAGAGTGTCATACTCAATGCCTGCCTGCAGGCACATTGCTTATTGATACTACTATTTCACACTTAAGCGGCCATCACACGCTACGATATCTTGAAAGATATCGCTTGAACGCGCCAGATCAAACATCGCTTGAACGATGTCTGTGCGTGTGACGGCAAGATACGACGAGCGAGAATTGATAAAATCGCAAAATCGTGATCTGAGCTCCGGAGCTCAGATCTTGCGATGAACGATTTCACGATCTGTCTCATCGTGGTGTATAACACCACGATGAATGATCTCCCAGCGGCAGAGCCTATGCTGGGAGATGGTAACTATGGTACACGTCGGGTTACTAAGCGACTCGCGGCGCCTAGTAACCCGATGTGTACCTTAGTAACCAGCGATCTCGCTGCTCCACATCGCTGGTGAGTCTGTCTGTGTGACATCTCACCAGCGATGTGAGCGATATTGTAAGCAATCGCGCGTGCACGTGATCGCTTACAATATCGCTAGCGAGATCGTAGCGTGTGACGGCCACTTTAGGCTTATTGCCTCCATCAATATGCCCCAAGGGCTGTAAAGTGTCATACTGCTTGCCTGCCTGCAGGCCCATTGCTTCTAGAGACTACTATTTCACACTTAGGCTTTTTGCCTCCATCAATATGCCCCACGGGCTGTAGAGTCTCATACTCAATGCCTGGCTGCAGGCTCATTGCATACTGAGACTACTATTTCACACTTAGGCTTATTGCCTCCATCAATATGCCCCAAGGGCTGTAGAGTCTCATACTCAATGCCTGGCTGCAGGCTCATTGCTTACTGAGACTACTATTTCACACTTAGGCTTATTGCCTCCATCAATATGCCCCAAGGGCTGTAGAGTGTCATACTCAATGCCTGCCTGCAGGCACATTGCTTCTTGAGACTATTTCACACTTAGGCTTATTTCCTCCATCAATATGCCCCAAGGGCTGTAGAGTGTCATACTCAATGCCTGCCTGCAGGCTCATTGCTTACTGAGACTACTATTTCACACTTAGGCTTATTGCCTCCATCAATATGCCCCAAGGGCTGTAGAGTCTCATACTCAATGCCTGGCTGCAGGCTCATTGCTTACTGAGACTACTATTTCACACTTAGGCTTATTGCCTCCATCAATATGCCCCAAGGGTTGTAGAGTGTCATACTCAATGCCTGCCTGCAGGCACATTGCTTACTGAGACTACTATTTCACACTTAGGCTTATTACCTCCATCAATATGCCCCAAGGGCTGTAGAGCGTCATACTCAATGCCTGCCTACAGGCCCATTGCTTCTTGAGACTAATATTTCACACTTAGGCTTATTGCCTCCATCAATATACCCCAAGGGCTGTAAAGTGTCATACTGCCTGCCTGCCTGCCTGCAGGCCCATTGCTTCTAGAGACCACTATTTCACACTTAGGCTTATTGCCTAAATCAATATGCCCCAAGGGCTGTAAAGTGTCATACTGCCTGCCTGCAGACCCATTGCTTCTAGAGACTACTATTTCACACTTAGGCTTATTGCCTCCATCAATATGCCCCAAGGGCTGTAGAGTGTCATACTCAATGCCTGCCTGCAGGCACATTGCTTCTTGAGACTACTATTTCACACTTAGGCTTATTTCCTCCATCAATATGCCCCAAGGGCTGTAGAGTGTCATACTCAATGCCTGCCTGCACGCACAATGCTTACTGAGGCTAGTAGTTCACACTTAGGCTTATTGCCTCCATCAATATGCACCAGGGGCTGTAGAATGTCATACTCAATGCCTGCCTGCAGGCTCATTGCTTACTGTGACTACTATTTCACACTTAGGCTTATTACCTCCATCAATATGCCCCAAGGGCTGTAGAGAGTCATACTCAATGCCTGTGTGGCACCCCAAGGGTTAATATGCCACAGAAACAACACAGGTTTAATCCCCACACAACACTACACTAGAAAGTGGGAGGAGCTTAGCTGGCACCTGCACTAGTTAGAGGAGCTAAAGTTGTTTACCACAAAACAAGAGTGACAGTTGGTGCAGTTGAGAGGAGAGTCTAGTCTGGAGCAGGAGCAGAGCCAAGTAGAAGTGGAGGTCCTGAGAGGTCTGAGGAAAGGAGACAGATTAACAGAGGAACATACCCGGGATAAAGAGTTACCCCAAAAGCTTGATCCCGGGGAGGCGCTTAAGACGGATACCGGATCCGAGGCTGTGCCTGAGACAGACAGGACAGTAAACACCTGCATAGTGAAGGTCCACCATCTTCACCACACCATAGCAAAGCAACATGAAGGAGTCAGTGACACAGAGGACTCAAGTTGCCCAGCATATTGGTACCCGTGAGCAGAGACAGGGCCAGCAGTATAGCTACAAGCAGCAGCAGGGCCACACACAGCGTTTAAGTAGGAAGCCAAGGACCCGGTCAGGGTGAGAGCAACCTGGTACAGACTCCGTGGACAATACTGTGTAATACCATCTGCCAGTAAAGACTTGAAGAACAACAGAAACTGTGAGTGTGTGTGTCATCCTTATGCTGAAGCCCCACTTGCCCTCATAGACTGCCATTGCCTCTACTCTTATCATCTCTATTGCTACTCCTACTCTCCTGCAGCATCAATAACATCCTCACAGACTTTAACTACCTCTACCACTGCCCCGGGGAACCCAGTTCTGCCCACAGGAACTATTCCATCCAAGCTGCTAACCCATCATCCCCGGAGGTTCTGCAGCAGCGGCGGCCCCATTACTGGCCGCATATAGTGGGTGGCGTCACGAGTGACAAATCCCCTGTAAATAACCCCCCATTTTATTGTGCGGGCCCGGGACACAGTCCGGACCATTTCCGCCGTGACTTCCCCCAGCAGCACCCCGGTCCGGCACCGAGTGCCCCGTCCCGAGGGGCTCCACAACCTGGCGTCACGAACAGGATCTACCGTGCCTTGTACTGGGCATTGTGTGCCATGATTAGTGACTGTTTTGATCTGCCGCCATTGCTGGGCGCGCGCAAGCTGAATTGTAACTGCGCCACAGAGATTGAAAATTTCAAAATCCGCCATTGCAGAGCGCGCGACGCGCGGGAAGAAAAACCGCTCACCGCTCTGACGTCATCCGGAAGGGAAGAGAATCCCTGGTGCACAGTGGAACCTTTGTTAGACATCCGGACGGAAGCGGAAGACGGAGGGCGGACCTTAACTAAGGGGGCCCAAGATGTCGCAGCCCAATGCACAAAGCGGAGACGGAGCAGCCGGTGGAGCTGCAGCGCCGGACCCAGCGATAGTAACCGGCGGTGCAGCGGCGCAAGGAACAGCACCAATAATGCCGTTCCTGATGCCGTATACTCCAGGGGCAATGTGGCTGCCCCAATACTCCGGTGAGCCTAATACTTTAACTGACTTTATGCAAAAGATAAAAGAGTATTATGTGATGTACCCCCTCACTGAAGCCCAGCGTGTAGGAATGATAATAGGACAGTTAACAGGCAATGCACGGCGTGAGGCTGCGTCCTGGATGGACACAGATAAGGACACTGTAGAGCATCTAGCAGCTAGACTAAAAGCAACGTTTGAATCTGCTGTTGATACCCGGGCTAAGATGAGGTTCTTTGCATGCCACCAGAAACCTAAACAGAGTGCTAGAGACTTTGCCTTGAACCTGCAGGAAGCACTCAGAGCCCTTAAGCTGGCAGAACCTGCTTTAGCCCCGGGAGCTGATAAAATGCTATTTGATCAATTTATAGAGGGCCTCCATTCCCCTTCCCATCAAGGACAGTTAAGCATGATACTGCTGCAGAACCCTGACATGACATTTACTGAGCTGAAAGATAGAGCTATCTGTTTGCAGCAGCTGGAAGAGCCACGGGAGCTACCCACTGTTCTGGACATTGCAGCAGCACCTCAGCAGCCGGCAGTGCCAGCGACATCTGCCATGTCAGCAACTGCTGCTGAAACTGGAGAACTAATTTCTAATGCCGCAATCAACCAAAAGCTAGATGCCCTGACAGACACCGTGATCTCCATGGCCAAGGTCATCAAGGAACTGCGAGAGTCAAAGCCTGCACCCAAGATTGAGTTGGCGACCAGCAAAGAGGATGTTCCGTGGATGAGGCCAAAAGATACCCAGCAGCAAGAGGATGACCCAGCGATCGCTACCAACTTGATGGACAGCCCATTTGCCGTCGTTGCCAGAAACCAGGCCATCTTGCTCGTGAGTGTCCTTTAAACGACAATTCCCTGGGCAGGCGGGCCGCTCCCCAGGAATGAACACTCAAGGCCCCTCAGCCTGGTATGATAGATTCGTGGGAGGAAAACCGGTGATCCCTATTGTGTTGAATGGCATCCCCTTTAGTGCCTTGTTGGATACTGGATCCCAGATAACATCCATCCCACATGTTCTTTATAAAAGGTACTGGGCTGATTCAGACATTACTAATGCGCCTGGCTTTAACTTTGAAGTATGGGCTGGTAATGGACTGGTAATACCAAAGGTTGGATTTAGAGAGATGAATATTCAGGTTGGGAAGGTAGAATTGCAGAACCAGGGTATTATAATCGTAGATGTTAACCGGCGAGACCGTGAACCCGTGATGCTGATAGGAATGAATGTCATTGAGAAATGTTTTTCCGAAGTGTTAAGTGTTTTGCAGCAAATCGCCGAGACTGCCGGAACAGGACAACAGAGGCTTTTGCACAAAGAGATCAAAGCCCTGATGTTGAAGCAACAGGTAGAAATCTCCGGAGGTGAGATCGGCAGTGTACAAGTAAGTAATTCCTCCCAAAACTGAAATGTTGGTCTGGTGTAGAGCCGCAATAGGCATTAAAGGGCAAGACTATCAGGCCCTGGTAGAATCCGTGTACTCAGATAGCAGACCCACCATACTCACTGCTAGAGGAGTAGTTGACGTACACAGGGGAAGAGTGCCATTACGCCTGTTGAACTGCGGAGAAGATGAGGTCACATTACCAAAGTATGCTACCATGGCTAAGTTGTACACGGTTGATAATAATAACATCACAGCCGCCGAGCCCTTGAACCCGTCATGTCAGGCGGATGACAATGGCTCAGAGGAGAAGCTGGAGGATTGGTGCCAAAAGTTGCATGTAGGTACCAGTTCTACACCTCCCCGTCACAAGCATGGAGTATACCGGGTAGTGAAGGAATATGAACAAATATTCAGTAAACACCCGTTAGACTTTGGGCAAATCAAAGGGGTAGAGCACACTATACCCACAGGTGACCATCAACCTATAAAAGAGAGGTATAGACCCTTACCACCAGCTCACTACCAAACCACCAAAGATATGCTCAGAGAGATGAAATCTGCAGGGGTAATAAGAGACAGTTGTAGCCCCTGGGCAGCACCTCTAGTATTAGTTAAAAAGAAGGATGGGACCATGAGAATGTGCGTAGATTACCGGCAGATTAATCGCATCACACATAAGGACGCATACCCATTACCTAGGATTGAGGAGTCATTAGCTGCACTAAAATCTGCTAACTACTTTTCCACCCTTGATCTGACTAGTGGGTACTGGCAGGTTCCTGTGGCCGAGGCCGACAAGGAGAAGACAGCGTTTACTACGCCAATGGGCCTCTGTGAGTTTAATTGTATGCCGTTCGGACTCTGCAACACACCCGAGACCTTCCAACGTCTGATGGAGAGCTGCCTCGGGCACAAGAACTTTGAAACTGTCCTCCTGTACCTAGATGACGTCATAGTCTACTCGAAGACGTACGAGCAACATCTACAAGACCTAGCGGAAGTGTTCGAAGCTTTGTCCAAGTATGGCATGAAGATCAAGCCATCCAAGTGTCACCTTCTCAAACCAAAGGTACAATACCTGGGACATGTCGTGAGTTCAGAGGGAGTAGCACCGGATCCTGATAAAGTCATAGTGATAAGGGATTGGCCAAGACCTACGAACGTGAAAGAAGTGAGGCAATTCCTGGGCCTGGTAGGCTATTACAGAAGATTCATCCGAGGATTCACGAAGCTAGCAGCTCCTCTGCAAGACATTCTGGTAGGACGATCAAAGAAGACTTCAAACTGTAATCTCCTGACACGGTGGGATGAGGAAAGAGAAGATTCTTTCAATAAGCTAAAAAGTGCACTGACGGGAGAAGAGATCCTGGCATACCCTGATTACCATCAACCCTTCATTCTTTATACGGATGCCAGCAACGTGGGACTGGGAGCAGTATTGTCGCAGAAGCAAGGAGGCAAAGAGAAAGTTATTGCCTTTGCAAGTAGGAAGCTCCGGCCTACGGAAAGAAATCCCGAGAACTACAGCTCCTTTAAGTTAGAACTACTGGCAGTAGTTTGGGCTGTGACTGAACGCTTTAAACATTACTTGGCGGGTGCAGAATTCACCATCTACACGGATAACAACCCGTTGACTCACCTGGACACAGCAAAATTAGGAGCTCTGGAGCAGCGATGGATAGCCCGGCTATCTAATTACAACTTTGTCATCAAATACAGAGCAGGCCGCAAGAATGGGAACGCAGATGCCTTATCCCGGATGCCACACCTGAAAGACGTGGAAGAGGAACCGGAAGAGTTGGAAGAGATTGAACTTCCGGCCTTTCATCGTTCAAAGGTAGAAGATTATCAACCCGGCATCTACCAAAGAGAACAAGAAGTAAACTTTAACCCGTTAAGACACTATGAATGGGCCGAAACCCAAGATACTGATCCAGCTGTGAAGCTAGTGAAAGAACTGCTTACGCGACAAGGTGCATACCCGGATCAGAATGCCCCAGCTGAGACCATACAGCTCTGGAAAGAGAGAGGCAAGTTGTTTCTGAACCAAGGGAAGCTCTGTAGACGATTTACCAATCCCAAGACGCATGAACTGGTCTGGCAGATAATCGTGCCCAAGCAAGACACCCAAATGGTCTTAGAAGCTTATCATGACAACGCAGGTCATTTCGGATGGGAGAAGTTAGAAGCAAACCTAAGAGACAGATTCTATTGTGTTGGCATGAGAAAATCCATTGAAATATGGTGCAGAAGATGTGCCGCATGCAATCTCAGAAGGAAAGATCTACAGAAAGCTCCGCTTCAACCAATAGTAACCAAGCAGCCACTCGAGCTAGTCGCATTAGATCACGTCAATTTGTCACCAAGCCGGTCAGGCTATGTCTATGCCTTAACCATCGTGGACCATTACTCACGCTTCTTAGTGGTGGTACCAGTCAAAGATCTGACAGCGAAGACGGCAGCAAAAGCATTCCAGACGCATTTCTGTAGACCACATGGTTACCCAGAACAAGTCCTTGCAGACCAAGGTCCAGCTTTTGAATCAGAACTATTCAAGGAATTCTGCGATATGTACGGTTGTAAGAAGATTCGCACAACAACGTATCATCCCCAAACAAATGGTCTATGCGAGAAAATGAATCATATCGTAATTGAACTGTTAAAGACCTTACCAGAATCAGAAAGAAACCAGTAGCCAGATAAATTACCTGATTTGGTAGACTTATACAACCATGTTCCTGTGAGTTCTACAAACTGCACTCCAGCTTACCTTATGCGTGCAAGACCCGGTAAGCTACCAATTGATCTAGAAATGGGAATTGGAAAACCAGATACAGAAATAGAAGAAGAAACAGATTGGGATACTAAACGTCAGAAACAGTATCAACAAGTGCAAGAATGTGTAGAGAGAAACTTACAGCAAGCAAGAGCAAGACAAGAGAAAACTTTTAACAAACATGCTCAAGCAATGCCATTACAAGAAGGTGATCAAGTTCTCAAGAGAAAGAGACGCACTGACAAACTGGATAATCAGTGGGAAACCGTCCCATACACAGTTTTACCATCTAACCTAGACAATGTTAAAACCTGTTTGATAAGCAAAGATGAAGGAAAAACGTCACAAGTCGTATCTCGTGATCAGCTAAAATTGTGTCCTGAAACACTGAAGACACCTGAAGTAAGAGAACCCGTACAGGTCCAACCTATTAAAGAAAAAGAAGAAGTATTCCACACGGTACTAGGAGATTTTCCTAAAACATGGCCAAATTACCATGGAGCAGTTGTCGTACCAATGATTGCATTCCCTTCAATGGTGGAACCAACACCAGAACCCGTGTTACCTGAAGAAGTCCCAAGACCTGAAGAACTGGAAGTAGAACCATTAGAGGAAGAACAAATTCCTGGTCCCAGTGAGCTTGCCAGTCCTACAGTCAGATCTTCATCTAACATAGTACCAAACACTACAAATAGGTACATGCCTACCAGCACCAATAGGCTACATGCAAGTAGTATACCCGTTTTACGCAGATCCGAGCGTAGTACCAAAGGTCAGTTACCAGCTAGGTACAGGGATTAAAAGGTCAAATTAACTGTAAGATGTAAATATGTTTGTGTTAATATTAAATTGAACCCGGTAAACAAATGTACATAGTTAATGCAACGTTAAAAAGCCCAGTACCTACAGAGACTATCCTGTATGAACTTCTTGCATATTCTTCAAACTTTTCCCTTTTATTTTATTTTTTATGGACCATACTACCACGGACTGGTTGTGGTATAAACTTTCTTGTATAAATATTCATCAGCCCGGAGGCAAAAGACTAAACCCCCGGAAGGACTGCTTTTTGAATTTTTGGACTGTTTTTAAACTTTAGTCATTTTTGTGATTTTTACTTTTAAGTCTTTGTAAATATGAATTGTATTAATTGTTTATTCTTTATTATTCCACAGTCCCGGAGTACTGTCTTTAACTAAGGGGGACTGTGGCACCCCAAGGGTTAATATGCCACAGAAACAACACAGGTTTAATCCCCACACAACACTACACTAGAAAGTGGTAGGAGCTTAGTTGGCACCTGCACTAGTGGGAGGAGCTAAATTTGTTTACCACTAAACAAGAGTGACAGTTGGTGCAGTTGAGAGGAGAGTCTAGTCTGGAGCAGGAGCAGAGCCAAGTAGAAGTGGAGGTACTGAGAGGTCTGAGGAAAGGAGACAGATTAACAGAGGAACATACCCGGGATAAAGAGTTACCTCAAAAGCTTGATCCCGGGGAGGCGCTTAAGACGGATACCGGATCCGAGGCTGTGCCTGAGACAGACAGGACAATAAACACCGGCATAGTGAAGGTCCACCATCTTCACCACACCATAGCAAAGCAACACGAAGGAGTCAGTGACACAGAGGACTCAAGTTGCCCAGCATATTGGTACCCGTGAGCAGAGACAGGGCCAGCAGTATAGCTACAAGCAGCAGCAGGGCCACACACAGCGTTTAAGTAGGAAGCCAAGGACCCGGTCAGGGTGAGAGCAACCTGGTACAGACTCCGTGGACAATACTGTGTAATACCATCTGCCAGTAAAGACTTGAAGAACAACAGAAACCGTGAGTGTGTGTGTCATCCTTATGTTGAAGCCCCACTTGCCCTCATAGACTGCCATTGCCTCTACTCTTATCATCTCTATTGCTACTCCTACTCTCCTGCAGCATCAATAACATCATCACAGACTTTAACTACCTCTACCACTGCCCCGGGGAACCCAGTTCTGCCCACAGGAACTATTCCATCCAAGCTGCTAACCCATCATCCCCGGAGGTTCTGCAGCAGCGGCGGCCCCATTACTGGCCGCATATAGTGGGTGGCGTCACTAGTGACAAATCCCCTGTAAATAACCCCCCATTGTATTGTGCGGGCCCGGGACACGGTCCGGACTAGGACCGCCGTGACATCCCCCAGCAGCACCCCGGTCCGGCACAGAGTGCCCCGTCCCGAGGGGCTCCACACCTGCCTACAGGCCCATTGCTTCTTGAGACTAATATTTCACACTTAGGCTTATTGCCTCCATCAATATACCCCAAGGGCTGTAAAGTGTCATACTGCCTGCCTGCCTGCAGGCCCATTGCTTCTAGAGACTACTGTTTCACACTTAGGCTTATTACCTCCATCAATATGCCCCAAGGGCTGTAGAGCGTCATACTCAATGCCTGCCTACAGGCCCATTGCTTCTTGAGACTAATATTTCACACTTAGGCTTATTGCCTCCATCAATATGCCCCAAGGGCTGTAAAGTGTCATACTGCCTGCCTGCCTGCAGGCCCATTGCTTCTAGAGACTACTATTTCACACTTAGGCTTATTGTCTCCATCAATATGCCCCAAGGGCTGTAGAGTCTCATATTAAGTGCCTGGCTGCAGGCTCATTGCTTACTGAGACTACTATTTCTCACTTAGGCGGCCGTCACACGGAACGATTTCTTGCCCGATATCGTTTAAGTGATCTCCTTTTTGATCGCTTAAGCGATATCGGGCAAGAAATCGTTGCATGTAATCAAGCGATTTACGATGTTAAACCGCTTGATCGTGACATCGCTGATCTGAGGTCCGGTTCTCAGATCTAGCGATGAGCGATTTGACGATCTGTCTCATCGTGGTGTATAACACCACAATGAGCGATTTCCCAGCGGCAGAGCCTATGCTGGGAGATGGTAACTATGGTACACGTCGGGTAACTAAGCGACGCGCGGCGCCTAGTTACCCGATGTGTACCATAGTAACGAGCGAGATCGCGGCTCCACATCGCTGGTGAGTCTGTCTGTGTGACATCTCACCAGCGATGTGAACGATATTGTAAGCGATTGCGCGTGCACGTGATCGCTTACAATATCGCTAAAGATATCTGTGCGTGTGACGGCCGCCTTAGGCTTATTGCCTCCATCAATATGCCCCAAGGACTGTAGAGTGTCATACTCAATGCCTGCCTGCAGGCACATTGCTTACCGAGACTACTAGTTCACACTTAGGCTTATTGCCTCCATCAATATGCCCCAGGGGCTGTAGAATGTCATACTCAACGCCTGCCTGCAGGCAAATTGCTTACCGAGACTAATATTTAACAGTTAGTCTTATTGCCTCCATCAATATACCCCAAGGGCTGTAAAGTGTCATACTGCCTGCCTGCCTGCCTGCAGGCCCATTGCTTCTAGAGACCACTATTTCACACTTAGGCTTATTGCCTCCATCAATATGCCCCAAGGGCTGTAGAGTCTCATACTCAATGCCTGGCTGCAGGCTCATTCCTTACTGAGACTACTATTTCACATTTAGGCTTATTGCCTCCATCAATATGCCCCAAGGGCTGTAGAGTGTAATACTGCCTGACTGCCTGCAGGCCCATTGCTGCTTGAGAATACTAATTCACACTTGGGCTTATTGCCTCCATCAATATGCCCCAAGGGCTGTAAAGTGTCATACTGCCTGCCTGCCTGCAGACCCATTGCTTCTAGAGACTACTATTTCACACTTAGGCTTATTTCGTCCATCAATATGCCCCAAGGGCTGTAGAGTGTCATACTCAATACATTGCTTACTGAGACTACTAGTTCACACTTAGGCTTATTTCCTCCATCAATATGCCCCAGGGGCTGTAGAATGTCATACTCAATGCCTGCCTGCAGGCTCATTACTTACTGAGACTAATATTTCACACTTAGGCTTATTACCTCCATCAATATGCCCCAAGGGCTGTAGAGCGTCATACTCAATGCCTGCCTACAGGCCCATTGCTTCTTGAGACTAAAATTTCACACTTAGGCTTATTGCCTCCATCAATATGCCCCAAGGGCTGTAGAGTCTCATACTCAATGCCTGGCTGCAGGCTCATTTCTTACTGAGACTACTATTTCACACTTAGGCTTATTACCTCCATCAATATGCCCCAAGGGCTGTAGAGCGTCATACTTAATGCCTGCCTACAGGCCCATTGCTTCTTGAGACTATTGTTTTACACTTAGGCTTATTGCCTCCATCAATATGCCCCAAGGGGTGTAGAGTGTCATACTCAATGCTTGCCTGCAGGCCCATTGCTTACTGAGACTACTATTTCACACTTAGGCTTATTGCCTCCATCAATATGCCCCAAGGGCTGTAAAGTGTCATACTGCCTGCCTGCCTGCAGGCCCATTGCTTCTAGAGACTACTATTTCACACTTAGGCTTATTGTCTCCATCAATATGCCCCAAGGGCTGTAGAGTCTCATACTCAATGCCTGGCTGCAGGCTCATTGCTTACTGAGACTACTATTTCACACTTAGGCTTATTACCTCCATCAATATGCCCCAAGGGCTGTAGAGCGTCATACTTAATGCCTGCCTACAGGCCCATTGCTTCTTGAGACTACTGTTTCACACTTAGGCTTATTGCCTCCATCAATATGCCCCAAGGGCTGTAGAGTCTCATACTCAATGCCTGGCTGCAGGCTCATTGCTTACTGAGACTACTATTTCACACTTAGGCTTATTGCCTCCATCAATATGCCCCAAGGGCTGTAGAGTGTAATACTGCCTGACTGACTGCAGGCCCATTGTTGCTTGAGAATACTATTTCACATTTAGGCTTATTGCCTCCATCAATATGCCCCAAGGGCTGTAGAGTGTAATACTGCCTGACTGACTGCAGGCCCATTGTTGCTTGAGAATACTAATTCACACTTAGGCTTATTGCCTCCATCAATATGCCCCAAGGGCTGTAAAGTGTCATACTGCCTGCCTGCCTGCAGACCCATTGCTTCCAGAGACTACTATTTCACACTTAGGGTTATTTCGTCCATCAATATGCCCCAAGGGCTGTAGAGTGTCAAACTCAATGCCTGCCTGCAGGCACATTGCTTACTGAGACTACTAGTTCACACTTAGGCTTATTGCCTCCATCAATATGCCCCAGGGGCTGTAGAATGTCATACTCAATGCCTGCCTGCAGGCTCATTGCTTACTGAGACTACTATTTCACACTTAGGCTTATTACCTCCATCAATATGCCCCAAGGGCTGTAGAGCGTCATACTTAATGCCTGCCTACAGGCAAATTGCTTCTTGAGACTAATATTTCACACTTAGTCTTATTGCCTCCATCAATATACCCCAAGGGCTGTAGAGTGTCATACTGCCTGCCTGCCTGCCTGCAGGCCCATTGCTTCTAGAGACCACTATTTCACACTTAGGCTTATTGCCTCCATCAATATGCCCCAAGGGCTGTAGAGTCTCATACTCAATGCCTGGCTGCAGGCTCATTGCTTACTGAGACTACTATTTCACATTTAGGCGTATTGCCTCCATCAATATGCCCCAAGGGCTGTAGAGTGTAATACTGCCTGACTGCCTGCAGGCCCATTGCTGCTTGAGAATACTAATTCACACTTAGGCTTATTGCCTCCATCAATATGCCCCAAGGGCTGTAAAGTGTCATACTGCCTGCCTGCCTGCAGACCCATTGCTTCTAGAGACTACTATTTCACACTTAGGCTTATTTTGTCCATCAATATGCCCCAAGGGCTGTAGAGTGTCATACTCAATGCCTGCCTGCAGGCACATTGCTTACTGAGACTACTAGTTCACACTTAGGCTTATTGCCTCCATCAATATGCCCCAGGGGCTGTAGAATGTCATACTCAATGCCTGCCTCCAGGCTCATTACTTACTGAGACTACTATTTCACACTTAGGCTTATTACCTCCACAATATGCCCCAAGGGCTGTAGAGCGTCATACTCAATGCCTGCCTACAGGCCCATTGCTTCTTGAGACTAAAATTTCACACTTAGGCTTATTGCCTCCATCAATATACCCCAAGGGCTGTAAAGTGTCATACGGCCTGCCTGCCTGCAGGCCCATTGCTTCTAGAGACTACTATTTCACACTTAGGCTTATTGTCTCCATCAATATGCCCCAAGGGCTGTAGAGTCTCATATTAAGTGCCTGGCTGCAGGCTCATTGCTTACTGAGACTACTATTTCTCACTTAGGCTTATTGCCTCCATCAATATGCCCCAAGGACTGTAGAGTGTCATACTCAATGCCTGCCTGCAGGCACATTGCTTCTTGAGACTATTTCACACTTAGGCTTATTTCCTCCATCAATATGCCCCAAGGGCTGTAGAGTGTCATACTCAATGCCTGCCTGCAGGCACATTGCTTACCGAGACTACTAGTTCACACTTAGGCTTATTGCCTCCATCAATATGCCCCAGGGGCTGTAGAATGTCATACTCAATGCCTGCCTGCAGGCTCATTGCTTACTGAGACTACTATTTCACACTTAGGCTTATTGCCTCCATCAATATGCCCCAAGGGCTGTAGAGTGTAATACTGCCTGACTGCCTGCAGGCCCATTGCTGCTTGAGAATACTAATTCACACTTGGGCTTATTGCCTCCATCAATATGCCCCAAGGGCTGTAAAGTGTCATACTGCCTGCCTGCCTGCAGACCCATTGCTTCTAGAGACTACTATTTCACACTTAGGCTTATTTCGTCCATCAATATGCCCCAAGGGCTGTAGAGTGTCATACTCAATACATTGCTTACTGAGACTACTAGTTCACACTTAGGCTTATTTCCTCCATCAATATGCCCCAGGGGCTGTAGAATGTCATACTCAATGCCTGCCTGCAGGCTCATTACTTACTGAGACTACTATTTCACACTTAGGCTTATTACCTCCATCAATATGCCCCAAGGGCTGTAGAGCGTCATACTCAATGCCTGCCTACAGGCCCATTGCTTCTTGAGACTAAAATTTCACACTAATGGTACCTTTACACGCCGCGACGGCAGGCTGGATACATCCCGCTACAGGCTACAAATGTAGCTTGTAGCGCCAATGTAGCCCGTCGTAGCGGCGTCTGAAGACGTGACGCTACAGCCGGCAACAGATACATCTGTTTCCTAGCTCTGCTCGAAAACTGATGGCTACATCGCCGATGGTAGCGAGCTGTATCGGCGTGTAAAGAAGCAACGGAAGGGAACTCTGGACACCCTGCGATGTAGCTGCAATGTAGCTAAGGCGTCACCTAGGCTCCGTGTTACCGCGCCCCCATGTGCGATCGTTGGTGGAAGCTGCTGCGTGCCGATTGGCCCATGCCTCACAGCCCTCCATCTTGGATGAGCTGTCCCTTCAGCACTACAGATACGCGCCGTATGCACGATCATACCGTAGTACAATTACGCGACCCCAAACTTACGGTAAACCAAACCAAATGGCCCATGATCCTCATATACAGTGTGCACATCCTGTAAACACATAATGAATAATGCTGGACACAGCGGTCAAGGATGTGTTACGGACCGGCCTGCCTTATTGAACTGCAGAGGCCGCATAAAAGTGTCCCTTGAGTGTCTGCGCGCAACTGAAACACTGATGCACGTATACACACACCGCATTGAAGTCGAGTAGTCAGTACACAGCGCACAGGCTTGCTGTACGCATCGCTCTGTGGGTGTTGTACAGTAGGTGCCGCAGAAGTGCTTCGCCCGTGTCACTGCGCGTAGGACTAGTTCAAAGGGTGCGTGACCAGGAACGTGGCCGTAATGACGTAATTACGATAGTTTCGTTTTCACTCTGCCTGCAAGGTGCCAGCCCCTCCTCTGCACACACCATTGCAGTCATGGCGGCCGTTCACAGCGCTGCTACGTGGGGGATGGCTGAGCTCATCATACTAATTGACCACTGTGACCGGTATGATTACTGGGGTCACCGGCAGCACCGTCATCCCAGGCTGCGTAATCGCGCCACAATCCGGCGGATTCAGCGGGCTCTGCTGAATAAACTAGGGGTGGTGAGGGTCGCAAAAGCAATCCAAAAGAAGATCGCGGACCTGAAGTCCAAATGCCCAGGCTGCATACTCGACATCCGTGCCAGGATTGCCAGGCTGCGTGGTGAGTACTTCAGAGGGCCACACATGATTTGTATTGTATGTAAGCACAACAAAAACATATAAATTAGTTGACCAACATCCTAGGTATACTGAGAGGGACACCGGCACACATGCAATGGGGGACAATATAGGCCGCACATTATAGATAGACTGCCTACACATCTGCCTACAACTAATGTTCATGTGCCACCCAAGATGACTCCACAGTGTTAGATGGCCTCCAACCAATTAACACACTAATGCCACATACATACGCCATACCGAATACATGAGATCAGCCCATATATGAAATACAGCAAACACATATAACAAATATTGAACTGTCAATACATCTCAGAGCCTAAACACTATGCTGACACATTAATTATTGTTTCATAATCTGCAGATGCTGAAGTTTCACCCGATGAGGCTCCCCCACAACTGCCTGCAGGTGGCCCACCAACCCCACCGCCGCAAGAGGCAGCTGGGCCACCAACACCACCGCGCCAAGAGGCAGCTGGGCCACCAACACCACCGCCGCAAGAGGCAGCTGGGCCACCAACACCACCGCGCCAAGAGGCAGCTGGGCCACCAACACCACCGCCGCAAGAGGCAGCTGGGCCACCAACACCACCGCGCCAAGAGCCAGCTGGCCCACCACCAACACCGCGTCAAGACGCAGCTGGGCCACCATCCCCACAAGGGAATAGCCCCTCACCAGGGCATGAGGACGAGGAGGACCATGATGAGCCTGCGTTGGTGGAGGCAGAGGTGGCATCGCCTGGTCGCCAACATGAGGCTCTGGCTCAACCTCCAAATGTGGCTGCCTTGGATGATTATGGCGGTAAGTGATTTGAGTTTGATTCTAGGGGCGGAACACTGTAAGCAGTGTTGTTGCTAGTTGGGAAATGGGAAAGCTAAGCATTTCTGACATAATGTCCTTCACCCACTCTTGCAGATGGAGAAAGTGCTGGAGCTGCGGGCTGGAGTGTCAGTGCCTCCCCATCACCCCTGATAGTCAGGATGATGTTGCGCCCGAGGGTAAGGACAATATTGCTTGTGTGAACCTGACACAAACACCAGAGGTAGGATTCTGAAGTAATGATGTTTTTTCCCACACACAATACAGGTGTACCCACGATGGAGGACGTGGTGAGGGCCCACCACCAGTTTGCCCACCGACTGCAACGGGCCCTACACCGGGGAATCCAGGATCTGACCCGCCTGTCTAACATGGTGGATACCGTCCTGCAACATCAGGATGGCCAACATTGAGATCTCACCCCCCCGGAAACAAATGTGCTCCCCTGACCCCCAAATATGTTGTCCTTGTTGGACCTGGAACTTACAGACGTTGCCTGTTTGGCTTTTGATGTGGTTTTATTTTTTTGTTTTTGCCCCCGTTGGGCTCTTTTCTTATAGTGTCCCACTATCACAAAAGGGGGATTGTGGGGTGGCCAGGCCTTTGGCCCTTTCACCTATCCTGTCCCACATTGGGACCATCATGAGTGTGGATTAACCAGGCCTTTACCTTCTGGACCTATCCTGTCCCACATTGGGACCATCATGAGTGTGGATTAACCAGCCCTTTACCTTCTGGACCTATCCTGTCCCACATTGGGACCATCATGAGTGTGGATTAACCAGCCCTTTACCTTCTGGACCTATCCTGTCCCACATTGGGACCATCAGGAGTGTGGATTAACCAGCCCTTTACCTTCTGGACCTATCCTGTCCCACATTGGGACCATCAGGAGTGTGGGATGGCTACACCTATCTGGAAGCTGGCTTCTGTGTATTGTGGAAAATGGCTTCCACACATGTATGTAGCAAATAAAATGTCTTGTTACCTTTTTATTTGGCTCCTTCATGGCACAACAAGAATATTGGGGGGGGGAACATGTTCAACAGGTAAATATCTCACACACATTACCACACCTCTTTGTGAATGTGCTACCACAGTACAAAGGAACCTATGGTCGTCCTACTCTGAGGCCATTGGCCCATATTGTGTGGCTTGGCCCAAACTATATTGTGTACAACACCATTCACCCACGCTGCCCCCCCCAAGCCATAACCCAAACCAAAAAATACAATAGAGTATGATCAAAAATTTAATCAAGTCAGAATGGGAAAGTAAAAAACAAATCATATGAAGCAATTCTGCTAAAAAGTAATTAAAAAAACTAAGGTAAAAAAAAATGAGGTTCCTCCAGATGCAAAATCCAGAGTGCCAATTCGGTGCATTGGCTACTAGTGTCAAACTTCTTCATCTTCTGTCGGCTCTGACAATGCCCGCTCCCCCCTCCTCACAGGGCAGCCCCGACCTGCCCGTGAACGTCTGGATGTACGACGATGTGTTGGGGGGGGATGGGGTGACTGTGGCGGGGCCGGTCTTCTCACGGGCCGAGATGGGGCAGCTGGGGAAAGGGGCCATAACGTGTGTTGCATGGGGGGTGGGACGTGGCATCCCCATTGAAGGGCCCCATCTTCGGCAGCATCAGCGGCATTGTTGAAGACCCTCAGAAGGATCTTTTTTTGGAGCGGCTCCATCCCTCGCATTCTGTCGCTCATGTAGAGGGCGGTGCTGTCGATGTGGGTCCGCTGTTCATCCAACAGCACGCGTCGGGCCCAGGTGCCCAGCTCCGTCTCTGGTGGTGCAGGACGTCGGCGCCGACGGATCCTGGAGCTGGGCCCTGGGGCCGGACCCACATCACTCGCCCCGCCCTCCTGCTCAGCCCCAGATGTCATGGGCTGAGCATCATCAGCGACAGAATGCTCCGCAATGGAGCCGTCCTCTTCTGGGGCCTGTTGGGGGGAGAGAAAAAAAAACAAACATTAGTGAGGGCAAGGACCACACCATACCATGGACACAGGACACAATATACCACTCCCACTAAAATAAAACCAATAACACAATCTCTTGAAGGAATCCACAAACACCAAACCACCAAACGTGAAAGACACCAAAACCTGTACTTCGCCTGGACACTCACCTCTACGATTCCAGATACTCAGCACTATACAGAATTAGGTGTCAGTCAGAGAGCCGTAACCCAATTAGTACATGTCACCACAACACCTTGATACTGGGGGCTGTCCTGGCCAAAGACAGATATTGGCCACCTTCGCATTTTGACTACTAATATGATGTCAAACCATCAAACCTTCAATTTACTATAACCCACTGGCACCAGAGCCAACACACTTGTGTGGCAGCACCATTTAGTAGATGCCACTATGTGCCTCTTTCATTTAAACCCACAAACAATTTTTAAAACCTTACATATGTAATGTATACAGTTTCGATATTTGGGGGAGATGCTACTTAGGAATACGGCTCTCTGCGTCAAATTTACATCATCCCAAATCATGGAAGGAGGGCAGATTTAAAGACAGAAAAAGGTTTCCCACACCAAGGCGGAAAATGTGTCAAAAGTGTGCTAGTTAAGGATTTGCTAAACCACACATGTGAGGGAAACATTGTGGGGCAACACTGTAACAGGATTACCCACCTCCTGTGGCGCAGATGGGGATTCATCCGGGCCTACATGGGACGCAGCAACGGGGCGGTTGGTGGTCGTTGCACGCGAGCTCCCCTCGCCCAAGATGAACGTGAAGAGTGGATAGTACCATAGGGTAGGTAATGGTACCTCCTCAGCTCCAGCTCCTGAGCGACGGTGCAGGTATTCATTGTGAGCCCGCATGAACGACTGCCGCATGTTTTTTATTTTTAAGGCCACCGCATGCTGGTCCCAACTCTTGCCTACCCTTGGCTCCAAACGATTGGCTAGAGCCACAAGAGTCCTGTAGGCCTCGGACCTCGCTGCCTGATTTTTATATTGCGGCAGCGAGCTGCGCCACAAACATTCGTGCCGCTGATACTCCGTGAGAAGCTGGGTTTCAAATTCCACAGTACACCTTGGCATCTGGGGAAGACAAAACACAGCCAAACCACACCGTCACGACACAAGCTATATCGATCTGTAAAAACCTTTTGAACATGATTTACATGGTCATAAGGTTCTAATATGTACATTATAGCAGGGACGTCGCTATGCATTAAGAATCGGGGCTGCAGCCCCGATTCTTATGCATAGAGCCCCGAATCTCGCCGGCTGTCAGGGCCAGGGCCGCACCATCCATGAGCCGACCTGCAGCGTGGATCCCTGTGGATGCCGCTCCGCTTCTGAAGTCCCGGCCGCCGCTTCTGGCCACTTTCTGTTAAGTCCCGACCGCTCTACAGCACAGCTTGGCAGGGGGCGGTAACAACATCACTGAGCCGTGCAGAGCGGCCGGCAGACACATGCTGAGAGGAGACTGGAGCAGCTCATTGAGGACTGAGGAGAGAGAGGTGAGTATTTATGTTGTTTTTTGTTTTCTACACTGATGGGAGACTATGGGGATGCAGTGCAGGGCAGATCATATGGCTGGTGCAGTGCATCAGAGACCAGAGTGGCAAGGGGCCCCGGAGCTAGGGAAAGTGAATGCCGAGACAAAGTCAGTGCTGACAGGAGGAGATGCAGGGACAATGTGCTGCAGATGAGTATGCTGATAATGCTGCTGCTGCTGGTTGTCTGTATAGTCACTGAGGGGGGAGGGAGAGGCACTCAGTGTGGCCCCCACTGCTCTCTGTGCTGCTGCTGATCCATGGAGAGAGAGGGAGCAGGACATTAACCCTGTCATAGCCTCCATAAGAGGGAGGGGACTGTGCAGTGTGTCCCCTGCTCCATCCATATCACTGCACACAGGGACATCTGTGCCTCATCTCCTATCAGCCAATCACAGATTTCACTTTATAATCACATCTGTGATTGGCTGCCAGCAGATGATAGTGTCCCCTGTGCCCTGGAGCTGCAGATTGCAGGAGCTGGAGCAGGAGACATCTGTGGCCCCTCTGACACCATAGAAAGATTCACAGCCTCTTGGGAAAACTGTGTAAGAATATATTTTTTAATAATTTCTCTAAAACTTAATTTCTGTATGCGCATGTTGGCAGTAGTAGTTGACTTGCCCCGTGGGGGCTGTGGGGTACTTGTCTTCAAGTGTCTGGGGTGATGTCACAGTGGCGTGACCCGGTCTGTGGCCACCCGGATGGGCAGTCAATAAAAAGGGGGTTAAAAAATGAGGGAGTAGTTTCTCATGGTATGCAGCTGTAGTGGCCGCTGCTGCAGGCCGGGACCTCTGGGGATGATTTAATGGCAGCTGGTATGGTGTCGCTCCCCACGGGTGGAGCAGATGCCCAGAGCATCCAGAGTAATGGAGTGTTAGGGTGCTGGGGAGCCAGCGGGGCTGATCGGGCTGCAGGGAAGGATCGGGACCAGTGGCGTAGCATGGGGGGGGGGGGGGCATCGGTCCGCGCCAGGCGGCACGTGTGTGGAGGCGGCAGCAGGGCTGTATTTAAACAGCAGGGGAGCGCAAGCGTTTTTTTTTTTTTTTTTTCTTTACCTCCCTCCCCCAGACTCCATATGAAAACTGGAGTCTTTGTGGGGGAGGGAGGGTGTTGCCGCTGGTAGTGCATTGCCGCCCGGCCGCGGCGCCCGCATGTACTGTGCCCCCTCCTGGCCCCCCAGCGCTGAGAGCGATCACGCTGACAGGAAGCCGCTGGGAGCTCTGCTGCTTCCTGTCCCGTGATGGCTCCAAGTGCTGGTGCAGTGGAGGCGGCTGCGGTGCTGGCGGCTCCTCCACCCAGCTGGCCCCCCATGGACCCGGAGAGGTGAGGGAAACTGTGCAGGGAATAGGGGACAGGGGAGCAGAGGAGAAGAGGACAGGGGGGCAGAAGGACAGGAACAGGGGGACAGAGGAGAAGAGGACAGGGGGGCAGAAGGACAGGAACAGGGGGACAGAGGAGAAGAGGACAGGGGGGCAGAAGGACAGGAACAGGGGGCAGAGAAGAGGACAGGGGGGCAGAAGGACAGGAACAGGGAGACAGAGAAGAAGACAAGCAGCTGCAGGGACAGAGGAGAGGAGGACGGGTGTGCAGCAGGACAGTGGAGAGGAGGACAGTGGTGCAGGAGAACAGAGGAGCAGCAGGAGGGACAGAGGAGAGGAGGACGGGGGTGCAGGAAGGCAGAGGAGAGGAGGACGGGGGTGCAGGAAGGCAGAGGAGAGGAGGATGGGGGTGCAGGAAGGCAGAGGAGAGGAGGACGGGGGTGCAGGAAGGCAGAGGAGAGGAGGACGGGGTGCAGCAGGACAGTGGAGAGGAGGACAGTGGTGCAGGAGGACAGAGGAGCAGCAGGAGGGACAGAGGAGAGGAGGACGGGGGTGCAGGAAGGCAGAGGAGAGGAGGATGGGGTGCAGGGGGACAGAGGAGAGGAGGACAGGGTGCAGGGGGACAGAGGAGAGGAGGACAGGGTGCAGGGGGACAGAGGAGAGGAGGACGGGGGTGCAGGAGGAACAGAGGAGAGGAGGACGGGTGCGCAAGAGGAGTGGGGCTGTGTGTGGTGATAATGGCAGCTGTACCAGGTGTCTCTGCCTACATGCGGCAGCCTCCACCTTCCTGTGTTGGCAGGGTGTGGCATGCTGGGAATTGTAGCTCTCCTACCTGTTCTGGCATTACTGTATGGTTTCTGGGTAGTGTGTTGGGTGCTGGGAGTTGTAGTTCTTCTGGGTGGGCTCAATGTTCTCCCGCCTCCTGTCTGTGGTTATTGTGCCTCTTCTGGGATGTCCTCGGCTCCGTGCTGTGCATAGACAGTGTACCGTATATTGTCTGTGCACAGCACGGTGCTGGGGAGTTGGTGGTACACTGTCTCCCGCCGCCTTAAAATCGGTCTGTTTCTCATCCAGGAGAGTCGGATGAGTGACATCTGTTTTTTGGTCTGTTTGGCAACTGCTGTGCGAGTGTCCGACATTTTTCTCAGATCACATCCGTGTGCAATCTGTTCTTTCCTCAGCAGTTATTACAGTATAATCATTTACAGGAACACTTTACAGTTGTCTCAGCTACAGAATGAGAATGTATCCGTGAAGAAAACTGATGCCTCTCGGATGGTCCGTGTGCGGTCCGTGATTTTGTCGAACCCATAGACTTGCATTGGCGAGTCTAGGTGTGAATCACATACTGTCACAGCATGTTGCAACTTTTTTCTCATCCTGAATCTGGATGAGAAAAAAGTGTCCAACACACATCAGTGTGCTCTCAGAAATTGATTGCAATGCAAGAAAATCGCACATTGCACTCATCAGAGTTTCACGCCAGTTTGTCCGTACCCTAATACTAAAATCCATATAGTAATCCTACTGGTATGAGGAGGATTTATGGCTCAGTTAGTACACACTCCATACTTCTTGTTATTAACAGATTAATGCTCTTTTATCCACCGCACTGCAGTGTCATAAGAGGAAGACAGCGACACAGGCAGCGACATGGCATCAGAGAGCCCCTGACCTCCAAATAGAAGATCCTCAGATCCCGGTATTGTGACATAATATTAAGAATAAAGTTTTTTGCACTTATATTACATTATGAACTCCACAGCACAGCGGTGAAAATTGCTCCGACCCCGGGCCCTCCTTGAGTCCTGCTTGTTGCCATACACTGGGGTTGTGCAGAGATGGCGGTGCACAGTGACAACCCCAATAGGCGAGTGGCTATTTGGCCCAATACTTACCCCCCAATTGCACCCCTTCTCTTTGTGTTTTAGTATAGTAGTTATATTCTTGTATATAGGGGCAGACAGTGTATAATATGTATACTTCCGGATTATCAACAACCAAAGGGGCGGCAAATTTTTCGTCCCCGGGCGCCACAAACAGTTGCTACGCCACTGATCGGGACATCTCCCAGGCAGGCTCCTGCTGCCTGCGCGGTGTTTCAGCCTACCGCTCCTCAAGTAGGAAAGGAACAGTCTCACACAATTCTGAGTTCCCAACCCGGTTTACTTCACTTTTCTCTGCATGTACTACAGGTCACAGTTCAAGTACATTGGCGGTGCGGGTAGTCTGCTCTCCTCCTTCCTGCACACACCTCTGCGCACAGAGCCCCAATCCAGCAGTCACAGGCCTTGTCGGGCTACCGGCTGTTTCCCCTGACCCTAATACAGCTGCCTTCTCGGCGGATGTGCTGGGAGTTGGCCACAGCTCCTCTGGACCTCGTGGCCACCGGTTCTGTAGTTGGAGCTTGGAGTCTACTTCCTATCTTTCAGGGTCGGGTCCCTGGTGCTTGCCCTGACCCTCCACTTCACTGCAGACTCGGGCGCACAGGCTCCTTCCGTCTCTCCACAGTCTTGTCCCGGGACGAGCCTCATCTTTGCTCAAGTCCTCCGGGTCCTTTCTCTCTGTCCTCCATTATAGAACATGTTCTTTAATGGCGTTTTTTGACAGCGAAATTCATGCACTTTAAAATCACAGTATTAACGCCAGAAAAGCGCTCATGTGAAAGAAGCCTTAGGATTACTTGGATGTTGGCCTAATACTGTTATATTTTGTGTATTTATTGAGTGCATGTTGGCAATCTCTATAATGTTTTAAAGCATTAAATCTGTTAATATTATATATGTAGAGTGTCACTGGTTATTAAAGTACATTTTACTTGGGTTTTATTTAAATTTATTCCGAAAAATGCAGCTCAGTGGGCCCGAGCCCCGGATGTTTTTTGACCCTAGCAACGCCCCTGCATTATAGGCAGCAAAATGTTTGGTTACAACTTGGCCTATGTGTGCCATTTTCACAATGTCACACCGCTCCCAAGTTAAAGACATGTGTGACAAAATTAACCATGTCAGGTAATCTGTGCCCACCTACACATGTGTTCAACATGATTTATGAACCCACTGTCCCTATTTAAAAAAAACCTGGACACGGTGTGTGCGTACATACCTCTAGGCCAACATGTGAGCAAACACATTGTGTGCTAGCTACTACCTTTGTACTGAGCAAAATGGTTAACATTAAGCAGATGAGAAAGGAGGGCGTGGTATGTGCCAAGACTGCACATACTACATGTAATGTGCAAACACATCATCATGTTGTTGTTTCACCATCCATGGGACTACAATTGTAACAGAGGTAACAATAATCCCTGCAATGAAGGAAACAATAATTGCACACATCAAATGCTGATGTGCATGACAGTTCTAAATCTCAACTTTATATGTCGGACTAAAAAATAACATCAAAGGCCCAAACTATACGCACACAATACAAGTAGAGGCAATACCTGGCTACTGCCATACAATAGACTACCTGAGCCATCTGTATAATTATAGGGCAAAAATTAAAGGCCGTATCAAACATGCCCATACACACATTGCCTATGCGGCCGGCAAAAGAAGCATCAGCGTTCCGTGCACTTTAATAGGAACCGCTAAAGAGGCTTACCGTCAGAGTAGCAGAAGATAAGCAGGACACTAGTAGCTCAATGCACATCGACCTCTGGACAAGGTGTCGTGGCCATTGGCCTGGCTTTATAGGACGCCAAACCAATCACAGCGGACACAATGACGCACAGCGTAATGGGACACCTGGGGGCGCAATTAACTTCCGCTAATTGGTGGAGATCGCTGAATCGTGATAGGTTGGCGGCCCTTTAAAAGCTGCGCATTCCGGCAAACATTACGCTTGCTGGCCAGACCCATTAAGTAAGTATCTGTGGACACACATGTAAATTGCGGGGTGTGGGGTGGATATGTTGGTGTTATTTGCGACCGCAGAACACTCTTTGGGCAGAGTGTATAGGGGTTTGTATTGCTGGGGACTATATAGTGTACTGTGTGGACTTGGAGTAGGTATTTTGTTTGGTGCTTCCAAAGTTTTGAACACATACATTGCTGTGTTTGTTTCCAGACACCATACAGGAGATTGCCTGCAGGACTGTAGACAGAAATGTGTTACTCCTGTCACCTGGATCAATTTCTGCATACTGGTTGTGGGCAATGGAGACTGGGTCCAACGGGGATAGGATGACACATGGCTTTGAGGTGTGGCACTCCAGACATAACATAGATGTTTCGGACAAATGCGACCTGGAAAAACATATGTAACCATGGGTACCCAACGTCACTCATGTGCAACGTTGTTGGCTTCTTGTAAGCTTACTTGACCAGGCTATCGGGGTACGTATTGTTTGTTTAACATCCCATATTAGGAAATGGCCACATTTTGATTATGGTCTGTGTAATGCCATCTGTAAATTTGTTATCATACATTATGGGTGACACATGTCCCTTTCTAACTCACCTAGGTGCAGATGTTTTACTTTGACAAACTCCCATAGAAGTTGATGTAGAGGAGGCCACGATCATTGGGCGTGTTCCATTTTGATTGGGGTGACTACTGGGTGTTTGCCTTTCCTGGCTTCAGGGATGTGTTTTGTGGCCTGACGCAAGTTCCCCTCCAGTTGGCTATAGTGTGTCATCAAAAATAGGTGTGGCTTGCTTAACCTGCTGACATTGGCACATATTGTTCTACCTACTCATGTTGTGGTTTCTCATCTACAGGTGCTGATATTGAGGATGCAGAATATCCATGACCGCAATGTTATCGTGGCTCTTGCGTTGGTGGAAGAGCAAATGTGGCTTCAGGATCGGTATGAAAGGTTGATGAGGCGCAGACAGCGGCGCTTGTGGACCCGTGATTGGCTGCGCAGGCGGGAAACCCGGGGCCACATGCAGCTGTTGCGGGAGCTGGAGATGAACTGTCCTGATGATTACCGAAACTATCTCCGTATGCCCGAGGACTGTTTCACCTTCCTATTGGAGCGTGTAGGGCCAATGATAGCGCGTCAGGACACTATAATACGCCCATCAGTATCAGCTGCTGAGCGGTTGGCGATCACTTTGCGGTTCCTGGCTACAGGGCAGTCCATGACATCACTCACATACATGTCACGTGTCTCCTGCCCCTGCTGAGCCGCCTGATCCCTGAAACGTGTTGGGCCATCTGGAGAGCTCTGCGGCCAGCCTACATGAAAATGCCTGAAACAGCCGCAGAATGGCTGGAAGTGGGCCGAGGCTTTGAAACCCGGTGGAACTTCCCCAACTGCGGCGGGGCATTGGATGGTAAGCACGTGAGGATTACCAAACCTGCCAACTCTGGCTCTTTGTTTTTCAATTACAAAGGGTATTGTAGTATAATCCTCATGGCTGTAGTAGATGCGCACTATGAGTTCCTCTACGTGGATGTTGGAATGAACAGTCACAACTCAGATGGGGGGGTCTTTGCACGCAGCTCCTTGGCAACACTACTAGGGAGTGGTGGGCTTAACTTACCCTCAAATGAGCACACGACCGAACATCTCAACTTTGCTTTTGTGGCGGATGAAGCATTCCCACTTCAGGAGCACCTACTGCGGCCATATCCACAGAGGGCCCTTACTTCTGAGAGACGCATTTTCAACTACCGGCTATCCCGGGCCCGCCGTGTAGTTGAAAATGCGTTTGGGATAATGGCCAATAGATTCCGGGTTTTTCATACGCCTATACATATGAAACCGGAGTCTATTGACGCGGTAGTGGTGGCCTGCTGTGTGCTGCATAACTTCCTGCGTCGTAGGGATCGGGCATCATACACGCCAGGAGGTTATGTAGATAATGCCAACGCAACAACAGGGGAGCTCCGTCCAGGGTCTTGGCGTGATGAGGGCCATGTGATTGTGCCACTCCAGCCGCAGAGCCATGGCCGCACTCGGCGGGAGGCCAGGGACAGTAGAGACGCTTACTGCTCCTACTTCAATGGGTCTGGTGCAGTGAGCTGGCAGGACCAGGCCATGTAGTGTGGCTTGTTCTGGGAGGTGTCTTTAACTTTGCAATGGAGGTGACAGCAGGGTAGCTGCACCCCTTTTCTTTTGTGTTTAACATTTTCATAATCTTGGTTTTCCTAATGTGCATGATGTATCGTTAGTTAGTTAGTTAGTTAGTTAGTTAGTTAGTTAGTTTATGTTTTTTTTTAAATTGTTTGCTGGTGCACAGGTTCCAATGTGGGGTAAATTTGTTGTCTCTGCAATGTGTTGGCAGATTGTGACATGCACTTTACTTGTCCATTTTATTTTGATGTATGTTTTTTTTTAAATTGTAATCCAAGGTCACGATGAATTAATTTGATTTATAAAATACTATTTTGGATCCAAACAAATGTGTGAGCCTGTTTACTTGGTGGAGGAGGGAAATGTGATGAAGTTTATGGTGGGGGCCTGGGATGTCATAGCCACCTATTGGCTGGGATTGTGCAGACAATATGTGTGGGTAGCCATGTTTTTTGCCCAGTCTTTTGGCTAACAGTGTTTGTGGCCATTGTGCGTACATGAGCCTTTATTTTGTTGTAAGCAGAGGGTCACCAGCACACAGCACATTGATGCAGGACATATTCTTCTCAGGTGTTTTAAAATACACTGGCACACAGACCTTTCACAGGTTTGCTAGGGAGCAGTTCCACTACATTCACATCTGTTGCCAGATATATATGAACACCATTCAGCCTGTATTCCAACATAGTTAGCCATAGTTGACACAGATACAATTTACACAGAGAACGCACATACTGTGTGTTGTAAGCCGCTAATGTGTGTCGCAGAAACGCACCTCGCCGCAATCTACACACGCCGCTGTCACAAGCGCTGATCGTGCGTGACAAAGCAAACACTTCTACTACGTACACATAGCCCCGGAACCGCTACTTTTATGCACACTGGGTATGTGAGTGGCCACCGCTCCTGGGTGACGCTTTGACATCGGTTTAGCTGCATTCGCCACACTCCGCCATGTCACAACCGCTTATTCCGTGCTTCACTCCGCTCACTAGTACGTCACGTCTCGGCCATCCTCCCTTTCCGTCGTGCCCAATCACAACTCCGTAGTGTTGGCCAATGGTTGTGGTTTGGGCGCGGCGTACAGGACTGTGGCACGCCTATTTGTTTTACGTCCTGCCTTTGCTGCTCCCACATCACCCTGTGGTGGCGGCGTGTGAAGCGGGTACGCTAAGCAACAGCTGGCTACTTGAGACACCCGGCGATGTAGCTAGCTATAGATGTAGCGTGGCGTAGCGCACCTTGTGGCGGCGTGTAAAGAGGGTGCGTTGACCGTTTGTAACCGTTTGAGCGTGCTCGTGCACGTGAAGTAGCGGGATGTATCCAGCCTGCCGTCGCGGCGTGTAAAGGTACCATTAGGCTTATTGCCTCCATCAATATACCCCAAGGGCTGTAAAGTGTCATACGGCCTGCCTGCCTGCCTGCAGGCCCATTGCTTCTAGAGACTACTATTTCACACTTAGGCTTATTGCCTCCATCAATATGCCCCAAGGGCTGTAGAGTCTCATACTCAATGCCTGGCTGCAGGCTCATTTTTACTGAGACTACTATTTCACACTTAGGCTTATTACCTCCATCAATATGCCCCAAGGGCTGTAGAGCGTCATACTTAATGCCTGCCTACAGGCCCATTGCTTCTTGAGACTACTGTTTTACACTTAGGCTTATTGCCTCCATTAATATGCCCCAAGGGGTGTAGAGTGTCATACTCAATGCCTGCCTGCAGGCCCATTGCTTACTGAGACTACTATTTCACACTTAGGCTTATTGCCTCCATCAATATGCCCCAAGGGCTGTAAAGTGTCATACTGCCTGCCTGCCTGCAGGCCCATTGCTTCTAGAGACTACTATTTCACACTTAGGCTTATTGTCTCCATCAATATGCCCCAAGGGCTATAGAGTCTCATATTAAGTGCCTGGCTGCGGGCTCATTGCTTACTGAGACTACTATTTCTCACTTAGGCTTATTGCCTCCATCAATATGCCCCAAGGACTGTAGAGTGTCATACTCAATGCCTGCCTGCAGGCACATTGCTTCTTGAGACTATTTCACACTTAGGCTTATTTCCTCCATCAATATGCCCCAAGGGCTGTAGAGTGTCATACTCAATGCCTGCCTGCAGGCACATTGCTTACCGAGACTACTAGTTCACACTTAGGCTTATTACCTCCATCAATATGCCCCAAGGGCTGTAGAGCGTCATACTTAATGCCTGCCTACAGGCCCATTGCTTCTTGAGACTACTGTTTCACACTTAGGCTTATTGCCTCCATCAATATGCCCCAAGGGCTGTAGAGTCTCATACTCAATGCCTGGCTGCAGGCTCATTGCTTACTGAGACTACTATTTCACACTTAGGCTTATTGCCTCCATCAATATGCCCCAAGGGCTGTAGAGTGTAATACTGCCTGACTGACTGCAGGCCCATTGTTGCTTGAGAATACTATTTCACATTTAGGCTTATTGCCTCCATCAATATGCCCCAAGGGCTGTAGAGTGTAATACGCCCTGACTGACTGCAGGCCCATTGTTGCTTGAGAATACTAATTCACACTTAGGCTTATTGCCTCCATCAATATGCCCCAAGGGCTGTAAAGTGTCATACTGCCTGCCTGCCTGCAGACCCATTGCTTCTAGAGACTACTATTTCACACTTAGGGTTATTTCGTCCATCAATATGCCCCAAGGGCTGTAGAGTGTCAAACTCAATGCCTGCCTGCAGGCTCATTGCTTACTGAGACTACTATTTCACACTTAGGCTTATTACCTCCATCAATATGCCCCAAGGGCTGTAGAGCATCATACTCAATGCCTGCCTACAGGCAAATTGCTTCTTGAGACTAATATTTCACACTTAGTCTTATTGCCTCCATCAATATACCCCAAGGGCTGTAAAGTGTCATACTGCCTGCCTGCCTGCCTGCAGGCCCATTGCTTCTAGAGACCACTATTTCACACTTAGGCTTATTGCCTCCATCAATATGCCCCAAGGGCTGTAGAGTCTCATACTCAATGCCTGGCTGCAGGCTCATTGCTTACTGAGACTACTATTTCACATTTAGGCGTATTGCCTCCATCAATATGCCCCAAGGGCTGTAGAGTGTAATACTGCCTGACTGCCTGCAGGCCCATTGCTGCTTGAGAATACTAATTCACACTTAGGCTTATTGCCTCCATCAATATGCCCCAAGGGCTGTAAAGTGTCATACTGCCTGCCTGCCTGCAGACCCATTGCTTCTAGAGACCACTATTTCACACTTAGGCTTATTTTGTCCATCAATATGCCCCAAGGGCTGTAGAGTGTCATACTCAATGCCTGCCTGCAGGCACATTGCTTACTGAGACTACTAGTTCACACTTAGGCTTATTGCCTCCATCAATATGCCCCAGGGGCTGTAGAATGTCATACTCAATGCCTGCCTGCAGGCTCATTACTTACTGAGACTACTATTTCACACTTAGGCTTATTACCTCCATCAATATGCCCCAAGGGCTGTAGAGCGTCATACTCAATGCCTGCCTACAGGCCCATTGCTTCTTGAGACTAAAATTTCACACTTAGGCTTATTGCCTCCATCAATATACCCCAAGGGCTGTAAAGTGTCATACGGCCTGCCTGCCTGCAGGCCCATTGCTTCTACAGACTACTATTTCACAATTAGGCTTATTGCTTCCATCAATATGCCCCAAGGGATGTAAAGTGTCATACTCAATGCCTGCCTGCAGGCACATTGCTTCTTGAGACTACTATTTCACACTTAGGCTTATTTCCTCCATCAATATGCCCCAAGGGCTGTAGAGTGTCATACTCAATGCCTGCCTGCAGGCACATTGCTTACTGAGACTACTAGTTCACACTTAGGCTTATTGCTTCCATCAATATGCCCCAGGGGCTGTAGAATGTCATACTCAATGCCTGCTTGCAGGCTCATTGCTTACTGTGACTACTATTTCACACTTAGGCTTATTACCTCCATCAATATGCCCCAAGGGCTGTAGAGCGTCATACTCAATGCCTGCCTACAGGCCCATTGCTTCTTGAGACTAATATTTCACACTTAGGCATATTGCCTCCATCAATATGCCCCAAGGGCTGTAAAGTGTCATACTGCCTGCCTGCCTGCAGGCCCATTGCTTCTAGAGACTACTATTTCACACTTAGGCTTATTGTCTCCATCAATATGCCCCAAGGGCTATAGAGTCTCATATTAAGTGCCTGGCTGCAGGCTCATTGCTTACTGAGACTACTATTTCTCACTTAGGCTTATTGCCTCCATCAATATGCCCCAAGGACTGTAGAGTGTCATACTCAATGCCTGCCTGCAAGCACATTGCTTCTTGAGACTATTTCACACTTAGGCTTATTTCCTCCATCAATATGCCCCAAGGGCTGTAGAGTGTCATACTCAATGCCTGCCTGCAGGCACATTGCTTACTGAGACTACTATTTCACACTTAGGCTTATTACCTCCATCAATATGCCCCAAGGGCTGTAGAGTGTAATACTGCCTGACTGACTGCAGGCCCATTGTTGCTTGAGAATACTAATTCACACTTAGGCTTATTGCTTCCATCAATATGCCCCAAGGGCTGTAAAGTGTCATACTGCCTGCCTGCCTGCAGACCCATTGCTGCTTGAGAATACTATTTCACACTTAGGCTTATTGCCTCCATCAATATGCCCCAAGGGCTGTAGAGTCTCATACTCAATGCCAGGCTGCAGGCTCATTGCTTACTGAGACTACTATTTCACATTTAGGCTTATTGCCTCCATCAATATGCCCCAAGGGTTGTAGAGTGTCATACTTAATGCCTTCCTGCAGGCCCATTGCTTCTTAAGACTACTATTTCACACTTAGGCTTATTGCCTCCATCAATATGCCTCAAGGGCTGTAGAGTGTCATACTCAATGCCTGCCTGCAGGCCCATTGCTTACTGAGACTACTATTTCACACTTAGGATTATTGTCTCCATCTTTATGCCCCAAGGGCTACAGAGTGTAATACTGCCTGCCTGCCTGCCTGCAGGCCCATTCTTCTAGAGACCACTATTTCACAGGCTTATTGTCTAAATCAATATGCCTCAAGGGCTGTAGAGTGTCATACTCAATGCCTGCCTGCAGGCCCATTGCTTACTGAGACTACTAGTTCACACTTAGGCTTATTGCCTCCATCAATATGCCCAGGGGCTGTAGAGTGTCATACTCAATGCCTGCCTGCAGGCCCATTTGCTTACTAAGACTACTAGTTTACACTTAGGCTTATTGCCTCCATCAATATGCCCCAGGGGCTGTAGAGTGTCATACTCAATGCATGCCTGCAGGCCCATTGCTTACTGAGACTGCTATTTCACACTTAGGCTTATTGCCTCCATCAATATACCCCAAGGCCTGTAGAGTGTCATACTGCCTGACTGCCTGCAGGCCTATTGCTGCTTGAGAATACTATTTCACACTTAGGCCTATTGCCTCCATCAATATGCCCCAAGGGGTGTAGAGTGTCACACTCAATGCCTGCCTGCAGGCCCATTGTGTACTGAGACTACTATTTCACACTTAGGCTTATTGCTTCTATCAATATGCCTTAAGGGCTGTTGAGTGTTATACTGCCTGCAGGCCCATTGCTGCTTGAGAATACTATTTCCCTCTTTGGCTTATTGCCTCCATCAATATGCCCCAAAGGGTGTAGAGTGTCATACTCAATGCCTGCCTGCAGTCCCATTGCTTACTGAGACTACTATTTCTCACTTAGGCTTATTGCCTCCATCAATATGCCCCAAGGGCTGTGGAGTGTCATACTCAATGCCTGGCTGCAGGCCCATTGCTTCTTGAGACTACTATTTCACACTTGGGTTTATTGCCTCCATCAATATGCCCCAAGGGCTGTAGAGTGTCATACTCAATGCCTGCCTGCAGGCACATTGCTTACTGAGACTACTATTTCACACTTAGGCTTATTGCCTCCATCAATATGCTCCAAGGGCTGTAGAGTCTCATAATAAGTGCCTGGCTGCAGGCTCATTGCTTACTGAGACTACTATTTCACACTTAGGCTTATTGCCTCCATAAATATGCCCCAAGGGCTGTAGAGTGTCATACTAAATGCCTGCCTGCAGGCACATTGCTTACTGAGACTACTAGTTCACACTTAGGCTTATTGCCTCCATCAATATGCCCCAGGGGCTGTAGAATGTCATACTCAATGCCTGCCTGCAGGCTCATTGCTTACTGAGACTACTATTTCACACTTAGGCTTATTACCTCCATCAATATGCCCCAAGGGCTGTAGAGCGTCATACTCAATGCCTGCCTACAGGCCCATTGCTTCTTGAGACTAATATTTCACACTTAGGCTTATTGCCTCCATCAATATACCCCAAGGGCTGTAGAGTCTCATAATAAGTGCCTGGCTGCAGGCTCATTGCTTACTGAGACTACTATTTCACACTTAGGCTTATTGCCTCCATAAATATGCCCCAAGGGCTGTAGAGTCTCATACTCAATGCCAGGCTGCAGGCTCATTGCTTACTGAGGGTGCCTTCAGACTGCGGCAGCGTCCGGTCCGGGGCTGTCAGAAGTGACAGCCTGGAGCGGAGTTTTCCTCCATAGAATCCTGTCGGGCTTCACGGAGCTGGATCGCGGCGGGTGGTAATTATCTGCTATCCGGCTGCTAGCTCGCCTGATGAATCGTGCAGAAGTGGGGATTTTCTGCCGATTCCAAAAACGTTGCATGCACCGGTTTTGGAATCGGCAGAAAATCCCCACTTCTGCACGATTCATCCGGCGACACAGCAGCCGGATAGCAGCTAATTACCACCCGCCGGGATCCAGCTCCGTGCAGCCCGACAGGATTCTATGGAGGAAAACTCCGCTCCAGGCTGTCACTTCTGACAGCCCCGGACCGGACGCTGCCGCAGTCTGAAGGCAGCCTGAGACTACTATTTCACACTTAGGCTTATTGCCTCCATCAATATGCCCCAAGGGTTGTAGAGTGTCATACTTAATGCCTTCCTGCAGGCCCATTGCTTCTTAAGACTACTATTTCACACTTAGGCTTATTGCCTCCATCAATATGCCTCAAGGGCTGTCGAGTGTCATACTCAATGCCTGGCTGCAGGCTCATTGCTTACTGAGACTACTATTTCACACTTAGGCTTATTGCCTCCATCAATATGCCCCAAGGGCTGTAAAGTGTCATACTGCCTGCCTGCCTGCAGGCCCACTGCTTCTAAGACTACTATTTCACACTTTGGCTTATTGTCTCCATCAATATGCCCCAAGGGCTGTAGAGTGTCATACTAAATGCCTGCCTGCAGGCACATTGCTTACTGAGACTACTAGTTCACACTTAGGCTTATTGCCTCCATCAATATGCCCCAGGGGTGTAGAATGTCATACTCAATGCCTGCCTGCAGGCTCATTGCTTACGAGACTACTATTTCACACTTAGGCTTATTACCTCCATCAATATGCCCCAAGGGCTGTAGAGCGTCATACTCAATGCCTGCCTACAGGCCCAATGCTTCTTGAGACTACTATTTCACACTTAGGCTTATTGCCTCCATCAATATGCCCCAAGGGCTGTAGAGTCTCATACTCAATACCTGGCTGCAGGCTCATTGCTTACTGAGACTACTATTTCACACTTAGGCTTGTTGCCTCCATCAATATGCCCCAAGAGTTGTAGAGTTTCATACTCAATGCCTGCCTGCAGGCACATTGCTTACTGAGACTACTATTTCACACTTAGGATTATTGTCTCCATCATTATGCCCCAAGGGCTGTAGAGTGTAAAGGGTATGTCTCACATACCGAGATCGCTAACGAGATCGTTACTTTTGTGACGCAATAGCGATCTCAGCAACGACATCGCTACGTGCGACAGGGTGTAACGATCTGGTCCCCTGCTGCGAGATCGGCAATCGTTACACAGCCTCCTGGTTCATTTTTTGGTCGTTGCGCTCCCGCTGGGAACGCTGTATCGCTGTGTTTGACACCTTACCGACGATATCGTTGGCAACACATAATGAGATACGTAGGCGTGTACGCATGTGAGAAGGAAATACAACGACTGAACAATATCGTTGAAGAAATCGCTAGGGTGGACATATCGTTGTATAGATCGGCGTGTTTGAATACCAAGTAGCGATACCGATAATGACTCATCAGCGATCCCGGGAGCCATGTCGTTATCGGGATCGCTACTGCGGTCGTTATGTCTGACCAGGCCTTAATACTGCCTGCCTGCAGGCCCATTGCTTCTAGAGACCAGTATTTCACACTTAGGCTTATTGCTTAAATCAATATGCCCCAAGGGCTGTAAAGTGTCATACTGCCTGCCTGCCTGCAGGCCCACTGCTTCTAAGACTACTATTTCACACTTTGGCTTATTGTCTCCATCAATATGCCCCAAGGGCTGTAGAGTCTCATAAGTGCCTGGCTGCAGGCTCATTGCTTACTGAGACTACTATTTCACACTTAGGCTTATTGCCTCCATAAATATGCCCCAAGGGCTGTAGAGTGTCATACTAAATGCCTGCCTGCAGGCTCATTGCTTACTGAGACTACTATTTCACACCTAGGCTTATTACCTCCATCAATATGCCCCAAGGGCTGTAGAGCGTCATACTCAATGCCTGCCTACAGGCCCAATGCTTCTTGAGACTACTATTTCACACTTAGGCTTATTGCCTCCATCAATATGCCCCAAGGGCTGTAGAGTCTCATACTCAATACCTGGCTGCAGGCTCATTGCTTACTGAGACTACTATTTCACACTTAGGCTTGTTGCCTCCATCAATATGCCCCAAGAGTTGTAGAGTTTCATACTCAATGCCTGCCTGCAGGCACATTGCTTACTGAGACTACTATTTCACACTTAGGATTATTGTCTCCATCATTATGCCCCAAGGGCTGTAGAGTGTAAAGGGTATGTCTCACATACCGAGATCGCTAACGAGATCGTTACTTTTGTGACGCAATAGCGATCTCAGCAACGACATCGCTACGTGCGACAGGGTGTAACGATCTGGTCCCCTGCTGCGAGATCGGCAATCGTTACACAGCCTCCTGGTTCATTTTTTGGTCGTTGCGCTCCCCTGGTAACGCTGTATCGCTGTGTTTGACACCTTACCGACGATATCGTTGGCAACACATAATGAGATACGTAGGCGTGCACGCATATGAGAAGGAAATACAACGACTGAACAATATCGTTGAAGAAATCGCTAGGGTGGACATATCGTTGTATACATCGGCGTGTTTGAATACCAAGTAGCGATACCGATAATGACTCATCAGCGATCCCGGGAGCCATGTCGTTATCGGGATCGCTACTGCGGTCGTTACGTCTGACCAGGCCTTAATGCTGCCTGCCTGCAGGCCCATTGCTTCTAGAGACCAGTATTTCACACTTAGGCTTATTGCTTAAATCAATATGCCCCAAGGGCTGTAAAGTGTCATACTGCCTGCATGCCTGCAGACCCATTGCTTCTAGAGACTACTATTTCACACTTAGGCTTATACTCTCCATCAATATGCCCCACGGGCTGTAGAGTCTCATACTCAATGCCTGGCTGCAGGCTCATTGCTTACTGAGACTACTATTTCACACTTAGGCTTATTTCCTCCATCAATATGCCCCAAGGGCTGTAGAGTCTCATACTCAATGCCAGGCTGCAGGCTCATTGCTTACTGAGGGTGCCTTCAGACTGCGGCAGCGTCCGGTCCGGGGCTGTCAGAAGTGACAGCCTGGAGCGGAGTTTTCCTCCATAGAATCCTGTCGGGCTGCACGGAGCTGGATCGCGGCGGGTGGTAATTATCTGCTATCCGGCTGCTAGTGACGCACACCAGGGGCCAGGGTTACTCCCGGTTTAGACAGGCGATTCTTCTCCTTCCTTGTCACGGGTGGACCGCGCCTGCCGGTAGTGGGGCCCGGTGTAGTGCAGATCAAAATTGAGGTCGTCTTACGGGAACAGATTAAAAAGGGGTTTTAATTTGTTTTCTTCGTGACGCCACCTATGAGTAGATTCGGTAAGGGCTACCGACGCTGCGGAACCTCCCGGGGTGATGGACAGCAGCAAGATGTTACGCTCCCCACAGGCTGAGCGGTGATCCCCGGGGGCTGGAGCTGCTCAAGATGTTGTGCGGCAGCTGCGGTTACCTTAAGTTCATGACGGACAGTTCATAAGGAGACACGGACACAGATAGTCTCTGCAACGGTTCTTTACTGTAACCAGCAGGCAGTACATGGCTTACAGTGGTTGAGTAGAAGACCGGGTGGACTTAGCAGTGATAGTGCTCCTCAGAGATCCGTAGTGTACCTCCTTTCTACCTCCTTAGCTTCTCTTGCCAGCGTCGCCCAGGAATACCAGGTCGGGTACGGGGAGGCTGCTTCAATGCCCTATCCATGATGTACGTTCTGGATTCTTTGGGGAGCCTTGGGTCCCTCAGTGGGTACACCGCTGGTTAGACGACTGGAAACTGACTGGTGGTGGGGTGCTCCTATAAAGCTGCTCCTCCACGGGGCTGGTTCGCGTGACAGAGGTGAACTGCTGCCAGCTTCGGTACCAGTGAACCGGCTGTGAGTTGTGGGCACGGGAGTCTTTTGGGAACCCGTGTAGAAATGCCCATTCCCGGTAGTTAAGGCCTCAGGTGCTGACACCCGACCGGTGACGGCCCAGGGGCCCGCACGGAGTGCGGAGCCCCGCTCCACTCCAAGTTCTAGTCTGCTCTCTTCAAGTTCTAGACTATTCTGTTCTATCTTGTTCTGACTGTCTAGATTATTGTGTTCTCTTCACTACCCTAACACTCCACCCACCAGGACCTATGATTGGTCCCCTGTTCTAGGTGTTGTATGTTGGGTTGGATCTCTGAGTTAACTATTGCACTGCTTTGTCTAGAGAATATTGCGGCTGCAATACTCCCTTGTGACGCACTCGTTGCGGGGCGCCACACTCCCCCTTGGTTAAATCAGCTTGTCCCCAAGCGTCAAACTACTCACATTACAGAGGTTTTTACATTTTTATACATATATGACACACTTTTATTAAAATAGAAAAACAGGTAAAAATATGCTTTGGTGACATAAGCAAAGAAACAGGTAATCACTTTGTGCGGACCCGGCGGGCGGTCGGCTGTACTTTAACTAGAGTCCAGGCTGTAGCCGCGAGATCACACAGTCAATGATTAACGGGAACAGAGTCATTGATGAAAGTTCAAGTTTTTAAAGTCACTGGCTCTGAGGGTGATGGCGCACCCGGATAGCGAACCACCCATCTGCACAAGCATAGCGCTCATAGGTGATTATATCGCCCCGGTATAGGTCGCGATCGGGATGTCCTCTTGGCAAGTTTGACTCAACGTCCCGGCGCCCCACAAATACCTCCTCATTCAAACCCACCTCCCAAGCGAACCCCCACCCGGTATTTAAGTTAAAGGTGGAAATTCTACCTTCACGGCGGAGTTCATCAGGCAGCGGCGGCTGGCGGCGAGCCTCGGCACGGGCCTCCATGTTGGCGCGTTCTCGGGCTTGCCACTCCTCTCGTCGTCTCTGGCGTACATCTCCGTCGTTACGGCTCGGGGTGTAGAGATGAGTAATGGAGCTGGTGGTTTGGCGGGAAGCTTGAACTTGGCGGGCTGTCTGTATCGGAACCCGGGGGAACGGCACAGGGGAAGGTGTCGGCAGTGCACCCGACCAGTGTACCCGAGCTGTGCGCCCGGAAGGAAGTTCTCTGTTGTCTCCCCAAGCGAACCCGGTGTCGAAATCCTCAGCGGTGCTGTGGGTCTCGTCGTCATCCTCTCCGACCTCTTCCTCGATGATCACATCAGGCTGCTCGATGGTGAAAGACGTTAAAGCTTGTTCCGTGGTACAACGGGGCGGTGGTGCTGCGGATCCTTCCGTAGGGACGTCCTGTAGGGCTTCCAGGCTGCCTGCCTCTTCATCTGTTTCCGCAGGTAAAGGTGTTTCAATCCCGGTTACCCGGTAGGCCTCGGCAATGGCAAGGGAAGCCTCCGGTTCAAGGGAGAAACAAGCGACAGTCTCGGTAGTGTGGAAACTAGTCGCGGGTTCCACAGGTGGAACCTGGTAGAGATCGAGTTCTTCCATGGAGCGTGTTATGAGCTCCGGCTCAAGAACGGAATCGGTTGCGATGTTGGTCGCTGGAACGGGTCGAGTTGCGGCCTCCACCGGAATGACACAGTCTATTGGCTCAGGTGACGGAGCAGGACAGGTGGTAGGCGAGGGTGAGGCGGTCGAGAAGCTGGTGACGTCGTCTGGGCTTGGAGAAGCTGCACCCGGTCGGCTCTGCTGCATCGCATGGTGTAGTCGTCTGCCTAGGGTCGCGCTCCAGCTACGGATCGTCCATTCCACTGTCTCTAGTAACCGCACCCGGAGGTCTTGTAGAGCCTCTAGCCAGAAGTCGGGGCTGCCGTCTATGGTAAAGGCAGGATCCGGACCCGGTTGGCTGATGGCTGCTCTGGCCTCCGCCTCGACCTCCCGCATCAGGTCTTGGAGTCTCATGCTGGCCATTCTTCTTTGGAGGGAAACCACACCCGTTCAACCGGTAAGACGTTCTGGTAGAGCTGGTGAAGATGTCTTCTTTCTCTGTCGGTGTGTCTAGGTATGACACTCCCATCTCCTCTGGGCTTTTGTAGTCCAATCGTGGGAAAAGTCTTTGGGGTCCGCCCCCATGGTTGACTCGAGCAATCAGGGCGGACAAAGAGTTTGGCGCCTTTTGTCTTTAGCCCTCCCACGATGAGGGGGGGGGTTGACTCACTCTTGGGCTTCACGTGGCGGCTTCTTGTGGCGGGAACGCCATCTTGGGCGCCATCTTGACCCAATGGTGTAAAGGCGGGAAAGTTCTTTTAGGGACGAACAAAGTCCAATTGTAGACAATAAAGTCCAGTTTAAGCACAACATACCCGTTGGTAACGGGCCTGCTCGTATCCTGTTCGTGACGCCATTTTCTGACGCACACCAGGGGCCAGGGTTACTCCCGGTTTAGACAGGCGATTCTTCTCCTTCCTTGTCACGGGTGGACCGCGCCTGCCGGTAGTGGGGCCCGGTGTAGTGCAGATCAAAATTGAGGTCGTCTTACGGGAACAGATTAAAAAGGGGTTTTAATTTGTTTTCTTCGTGACGCCACCTATGAGTAGATTCGGTAAGGGCTACCGACGCTGCGGAACCTCCCGGGGTGATGGACAGCAGCAAGATGTTACGCTCCCCACAGGCTGAGCGGTGATCCCCGGGGGCTGGAGCTGCTCAAGATGTTGTGCGGCAGCTGCGGTTACCTTAAGTTCATGACGGACAGTTCATAAGGAGACACGGACACAGATAGTCTCTGCAACGGTTCTTTACTGTAACCAGCAGGCAGTACATGGCTTACAGTGGTTGAGTAGAAGACCGGGTGGACTTAGCAGTGATAGTGCTCCTCAGAGATCCGTAGTGTACCTCCTTTCTACCTCCTTAGCTTCTCTTGCCAGCGTCGCCCAGGAATACCAGGTCGGGTACGGGGAGGCTGCTTCAATGCCCTATCCATGATGTACGTTCTGGATTCTTTGGGGAGCCTTGGGTCCCTCAGTGGGTACACCGCTGGTTAGACGACTGGAAACTGACTGGTGGTGGGGTGCTCCTATAAAGCTGCTCCTCCACGGGGCAGGTTCGCGTGACAGAGGTGAACTGCTGCCAGCTTCGGTACCAGTGAACCGGCTGTGAGTTGTGGGCACGGGAGTCTTTTGGGAACCCGTGTAGAAATGCCCATTCCCGGTAGTTAAGGCCTCAGGTGCTGACACCCGACCGGTGACGGCCCAGGGGCCCGCACAGAGTGCGGAGCCCCCGCTCCACTCCAAGTTCTAGTCTGCTCTCTTCAAGTTCTAGACTATTCTGTTCTATCTTGTTCTGACTGTCTAGATTATTGTGTTCTCTTCACTACCCTAACACTCCACCCACCAGGACCTATGATTGGTCCCCTGTTCTAGGTGTTGTATGTTGGGTTGGATCTCTGAGTTAACTATTGCACTGCTTTGTCTAGAGAATATTGCGGCTGCAATACTCCCTTGTGACGCACTCGTTGCGGGGCGCCACACTAGCTCGCCTGATGAATCGTGCAGAAGTGGGGATTTTCTGCCGATTCCAAAAACGTTGCATGCACCGGTTTTGGAATCGGCAGAAAATCCCCACTTCTGCACGATTCATCCGGCGACACAGCAGCCGGATAGCAGCTAATTACCACCCGCCGGGATCCAGCTCCGTGCAGCCCGACAGGATTCTATGGAGGAAAACTCCGCTCCAGGCTGTCACTTCTGACAGCCCCGGACCGGACGCTGCCGCAGTCTGAAGGCAGCCTGAGACTACTATTTCACACTTAAGCTTATTGCCTCCATCAATATGCCCCAAGGGTTGTAGAGTGTCATACTTAATGCCTTCCTGCAGGCCCATTGCTTCTTAAGACTACTATTTCACACTTAGGCTTATTGCCTCCATCAATATGCCTCAAGGGCTGTCGAGTGTCATACTCAATGCCTGGCTGCAGGCTCATTGCTTACTGAGACTACTATTTCACACTTAGGCTTATTGCCTCCATAAATATGCCCCAAGGGCTGTAGAGTGTCATACTAAATGCCTGCCTGCAGACACATTGCTTACTGAGACTACTATTTCACACTTAGGCTTATTACCTCCATCAATATGCTCCAAGGGCTGTAGAGCGTCATACTCAATGCCTGCCTACAGGCCCAATGCTTCTTGAGACTACTATTTCACACTTGGGGCATATTGATGGAGGCAATAAGCCTAAGGGCTGTAGAGTCTCATACTCAATACCTGGCTGCAGGCTCATTGCTTACTGAGACTACTATTTCACACTTAGGCTTATTGCCTCCATCAATATGCCCCAAGAGTTGTAGAGTGTCATACTCAATGCCTGCCTGCAGGCCCATTGCTTCTTGAGACTACTATTTCACACTTAGGATTATTGTCTCCATCATTATGCCCCAAGGGCTGTAGAGTGTAATACTGCCTGCCTGCAGGTCCATTGCTTCTATAGACCAGTATTTCACACTTAGGCTTATTGCTTAAATCAATATGCCCCAAGGGTTGTAAAGTGTCATACTGCCTGCATGCCTGCAGACCCATTGCTTCTAGAGACTACTATTTCACACTTAGGCTTATACTCTCCATCAATATGCCCCACGGGCTGTAGAGTCTCATACTCAATGCCTGGCTGCAGGCTCATTGCTTACTGAGACTACTATTTCACACTTAGGCTTATTTCCTCCATCAATATGCCCCAAGGGCTGTAGAGTCTCATACTCAATGCCAGGCTGCAGGCTCATTGCTTACTGAGACTACTATTTCACACTTAGGCTTATTGCCTCCATCAATATGCCCCAAGGGTTGTAGAGTGTCATACTTAATGCCTTCCTGCAGGCCCATTGCTTCTTAAGACTACTATTTCACACTTAGGCTTATTGCCTCCATCAATATGCCCCAAGGGCTGTAGAGTGTCATACTCAATGCCTGCCTGCAGGCACATTGCTTACTGAGACTACTATTTCACACTTTGGCTTATTGCCTCCATCAATATGCCCCAAGGGCTGTAGAGTCTCATACTCAATGCCTGCCTGCAGGCCCATTGCTTCTTGAGACTACTATTTCACACTTAGGATTATTGTCTCCATCATTATGCCCCAAGGGCTGTAGAGTGTAATACTGCCTGCCTGCCTGCAGGCCCATTGCTTCTAGAGACCAGTATTTCACACTAAGGCTTATTGCCTAAATCAATATGCCCCAAGGGCTGTAAAGTGTCATACTGCCTGCATGCCTGCAGACCCATTGCTTCTAGAGACTACTATTTCACACTTAGGCTTATACTCTCCATCAATATTCCCCAAGGGCTGTAAGAGTGTCATACTCAATGCCTGCCTGCAGGCACATTGCTTACTGAGACTACTAGTTCACACTTAGGCTTATTGCCTCCATCAATATGCCCCAAGGGCTGTAGAGCGTCATACTCAATGCCTGCCTACAGGCCCATTGCTTCTTGAGACTACTATTTCACACTTGGGGCATATTGATGGAGGCAATAAGCCTAAGGGCTGTAGAGTCTCATACTCAATACCTGGCTGCAGGCACATTGCTTACTGAGACTACTAGTTCACACTTAGGCTTATTGCCTCCATCAATATGCCCCAAGAGTTGTAGAGTGTCATACTCAATGCCTGCCTGCAGGCCCATTGCTTCTTGAGACTACTATTTCACACTTAGGATTATTGTCTCCATCATTATGCCAAAAGGGCTGTAGAGTGTAATACTGCCTGCCTGCAGGTCCATTGCTTCTAGAGACCAGTATTTCACACTTAGGCTTATTGCTTAAATCAATATGCCCCAAGGGCTGTAAAGTGTCATACTGCCTGCATGCCTGCAGACCCATTGCTTCTAGAGACTACTATTTCACACTTAGGCTTATACTCTCCATCAATATGCCCCACGGGCTGTAGAGTCTCATACTCAATGCCTGGCTGCAGGCTCATTGCTTACTGAGACTACTATTTTACACTTAGGCTTATTTCCTCCATCAATATGCCCCAAGGGCTGTAGAGTCTCATACTCAATGCCAGGCTGCAGGCTCATTGCTTACTGAGACTACTATTTCACACTTAGGCTTATTGCCTCCATCAATATGCCCCAAGGGTTGTAGAGTGTCATACTTAATGCCTTCCTGCAGGCCCATTGCTTCTTAAGACTACTATTTCACACTTAGGCTTATTGCCTCCATCAATATGCCTCAAGGGCTGTAGAGTGTCATACTCAATGCCTGCCTACAGGCACATTGCTTACTGAGACTACTATTTCACACTTTGGCTTATTGCCTCCATCAATTTGCCACAAGGGCTGTATAGTGTCATACTCAATGCCTGCCGCAGGCCCTTTGCTTACTGAGACTACTATTTCACACTTAGGCTTATTGCCTCCATCAATATACCCCAAGGGTTGTAGAGTGTCATACTCAATGCATCCCTGCAGGCCGATTGCTTCTTGAGACTACTATTTTACACTTAGGATTATTGCCTCCAACAATATGCCTCAAGGGCTGCAAAGTGTCATACTCAATGCCTGCCCGCAGGCTCATTGCTTACTGAGACTACTATTTCACACTTAGGATTATTGCCTCCATCAATATGCCTGAAGGGCCGTAGAATGTCATACCCAATGCCTGCCTGCAACCCCATTGCTTATTGAGACTACTATTTCACACCTAGGCTTATTGCCTCCATCAATATGCCCCAAGGGCTGTAGAGTGTCATACTCAATGCCTGCCTGCAGGCCCATTGCTTACTGAGACTACTATTTCACACTTAGGCTTATTGCCTCCATCAATATGCCCCAGGGGCTGTAGAATGTCATACTCAATGCCTGCCTGCAGGCTCATTGCTTACTGTGACTACTATTTCACACTTAGGCTTATTACCTCCATCAATATGCCCCAAGGGCTGTAGAGCGTCATACTCAATGCCTGCCTACAGGCCCATTACTTCTTGAGACTAATATTTCACACTTAGGCTTATTGCCTCCATCAATATACCCCAAGGGCTTTAAAGTATCATATTGCCTGCCTGCCTGCAGGCCCATTGCTTCTAGAGACCACTATTTCACACTTAGGCTTATTGCCTCCATCAATATGCCCCAAGGGCTGTAGAGTATCATACTCAATGCCAGCCTGCAGGCTCATTGCTTACTGAGACTACTATTTTACACTTAGGCTTATTGCCTCCATCAATATGCCCCAAGGGCTGTAGAGTCTCATACTCAATGCCAGGCTGCAGGCTCATTGCTTACTGAGACTACTATTTCACACTTAGGCTTATTGCCTCCATCAATATGCCCCAAGGGTTGTAGAGTGTCATACTTAATGCCTTCCTGCAGGCCCATTGCTTCTTAAGACTACTATTTCACACTTAGGGTATGTGCACACTGGCCGGGTTAGGGTCGGTTTAGGTGTGTAAACCGCCGGTCGGTTTACATAAGTTTTATGTAAATTTATGTTAATCCAAAAGCGCTTTTGGATTAACATTAAAACCTATGTAAACCGACACCCGCTGTGCACACAGCGGCGGTTTACACATGCTCATCTGTTGCTAACCCGCTGGGTTTCCAGCGGGTTAGCAACGAATGTGCATGTTCTATAAACCGGCCGGTTCTGCAGCGGCTGCAAGCAGAATCATGTACTGCTTCCAGCCGCTGCAGAACCGCCGCCGCTAACCCGCTGTGCACCTGCCGCAAACCCGAGGCACAGCCGCGGCACATACCCACCAGGATGCCGGTGTACGGCTCCAGAGCTTCCTGGCGGGTCCGCCCAGCCGCCGCCGACACAAACCCGCCCACCAGTGCGCACATAGCCTTAGGCTTATTGCCTCCATCAATATGCCTCAAGGGCTGTCATACTCAATGCCTGCCTGCAGGCACATTGCTTACTGAGACTACTATTTCACACTTTGGCTTATTGCCTCCATCAATATGCCACAAGGGCTGTAGAGTATACTCAATGCCTGCCGCAGGCCCTTTGCTTATTGAGACTACTATTTCACACTTAGGCTTACTGCCTCGATCAATATGCCCCAAGGGTTGTAGAGTGTCATACTCAATGCCTGCCTGCAGGCCCATTGCTTCTTGAGACTACTATTTCACACTTAGGCTTATTGCCTCCATCAATATACCCCAAGGGCTGTAGAGTGTCACACTCAATGCCTGCCTGCAGGCACAATGCTTACTAAGACTATTATTTCACACTTAGGCTTATTGCCTCCATCAATATACCCCAAGGGCTGTAAAGTGTCATACTCAATGTCTGCCTGCAGGCACAATGCTTACTAAGACTACTATTTCATACTTAGGCTTATTGCCTCCATCAATATACCCCAAGGGTTGTAGAGTGTCATACTCAATGCCTGCCTGCAGGCCCATTGCTTCTTGAGACTACTATTTCACACTTAGGCTTATTGCCTCCATCAATATACCCCAAGGGCTGTAGAGTGTCAAACTCAATGCATGCCTGCAGGCCGATTGCTTCTTGAGACTCCTATTTCACACTTAGACTTATTGCCTCCAACAATATGTCCCAAGGGCTGTAGAGTGTCACACTCAATGCCTGCCTGCAGGCACAATGCTTACTAAGACTACTATTTCACACTTAGGCTTATTGCCTCCATCAATATACCCCAAGGGCTGTAAAGTGTCATACTCAATGTCTGCCTGCAGGCACAATGCTTACTAAGACTACTATTTCATACTTAGGCTTATTGCCTCCGTCAATATACCCCAAGGGTTGTAGAGTGTCATACTCAATACATGCCTGCAGGCCGATTGCTTCTTGAGACTACTATTTTACACTTAGACTTATTGCCTCCAACAATATGCCCCAAGGGCTGTAGAGTGTCATACTCAATGCCTGCCTGCAGGCTCATTGCTTACTGAGACTACTATTTCACACCTAGGCTTATTGCCTCCATCAATATGCCCCAAGGGCTGTAGAGTGTCATACTCAATGCCTGCCTGCAGGTCCATTGCTTACTGAGACTACTATTTCACACTTAGGCTTATTGCCTCCATCAATATGCCTCATGTGCTGTAGAGTGTCATACTCAATGCCTGCTTGCAGGCTCATTGCTTAGTGAGACTACTATTTCACACTTAGTATTATTGCCTCCATCAATATGGCCCAAGGGCTGTAGACTGTCATACTCAATACCTGCCTGCAGGCCCATTGCTTAATGAGACTACTATTTCACACCTAGGCTTATTGCCTCCATCAATATGCCCCAAGGGCTGTAGAGTGTCATACTCAATGCCTGTCTGCAGGCCCATTGCTTACTGAGACTACTATTTCACACTTAGGCTTATTGCCTCCATCAATATGCCCCAAGGGCTGTAGAGTGTCATACTCAATGCCTGCCTGCAGGCTCATTGCTTACTGAGACTACTATTTCACACTTAGGATTATTGCCTCCATCAATATGCCTGAAGGGCCGTAGAATGTCATACCCAATGCCTGCCTGCAACCCCATTGCTTATTGAGACTACTATTTCACACCTAGGCTTATTGCCTCCATCAATATGCCCCAAGGGCTGTAGAGTGTCATACTCAATGCCTGCCTGCAGGCCCATTGCTTACTGAGACTACTATTTCACACTTAGGCTTATTGCCTCCATCAATATGCCCCAGGGGCTGTAGAATGTCATACTCAATGCCTGCCTGCAGGCTCATTGCTTACTGTGACTACTATTTCACACTTAGGCTTATTACCTCCATCAATATGCCCCAAGGGCTGTAGAGCGTCATACTCAATGCCTGCCTACAGGCCCATTACTTCTTGAGACTAATATTTCACACTTAGGCTTATTGCCTCCATCAATATACCCCAAGGGCTTTAAAGTATCATATTGCCTGCCTGCCTGCAGGCCCATTGCTTCTAGAGACCACTATTTCACACTTAGGCTTATTGCCTCCATCAATATGCCCCAAGGGCTGTAGAGTATCATACTCAATGCCAGCCTGCAGGCTCATTGCTTACTGAGACTACTATTTTACACTTAGGCTTATTGCCTCCATCAATATGCCCCAAGGGCTGTAGAGTCTCATACTCAATGCCAGGCTGCAGGCTCATTGCTTACTGAGACTACTATTTCACACTTAGGCTTATTGCCTCCATCAATATGCCCCAAGGGTTGTAGAGTGTCATACTTAATGCCTTCCTGCAGGCCCATTGCTTCTTAAGACTACTATTTCACACTTAGGGTATGTGCACACTGGCCGGGTTAGGGTCGGTTTAGGTGTGTAAACCGCCGGTCGGTTTACATAAGTTTTATGTAAATTTATGTTAATCCAAAAGCGGCTTTTGGATTAACATTAAAACCTATGTAAACCGACACCCGCTGTGCACACAGCGGCGGTTTACACATGCTCATCTGTTGCTAACCCGCTGGGTTTCCAGCGGGTTAGCAACGAATGTGCATGTTCTATAAACCGGCCGGTTCTGCAGCGGCTGCAAGCAGAATCATGTACTGCTTCCAGCCGCTGCAGAACCGCCGCCGCTAACCCGCTGTGCACCTGCCGCAAACCCGAGGCACAGCCGCGGCACATACCCACCAGGATGCCGGTGTACGGCTCCAGAGCTTCCTGGCGGGTCCGCCCAGCCGCCGCCGACACAAACCCGCCCACCAGTGCGCACATAGCCTTAGGCTTATTGCCTCCATCAATATGCCTCAAGGGCTGTCATACTCAATGCCTGCCTGCAGGCACATTGCTTACTGAGACTACTATTTCACACTTTGGCTTATTGCCTCCATCAATATGCCACAAGGGCTGTAGAGTATACTCAATGCCTGCCGCAGGCCCTTTGCTTATTGAGACTACTATTTCACACTTAGGCTTACTGCCTCGATCAATATGCCCCAAGGGTTGTAGAGTGTCATACTCAATGCCTGCCTGCAGGCCCATTGCTTCTTGAGACTACTATTTCACACTTAGGCTTATTGCCTCCATCAATATACCCCAAGGGCTGTAGAGTGTCACACTCAATGCCTGCCTGCAGGCACAATGCTTACTAAGACTATTATTTCACACTTAGGCTTATTGCCTCCATCAATATACCCCAAGGGCTGTAAAGTGTCATACTCAATGTCTGCCTGCAGGCACAATGCTTACTAAGACTACTATTTCATACTTAGGCTTATTGCCTCCATCAATATACCCCAAGGGTTGTAGAGTGTCATACTCAATGCCTGCCTGCAGGCCCATTGCTTCTTGAGACTACTATTTCACACTTAGGCTTATTGCCTCCATCAATATACCCCAAGGGCTGTAGAGTGTCAAACTCAATGCATGCCTGCAGGCCGATTGCTTCTTGAGACTCCTATTTCACACTTAGACTTATTGCCTCCAACAATATGTCCCAAGGGCTGTAGAGTGTCACACTCAATGCCTGCCTGCAGGCACAATGCTTACTAAGACTACTATTTCACACTTAGGCTTATTGCCTCCATCAATATACCCCAAGGGCTGTAAAGTGTCATACTCAATGTCTGCCTGCAGGCACAATGCTTACTAAGACTACTATTTCATACTTAGGCTTATTGCCTCCGTCAATATACCCCAAGGGTTGTAGAGTGTCATACTCAATACATGCCTGCAGGCCGATTGCTTCTTGAGACTACTTTTTTACACTTAGACTTATTGCCTCCAACAATATGCCCCAAGGGCTGTAGAGTGTCATACTCAATGCCTGCCTGCAGGCTCATTGCTTACTGAGACTACTATTTCACACCTAGGCTTATTGCCTCCATCAATATGCCCCAAGGGCTGTAGAGTGTCATACTCAATGCCTGCCTGCAGGTCCATTGCTTACTGAGACTACTATTTCACACTTAGGCTTATTGCCTCCATCAATATGCCTCATGTGCTGTAGAGTGTCATACTCAATGCCTGCTTGCAGGCTCATTGCTTAGTGAGACTACTATTTCACACTTAGTATTATTGCCTCCATCAATATGGCCCAAGGGCTGTAGACTGTCATACTCAATACCTGCCTGCAGGCCCATTGCTTAATGAGACTACTATTTCACACCTAGGCTTATTGCCTCCATCAATATGCCCCAAGGGCTGTAGAGTGTCATACTCAATGCCTGTCTGCAGGCCCATTGCTTACTGAGACTACTATTTCACACTTAGGCTTATTGCCTCCATCAATATGCCCCAAGGGCTGTAGAGTGTCACACTCAATACATGCCTGCAGGCCCATTGCTTACTGAGACTACTATTTCACACCTAGACTTATTGCCTCCATCAATATTCCCCAAGGGCTGTAGAGTGTCATACTCAATGCCTGCCTGCAGGCCCATTGCTTACTGAGACTACTATTTCACACTAAGGCTTATTGCCTCCATCAATATGCCCCAAGGGCTGTAGAGTGTCACACTCAATGCCTGCCTGCAGGCACATTGCTTACTGAGACTACTATTTCACACTTAGGCTTATTGCCTCCTTCAATATGCCCCAAGGGCTTTAGATTGTCATACTCAATGCCTGCCTGCAGGCCCGTTGCTTACTGATACTACTATTTCTCACTTAGGCTTATTGCCTCCATCAATATGCCCCAGGGGCTGTAGAGTGTCATTCTCAATGCATGCCTGCAGGCTCATTGCTTACTGAGACTACTATTTCACACTTAGGCTTATTGCCTCCATCAATATGCCCCAAGGGCTGTAAAGTGTCATACTCAATGCCTGCCTGCAGGACCATTGCTTCTTGAGACTAATATTTCACACTTAGGCTTATTGCCTCCATCAATATACCCCAAGAGCTTTAAAGTATCATATTGCCTGCCTGCCTGCAGGCCCATTGCTTCTAGAGACCACTATTTCACACTTAGGCTTATTGCCTCCATCAATATGCCCCAAGGGCTGTAGAGTCTCATACTCAATGCCAGCCTGCAGGCTCATTGCTTACTGAGACTACTATTTTACACTTAGGCTTATTGCCTCCATCAATATGCCCCAAGGGCTGTAGAGTCTCATACTCAATGCCAGGCTGCAGGCTCATTGCTTACTGAGACTACTATTTCACACTTAGGCTTATTGCCTCCATCAATATGCCCCAAGGGTTGTAGAGTGTCATACTTAATGCCTTCCTGCAGGCCCATTGCTTCTTAAGACTACTATTTCACACTTAGGGTATGTGCACACTGGCCGGGTTAGGGTCGGTTTAGGTGTGTAAACCGCCGGTCGGTTTACATAAGTTTTATGTAAATTTATGTTAATCCAAAAGCGGCTTTTGGATTAACATTAAAACCTATGTAAACCGACACCCGCTGTGCACACAGCGGCGGTTTACACATGCTCATCTGTTGCTAACCCGCTGGGTTTCCAGCGGGTTAGCAACGAATGTGCATGTTCTATAAACCGGCCGGTTCTGCAGCGGCTGCAAGCAGAATCATGTACTGCTTCCAGCCGCTGCAGAACCGCCGCCGCTAACCCGCTGTGCACCTGCCGCAAACCCGAGGCACAGCCGCGGCACATACCCACCAGGATGCCGGTGTACGGCTCCAGAGCTTCCTGGCGGGTCCGCCCAGCCGCCGCCGACACAAACCCGCCCACCAGTGCGCACATAGCCTTAGGCTTATTGCCTCCATCAATATGCCTCAAGGGCTGTAGAGTGTCATACTCAATGCCTGCCTGCAGGCACATTGCTTACTGAGACTACTATTTCACACTTTGGCTTATTGCCTCCATCAATATGCCACAAGGGCTGTAGAGTATACTCAATGCCTGCCGCAGGCCCTTTGCTTATTGAGACTACTATTTCACACTTAGGCTTACTGCCTCGATCAATATGCCCCAAGGGTTGTAGAGTGTCATACTCAATGCCTGCCTGCAGGCCCATTGCTTCTTGAGACTACTATTTCACACTTAGGCTTATTGCCTCCATCAATATACCCCAAGGGCTGTAGAGTGTCACACTCAATGCCTGCCTGCAGGCACAATGCTTACTAAGACTACTATTTCACACTTAGGCTTATTGCCTCCATCAATATACCCCAAGGGCTGTAAAGTGTCATACTCAATGTCTGCCTGCAGGCACAATGCTTACTAAGACTACTATTTCATACTTAGGCTTATTGCGTCCATCAATATACCCCAAGGGTTGTAGAGTGTCATACTCAATGCCTGCCTGCAGGCCCATTGCTTCTTGAGACTACTATTTCACACTTAGGCTTATTGCCTCCATCAATATACCCCAAGGGCTGTAGAGTGTCAAACTCAATGCATGCCTGCAGGCCGATTGCTTCTTGAGACTCCTATTTCACACTTAGACTTATTGCCTCCAACAATATGTCCCAAGGGCTGTAGAGTGTCACACTCAATGCCTGCCTGCAGGCACAATGCTTACTAAGACTACTATTTCACACTTAGGCTTATTGCCTCCATCAATATACCCCAAGGGCTGTAAAGTGTCATACTCAATGTTTGCCTGCAGGCACAATGCTTACTAAGACTACTATTTCTTACTTAGGCTTATTGCCTCCGTCAATATACCCCAAGGGTTGTAGAGTGTCATACTCAATGCATGCCTGCAGGCCGATTGCTTCTTGAGACTACTATTTCACACTTAGGCTTATTGCCTCCATCAATATGCCTCATGTGCTGTAGAGTGTCATACTCAATGCCTGCTTGCAGGCTCATTGCTTAGTGAGACTACTATTTCACACTTAGTATTATTGCCTCCATCAATATGGCCCAAGGGCTGTAGACTGTCATACTCAATACCTGCCTGCAGGCCCATTGCTTAATGAGACTACTATTTCACACCTAGGCTTATTGCCTCCATCAATATGCCCCAAGGGCTGTAGAGTGTCATACTCAATGCCTGTCTGCAGGCCCATTGCTTACTGAGACTACTATTTCACACTTAGGCTTATTGCCTCCATCAATATGCCCCAAGGGCTGTAAAGTGTCACACTCAATACCTGCCTGCAGGCCCATTGCTTACTGAGACTACTATTTCACACCTAGACTTATTGCCTCCATCAATATTCCCCAAGGGCTGTAGAGTGTCACACTCAATACCTGCCTGCAGGCCCATTGCTTACTGAGACTACTATTTCACACTAAGGCTTATTGCCTCCATCAATATGCCCCAAGGGCTGTAGAGTGTCACACTCAATGCCTGCCTGCAGGCACATTGCTTACTGAGACTACTATTTCACACTTAGGCTTATTGCCTCCTTCAATATGCCCCAAGGGCTTTAGATTGTCATACTCAATGCCTGCCTGCAGGCCCGTTGCTTACTGAGACTACTATTTCTCACTTAGGCTTATTGCCTCCATCAATATGCCCCAAGGGCTGTAGAGTGTCATACTTAATGCCTGTCTGCAGGTCCATTGCTTACTTTGAAAACTAATCTACATTTTGTCCTGTTGCATGCTTAATTTTTACAAAGCGACTGGAGTTTGATACTCAATTATTTAATGAAGCATAATCTTAATTTTCAAAATTTACATTAAATTTTTGAACATGAACGACAATTCTTGTATGTTTCGAATTTTATTGATTACCACAGACTGTCTTTATTTCAGTAAATAATTTTAAATTTGGTTTATTATTGTGATTACATTGTATTTGATATAAATCTTGTTTGAATATTGTTGATTCTTTCACAAATTTCAATGAGTAAACTTTTTTGTCAAACATCCTGGCAATGTAGTTCTTGAATCTTATGCTATTTGAACACTCCTAAAAAAATTTACAACGGTGTCCGTGGTCTTGAAAAAAAAATTTACATACTTTTCATTGAGTTAAACACACATGAACACGTCTGTTTGTATGAATGATAGTAAGAAATAAATATTTTCTTTAATAAAAGAGGGATACAAAATAATGCAGTGGGTATGCTCATCCCTAATGTGTCACTTTTACAAAACATATGATTTACATGGTTATAATATGGGGGCGGTTACTGATGGCAAAGGCGAGTGTACATACAATGTTTGAAGTAGTGTCATGTATTGCCGAAAAAATGTGACAAGTATGCCATGTACAAACTGAGGTACCATAAGTGTCGTAGGAGCTAGTGATGTAGGCAATGTATTCACAGGTCAGTGTTTAAGTAGTATTAGGAGGGTAGCTAACTGACATAGGGGTTGTATTATGGGTAAAGCATGACAAAAACCAGACACCATGCTGTGTAGGGCCTCCTACTTCCCAAATGTTTGACTACTGCTCTTGTGGGTACAAATTCACAGGTTAATGTGAACGGTTTATTTCCAAAATTAGGCCAAGGGGCTGTATTGTACAGAATATAGTAAGCAGGCCTCATGGGCAACCTAATAGCAATTACTGAAAGCATAATCCATGAAATGCCAAGTATGTAGGCATATGCTCTGTACCTCAATAAATTAGCCCAAGGGGCTGTATGGTACAGTTCGAAAATAAACAGGCCTCATGTGCCAGATAATAGCCTTTATAGTATTTTAGGCATAGTACATGCAATGCCCACTATGTAGGCATAGGCTTGGTGCTTCCAAAAATTAGCCCAATGGCCTGTATAGTACTTTGCGTAAGAAAGCAGGCCTCAGGGCCAATACAATCTACTTGCTGGACTGGTAATTTTTGAATTGTAACTGCAATGCCCACTATGTAGGCATAGGCTTGGTGCCTCAAAAAATTAGCCCAAGGGGCTGTATATCACTTTGCCTAAGAAAGCAGGCCTCAGAGGCAATACAATCTACTTGCTGGTACTTTTTGAATAGTACCTGCAATGCCCACTATGCAGGCATAGGGTTGGTGCCTCCAAAAATTAGCCAAGGGGCTGTATAGTGCTTGATGACAAAATTAAATGGTGAATCATTCTCAAAAACAAATAGGATGGTAAATATAAATGAATTTAAGTGGAAGTGTAGGTTTAATATCATGATGACCATGTTATGATGGACAGACTGTTAGTGCGCAAAAGGATGAATAATAAAACCTGAATGATTATATCATATTGATTATCATAGTGTGACTTTAGTTCTGGCTACTGTAGTCTCGAGGGCTCAAGAACTGTGGTGAAATCCAGTCCTTATTGAACTTAATTAGAGTAAGCTTGTTGGCATTCTCTGGAGTAAGACGTGTCCTTGAATCTGTGATGATACCACCAGCGGCACTGAAAACACGCTCTGAAGTCACACTAGCAGCAGGGCAGGCCACACATCCAGGGCATACAATGAGGCTCTGTCCAAGTGTGAAGCTTTGATACCCAGTAATTGAACGGGACAGAAGGGTCAGTAAGGAAGATGGTACTGTCACTTAAGTACTCTTGGAGCATGTTGGTCAATTTCTGTCTCCGAGACATGGTAACCGGAGCCACAATCCGTTGTTGATTCAACGGTTTATTGAAGATGGCCCAGTTTGTGGACATCTTCCCCCCACCTCTTCTGGACATTGTGGGCGTTTGTGTCCCGATCAATGGCTGCTGTTCAACAGAGCAGCTACCTCTGGGGAGAGCGTTGTCTGACGGTGATATAGCCAGCAAATTTGCAACAACAACCCTCTTGAAATACTCAATAGTTAAGCCCCTTGGTGAATGCAACAGCAACGAAGTGAATTTGTCTTTGTAACGCGGGTCCAGAAAGGTGGCCAACCAGTATAGGTCATTGTGAAAGATGTTGATCACACATGGGTCTTGTAACAAACAATTACACATGAAGTCAGCCATGTGTGCCAAGCTGCATAGACTCAAATCTTCTGGCTCCCCAGAAGGATTAACAATACCCATTGTGTCCGCCAAGTCTGTCTCCGCCTCCTCCTCTCCAGTCCACCCATGCTGAACAGACATAAAGCTTGGGTTGGGAGTACTATCAGGGTTGACATCGGTACCAACAAAAAATAAGTCATCTTCTTCATCGTCTTCGTCACGCTCTTCTTCTTGACCCAATTGTGCCCAATGTGATTGGGTTTGTGGGCTAGGTTCAGGGATGTTAAAATCTGGCTCCATAGCCATCCGCTGGGCCCTCAAAGCTTCATTTTTCAGATTCAAGAGCGATTCTTTTAGAAGACATAGCATGGGGATAGTGACACTGAGTATGGAGTGATCACCGCTCACAAGTTTGGTGCAGTAATCAAAATGGTCTAGCACCTCACATATGTCAGCGATCCACACCCACTACAGAGTACTAATGTGTCTTGGCTGACTCCCAATCTGACAGGCATGTTGCAGCTGATATTCTGCAATAGCCCTCTGCTGCTCAGTCAACCTTGCTAACATATGGAATGTAGTGTTCCAGCGTGTGGGCATGTCACAAATTAGTCGGTTGTTTGGCAAATTAAATTGCTTTTGAAGCACGGAAAGACTTGCAACAGTTGTAGAGGAATGCCTGAAATGTGCAGAAATTCGCCACAGCTTCTCAAGTAGGTCTGATAACTCTGGGTAAGTCTTCAGAAATTTCTGGACGACTAGGTTTAGAACGTGAGCCATGCAAGGCACGTGTACAAGGTTACCTAGCCTTAGTGCCGCCACAAGGTTACGACCATTATCGCCCACAACCAGACCGGTTTGAAGTTGCAGTGGGGAGAGCCACTCATCAGTCTGTTGTTTAAGACCTTTCAACAGCTCTGCAGCAGTGTATGGTGTGTGACCTAAACAAATCAGCTTCAGCAGAGCATGTTGTCGTCTCGCTGAAGCGCTGCTGCAAAGCTCCCAACTTGGCCGTGATGTTGAGGGCAAGTCAGGATTGGACGATGAAGCGGAAGAGGCAGATTGTGTATTGGACGTATATGATGATGCTGAGACCCTGAATGATGTTGTGCCAGCTATCTGTGGCGTCGGTAGTATCTCAGATGGTCCACTTGGAGAAGTTGGCACACTCTCCACCAGGTTGATCCACACTCTCCACCAGGTTGATTCAGTGTGCAGTGAGTGAGATGTATCTGCCCTGTTCAGAACTACTTGTCCACATGTCCGTAGTTAGGTGTACTTTCCCGGTTACAGCATGGGTAAGTGCACGTTTCAGGTTGCTTATGACGTGCTCGTGTAACGCGGGGACGGCACAACGTAAAAAATAATGGCGGCTGGTAACGGAGTATCGTGGTGCTGCCACAGCCACAAGCACCCACAAGCCGAAACTGTAACATCTCCACAGCTATCAACTTAACTATGTGCGCGTTTAATTTTTTTGCTAATGGGTGGGAGGAGTGGTATTTCCGTTGCCTGTCATACAGCTGTGGCACTGTCAACTGGACGTTTGGCGCTGACAGACAAGTGGATGGAGTAGTGTTCTGTCTCGCCTCACCCGCAGCTTGGGAGGAGTACGTATGAGCAGGACCAGCTTCAGTGACACTAGATTGTGACGGATGGATCTGAGTTAGCCTGGCAGTGTTTGGATCAGATGACACTGTTCTGGAACCCTGATGTTGCGACCACTGAGTAGGATGCTTAGCTAACATGTGGTTACGCATGCTGATGGTGCTCATGTTGCCTTTTGCGTGGCCACTGCTTAGCCTTGCTTGGCAGATGTTACAGATGACAACATTTTGTTGAGAAGGGCTATCCTTAAAAAATTTCCAAACCACTGCTGACCGCCCTCTAGCCTTAATTTATGGCACAGAGGGATTGGTCCGTGCCGCAGTTGAAACATTTTGGCCTACGGTTGACACATTTTGGCCAACAGTTGACACTGTTTGTGTTCTGGTGAAAGGAGTAGACCTTGGTGCCTTGGTAGGTGGAAGATAGACACTTTCTTCCTCCGTACTGCTCTGCAGGCTATGCATGCAAACATTCCAGGTGGGATCTGTGGTCTCATCGTCAACAACATCCTCTTGCATTTCTTCAGCATATAGTGATCTAGTAGACTGGCCAGATGACACCTGTGTCTCATCATCATCATAGTCAGGGGTGAACCTAGCCTCTCTACTGCCTGAGGCAAATTGCAGAATGGCACCCCCCTCCCCCCCACAGTAAATGTTTTAAAATCGGTAGAAATACTTCCGGTTCCGGCGCTGTGCTGATGGCTGCCTAGGAGAAGCGCTCCTGAGCCCGGGTCACCAATCCGCCGTAATCAACGTGCACAAGGAGCCATCCGGCCCGCATCCACACTGGCATTCACTCCCCGAGCCTCGGGGACCCTGGACAGATATGTCCTGAGGAACTCGGGCAGGAAGGAACCGTCCTCCCAGCGAGAGAAGGGATCGAGCGGGACGCAAACCAAAATGGCGGCGGCTGCGGGTGGAGGTGCGGTGACTAAGAAGAAAGAAAGTGCCCGTGAGATGAGTGTCCTCGGGAGCCGAGGTAACCGGGCTAACAACAGCACCGGAGGCCGGAGCGATACACAGACGAGAGGCACGGAAGCAGAGAGGCCCAGGATATCGGCAGTGAGGGCACCGCAGGTAGGGGAGAGACATGATAATGGCAGCCCCTTGACGGAGTCCCCTGGGCCGACCACGGACGGTATCTATACATATGCCCACACCATAGATGTAAAATCCCTAGCTCGAGAAGTGGTGCCCTATCTAACAGCTGACCTAAAATCCTCACTAAAAGAGGCGGTTGAAAAGGTGATTTTGGGGCTACAAACAACAGTAGCGGCGCAGGAAGAAAGATTGACAGAGGCTGAGTGCCGGGTTGGAGAGGCTGAGGATAGGATTCTACAATTAGAGGGCCAGATAGAAGCCTTGCAGAGGATAAAATAGATGAGCTTGAAAACCGCTCACGAAGAAATAACCTGCGTATGGTGGGTTTGCCGGAATCCGTCCCTCCCGCCCACTTAGATGCCATCTGGGAGGCTGAATTGCCGAAAGTTCTGGGCTTCCAACATAGATGCAGAGTGGAGCGCTCACATAGAGTTGGTCCGCCACGTGACCCAAGAGATAAACCGCGACAAGTCATTGTGAGATACCTGGACTATAAGGAAAAGGAGAAGTTACTGCGGGAGTATAGATCCAGAAGGATACCACTAATTATTGAAGGTCACAAGGTCAGGATATATGAAGATTACTCGGCAACAGTGGCCCGTAAAAGGAAGCTCTTTAGCTCAGCTTGCTCCCTGCTCTTTAAACAGAACATTCGCTTCCAGCTGGCATTCCCCGCGGTGCTTAGATTCCGAGACTCAAAAGGTATTTTAAAATCATTCACGGACAACAATGCAGCGTTACAGTTCATCCCACGGGGGGACTCTTCTGTAAACTCCCATCAATGTCCGAGTGATAGAGAGAGATCCCCGAGATCGTCACAGCGACGCTCGTATGCAGAAGCAGTGATGGAAGAAAGCGCAGGCCAAAGAGCTCGAGACCGTGGATCAGAAGACGCAGCTTGGACACAGCAACAACGGCATAGACGCACGAGTCGTACAAAAAATGACTCCCCCTTAAGAGAGTCTCGTTCACCGTCAGTACTGGACTCGGACAACGGTGCAAACAATACGGACGTGTGAGGATGGAGGCGACTATCTAAATCTAACGCTAAATCTAAAGCTATGTAATGATCTATTTATAGAGACATGGATCGTAGAAGAGACCTGCAGTCTAAGCATCAAAAGCTGCCACTGCACTAAGGCCCCTTTCACATCAGCGGTAATCGCTGATCGTGGCAGGTGCGGCAAGTGCGGTATAGTTGCGGTTTCGGCACTGGTGGCAGATGCGGCCACAAAAAAAACTGCGGTCAGCTGCAGTTTTTTCGCAGCCGCATCTGCCGAAACCGCACTTGCCGCACACTTACCGCAAGCCCCATAGACATAGCATGGGGCTTGCCACAAGTGAACCGCAAGTGCGGCCGTTATGCGGTAACCGCGGCAGTTGCGTTTTTTCCACCGCAACTGCCGCGATCAGCGATTACCGCTGATGTGAAAGGGGCCTAAGCTGGAGAAATGGTGCGTATTCCCCAACAGACCACGCCTCCTTCTCCCAAAACACTTAGCCAATCACAAGCGCAGCACATGAGGCTATCCAGAGCTAATAGAGGGGGCCTTCCTATTGGGTTGAGTAAGGGAAGTGGGAGTGGGAAGGGGGACGAGTGCCACCGAGCAACCACCACTCAAGAGAAGCATGGCTGGATGCCTGTATGTACCGAGGGGAGGCATTGGACATGGTGTGTAAGTTATGGCCAATCAGTCCTGTAGCAGAGGGACAATGCATCCTGCATCATAGAAATCATGGGGTCCCATAGCAGAAGTTCTAATTGAATTCGGCCCTTCCCCCCCACAAAAAATATTTGGCTCAGGCTGGATCACTCTCTTTCAACTTTGTAGCCATTACAAAGTAATTTTCCTCCTATTGAAGCCCCGAGATTCCTCTTTCATTGCCGCCATAAAGTACGATGCCAACAAACGTGCCCCACAAACACTGTATGATCCCCCACAGTGATGCCTCCCCCTGCAAAGTATGATGACCTGACTGTACCCCCTCAACTATCTTGCCACAGTATGATCCCTAACTGTGACCCCCACACAGTCTTCCATACAGTATAAAGGACCTATGTACAGTACGGTATAATGGCCTCCAACACTGCCCTACATAAAGTATAAAGGCACCCTCTTAGCCCTTCAAGTATTATAATGCCCTCCACAGAGCCCCCCAAATATTATAATTAATTCCATATAGTATAATTGGCTCCATTAGTCCTCCATATATTATAATGCACCCCCATATTCCTCCATATATTATAATGCATATCAAGGGCAAGGATACAACCTTTGAAGTAAATGAATGTCAAAGGTGGTGAAGGGGTTAAATTACATGATATACTTGTATAGAGCACACATATACTGGACAACACATGCTCATTACATACATCATACATGTCCATATTACACACATACTATATAACAGATGCACAGCAGGTACACATCATATACACAGAACATGCATGCAGGACGAGTGTACAGTATATACATACTTCAGTATACTCAAAAGATATCCTAAATACACACTTCAGTATACTCAAAAGATATCCTAAATACACACAGAGACACAACCCACACACCACAGACACAACCCATACACAGACAGAGACACAATCCATGCACATACAGACATACATTCCGCACGCAGACACAATCCGCATGCAGACACACAACCCACAGACAAAACCCACACAGATACAGAGACACAGCCCACACACATACATACACAGAAATACAACCCACACACATTCAGAAATACAAACCACACACAGAGACACAAAACCCACACACAGAGGCACAAAACCCACACACAGACACAAAACCCTCACACAGACACAAAACCCACACACAGAGACACAATCCACACACAGAGACACAACCCCACACACAGAGACACAACCCCACACACAGAGACACAACCCACACAGACACAAAACCCACACACACAGACACAAAACCCACACACAGACACAAAACCCACACAGAGACACAACCCACACACAGAGACACAACCCACACACAGACACAAAACCCACACACACAGACACAAAACCCACACACACAGACACAACCCACACACACAGAGACACAACCCACACACACAGAGACACAACCCACACACAGAGACACAACCCACACACACAGAGACACAACCCACACATAGAGACACAACCCACACACAGAGACACAACCCACACACAGACACAAAACCCACACACAGACACAAAACCCACACACAAGCACAAAACCCACACACAGACACAAAAACCACACACAGACACAAAAAACCCACACACAGACACAAAACCCACCTACACAGAGACACAACCCACATGCAGATACACAACCCACACAGAGACACAACCCACACACAGAGACACAACCCACACAGAGACACAAAACTCACACACAGAGACACATCCCACACACAGAGACACAACCCACACATAGAGACACAACCACACCACAGGCACTAAACCCACACACAAACACAAAACCCACACACAGACAACAAAACCCACACACACCGAGGCACAAACCGCATGCAGACACACAACCCACACAGAGACACAACCCACACAGAGACACAACCCACACACACACAGACACAACCCACACACACACAGACACAACCCACACACACACAGACACAGCCCACACACACACAGACACGACCCATACACAGACAGACACAACCCACATAGAGAGACACAACCCACACACACAGAGACACAACCCACACAGAGGCACACCCCACATACAGACACACCCCACACACACAGAGACACAACCCACACATAGAGACACAACCCACACACAGAGACACAACCCACACACAGACACAAAACCCACACACAGACACAAAACCCACACACAAGCACAAAACCCACACACAGACACAAAAACCACACACAGACACAAAAAACCCACACACAGACACAAAACCCACCTACACAGAGACACAACCCGCATGCAGATACACAACCCACACAGAGACACAACCCACACACAGAGACACAACCCACACACAGAGACACAAAACCCACACAGAGACACAAAACTCACACACAGAGACACATCCCACACACAGAGACACAACCCACACATAGAGACACAACCCACACACAGGCACAAAACCCACACACAAATACAAAACCCACACACAGACAACAAAACCCACAAACACCGAGGCACAAACCGCATGCAGACACACAACCCACACAGAGACACAACCCACACAGAGACACAACCCACACACACACAGACACAACCCACACACACACAGACACAACCCACACACACACAGATACAACCCACACACACACAGACACGACCCATACACACACAGACACAACCCACATAAAGAGACAACCCACACACACAGAGACACAACCCACACAGAGACACATCCCACACACAGAGATACAACCCGCATGCAGACACACAACCCACAGACAAAACCCACACAGATACAGAGACACAGCCAACACACAAATACGCATACACAACCCGCATGCAGACACAGAAACACAACCCACACACATGCAGAAATACAACCCACACCAGAGACACAAAACTTACACACAGAGACACAACATACACACAGAGACAAAACCCACACACAGAGACACAACATACACACAGAGACAAAACCCACACACAGAGACACAACCCACACACACAGAGACACAACCCACGCACACACAGACAACCTACACACACAGACACAACCCAAACACAGACACAACCCACACACAGAGACACAAAACCCACACACACAGAGACACAACCCACATACACACAGACACAACCCACACACACACAGACACAACCCACACACACAGACACAACCCACACACAGACACAACCCACACACAGACACAACCCACACACAGACACAACCCACATAGAGACACAACCCACACACAGACACACCCCACACACAGAGACACACCCCACACACAGAGACACACCCCACACACAGACACACACCCCACACACAGAGACACACCCCCACACACAGAGACACACCCCCACACACAGAGACACACCCCACACACAGAGACACAACCCGCATGCAGACACACAACCCACAGACAAAACCCACACAGATACAGAGACACAGCCAACACATGAACACACATATACAACCCGCACGGAGACACATAAACACAACCCACACACATGCAGAAATACAACCCACACACAGAGACACAAAACCCACACACAGAGACACAAAACCCACACACAGAGACACGACATACACACAGAGTCAAAACCCACACACAGAGACACAGCAAACACACACAACACACATAGAGACACAACACAAACACAGAGACACAACATACACACAGACACAAAACCCACACACAGAGACACAACATACACACAGACAAAACATACACACAGAGACAAAACCCACACAGAGACACAACACACACACACAGACACAACCCACACACAGATACACAACATAAACACAGAGACAAAACCCACACACAGAGACACAAAACCCACACACGGAGACACAACCCACACACAGAGACACAACATACACACAACACACACATAGAGACACCACACACATACAGAGACACCACACACACAGAGACACAACATACAAACAGAGACACAAAACCAACACACAGAGACACAACCCACAAACAGAGACACAACATACACAGAACAAGCCAAAGACAGACACAACTAACAGAGACCCAACTGACACACACAGAGACATAAAACCCACACACAGCGACACAACTCACACACAGAGACAACTCACACACAGAGACACAACTCACGCACAGAGACACAACCCACACACACAACCCACACACACAGAGTCACAACCCACACACACAGAGACACAACCTGCACACACAGAGACACAACCTACACACACAGACACAATCCACACACACAGAGTCACAACCCACACACAGAGACACAACCCACACACACAGAGACACAACCCACACACAGAGACACAACACACACACAGAGACACAAGATACACAGACACAACCCAAACACAGAGACATGGAGACACATTCCTTTGTGCTGTAGGGGTGGAGGTTGGTGTCCATGTGCAGCTTTACCTGCTCACAGCAGCTGAGCACCTCCCCCACTCTCTCTGTCGGGCTGTCCAGCAGGAGAGCTGTCTTCTGGTGGATTAGAGCGGCTTCTCCTCTGGATCTTCCAACAGAGGTGACTTCTCTCACCTCTTCACTTCAAAAACTGCGCCATGCAGGAGGTGGAGAGCACTGGCCAATCAGCTCTTCTGTCACTCAGTCTGATGTAAGAGGTTAATTGGCCAGTGGTCTTCTCCTGGAGGACACACCCCCTCTGTGAGTTGCTGAACCCGGAGGGTAAAAGCTGCTGCACAATGCAAACATTAAAGTGCAGGTTCCCTCAGCATAGAGCAGCGCTGCACTGCATGAGATACTGTAGGATGACAGGGGAAGAAGAGCTGCCAAAGGCAGTATCTGATAGAATGGCCCTTCAGCACCTCCGCAGATGCCGCCCCCCATTTTATCAGCAGGTGTCGCCGCCTGAATCAACTGTCTCAACTTGCCTTGTGATAGATGCGGCCCTGATCATAGTCCAACTGCTGAGACGATCTAAGACTTTGCTGGAAGGTACTTTCTCCTGGCCATGGTGTTTCGAATATTTGGCCCTAATTAGAGAATTCTTCTTCTTCAAGTATCTCGTCAAGTCGGGATGCAGAAAGAGCAGATTCATGCAAGGGATTATATCAGCCAAACAAATCATCCGAGTGCCCAAGTTCGTGGTCCAAATTTGCCTGTGGCTGCTGATGGGTTGAGGAAATGGGGTGAGGTTGTGTATTTGATGAACCAGCGTTGTCTCTACCAACAGTAGACTGTGTGGTCAATGAGGATTGCGTGCTGCCAGAACCAGTTGTTGAGGTCTTAGCAGCCATCCAAGACGTTAGCTGGTCTTGCTCTTCCGGTCTCAAGACTCATTTACATTCAATACTGGGAAATTTAGACAGGAGGAAGGTCGATCTATCAAGCTTCGTCTGTCTCCTTGACCCTGTGCCTTGTTGGCTACGACTGCCAAGGCCACAACCTCGTCCCTGTCCCTTAGCAACTGTTTTTTGGGATTTGGTGGTTTTTGTGACATGATAGAATTTGTATAATATCAGATTTTGTAAAACAAGTAGCAAGTACCAGTTCCTGGAAGGTAAACACTAGAGGCTACTAATGCTTCTTGTGACAGATGTAAGGTGCCGTGTGAGCTGCAGGTGGTGCTACAGCAACGCACTGGCAGAGAAAAAATTAGAGCTGAAGCAAAACCAGTCACTAGGGACTTTGGTGCTGTCTGTGTGCAGGTTTTAAGGTAGCGTGCGAGCTGCAGGTGGTGTTACAGCAACACACTGGCCCAGAAAAAATTAGAGCTGACGCAGAACCAGTCACTAGGGACTGTGGTGCTGGCTGCATGCGGGTTTTAAGGTACCGTGAGAACTGCAGGTAGTGTTACAGCAATGCACTGGCCCAGAAAAAATTTGAGCTGACGCAGAAGCAGTCACTAGGGACTGTGGTGCAGGCTGCATGCGGGTTTTAAGGTACCGTGCGAGCTGCAGGTGGTGTTACAGCAACGCACTGGCCCAGAAAAAATTAGAGCTGATGCAGAACCAGTCACTAGGGACTGTGGTGCTGGTTGCGTGCGGTTTTAAGGTACCGTGCGAGCTGCAGGTGGTGTTACAACAATGCACTGGCCCAGAAAAAATTAGAGCTTAAGGAGTTAAATATGACACCAAAATGATCTGGTGGTGGTGACAAAAAAAAGTTTAGGATTTCAGCTCTGAGGAAAGCTGAGTGAGCTAAGCTCTGAGGTCGGTGCTGTGTGCACTTGTACGGCTGCTCCTGCTTGCCTCCCTGCCTACAATCCTCAACAGTACTCCTCTGTCCTGGTAGCTCTCACAAGAGCTTTTGGGTTAAATTATATGAATCTTCAAATGGTTTTCCTACACTGACTGACAATCCCTAGGATCCGCTCTCACGCTCCCTACACTAACTCAGATCGTCATAGGAATGTGCCCTAAATGGCATGGGCAAGGCTTATATACAGCCTTGCCTGTCATACTTGACATAGGCATCACGATGGACAGTAGCCAATCATAGTAATGCCATAACCAACATGGCTGCGGCATTACTAAGTATTAGAAATGAGCGAGTACTAAAATGCTCGGGTGCTCGAAGCTCGGGCCGAGCATCCCAAGATACTCGTGTACTCGGCCCGAGCACCGAGCCCAATGTTATCCTATGGGAGACCCGAGTATTTTTCTGACATGACCCCCGGCAGCATGGAAAAACCCTAATAGTGTGGCACTGTGATGCCCCTGGATAGAGGCGTGCATGACGGCCTCTTTAATAATGTGCCCATTGTAAGGAAGTGTGTGTTTTGTAGCATTGCCCTAGGCAGGGAAGCCAAAAATTGTGGGGCACTTCAATGCCCCTGGATAGAGACGTGCATGAAAGCCTTTTTAAATAATGTGCCCATTTTAAGTAAGTGGGTCTTTTGTAGGATTGCCATATGCAGGGAAGCCAAAAATTATGTTGCACTTCAATGCCCCTGGATAGAGACGTGCATGAAAGCCTTTTTAAATAATGTGCCCATTTTAAGCAGGTGGGTCTTTTGTAGGATTGCCATAGGCAGGGAAGCCAAAAATTGTGTTGCACTTCAATGCCCCTGGATGGAGACGTGCATGAAAGCCTTTTTAAATAATGTGCCCATTTTAAGCAGATGGGTCTTTTGTAGGATTGCCATAGGCAGGGAAGCCAAAATTTGTGTTGCACTTCAAAGCCCCTAGATAGAGACGTGCATGAGAGCCTGTTTAAAAATGATGCCCATTTTAAGCAGGTGGGTCTTTTGTAGGATTGCCATAGGCAGGGAAGCCAAAAATTGGGTTGCACTTCAATGCCCCTGGATAGAGACGTGCATGAAAGCCTTTTTAAATAATGTGCCCATTTTAAGCAAGTGGGTCTTTTGTAGGATTGCCATAGGCAGGGAAGCCAAAAATTGTGTTGCACTTCAATGCCCCCGGATAGAGATGTGCATGAGTGCCTTCTTAAATAATGTGCCCATTTTAAGAAGATGGGTCTTTTATAGGATTGCCATAGGCAGGGAAGCCAAAAATTGTGTAGCACTTCAATGCCCCTGGATAGAGACGTGCATGAGAGCCTTTTTAAATAATGTGCCCATTTTAAGCAAGTGGGTCTTTTGTAGGATTGTCATAGGCAGGGAAGCCAAAAATTGTGTTGCACTTCAATGCCACTGGATAGAGACGTGCATGAAAGCCTTTTTAAATATTTTGCCCATTTTTTTTTTTGAACCATATTTTTATTAGGTTTTCAGCATAATAGATTTTCCAAAAGATTAGGATATGCATATTAAACAGAAATATACGTATATATAAATAAATATAGTCTTCTGGAGTTAACAGCATACATCCAATTACAATTATATAAAATAATTCTTGTAAACCCTCCCCCCACCCCTCCCTGGAAATTATCCTTAACTTATAGCTTATCTAGTTGTCTCTAAAGAAGACAGTTATACTATAAATATAGTGCATCTAATTTCGTCCTAATCACCTAGTCACCACATCTCAGTCTACCAAGCGTCCCTCCTAAGTCCTCTTCTGCATACCACACCGAGGTACGGAAGGGTAACATAAAGTTATTTATTTCACCATCTGTAAATTCTTTTTCGATGAATGTTTTCCACTTGAAAAAAAATTTCTTAGTTAGTTTACTTGGGTTACGTAGCGCGTCTAAAGACTCGAGTGTTAATGTATGGCGCATCATCATTTTGATCTGGGTCAGGTCTGGGGGTCTATCGTTGAGCCAATGGTGGAGAAGGAGTCTTTTGGCTATTAGCGCAATATAGTGCCACAAGATATGCGGATGTCTATCAGTGTCAGGATTTGTCTGGTAGTGGAAAATCCATCGTAACGGATCTAAATTTTCCATGTCTCCACATATTTCCTTAGCCCACCTTTCCACCTTCCTCCAATAATCTTGTGACTCAAGACAGGACCATAGACCATGTTCCAGATCCGTCATAGCAGATTTGCATTTTGGGCAATGGACCCATCTCCCTTGGTTGGCCTGGGAAGGGGGTATGTTAAAGCCCTGAATAGTCCCATGCATGATCCTGAATTGGGAATCCCTCCATCTCTCATTAATGATATACCTCCTCACGAGTCCCCATCCTTCCAGGATTTTCTGAGTGAGTTCTGGATCACTTATGTGCTTACGCCATTTGTTGAAAAACCCTCTCCTCCTTTGCGGTCGTAGAACTTGCTGTAATTTGGCATATATTGAAGTAATGGACACATCAACTTCATTTATATTTAGCAGTTCAGACCATAGATTGTTGTCAACCTCTCCAGAGAGGTCCCGCAGGTGTGAAAGGAGATGGTGGCCCAACTGGCGGAATTGTATAGCCTGAAACTGGGGTAAATCATAGACGGCTAGCACCTCCCTCTCAGTCATCCATCTTTGTTCTTCAAAATTTATGAGGTCCTCTAGTGTATGGACGCCCTTGTCTTTCCAAGCCTTAAATAGAGAGTTTTCACGTCCCAACTGAAAGGCCGGGCATCTCCATGGATTAAGTCGTCTAGAAACTCTCCACGCCAGTTTAAGCTTTTTCCTGACCTCTCTCCATGTTATGATAGTATCTCTATATATTACCGTGTTTTTCAACGTGGCCGGAAGACAGGACAACGGAGAGTGCAATAAAGCGGATAAGTCCCAGGGTTTAGCCCATTCCCCCTCCAAACTTACATCCGAGAATCTGCTTGTTCCCTTCATCCAATCCAATACATTTCGTAGGATGCATGCTAGATTATATCCCCTGACATCTGGGAGTTGTAGGTCCCCATCCTGTTTAGACTGAATCAAGGTTTTAAAGGCTAGTCTAGGCTTTTTACCTCTCACAAAAATCCAGTAAAAGCTTTGTTAAGCCTCATTATATCAACATGTTTCATTAGCATGGGGATGGTCTGGAGGGGATAAAGTAGTTTTGCAAAACTCACCATTTTGAGTAAATGGCAGCGTCCCAACAGAGAGAGTGGCAGCCCCTCCCATCTCGCTAATTCCTGTTCTATTTTTATAATGATCGGTAAAAAATTGAGTTTGTATGTCATCCCACTAGATCTGGCCAAGTGTACCCCTAAATATTTGAGACTGTTTTTCGCAATTGATAGACCACAGAAGTAGTCCCCTTTCCGTGTTCCCTCTTCCTGATTTATGAAGAGAATTTGGCATTTACCTTTGTTTAAGGAGAATCCTGAGTATCTACCCCACTTCTCTATGTCTGTCAATATATCCGGAAGGTCTCTTTCTGGGTTTTGAACATACAGGATTATATCGTCAACAAAGAGTGAGAGCTTAATCTCATTAGCCCCCACCTTAAAACCCTCATAAGTGCTATGACGTTCCAGATATAGGGCCAGAGGTTCTATGGCCAGATTAAAAAGAAGGGGCGATAATGGGCATCCTTGTCTCATTCCCTTTTGGAGAGCGAAGGAATCCGACAGAAAGCCAGGTGTGTTAACACATGCTTTAGGGTTGCTGTATAGGGCACAAATATACTGCCGAAAGGGGCCTATCAGACCCATGGAATCCAGCACCCTACCCAGCCATGACCATCTGACGTTATCAAATGCTTTTTCAGCGTCCATAGTGATCATGGCTGGGTTACCTCCCTCCATCCTTGTTCTCCTTCCCATGACATCTAACATAAGCATCGCTTTTCATATGTTTGTGGTAGTTGATCTCCCTTTAACAAAACCTGCCTGATGTGTGGGTATCAATTTGGGCAGAACCATTGCCAATCTGTCAGCCAGTATTTTGGAAAGGAGCTTCAGATCCTGATTTATTAAAGAAATCGGTCTGTAGCTCGCTGGGTCTATGGGTGACTTTCCTGATTTAGGGATCAATTTGATATAAGCCAGATTCATTCTCTCCGGTATGGGAGCCCCCTGCAGTATCGCATTATATAAGTCACACAATACCGGAGAGATCTGCTCTCTCAAGGTCTTAAAGAAAGCACCATTATAGCCATCTGGCCCGGGTGCTTTACTCGTATTTAAAAGTCGTATAGCCATCTCAACTTCATCAGTCGTGACTGGGCTATTAAGAAATTGGGTGTCCTCCTGGGAAACAATTGGCAATTCAATCCCACTTAACCAGGCAAGGCTGTCTGAGTCATCAGTGTTGACCTCCGTGTAAAGAGATGCATAAAATTTGCCCAGCACTCGGGAGATGCCCCTGGGGTCATTCCAGGTGATGCCATGTTCATCCACTATAGCTTGTATGGGGGAGGGATTATGTCTACCTTTAGCTAACCGTGATAGTAGACGCCCTGCCTTGTCTCCAAATTTATGGAGCTCTAATTCTAGTCGACTTTTAAAGATATCCTCTCGTTTTCTCGCCCAGACATCAAACTCCTTCTTTGCTTGTAACCACGTCTCTGTCAGGAGCCGCCATTGTGGACTGATAACGCGTGTATGCTTCTCTTACTTTTAGACTGGCCTGAACAAATTTGTCTTTAATTTGTCGTTTGATCCTCATGCTATAGGCCATAATATGCCCTCTCATTACCGTTTTTGCTGTCTCCCAGTATAAGCCAGGATCTGATCTATGTTCCAAATTATCAGTAGAAAAGTGCGACCACCATTCTCCCAGCAAGTTAGTGAAGTTCTCTTCTCTAACAAAAGGGTCGGGGAATCTCTATAAATAATCGGAGCCTTTCTCAAATTTGTCCCTGGTCTCTAACACCAACGGGCTATGGTCCGAGATCAGCATATCCTCAATTTTAATATCTATCATCTGTTGAATTATCCTGGATGAAACAAAGAACATATCCAATCTGGACCACGACCCATGGGGGTGCGAGAAATGGGTAAACTCTCTACCCAATGGGTTCACTAATCTCCACGCGTCAATTAACCCAACTTCCCTTACCAAGATTTCTAAAGCACTCTCTGCCCCTGATCCTCCCCCAACCTGCCTTCTCATCTGTGGGTGTGGAGCAGTGCATCTATCTTCTTCCCCCTTCATGACCGTATTAAAATCTCCTCCTATTATTCTATTAATCCCGTTATCTAAGAGTAATGTATTTTGTAGTTGTTGGAAGAAGGGTTTCTGTTTCCCATTGGGAGCATATATATTGTAAACATTAAAGGTGTCGTTTTGAATTTGTATCGTTATCTGGATTATTCTACCTTCTTTATCCGTCGAGGTAGATAGTATTGAGTGGGCTAGCGACTTGTGTATCAGGATCAAAACTCCCGCTTTTTTCTCCACTGCACCCGAACCATAGATCTCGCCTACCCATAACTTTTTGAGGCGGAAGAAATCCTCCGCGGCCAGGTGGGTCTCCTGGAGCAAAGCTATATCTACATGCAGCCTCTTAAGATGGCGTAAGACCATCATGCGCTTTGCCGGGGAGCACAGACCCTTAACATTCCAGGAGACCCACCTAACCATCGGAAGCCTCCCCGTGCAGGGCCCCAAATTTCTTTGTCGTAGATGCCCATAGGTAGTTAATATCGCCTGGTGTGCTTATAAGTGAGGTGTAACGGACAGAGGTGATGCAACTTTTTAGAGACTCATTTCCAAGGATAATTCCCATTATTTCTCCCGCCCTCCTCCTTCCCTCCCCTCCCTTAACCACTCCATCTCCTTTCATCCTTCAAAAATCGGTGACTTCACTTCTTTCTTCAAGTGCCACCCACATAGATAGCTCCACCCCGCCTCGGCTCTCAACACCTCTTATAACACTTAATAAAATAACATCATGATATAACTCCAGCTCTATGCCCAATTAACACAAGCCATTAAGTGGCGACCGTCATGTGAAAGTCATTTAAACATATTTCAACAAACTTCCCAAGGGCCCCTCCTCAGGGGCACATTGGGTCCACAATACATTTCTCACATCCCTTCCCAAGTCCTCACTCAGCATGGATATTCAAGAGGATTCTACAAGCATTTGAGTTAACCCAACCTTAAAGTAACAATGGCTGGATACCCATTTCAAAGTTCTGTAATGAATATGGACATTTTAAGCACACTTGCGTCCATGCAAAAAAAACAAAAACAAAGTTATAATATACACCCCTCTTATCCACTTATTACAGCAACATCACCCTCCTTCCTTCTTCAGGACAATTGACGCATTTCCGTCGGTCTCGGCTAGTAGGGGATTTCATCCAATCCAGTTCATCCTCTCTTCACTTCCTCTTTTGCCATCTATTCCCAGTCTGCCTCTGTTGTCTTGGGGTACCCGGCGTTGTTCCCTTTTGTGCACCCTCGTCAATTAGGGAGTTTGATCTGAGTCTGTAAGATCTCACAGAGTTTCTGTCTATCTCATTCTCTGGGTCCAGAGTAGAGGTGGGTTTTGCAGATGACCCATTAGTAGTACGGGGCGGTGACTCAGATCTTCTTGGGGAGGCTACATTATCCCTGACAGCAGACATTGCTTCCTCTGGATCAGAGAAAGTTAACATGGCTCCTTCTCTAGATCTGAATCTTAATGTCGCAGGAAAGTTTAGCTGGAAGCGGATATTTTTCTTATGTAGCAGCGAACACGCCTCACTGAAGGCCCTTCTGCGACGTGTGACTTCTACAGAGTAGTCCGCAAAGACCAGTGCTCTATGTCCCTGTAGTATTAGAGGATGCTTTTTTGCTTTATATGCACGAAGAATCTCTTCCTTGTCTCGGTGGTTCAAAAATTTTGCTATGGCGTGTCTAGATTTATTGGGCTCCCTGGAAGCTGGGTTCGGGGCTAGGTGTCTCGGGGCTCCCGTCGTCTCCTGTATTTCTCTAGGCGGGCCAATTCTGTGGGGACGTTCTGTCTTGCATCTATGGGTAAGGCCTAGGGCTTTGGGTAATTCAACCTCAAAAATTTCCTCCAGTTGACTCACAGGGACAGACTCTGGGAGACCCACAATTTTTAGATTGCTCCGTCTCGTTCTATTTTCAATGTCCTCCAATTTATTGTGTGTGTACTCAGCGTGCTTTTGCAGGGCCATTAGCTGATCCTCAAGCTCCTGAATCCTATCCTCTGCTGTTCCAATTCTAGATTCAGCCTCAAGGAGCTGCTGCTCATGTGTCACAGACAAATCTTTAGTTGTAGCTGCCACCATCTCTGCCACTGTAATCTTAGGCTATGTGCCCACAGGACGTTTTTGGAGCAGTCATAAACGCAGGAAAACCTGAGGATCCTAGAGTCCTTGACAGGAGAAATGCTAGAATCTTGTCTGCGTTTTTTGCGCGTTTTTTGTGCGTTTTTACTGCGTTTTTGGTGCGTTTTTGAAGCTGCGTTTTTCCAGCGTTTTTCCCATTGACTGCACCAAAAACGCACAAAAGAATTGACATGTCCATTCTTTGCTATCCGCACCAAAAACACAGGTATTTGACAGTTCTTGACACTTGCAAAACTAGTGTGTGGGCACAGCGTTTTTGTAAAACCCATTGGTTTTGCTGGGAAGCCCAACAGCAGGAACAGATTAGCATACATTAGCATAAAACCAATGGTTTTCTGCAAGCGGAAAACGCACCAAAAATGCAGCAAAAACGCCCAGTGGGCACATAACTCTTCAGCTAAGTGCACAGCCATTTCTTTAGCTAGTTTTTTATAATCTAAACGCTGAATACCCCAGCTGTCTCCTGAGTCTTCTCCCCAGCTTTCTGAGGTGTGTAGGCTTTGATTCTTTCCTGTGACTGCAGCCTGTGAATGTGCTTATGTCTGGGGCTGGTGTTGGTTGCAGAGAGCTTCTGCTGCCTGTGGTCTATGCCCTGGGGGATTTTCATGCCTCCTCTCTGAAGCCCTCTCCAAGTGTCCTTCCGTTGTCCCCACCGCTCCTTCCCCTCCAGACTCTTTCTCCCTGTGCCCGGTCATAATCCCCATACCTCCATCCTGTGGCTTTCCTTGTGTGCCGGGCGCGCCATTACTGTGGTCTTTCTCCTTCACTGCTCCTTGTGATGTAGCGGTCCATTGTGGCCATGGTGGACATTGCCAGGATCGCGGCGGCCGCCTCTTTAATGATGGAAGCTCAGGGGGCAGCGTTGGAGGCCGGATGGCGGCGGATTGCAGCGGATTGCCGAGGCGGAGAGCGGAGCGGGCTCAAATGCGGCTGCACATGGAGGCACCAAACCGGAAGTCCTATTTTGCCCATTTTAAACAGGTGGGTCTTTTGTAGGATTGCAATAGGCAGGGAAGCCATAAATTGTGTTGCACTTCAATGCCCCTGGATAGAGACGTGCATGAAAGCCTTTTTAAATAATGTGCCCATTTTAAGCAAGTGGGTCTTTTGTAGGATTGCCATAGGCAGGAAGCCAAAAATTGTGTTGCACTTCAATGCCCCTGGATAGAGACGTGCATGAGAGCCTTTTTAAATAATGTGCCCATTTTAAGAAGTTGGGTCTTTTGTAGGATTGCCATAGGCAGGGAAGCCAAAAATTGTGTAGCACTTCAATGCCCCTGGATAGAGACGTGCATGAAAGCCTTTTTAAATAATGTGCCCATTTTAAGCAAGTGGGTCTTTTGTAGGATTGCCCTAGGCAGGGAGCCCAAAAATTGGGAGGCACCAATATGCCACTGGATAGAGGCGTGCATGAGGGTTTCTTTAAATGATGTGCCCATTTTAAGCAAGTGGGTCTGTTGTTTTATTTCCCTAGGCAGGGAAGCCAAAGGTTTGGAGGCACCAAGTTGCCCCTAGATAGAGGCGTGCATGAGGGCCTTTTCAAAAAATATGCCCATTGTACGCAAGTGTGTCTGTTGTAGTATTTCCCTAGGCAGGGAAGCCAAAGGTTTGGAGGCATCAAGATGCCCCTGAGTAGAGGCGTGCATGAGGGCCTTTTCAAAAAATGTGCCCATTGTACGCAAGTGTGTCTGTTGTAGTATTTCCCTAGGCAGGGAAGCCAAAGGTTGGGAGGAACCAAGATGCCCCTGGAGAGAGGCGTGCATGAGGGCCTCTTTAAATGATGTGCCCATTTTAAGCAGGTGGGTCTTTTGTAGGATTGCAATTGACAGGGAAGGCAAAAATTGTGTTGCACTTCAATGCCCCTGGATAGAGACGTGCATGAAAGCCTTTTTAAATAATGTGCCCATTTTAGTCAAGTGGGTCTTTTGTAGGATAGCCCTATGCAGAGAAGCCAAAAATTGTGTTGCACTTCAATGCCCCTGGATAGAGACGTGCATGGCACCTTTTTAAAAATGTGCCCATTTTAAGCAGGTGGGTCTTTTGTAGCATTGCCATATGCAGGGAAGCCAAAAATGATGTTGCACTTCAATGCCCCTGGATAGAGACGTGCATGAAAGCCTTTTTAAATAATGTGCCCATTTTAAGCAGGTGGGTCTTTTGTAGGATTGCCATAGGCAGGAAAGCCAAAAATTGTGTTGCACTTCAATGCCGCTGGATGGAGACGTGCATGAAAGCCTTTTTAAATAATGTGCCCATTTTAAGCAGATGGGTCTTTTGTAGGACTGCCATAGGCAGGGAAGCCAAAGATTGTGTTGCACTTCAATGCCCTGGATAGAGACGTGCATGAAAGCCTTTTTAAATAATGTGCCTATTTTAAGCATGTGCGTCTTTTGTATGATTGCCATAGGCAGGGAAGCCAAAAATTGTGTTGCACTTCAATGCCCCTGGATAGAGACGTGCATGAAAGCCTTTTTAAATAAAGTGCCCATTTTAAGCAAGTGGGTCTTTTGTAGGATTGCCATAGGCAGGGAAGCCAAAAATTGTGTTGCACTTCAATGTTCCTGGAGAAACGTGCATGAGAGCCTATTTAAATATTGTGCCCATTTTAAGCATGTGGGTCTTTTGTAGGATTGCCATATGCAGGGAAGCCAAAAATTATGTTGCACTTCAATGCCCCTAGATAGAGACGTGCATGAAAGCCTTTTTAAATAATGTGCCCATTTTAAGCAAGTGTGTCTTTTGTAGGACTGCCATAGGCAGGGAAGCCAAAGATTGTGTTGCACTTCAATGCCCCTGGATAGAGACGTGCATGAAAGCCTTTTTAAATAAAGTGCCCATTTTAAGCAAGTGGGTCTTTTGTAGGATTGCCATAGGCAGGGAAGTCAAAAATTGTGTTGCACGTCAATGCCTCTGGATAGTGACGTGCATGAAAGCCTTTTTGAATATTGTGCCCATTTTAAGCAGGTGGGCCTTTTGTAGGATTGTCATAGGCAGGGAAGCCAAAAATTGTGTTGCACTTCAGTGCCCCTGGATAGAGACGTGCATGAAAGCCTTTTTAAATAATGTGCCCATTTTAAGAAGTGGGTCTTTGTAGGATTGCCATAGGCAGGGAAGCCAAAAATTGTGTGCACTTCAATGCCCTGATAGAGACGTGCATGAAAGCCTTTTTAAAAATGTGCCCATTTTAAGCAAGTGTGTCTTTGTAGTATTTCCCTAGGCAGGGAAGCCAAAAAAAAGATGTTCCTCATGGGATAGAGCGTGCATGAGGGCCTCTTTAAATATGTGCCCATTTTAACAGGTGGGTCTTTTGTAGGATTGCATAGGCAGGGAAGCAAAAATTGTGTTGCACTTCAATGCCCTGATAGAGACGTGCATGAAAGCCTTTTTAAATAATGTGCCCATTTTAGGCAAGTGGGTCTTTTGTAGGATGCCATAGGCAGGGAAGCCAAAAATTGTGTTGCACTTCAATGCCCCTGGATAGAGACGTGCATGGAGCCTTTTAAAAAATGTGCCCATTTAAGCAGTGGGTCTTTTGTAGATTTGCATAGGCAGGGAAGCCAAAATTGGAGTGCACTCAATGCCCTGGATAGAGACGTGCATGAAAGCCTTTTTAAAAAATGTGCCCATTTTAAGCAAGTGGTCTTTTGTAGGATTGCCATAGGCAGGGAAGCCAAAATTGGGAGGAACCAATGCCCTGGAAAGCGTGCATGAGGCCTTTTAAATGATGTGCCCATTTTAAGCAGTGTGGTCTTTTGTAGGATTGCCATATGCAGGGAAGCCAAAATTGTGTTGCACTTCAATGCCCTGGATAGAGACGTGCATGAAAGCCTTTTTAAATAATGTGCCCATTTTAAGCAAGTGGGTCTTTGTAGGATTGCCTAGGCAGGGAAGCCAAAAATTGTGTTGCACTTCAATGCTCCCTGGATAGAGACGTGCATGAGAGCTTTTTAAAATGTGCCCATTTTAAGCAGTGGTCTTTTGTAGATTGCCATAGCAGGGAAGCCAAAAATGTGTTGCACTTCAATGCCCCTGGATAGAGACGTGCATGAAAGCCTTTTTAAATAATGTGCCCATTTTAAGCAGGTGGGTCTTTTGTAGGATTCCATAGCAGGAAGCCAAAAATTGTATTGCATTCAATGCCCCTGGATAGAGACGTGCATGAAAGCCTTTTTAAATATGTGCCCATTTTAAGCAGTGGGTCTTTTGTAGGATTGCCATAGGCAGGGAAGCCAAAATTGTGTTGCACTTCAATGCCCTGATAGAGACGTGCATGAGAGCCTTTTTAAATAATGTGCCCATTTTAAGCAGTGGGTCTTTGTAGATTGCCATAGGCAGGGAAGCCAAAAATTGTGTTGCACTTCAATGCCCGGATAGAGACGTGCATGAAAGCCTTTTTAAATAATGTGCCCATTTTAACAGTGGGTCTTTTGTAGGATTGCCATAGGCAGGAAGCCAAAAATTGTGTAGCACTTCAGTGCCCCTGGATAGAGACGTGCATGAAAGCCTTTTTAAATAATGTGCCCATTTTAAGAAGTTGGTCTTTGTAGATTGCCATAGGCAGGGAAGCCAAAAATTGTGTAGCACTTCAATGCCCTGATAGAGACGTGCATGAAAGCCTTTTTAAATAATGTGCCCATTTTAAGCAAGTGGGTCTTTTGTAGGATTGTCATAGGCAGGAAGCCAAAAATTGTGTTGCACTTCAATGCCCCTGGATAGAGACGTGCATGAAAGACTTTTTAAATAATTTGCCCATTTTAAAAGTGGGTCTTTTGTAGGATTGCCATAGGCAGGGAAGCCAAAATTGTGTGCACTTCAATGCCCTGATAGAGACGTGCATGAAAGCCTTTTCAAAAATGTGCCCATTGTAAGCAAGTGTGTCTGTTGTAGTATTTCCTAGGCAGGGAAGCCAAAGGTTGAGAACCAAGATGCCCTGGAGAGAGGCGTGCATGAGGCCTCTTTAAATGATGTGCCCATTTTAAGCAAGTGGGTCTTTTTAAGATTGCATTGACAGGGAAGGCAAAAATTGTGTTGCACTTCAATGCCCCTGGATAGAGACGTGCATGAAAGCCTTTTTAAATAATGTGCATTTTTAGGCAAGTGGGTCTTTTGTAGGATAGCCCTAGGCAGGGAAGCAAAAATTGTGTTTCACTTCAATGCCCTGGATAGAGACGGCATGAGCCTTTTTAAAAATGTGCCCATTTAAGCAGGTGGTCTTTGTAGGATTGCATAGGCAGGGAAGCCAAAAATTGTGAGCACTTCAATGCCCCTGGATAGAGACGTGCATGAAAGCCTTTTAAATAATGTGCCCATTTTACGCAAGTGGGTCTTTGTAGGATTGCCATAGCAGGGAAGCCGAAAATTGGTTGCACTTCAATGTCCCTGGACAACGTGCATGAGGCCTTTTTAAATAATGTGCCCATTTTAAGCATGTGGGTCTTTTGTAGGATTGCCATATGCAGGGAAGCCAAAAATTATGTTGCACTTCAATGCCCTGGATAGAGACATGCATGAAAGCCTTTTTAAATAATGTGCCCATTTTAAGCAAGTGGGTCTTTTGTAGGATTGTCATAGCAGGGAAACCAAAAATTGTGTTGCACTTCAATGCCCCTGGATAGAGACGTGCATGAAAGACTTTTTAAATATTTTGCCCATTTTAAACAGGTGGGTCTTTGTAGGATTGCAATAGGCAGGGAAGCCAAAAATTGTGTTGCACTTCAATGCCCTGGATAGAGACGTGCATGAAAGCCTTTTTAAATAATGTGCCCATTTTAAGCAAGTGGGTCTTTTGTTGATTGCCATAGGCAGGGAAGCCAAAAATTGTTGCACTTCAATGCCCCTGGATGAGACGTGCATGAAAGACTTTTTAAATATTGCCCATTTTAACAGGTGGGTCTTTTGTAGGATTGCAATAGGCAGGGAAGCCAAAAATTGTGTTGCACTTCAATGCCCTGGATAGAGACGTGCATGAAAGCCTTTTTAAATAATGTGCCCATTTTAAGCAAGTGGGTCTTTTGTATGATTGCATAGGCAGGAAGCCAAAAATTGTGTTGCACTTCAATGCCCCTGGATAGAGACGTGCTTTGAGCCTTTTAAAAATGTGCCCATTTAAGCAGTGGTCTGTTGTAGTATTTCCTAGGCAGGGAAGCCAAAGGTTGGAGGCACCAGTGCCCCTGGATAGAGCGTGCATGAGGCCTTTTAAAAATGTGCCCATTTAGCAAGTTGTCTTTGTAGGTATTTCCTATGCAGGGAAGCCAAAGTTGGAGGCATCAAGTCCCCTGAATAGAGGCGTGCATGAGGGCCTTTTAAAAATGTGCCCATTTAAGCAAGTGGTCTGTTGTAGATTTCCTAGGCAGGGAAGCCAAAAGTTGAGGCACCAATGCCCCTGGATAGAGGCGTGCATGAAGACCTTTTCAAAATGTGCCCATTTACGCAAGGTGTCTTTTTAGATTTCCATGCAGGGAAGCCAAAGGTTTGGAGGCTCAATGCCCCTGATAGAGGCGTGCATGAGGCCTTTTCAAAAAAGTGCCCATTGTAAGCAAGTGTGTCTGTTGTAGTATTTCCCTAGGCAGGGAAGCCAAGGTTGGGAGGAACAAGATGCCCCTGGAGAGAGGCGTGCATGAGGGCCTCTTTAAATGATGTGCCCATTTTAAGCAAGTGGGTCTTTTGTAAGATTGCAATTGACAGGGAAGGCAAAAATTGTGTTGCACTTCAATGCCCCTGGATAGAGAGTGCATGAAAGCCTTTTTAAATAATGTGCCCATTTTAGGCAAGTGGTTTTTTGTAGGATAGCCCTAGGCAGGGAAGCAAAAATTGTGTTGCACTTCAATGCCCCTGGAAGAGAGAGGCATGGGAGCCTTTTTAAAAATGTGCCCATTTTAAGCAGGTGGGTCTTTTGTAGGATTGCAATAGGCAGGGAAGCCAAAAATTGGTAGCACTTCAATGCCCCTGGATAGAGACGTGCATGAAAGCTTTTTAAATAATGTGCCATTTTACGCAAGTGGGTCTTTTGTAGGATTGCCATAGGCAGGGAAGCCGAAAATTGTGTTGCACTTCAATGTCCCTGGACAAACGTGCATGAGAGCCCTTTTAAATAATGTGCCCATTTTAAGCATGTGGGTCTTTTGTAGGATTGCCATATGCAGGGAAGCCAAAAATTATGTTGCACTTCAATGCCTCTGGATAGAGACATGCATGAAAGCCTTTTTAAATAATGTGCCCATTTTAAGCAAGTGGGTCTTTTGTAGGATTGTCATAGGCAGGGAAACCAAAAATTGTGTTGCACTTCAATGCCCCTGGATAGAGACGTGCATGAAAGACTTTTTAAATATTTTGCCCATTTTAAACAGTGGGTCTTTTGTAGGATTGCAATAGGCAGGGAAGCCAAAAATTGTGTTGCACTTCAATGCCCCTGGATAGAGACGTGCATGAAAGACCTTTTTAAATAATGTGCCCATTTTAAGCAAGTGGGTCTTTTGTTGATTGCCATAGGCAGGGAAGCCAAAAAATGTGTTGCACTTCAATGCCCCTGGATAGAGACGTGCATGAAAGACTTTTTAAATATTTTGCCCATTTTAAACAGGTGGGTCTTTTGTATGATTGCAATAGGCAGGGAAGCCAAAAATTGTGTTGCACTTCAATGCCCCTGGATAGAGACGTGCATGAAAGCCTTTTTAAATAATGTGCCCATTTTAAGCAAGTGTGGTCTTTTGTATGATTGCCATAGGCAGGGAAGCCAAAAATTGTGTTGCACTTCAATGCCCCTGGATAGAGACGTGCATTAGAGCCTTTTCAAGAAATGTGCCCATTGTAAGCAAGTGTGTCTGTTGTAGTATTTCCCTAGGCAGGAAGCCAAAGGTTTGGAGGCACCAAGATGCCCCTGGATAGAGGCGTGCATGAGGGCCTTTTCAAAAAATGTGCCCATTGTAGCAAGTGTGTCTGTTGTAGTATTTCCCTATGCAGGGAAGCCAAAGGTTTGGAGGCATCAAGATGCCCCTGAATAGAGGCGTGCATGAGGCCTTTTCAAAAAATGTGCCCATTGTAAGCAAGTGTGTCTGTTGTAGTATTTCCCTAGCAGGGAAGCCAAAGGTTTGGAGGCACCAAGATGCCCCTGGAATAGAGGCGTGCATGAGGCCTTTTCAAAAAATGTGCCCATTGTAACGCAAGTGTGTCTGTTGTAGTATTTCCCTATGCAGGGAAGCCAAAGGTTTGGAGGCATCAAGATGCCCCTGAATAGAGGCGTGCATGAGGGCCTTTTCAAAAAAATGTGCCCATTGTAAGCAAGTGTGTCTGTTGTAGTATTTCCCTAGGCAGGGAAGCCAAAGGTTGGGAGGACCAAGATGCCCCTGGAGAGAGGCGTGCATGAGGGCCTCTTTAAATGAATGTGCCCATTTTAAGCAGTGGGTCTTTTGTAAGATTGCAATTGACAGGGAAGCAAAAATTGTGTTGCACTTCAATGCCCCTGGATAGAGATGTGCATGAAAGCCTTTTTAAATAATGTGCCCATTTTAGGCAAGTGGGTTTTTGTAGGATTGCCATAGGCAGGGAAGCCAAAAATTGTGTTGCACTTCAATGCCCCTGGAGAGAGACGTGCATGGAGCCTTTTTAAAAATGTGCCCATTTTAAAGCAGTGGGTCTTTTGTAGGATTGCAATAGGCAGGGAAGCCAAAAATTGGTAGCACTTCAATGCCCCTGGATAGAGACGTGCATGAAGCCTTTTTAAATAATGTGCCCATTTTACGCAGTGGGTCTTTTGTAGGATTGCCATAGGCAGGGAAGCCAAAATTGTGTGCACTTCAATGCCCTGGAAAGACGTGCATGAGAGCCCTTTTAAATAATGTGCCCATTTTAAGCATGGTGGGTCTTTTGTAGGATTGCCATATGCAGGGAAGCCAAAAATTATGTTGCACTTCAATGCCTCTGGATGAGAGACATGCATGAAAGCCTTTTTAAATAATGTGCCCATTTTAAGCAGGTGGGTCTTTTGTAGGATTGCCATAGGCAGGGAAGCCAAAAATTGTGTTGCACTTCAATTCCCCTGGATGGAGACGTGCATGAAAGCCTTTTTAAACAATGTGCCCATTTTAAGCAGGTGGGTCTTTTGTAGGATTGCCATAGGCAGGGAAGCCAAAATTTGTGTTGCACTTCAATGCCCCTGGATAGAGACGTGCATGAAAGCCTTTTTAAATAATGTGCCCATCTTAAGCAGGTGGGTCCTTTGTAGGATTGCCATAGGCAGGGAAGCCAAAAATTGTGGTGCACTTCAATGCCCCTGGATAGAGACGTGCATGAAAGCCTTTTTAAATAAAGTGCCCATTTTAAGCAAGTGGGTCTTTTGTAGGATTGCCATAGGCAGGGAAGCCAAAAATTGTGTTGCACGTCAATGCCTCTGGATAGAGATGTGCATGAAAGCCTTTTTGAATATTGTGCCCATTTTAAGCAGGTGGGCCTTTTGTAGGATTGCCATAGGCAGGGAAACCAAAAATTGTGTTGCACTTCAGTGCCCCTGGATAGAGATGTGCATGAAAGCCTTTTTAAATAATGTGCCCATCTTAAGCAGGTGGGTCCTTTGTAGGATTGCCATAGGCAGGGAAGCCAAAAATTGTGGTGCACTTCAATGCCCCTGGATAGAGACGTGCATGAGTGCCTTTTTAAATAATGTGCCCATTTTAAGCAGGTGGGTCTTTTGTAGGATTGCCATAGGCAGGGAAGCTAAAAATTGTGTTGCACTTCAATGCCCCTGGATAGAGACGTGCATGAGAGCCTTTTTAAATAATGTGCCCATTTTAAACAAGTAGGTCTTTTGTAGGATTGCCCTAGGAAGGGCTGCCAAAATTGGGAGGCATTGCGATACCCCTGGGAAGAAACATGGAGGAGAACCTCTAAAAATTGTTCCCATTACAAAGGAGCGGGTCTCCTGTACTTGTAATGCCTATTCTGCAAGCATCGACTAAAACATTTACCCCTGGGGGGTATACATAAAACTTATGCTTAACTTTTGAATGATTAGGGTCATCATCATCATAAATATGATGTAAAAAAATTATGGTTTTGTGGCATCATGAACCACGGTCACACTGATCATATGATGGTGGCTGATGATGAGGAGGAGGAGCAGTACAGCATGCAGCCAAAGACATGAAGTTGTGTACCGACGTGTGGGTGTAAATTCAGCTATCATTTGGTGGTGGTGTGGTGAAGTTAGGCCCAATCCAAACTTTGCTCATCTTCATCAAAGTCAGCCTGTCAGCATTTTCAGTTGACAGGCGGGTGAGTTTATCTGTAATGATTCCACCTGCGGAACTAAAAACACGCTCTGACAAAACGCTAGCGGCAGGGCAGGCCAGGACTTCCAAAGCTTAGAGAGCAAATTCCTGCCACGTGTCCAGCTTGGATACCCAATAATTATAAGGAACGGAGGAGTCTAGGAGCACTTTAGTACGATCGGCAAGGTACTCCCCTCAGCATCTTTGCAAACTTTGCATTCCTTGTGACACTACCCCGCATCTCAGGGCCTGTGGTACGGGAGGTGCTGAGAAAAGTGTCCCAGATCTTTGAGAGTGTTCCCCTACCTCTGCTGGATTGGACTTGTGCCTCTCTCTGCCGGACGCCTTGGTTGTCCACTGAATCGTGACCTCTGCCGCTAGCGTTTTCAGAAGGGAATTTTTTTAATAATTCCGCGACTATGGCCTTCTGGTACTGCAGCATTTTTGTAGACCTCTCCGCTTCGGGAATAAGAGAAATAAAATTCTCTTTGTAGCGTGGGTCTAAAAGTGTCACCAACCAGTAACGAGTGTCCGCCAAGATCTTGATAAAGCAAGGGTCACGACACAGGCAGCGCATCATAAAGTCAGCCATGTGCGCCAGACTGTTAACAGGCAAGACTTCTGGGTCCTCCCCAACAGCATGACTGGCCATGCTGACCTCATCCTCCTCCTCCTCTCCCCTGTCCTCTGGCCATCCACGCTCAACCGACGGTCTGACGGTTGTGCACGTATTACTATCAATTCCCAATGAAAGTAGCTCCATTTCTTCATCCTTCTACTCCTCGTCATAGTCCTCCAATGCATGTTGGGATGAGATGAGGCTGGGCTGTGTGTAATCACCCAGTACGGTTTCTTGCTGCAACTCATCCTGCTCCACCTGCAATGCATCGTCTTTGATTTTGAGCAGAGAGCGTTTTAGAAGACAGAGAAACGGGATGGTGACGCTAATGATGGCGTTATCACCGCTCACCATCTTAGTGGAGTCCTCAAAGTTTTGGAGGACGGTACATAAGTCGGACATCTATGTCCACTCCTGAGGTCTTATGTGTGTTGTTTGAACCGTATACCAATGGCCTAGTTGATGCTGGTACTCAAAACTGCCCTCTGCTGCTCACAAATCCTGACCAACATGTGCAGTGTGGAATTCCAACGCGTGGGGACATCACACACCAGTCTGTGAGCCGGAAGCTGCAAACGCCGCTGAAAGCCAGCAAGGCTGGCAGAAGCAGAAGGTGACTTTCTGAAATGGGCACACAGGCGGAGTACTTTTACGAGCAGATCAGACAGCTCCAGGTAGAATTTAAGACACCGCTGAACCATGAGGTTGAGCACATGGGCCACACATGGAACATGTGTCAGCTCGCCTCGCCTCAGAGCCGCCACAATATTCCGGCCATTGTCACACACGACCATGCCTGGCTGTAGGTTCAGCAGTGTGAGCCAGTGATCTGCCTGCTGTTTCAGAGCTGTCCACAACTCTTCAGCGTTTTGGGGTTTGTCACCTATGCATATTAGCTTCAGCACAGCCTGTTGCCGCTTAGCCGAGGCAGTGCTGCAGTGCTTCCAGCTTGGGATTGGTGTGGATGGTGAAGTGGGGAAGAGGAGGAGGAGGAGGCTGAGGAGCATGGCGTGCCAGAGCTGTACACTGTGGGTGAAACCCTGATTAAGTTAGGCCCTGCAATCCTTGGTGTCGGAAGGACGTGTTCCGTCCCAAGGTCAGACTGGGTCCCTGCTTCCAGAATATTAACCCAGTGTGCCGTCAGCGAGATGTACCGGCCCTGCCCGCAAGCACTTGTCCATGTGTCGTGGTTAGGTGGACTTTGCCGGAAACTGCGTTGTTAAGGGCTTTTATGATGTTTTGTGGCACATGCTTATGCAATGTTGGGACGGAACACCAGGAAAAATAGTGGCGGCTGGGGACTGAGTAACGTGGGACAGCCGTCGCCATCAGGTTGCAGAATGCTTCCGTCTCCACCAGCCTAAAAGGCAACATTTCCAGAGCAAGCAGTCGTGAAATGTGTGCATTTAGAAATGTGGCATGTGGGGCATTGGAAGCAAATTTGCGCCTGCGTTCCAAAGATTGGGGTATGGACAACTGAACGCTGCGCTGGGACAAGGACATGGCTGATGATGGTGCTATTTCTGCTTGTGCAAGTACAGGTGAAGGACAGGAGGCATCTTCGCCTGCAGTATGGACAGGGGATTGGCTTGCATGCACAACAGTGGAAGACGCAGCTGTGTCACCCGCAGACAATGCTCCTGTACTCTGCTGTACATCCTACACAGTTGGGTGCTTTGCTGCCATGTGCCTGATCATGCTGGTGGTGGTCAGGCTGCTAGTTTTGCTACCCCTGCTGATGCTGGCATGGCAGGTGTTGCAAATGGCCTTTTTCGAATTATCTGCAGACACCTTAAAAAACAGCCAGACTCGGGAAGACCTAGCAGTTGTACTGGCAACATCACTCGTGTTGTTGTTCTGGGGAACGGGTGGCTGCCTTCTGCCTGCGGACACCACCCTGCTTCTTCCGGCCTGTTGTGATGCTACACCTAACTCCCCCTTTGCACTGATGTCCTCGCTCTGCATGTCGTCCTGCCAGGTTGGGTCAGTTACTGGATCAACCACCACGTCGTCTTACACTTCCCTGGTCCTCCTCCTGACTTTCTGGCAAGTGTGTCTCATCATCGTCCACCTCTTGTTGAGACACGTTCCCACCGTTGCCTTCATGAGACCGTGGCTGCTCAAATATTTGGGCATCGGCACATACAATCTCCTCATGACCCACTTCGACTGGAGCTGGCGAGAGGCCATAATCTACGAATGGATACGTGAACAGCTCTTCAGAGTGTCCAAGTGTTGGATCAGTTATGTCCAGGGCCGGGCACTCGGCATGGTGGGAGGAAGGAGGATCAGGGTGTGGAATGTGCGGTCCAGTCTCACGGCTACTGACACTTGACCGTGTGGAAGACAGGGTATTTGTGGTGGTGCCAAACTGACTGGAAGCATTATCCGCTATCCAGCTAAATACCTGTTGACACTGGTCTTGGTTTAATAGTGGAGTACTGCTGCGTTCACCTAGAAATTGGGACAAGAAAGTCGAGTGAGATGATGTGGGCATTTGTCGTGGCGCAATTCGAGCTTGCACACGGGCTCGGCCTCTGCCTGCACCACCAACACGTCAAGTTCCTTGTCCGTTGCCACCGGACATGTGCATTTTCAATGTGGTGCTGACTGTATACAGCTAAATGAGTGCAGACAAGAGTTGGTTTTTAGCACGACCCTGAGATTTGAAATTAAGGTTCTGCAGGTGGACTAGTCAGACACAAAGGCTGACTACAATAGCGAGTCTTTTGGCATATCCTAATTTACGCTGCAAGCTACAGTAGCAGCACTAAGATGCTAAATTAGTGAAGACAAGAGGTGGTTTTTAGCACGAGTCTTTTGGAGTATCCTAATTTACGCTGCAACCTACAGTAGCAGCAATAAGATGATAAATTAGTGCAGACAAGAGTTGGTTTTTAGCACGACCCTGAGATTTGAAATTAAGGCCCTGCAGCTGGACTAGTCAGACACAAACCCTGACTACAATAGCGAGTCTTTTGGCATATCCTAATTTACGCTGCAAGCTACAGTAGCAGCACTAAGATGATAAATTAGTGCAGACAAGAGTTGGTTTTTAGCACGAGTCTTTTGGCGTATCCTAATTTACGCTGCAACCTACAGTAGCAGCACTACGATGATAAATTAGTGCAGACAAGAGTTGGTTTTTAGCACAAGTTTTTTGGCGTATGCTAATTTACGCTGCAACCTACAGTAGCAGCACTAAGATGATAAATTACTGCAGACAAGAGTTGGTTTTTAGCATGACCCTGAGATTTGAAATTAAGGCCCTGCAGGTGGACTAGTCAGACTAGTCAGTCTTTTGGCATATCCTAACTTAAGCTGCAACTTACAGTAGCAGGACTAAGATGATAAATTAGTGCAGACAAGAGTTGGTTTTTAGCATGCGTCTTTTGGCGTATCCTAATTTACGCTGCAACCTACAGTAGCAGCACTAAGGTGATAAACTAGTGCAGACAAGAGTTGGTTTTTAGCACGACCCCAAGATTTGAAATTAAGGCCCTGCAGGTGGACTACAATAGCGAATACAATAGCGAGTCCTTTGGCGTATCCTAATTTACGCTGCAACCTACAGTAGCAGCACTAAGATGATAAATTAGTGCAGACAAGAGTTGTTTTTTAGCATGAGTCTTTTGGCGTATCCTAATTTACACTGCAACCTACAGTAGCAGCACTAAGATGATAAATTAGTGCAGACAAGAGTTGGTTTTTAGCACGAGGCTTTTGGTGTATCCTAATTTACGCTGCAACCTACAGTAGCAGTACTAAGATGATAAATTAGTGCAGACAAGAGTTGGTTTTTAGCACGAGTCTTTTGGCGTATCCTAATTTACACTGCAACCTACAGTAGCAGCACTAAGATGATAAATTAGTGCAGACAAGAGTTGGTTTTTAGCACGAGTCTTTTGGCGTATCCTAATTTACGCTGTTACCTACAGTAGCAGCATTAGGATGCTAAATTAGTGCAGACAAGAGTTGGCTTTTAGCATGAGTCTTTTGGCGTATCCTAATTTGAGCTAAAACCTACTCCTGCCTATAGTGAGCTAAATTAATCCCTAAAAGCACTGTTTTGGGATGGATGAGCCTGGAAACCAGCCCCAGATGTGATGCAGGCTGGTATACTGGCACAGCGAAGTTTGGTATGTACCCTGCCTCCCTGCCTGCCTGTATACAGCTCTATTAGTCCTCAGAATGACTGTTGTGGTAATTAGACTGGCAGCCCTATGCATACACTAGCTGAAAGGCCACAAATCTGTCCTTCAATCAGCAGCAGCTCTCCCTACACTGACTGTCTAATGGAGCAGAGTGACTAGCACAGTGCGGTCAGGTCCTATAAAGACCTAATGACGCTGTGCGGCCAGCCAATCACTGTAATGCCTCAACCAATATGGCTGTGGCATTACAGTGTCTGTCAGCCAATCCCTGCATGCAGGCTGGCTCTGAAAATAGCGCCAACATGCAGGGAGGTGGACCCCAAGCATAGCAAGAGTATCGCGAGATTACTCGGTACTCCCTGAGTACCCTAAGTACCGAGATATTCGTGCAAGTACCGAGTAGTGACAAGCATACTCACTCATCTCTACTAAGTATGATTGGCTAACATGCTGGGCTGGCTCTTCATTCTTTACATATTCTATATTCGGCGAGTGCCGAATACAGAATACAGGAGAATACTCGCTCATCCCTAATCGCTGCTAACAGCGGGTGTCGAAAAACGAATTGTGCCGGTTTGTCCCAGTCCGGTACAATCTGGTCCCATAGACAGCCATGTTAAATTAAGCCGGATTGAACCAAACCGGGACAATCTGGGACAAACCAGTCTCACTTGTATTTCCCTTGATTTACATTCTACTTGTAACCGTGCAAATAATATCCAGGAAACTCGCAGAGTAACGAGTCAAGCGAATAGCCTACTAATCGCCGAATAGCAAGTAGTAACGAATACACTCGCTCATCCCTAAAACAAAGCTAAAAATGTTAAATTTTACAAAGTTAAAAATTTTACATGCAGTTAGTGGAGCGGAGAAGAGGGACTGCCTGCGAGCAGCTGGGAGCTGATTAGCGTGTCAACACTTTTATGGATCCATCCATAGAAGCACTGATGAGCGAAACAGGCTGTAGTCCCAGAGGCTGCCCATGACTCCCTCTCCCTGCTTCCCTATCTGCTTGTAAAGTTTGGGTGCCACTTCCACTACTAGATCTATGGCTATAATTAACTTATGCAGGAGCTTTTCAAATATTTAACATGTTCAGCAAACATGATCTGAACAGAATTGAATCAGTATTATTTTTTCTTTGGATGTTTAAGACAAGCCTATAATTTAAAATCACAGAATGCATTACTGAAATCTGTTTTGCAGATGTAAAACATCCATTGAAGTCTTTTGAGAGTTTAAAATACAAATATATTGTATACTAAATGGGAGCCCAATGCTCTTGTGTCGGGTGGGCGGTGACATGATGGGAGCTGGCTCTGTGGCCCTGGGGGCAGAGGTCATCTCCCCTCCATGTAGACTCTCTGTGCTCCCCTGGCCATGCTCTGTGGTCGCTCTCTCGCCACTCCCCTGTGGTCAGTCTGCCCCCACCTCTAATGTGTTTCCGCCTCCCCTATGGTTGCTCTCTGACATCCCCATGTGTTGTCTCTCTTTGCTCCCACTGTTGTCACTATGACCCCCTGTGGTGGATATCCCCCTCCCAGCAGTGGTCACTTTGTTCCCTCATCCCTGGGAGGGGGTAAGGATGGGTAAGTGGGTGTGAGTTTGGGTGAGCGAGGAAGAGCGGGGGTGGGCAGGGGAAACTGGAGCAGAGTGGGGGAGAGCAAAGCATAGCAGGGGTGAGTGGGGCTGAGCAGGGGAAAAGCAGGGTAGAGTGAGTGGGGAAGAGTGGGGGTGAGCAGGGGATACTTGAGTAGAGTGCGGGAGAGAGGGGGAGAGCAGAGCAGGAGCAAAGCGGTTGAAGAGTGGAGCAGAGCAGGAGGACAGTGCAGCAGAGCAGGGGGACAGGGGAGAGCAGAGCAGAGTGATGGAGAGCAGAGTGGTGGGCGAGAAAGAGGAGCAGAGGGGAGCAAGATAGCAGAGCAGGGGGGAGTGAGATAGCGGGACAAGGGGGGTGAGATAGCGGAGCAGAGGAGGTGAGATAGCGGAGCACAGGGGGCAAGATAGCAAAGCAGAGGGGACGAGTCAATGGAGCAGAGCAGGGGACAGTGGAGCAGATTGGCAGACAGCAGAGCAGAGTAGGAGAACAGCGTAGAGTGGAGAAGAGCAAGGGAGAGCGGAGTAGAGTAGAGCGAGGAGAAATGGAGCAGGGGACTGTGTAGCAGAACAGGGGGATAGTGCAGCAGAGTGAGGAAGAGCGGGGGATAGTACAGAAGAGAGAGGGCAGTGCAGCATTGTGGGGGGGGCAACGCAGCTGAGCAGGAGGAGAGTGGAGCAGAGCAGGGAGGGTGGAGCATTGTGGGGAGGCAGTACAGGCAGCACAGTAGAGCGGGGTGCAGTGAAGCAGAGTGGGGGTAGCGCAGCAGAGTGGGGGGCAGCACAGCAGAGCAGGGGAGCAGTTGAGCAGAGGAGGGCAGTGCAGCACAGCAGGGGGACAGCGGAGCAGAGTGGGGGGCAGTGGAACAGAGAAGGGGCAGAGCAGGGGGGCAGTGTAGCAGAGTGGGGGCGCAGCAGTGCAAAAGGACAGTGGAGCAGAGTGGGGGTGCAGTGCAGCACAGCAGGAATACAGTCGAGCAAAGTGGGGGAGAGGCAGAGCAGGGGGGTAAGCAGGGGATACTGGGGGAGAGCAGGGGAAGACCCTGTCTGTACCTGCTCTCTGCTCCCAACTCCATGTCTGCTAAAGGGCCTTAGGTGATGTCACAGTCATGTGATGTGTGATTCCACCCATGACTGATGTCGCCACAGGTCCTCGAGCTTCTGTTGAGTCTGCAATGGATTTGTGAGGGTGTTGCAGGATGCAGGGACCTGACCGGGGAGATTGGGCAGTGTGTGAGTGGGGGAGACGGGGTGGACTGTTGGGAGCGGGCGGTGGGTTTGTGGAGGAGGTGTGTGGGGACCTGGTGGGGTTGATCGGGTGATGGAGGTGAGTGTGGTGTGGGTGACAGTCGGTGCGGCGATTGTCATGCTGTGACACCCATCACTTGGGGGTTCCTAATGTGCCAGTCGGCACACTTCCGGTGAGCGCATTGAATTGTGGGATTCGGAGACGTTCAGAAGGAAGTGGATGAAGGACAATTTAAGGCAATTATATAAGTAGATAATCTATACCTCATTTGCAGGGCTGGCTCCAGGTTTTTGTGGGCCCCGGGTGAAAGAGTCTCATTGGGCCCCTTCATACATGCTGGCTGTATAAAAAAGCTGCTTGCTAGATGTATATGTAAGATAGAGGCTGCAAGCAGGAAATAAATATATGTAATTAATATAGAGGCTGCAGGCTTTTTAACATATATTATAGAGGCTGCTGGCTGCATTCATATAATATACTTGGCTGTAGACTGATATAAATTCTAATTTTTTTGTGAAGAATCAACAAGTGGGACACAATTGTGAAGTGGAACGAAATTTATTGCATATTTTAAACTTTTTTAACAAATAAAAAACTGAAAAGTGGGGCGTGCAATATTATTCGGTCTCTTTACTTTCAGTGCAGCAAACTCACTCCAGAAGTTCAGTGAGGATCTCTAAAAGATCCAATGTTGTCCTAAATGACTGGTAATGATAAATAGAATCCATCTGTGTGTAATCAAGTCTCCATATAAATGCACCTGCTCTGTGATAGTCTCAGGGTTCTGTTTCAAGTGCAGAGAGCATCATGATGACCAAGGAACACACCAGGAAGGTCCGACATACTGTTGTAGTGAAGATTAAAGCTGGATTTGGATACAAAAAGATTTCCCAAGTTTTAAACATCTTAAGGACCACTATGCAAGCGATCATATTGAAATGGAAAAAGTATCAGACCACTGTAAATCTACCAAGACCCGGCCGTCCCTCTAAACTTTCAACTCAACAAGGAGAAGACTGATCAGAGATGCAGCCAAAAGACCCATGATCACTCTGGATGAACTGCAGGTGGGAAAGTCTGTCCATAGGACAACAATCAGTTGTACACTGCACAAATCTGACCTTTATGGAAGAGTGGCAAGAAGAAATTTATGGAAGAGTGGCTAGAAGAAAGCAATTTCTCAAAGATTTCCATAAAAGGTCTTGTTTGAAGTTTGTCACAAGTTTGTCACAAGCCACCTGGGAGACACACCAAACATGTGGAACAAGGTGCTCTAGTCAGATGAAACCAAAATCAAACTTTTTGGCCACAATGCAAAACAATATGTTTGGCGTAAAAGCAACACAGCCCATCACCCTCAAAACACCATCCCCACTGTCAAACATGGTGGTGGCAGCATCATGGTTTGGGGCTGCTTTCTTCAGCAGGGACAGGGAAGATGGTTAAAATTGACAGGAAGATCGACGGAGCCAAATACAGGACCATTCTGGAAGAAAACCTGTTGGAGTCTGCAAAAGACCTGAGACTGGGATGGAAATTTATCTTGAAACAAGACAATGATCTCAAACATAAAGCAAAATCGAAAATGGAATGGTTAAAAAATAAACGTATCTTGTATTTTGGATCAGAAGGATAGGAGTCAGAGAGATAAATTCAGAGCACGTTTTTATAAGCACGGGAACAAGTGTGAACATATGCTCTCTAGGGCGCTTCATCCCCGCACTGCACGTACTTATATCTCCTCCATCAAAAAAGATCCCAAGACTACAGTCTACAGGACGAGGACATTTTGTCCTCCTTCCACACATACTATTCATCACTGTACAACATCTAACGTCAACCGCGCAACCCCGCTGCCCCCCCCCAGCTGATGAGATCTCTGCATTTTTGAGAACAAACCATTTACCACCTCTATCATCATCAATAGCCTCCAAATTAGACGCCCCGTTTTCCCCTGACAAATTATCAGCCACAATTAAAGACTTACAAACAGGTAAAAGTCCCGGCCTGATGGTTACTCAGCTGGCTTCTACAAGATTCTCTCAGATTCATTACATCCATTCCTGCTGAAGGCCTTTGACCATGTTTCGTTGGGATGATCTTTCCCACCACAGGCCTTGATGGCACACATTGTCGTCATCCCTAAGCCGGGCAAAGACCTGAATAGCTGTTGCAATTATCGACCAATATCGCTCATAAACTTGGATATTAAGCTGTTCGCAAAGCTGCTGGCCAACAGATTGAAAGCACACCTACCGGCCAGTATATATCCAGACCAGGTGGTGTTCGTCCCGGGCAGGGAAGCAAGGGACAATGCCATACGTTCAGTCGCTTTGATCGATAGACGCAGAAAAAGCGTTTGACAGGGTGCACTGGGGCTTAATGTTTCAGGTCCTGGAGTCATCGGGTCTGGGGAAAGCCATGCTCCGTAGGATTGGTGCATTGTACACTCATCCCTCGGCCCGCATTAGAATAAATGGATCATTGTCGGACTCCTTTCACATCCGTAATGGTACACGCCAGGGTTGCCCCCTATCACTGATTCTGTATATTTTGACAATGGAACACCTCGCTATCGCCTTAAGACGAAACCTAGCCATTCATGGTGTCTCCACACTTAAAAGAGAACACAAATTAGCCCTGTATGCCGATGACTTGTTTCTCTATGTAACACAGCCTGCGAACAGCTTACAATGTAAAGTGGAAACCACCGATGCTTGTCTTCATAAAATTTTGTTCTTTATTGTTAAATGAAATTTATAAAATCATTCAGCGTGCTAGCTGGGCGCTAGACGCGTTTCGGAAGACACAACTTCCTTAATCATTAGCAATACAAAATACAAAAGTTTATACATTTATAAAAAAGAGAAACCTCCACCCACAGCTGAACCTAATTAACAATGGTGATAATAAAGAAACTAAAATTTAACTCTTTCACATGTTATGGAGTTGAAATTTGCACAAGAGGGAGCATTGCACTATTTTCTGACACACCAAAATATTCCAATGCATACAGTATATATTTAATAACTTCATGGATCTCCACCTTTAATGTTTTTATTTTTACTTCCTTTTCCTTATCCTTATATGATGGAAAACCAATACATTGTAATACAAAGAAAATTTCAGTGCGTTCTAATATATTTATGATGATTATCACATATTAATAGATTTCATTATCACACTCCTAATATGCGGTTGTTTTATTGTTCAAGCAGATTCTGAATTTAATCATCCCGGTAACTTTATAGCTAGTCTTGTTTTTTATTTTTTATTTTCATATATAAATACATTACTCCATTACCTCAATTTAATTATATTATGGGGAAGGGGGGGGGGGGGGGGGAGAGAGAGGAAAAAAAAAAAAAACTTTTTAAAATTTCCAAACTTTTTTTGGGCATTAATTTCACTGATTTATTTTTTAAGTTTTAATATTGCAATCTTTGCTAAAACAAATGTCAAAGTAAAAGGATATGTATTAGAAATTCTATATTTTGAACTATTTCATAGGCATGCACATTTTCTGTGTCTAAACTTGTAAGCTTATTTCGGTCCTTATTGTCAATGGTTTTTTACATATATGTTGATTTCCTTATTTTAGCCTACAATGCAGGTATAGAATTGTCTAGCTCTGCCATGTTTAATGCCCATTACATAGTTCGCTTTTTGTAATAAAAAAAAAAAAAAATATTTTAAATTTCCAAACTTTTTTTGGGGGGGATTAATTTCACTGATTTATTTGTTAAAGGTTTAATATTACAATCCTTTCCAAAACAAATTTTAAAGCAAAAGAATCTGTGTTAGAACTTCTATTTTGATCTATTTCATAGACATGCACATTTTCTGTGTCTAAACTTGTAAGCTTATTTCGGTCCTTATTGTCAACGGTTTTTTACATATATGTTGATTTCCTACTTTAGCCTACAATACAGGTTTAGAATGATCTAGCACTACCATATTTGATGCCCATTACATGATCCGCTTTTGGAAATCTTATAACCCAAAAAAAAAAAAAAAAAAATTTTATTAATAGGAAAAGAAAGAAGGAAAAAAAAAGGGAAAAAGGGGGTCCCAACCCATTGAATATTTATTTATTTTCTAATAGAAGTAACATAAATCATTTCTGTAATTTAGACCGTTGGGGCTACTGGAGGATCCAATAAAGTTCCCGATTATGGAGCACCCGCTCCCAATCTCCACCTCTATAAGGACGATGAACCCGTTCTATACCCATGATGGTTAATGATGTTAAAACCCCACCATGGACCTCACAAAAATGTCTTGATAGACCTGACATTCCAGTTTTTAAGGATTTTGAGTTTGGATTGGATGCTGTGATGTGCTCGGATATACGCTTTTTTAAAGATCTAGTGGTACAGCCTACATAGCTTAAGTTGCAGATTCCACAAGTGGCTAAATAAACCACATGTGTGGTGTTACAATTGATATATGTGTCCACTAGAAAGGTTTTATTAGTTTTGTTGTTGCGGAAGATGTTGCTGATATTAATGTATTGGCAAATGTTACATCTATTTCCTCCGCACCTAAAAGACCCTTTATATGTTAACCATGTGGGTTGTCCCTGTTTCTTATTTATGTAGGTGCTAGGTGATACCATATTACCAATACTCCTCGCTCTACTTGCTACTACTCTCCAGCCATCCGATAGTATTTTGCGCAGGATGTCATCCTGATATAAGATAGGAACATTTCGATTTAGCAGTTTTTTTATGTTGTTAAAATCCTTACTGAATTGAGTGACAAAAGTGGGAGGATATGTAGTAGAGTCCCTATTATGGTTTGTTTTACAGATAGACACATTTTCTGAGTGTAAATTTTCAAACTTATTTTTATTTTTACTCTTATGTCCAATGTTTTTTTGGTGCTGATTTTCTGCCCTATCCTGCAATAGGAATTTGCGGTCTTTTAACTCCGCAATGTTTGATGCCCGTTGTATGGTCCATTCCCTATAACCTCTATCCTTTAATCTCTGATGGATCACTTTTGTCTCCATTTGATAATCACTGTTCTCAGAGCAATTTCTTCTTGCTCTGATGAACTCTCCTATAGGAAGATTTTTGGTAACATGTTGTGGGTGACAACTGTCTGCCCTCAACAAAGTGTTTCCACTAATTTCCTTGCGGAAAAGTTTGGTGCTGATTTCTCCAGTTTCTTTGTCCCCCTGTAGTATCACATCCAAAAACGGGCTGCAATCACCATGTACCTCAAAGGTAAATGACAGATTATAATCGTTCTCACTGAAATACCTCACCAAAGCTTCAGGGGTGGGTGCGGGAGACACAATAGACGACACAATTCCAAATCAGGACCATATCGTCTATGTATCTCCCGCACCACCTTATGTTACTCAGAAATGGGTTATTCGGAGTATAGAGGAACTCACTCTCCCAGCTCATCATATAAAGATTTGCTAGGGAGGGCGAGAACCTCGCTCCCATAGGGCAACCACAACATTGCAGGTAGAATTTATCATTAAACTTGAAAAAGTTGCTTTTCAACAGATGGTCCACACAAAGTATAAGGAATTCTTTTTCTGCATCATTATATACTTCAGTGTGGTGCAAGATGTTGTTCAGGACCCATAGAGCTTTAGTATGGACAATTGAGGAATATAGTTGTGCTACATCACAAGTAATCCAAATGGATTCTCGATCCCACCGTATCTTAGATATGCCTTGTAATAGATGTTTGGTATCTTTTATCCTACCCACCATGCCCTCCACCAAGACCTGTAAACGGACATCGATCCACTCCGATAAATTTTCATGGAGGGACCCGATGCCCGCTACAATGGGCCTTAATGGAGGTGGAAAAAGACCCTTGTGAGTCTTGGGGAGGGCATGGAAGACAGGACAAACCGGATTCTCAACAAAGAGACAATCCTTTGTTTTTTGATCAATCACACCAAGTGCAATACCATCATTCAACAATTTGTTTAGTTCTGATTTGAAAATTCTTGTGGGATCCTCGGACAAGGGCCTGTATGTGGCATGATCTTCTAACATCTGTAAAACTTCTTTTTCATATAAGCCAGAGTCTAATATAACCACTGAACCACCCTTGTCCGAGGATCTCACAACAATGCTCCCATTGTCCTTGATCTCTTTCAATGCTTCCTTTTCCTGAGCTGTCAAATTTTCCTCATAGAAATTGTCTGAGGAAAGTAACATTTTAAGTTCCTTTTCCATAAGATGCTGAAAAGCATCCATGGCAGGAACGCGAGATGATATTGGGTAAAAGTGAGGATTTGAAGGTTTATATGATGACGTTATTTTTTTATTTATTCTGCAATTTTCTATTTTTGTGTGCATACTCTCCAAATTATTTTCCTTTATACCCATAATATCCCTCATTTCCAATTCTAGAGGAAAAACATCATTACCACCTGTTAGTGAACAACAAGGGTCAGAAATCTCATCAATGTTACAGTCCTGAAAAAAGTGTCTCTTGATGGTTAGAAGACGAATAAATTTATTCAAGTCCTTTAAAGTTTGAAATAAATTAGCCCTTGTTGAAGGTACAAAGTTCCAGCCTTTAGCTAATAAAGATTCTTGTGCCCAGTGAGAATGTTAGCTGATAAATTAATCACGGAAAAGTAATTTTTCAGGACACTTACTTGTACTTTCTTGGATGATACTTTTTCTTTTTTGGAACACCTCCTGCGCCTCCTCCTATTTCGTTTTTTGATTTAGTATAAAACCTTGTGTGGTAGGATCTTGAGGATGAAGTTGATGATTCTTGTAAATCCACATCTGATGGTTCCCCTGATGTCTCCACATTAGTTGGAGGTGAAGAGAAACTCACATTCCTTGAACTACTTGCCTTGGGGGGTTGATGTAAAATGGGTCGTGGTTGGTAAGGGGTCACTGGATTTTTAGGTTGTTTAGGTGTGCGTGGTGATCTTGGAGTGGTGTTGGTTTTCCAAATGTATACTGAATCAGTACTATAGTCCTTTAGATCATGTTCATATTTACTTTTTTTGGAGATAACTATTTTCTCCTCCAGATCATCGACCGCTTTGTGCATGCGTTCCATAAGATCGTCATAGCATTCATGCGACTCATGCACATCCACATCCTTTTGTAACTCCCCAATTTTTTCTTCAATTTCGGTGATTTTTCTTCTTTTCTTTATTAGAATTAACTCAATCAATTTTAATGAACATTCTGATAGAGTGTTATTCCAATTTTGCAGAAATTCATCATTAAATGTTGTTGTTGGAATTTTCTTAATGCGGAGACCCCTTGGAACCATATGGTTTGTCAAATACTTCCCCAATGTGGCATGATCCCACCATACTTTGAGGTGCTGTAACAAGGTTTTTTCCAACACAGAAAATGCTTTTTCAATGTCTGTAGATCCAGAATTACCAGACCCCCCTTCTGGATCTACGGACATTGAAAAAGCATTTTCTGTGTTGGAAAAAACCTTGTTACAGCACCTCAAAGTATGGTTGGATCATGCCACATTGGGGAAGTATTTGACAAACCATATGGTTCCAAGGGGTCTCCGCATTAAGAAAATTCCAACAACAACATTTAATGATGAATTTCTGCAAAATTGGAATAACACTCTATCAGAATGTTCATTAAAATTGATTGAGTTAATTCTAATAGAAGAAAAGAAGAAAATCACCGAAATTGAAGAAAAAATTGGGGAGTTACAAAAGGATGTGGATGTGCATGAGTCGCATGAATGCTATGACGATCTTATGGAACGCATGCACAAAGCGGTCGATGATCTGGAGGAGAAAATAGTTATCTCCAAAAAAAGTAAATATGAACGTGATCTAAAGGACTATAGTACTGATTCAGTATACATTTGGAAAACCAACACCACTCCAAGATCACCACGCACACCTAAACAACCTAAAAATCCAGTGACCCCTTACCAACCACGACCCATTTTACATCAACCCCCCAAGGCAAGTAGTTCAAGGAATGTGAGTTTCTCTTCACCTCCAACTAATGTGGAGACATCAGGGGAACCATCAGATGTGGATTTACAAGAATCATCAACTTCATCCTCAAGATCCTACCACACAAGGTTTTATACTAAATCAAAAAACGAAATAGGAGGAGGCGCAGGAGGTGTTCCAAAAAAGAAAAAGTATCATCCAAGAAAGTACAAGTAAGTGTCCTGAAAAATGACTTTTCCGTGATTAATTTATCAGCTAACATTCTCACTGGGGCACAAGAATCTTTATTAGCTAAAGGCTTGAACTTTGTACCTTCAACAAGGGCTAATTTATTTCAAACTTTAAAGGACTTGAATAAATTTATTCGTCTTCTAACCATCAAGAGACACTTTTTTCAGGACTGTAACATTGATGAGATTTCTGACCCTTGTTGTTCACTAACAGGTGGTTATGATGTTTTTCCTCTAGAATTGGAAATGAGGGATATTATGGGTATAAAGGAAAATAATTTGGAGAGTATGCACACAAAAATAGAAAATTGCAGAATAAATAAAAAAATAACGTCATCATATAAACCTTCAAATCCTCACTTTTACCCAATATCATCTCGCGTTCCTGCCATGGATGCTTTTCAGCATCTTATGGAAAAGGAACTTAAAATGTTACTTTCCTCAGACAATTTCTATGAGGAAAATTTGACAGCTCAGGAAAAGGAAGCATTGAAAGAGATCAAGGACAATGGGAGCATTGTTGTGAGATCCTCGGACAAGGGTGGTTCAGTGGTTATATTAGACTCTGGCTTATATGAAAAAGAAGTTTTACAGATGTTAGAAGATCATGCCACATACAGGCCCTTGTCCGAGGATCCCACAAGAATTTTCAAATCAGAACTAAACAAATTGTTGAATGATGGTATTGCACTTGGTGTGATTGATCAAAAAACAAAGGATTGTCTCTTTGTTGAGAATCCGGTTTGTCCTGTCTTCCATGCCCTCCCCAAGACTCACAAGGGTCTTTTTCCACCTCCATTAAGGCCCATTGTAGCGGGCATCGGGTCCCTCCATGAAAATTTATCGGAGTGGATCGATGTCCGTTTACAGGTCTTGGTGGAGGGCATGGTGGGTAGGATAAAAGATACCAAACATCTATTACAAGGCATATCTAAGATACGGTGGGATCGAGAATCCATTTGGATTACTTGTGATGTAGCACAACTACATTCCTCGATTGTCCATACTAAAGCTCTATGGGTCCTGAACAACATCTTGCACCACACTGAAGTATATAATGATGCAGAAAAATAATTCCTTATACTTTGTGTGGACCATCTGTTGAAAAGCAACTTTTTCAAGTTTAATGATAAATTCTACCTGCAATGTTGTGGTTGCCCTATGGGAGCGAGGTTCTCGCCCTCCCTAGCAAATCTTTATATGATGAGCTGGGAGAGTGAGTTCCTCTATACTCTGAATAACCCATTTCTGAGTAACATAAGGTGGTGCGGGAGATACATAGACGATATGGTCCTGATTTGGACTGTGTCGTCTATTGTGTCTCCCGCATCCACCCCTGAAGCTTTGGTGAGGTATTTCAGTGAGAACGATTATAATCTGTCATTTACCTTTGAGGTACATGGTGATTGCACCCCGTTTTTGGATGTGATACTACAGGGGGACAAAGAAACTGGAGAAATCAGCACCAAACTTTTCCGCAAGGAAATTAGTGGAAACACTTTGTTGAGGGCAGACAGTTGTCACCCACAACATGTTACCAAAAATCTTCCTATAGGAGAGTTAATCAGAGCAAGAAGAAATTGCTCTAAGAACAGTGATTATCAAATGGAGACAAAAGTGATCCATCAGAGATTAAAGGATAGAGGTTATAGGGAATGGACCATACAACGGGCATCAAACATTGTGGAGTTAAAAGACCGCAAATTCCTATTGCAGGATAGGGCAGAAAATCAGCACCAAAAAAACATTGGACATAAGAGTAAAAATAAAAATAAGTTTGAAAATTTACACTCAGAAAATGTGTCTATCTGTAAAACAAACCATAATAGGGACTCTACTACATATCCTCCCACTTTTGTCACTCAATTCAGTAAGGATTTTAACAACATAAAAAAACTGCTAAATCGAAATGTTCCTACCTTATATCAGGATGACATCCTGCGCAAAATACTATCGGATGGCTGGAGAGTAGTAGCAAGTAGAGCGAGGAGTATTGGTAATATGGTATCACCTAGCACCTACATAAATAAGAAACAGGGACAACCCACATGGTTAACATATAAAGGGTCTTTTAGGTGCGGAGGAAATAGATGTAACATTTGCCAATACATTAATATCAGCAACATCTTCCGCAACAACAAAACTAATAAAACCTTTCTAGTGGACACATATATCAATTGTAACACCACACATGTGGTTTATTTAGCCACTTGTGGAATCTGCAACTTAAGCTATGTAGGCTGTACCACTAGATCTTTAAAAAAGCGTATATCCGAGCACATCACAGCATCCAATCCAAACTCAAAATCCTTAAAAACTGGAATGTCAGGTCTATCAAGACATTTTTGTGAGGTCCATGGTGGGGTTTTAACATCATTAACCATCATGGGTATAGAACGGGTTCATCGTCCTTATAGAGGTGGAGATTGGGAGCGGGTGCTCCATAATCGGGAACTTTATTGGATCCTCCAGTTGAATGCCCGTAGCCCCAACGGTCTAAATTACAGAAATGATTTATGTTACTTCTATTAGGAAATAAATAAATATTCAATGGGTTGGGACCCCCTTTTTCCCTTTTTTTTTCCTTCTTTCTTTTCCTATTAATAAAATTTTTTTTTTTTTTTTGGGTTATAAGATTTCCAAAAGCGGATCATGTAATGGGCATCAAATATGGTAGTGCTAGATCATTCTAAACCTGTATTGTAGGCTAAAGTAGGAAATCAACATATATGTAAAAAACCGTTGACAATAAGGACCGAAATAAGCTTACAAGTTTAGACACAGAAAATGTGCATGTCTATGAAATAGCTCAAAATAGAAGTTCTAACACAGATTCTTTTGCTTTAACATTTGTTTTGGAAAGGATTGTAATATTAAACCTTTAACAAATAAATCAGTGAAATTAATCCCCCCCAAAAAAAGTTTGGAAATTTAAAATATTTTTTTTTTTTTTTTTTTTATTACAAAAAGCGAACTATGTAATGGGCATTAAACATGGCAGAGCTAGACCATTCTATACCTGCATTGTAGGCTAAAATAAGGAAATCAACATATATGTAAAAAACCATTGACAATAAGGACCGAAATAAGCTTACAAGTTTAGACACAGAAAATGTGCATGCCTATGAAATAGTTCAAAATATAGAATTTCTAATAAATATCCTTTTACTTTGACATTTGTTTTAGCAAAGATTGCAATATTAAAACTTAAAAAATAAATCAGTGAAATTAATGCCCAAAAAAAGTTTGGAAATTTTAAAAAGTTTTTTTTTTTTTTCCTCTCTTCCCCCCCCCCCTTCCCCATAATATAATTAAATTGAGGTAATGGAGTAATGTATTTATATATGAAAATAAAAAATAAAAAACAAGACTAGCTATAAAGTTACCGGGATGATTAAATTCAGAATCTGCTTGAACAATAAAACAACCGCACATTAGGAGTGCAATAATGAAATCTATTAATATGTGATAATCATCATAAATATATTAGAACGCACTGAAATTTTCTTTGTATTACAATGTATTGGTTTTCCATCATATAAGGATAAGGAAAAGGAAGTAAAAATAAAAACATTAAAGGTGGAGATCCATGAAGTTATTAAATATATACTGTATGTATTGGAATATTTTGGTGTGTCAGAAAATAGTGCAATGCTCCCTCTTGTGCAAATTTCAACTCCATAACATGTGAAAGAGTTAAATTTTAGTTTCTTTATTATCACCATTGTTAATTAGGTTCAGCTGTGGGTGGAGGTTTCTCTTTTTTATAAATGTATAAACTTTTGTATTTTGTATTGCTAATGATTAAGGAAGTTGTGTCTTCCGAAACGCGTCTAGCGCCCAGCTAGCACGCTGAATGATTTTATAAATTTCATTTAACAATAAAGAACAAAATTTTATGAAGACAAGCACCGGTGGTTTCCACTTTACATTGTTTCCTGGGCAGTTGCCAAAGCTGCCACACCAGGTGCAGGAATCCAGGAGGATATGGGCGGTGGAGCGGCCTTTTCCCTTTCCCAGTGAATGTGTGAACAGCTTAACCAACATCATCTCCACCCTCAACTCGTTTGGCTCTCTGAGCAACTTTAAAATGAATTCTGACAAGTCAGAAATCCTGAACGTGACGCTCCCACGAGACATGGTCACTAGACTGAAAGCTACATTCCCGTTTAACTGGAGAGAGGACCATCTCAAGTACCTGGGTATTAGTCTAACTGCTGATTCCTCTCGCCTGCTATGCTCTAATTTTACGCAACTTCAATGAAAAGTTGAGGGTGACTTACATAGGTGGTATAAGCTCCACCTCACTTGGCTGGGTAGGGTTAATACTGTCCGCATGGACCTTCTCCCGCGCCTGCTCTTCTTCTTTCAGACGATACCAATACTGCTGCCTGCCTCCTTTTTCTCCAGACTAAAGAGCTCTATCATAAAATTCATTTGGTCGCATGACAGATCAAGAATATCTTATGCGGGGCGTGTCCTGGCCATGGAGGGAGAGGGTCACTAGTCTGTGAGCTCTGTCCCCTCGGCTCTTTCTAAGCCCGTAATTAGCCTACCAGCCTGGATGAATCCCACCACATGTCGGTGAGAAGAAAGAGCAACCGCCGAGCTGCGACCCCAGCCCCTCCAGGTCCACATCCCGCTCATATTACCTGGTATTTGAGGAGTTCTTCTGGGCCCCCCCAGGACGCAGCAAGCCCTAAGATGGCGGATCCCGCTCCCCTGACTGTAAAAATGGCGCCGAGCACAGGGAAGAGCTCGCACGCACCTGACCGCTCAGAAGCCTCAGTGGTGAGTCCCGGCCTCCCCCACACTGGAGGTCCCGTTGTTGAGCGGCGGGAAGCGGCGGCAGGGCTTCCTGGGAACTCGGCCACCGGAGGGGGAGTTCCACAGGGGGGCTCCCCGGGGGCCCGCGTACCTGCTCCCGCGGCTGGAGGCACAGGAGAGACGGAGGAATCTATCAGCAGTCAGGAGTCTGAGACGCAGGAGGCAATGGTAAGCAAGGGAAGCAGGGCTGAAGAACTGCAGCCACAGCTTATACATTCCCCCAGGCCTGGGATGGCACCTAGCACCATTACACCTGCATATACTGTTGTATCTGGACTGCAATGTCAGGGATGGCCATATTATCCAGGGACACAGACCTGGCAGCAGATCCCTCCTGCAATAGGCCCTAATGGAAACCTAGGGGACCCCCAGCACCCCTTTACTCAAAGGGGACCCAATTATGGCCATCAGATGGGGGCACTGAACATGAACACCATGGGCCAGCTTATGGGTCACAATGAGGCATCCCAGGATACCGCCACACTAAGTGGGGATGCTTGGGACACATTCAAGGCTCGCATCCTTAATATTCCTACAAGAGAGGAACTGGCAGACTTTGTAGTTAAAATGGAGGCATCCATCAGAGCAACGACCAATGAACTCAGGGGAGAAGTCCGGGGGGTATCCGATAGAGTATCCCGATCTGATGCCAAGGTCGAAGCCCTAACTGATCGGATCAGGAAGTTGGAGGATACTGTGGCATTTCAACGCTCTCAGCAAGAGATTTTTCTAGACTCATTGGAAGATATTGAAAACCGTGAAAGGAGACAAAACATAAGAGTCCGGGGGCTCCCTGAGTTGGTTACCCCTGATGAACTGGGGAAGACGCTGCAGAGCTTGTTCAACTCCGTTAGAAAGATCCCAGCAGACACGGTTATAGAATTCGATAGGGCCCATAGGTCTCTTGGTCCGTCTCCGGCAGAGGGGGCGCTCCCACGTGATGTCATATGCCGCTTACACAAATATCGAATTAAGGACGATATCCTTAATAAGGCAAGGAAGTGTGAGGAGATTACATTCCAAGGATATAGTATACAGCTGATGGCAGATTTGTCCAGGAGAACCCTCCAGAAGCGGAGAGCCCTGAGACCCCTCTTGGAACTCCTTAGGCACCATAATTTGGCATACTCATGGGGGTACCCATTTCGTCTCCAAGTGCGACAAGGAAATAAATCAGCGTATCTGACCCATCCCAGGGAACTACAGGGATTCCTACAGGCCCTAGACTTACTAGATCCAGGACTCCAGTTTCCTGATTGGCCATCAACATCGCCTGACAATTCATTTTTTACAGCCTCACAACCTGGGCGAGCAATCCGCTGCAGAAGGAATGGCAGAACCAGGAATCGTAGACGGAGGAGACCCAGCGATGATGATCAGGAAGAAGATGGGTGACGTTTTGATTTGTTTGACTTTTTTGATATGTCTGCAGTTCACTTTTTCATCCTCCAGTAAATAATACGGTTGGACGCTCTACCAAGAACCTATATTGCTAACAAGATCTTCCTTTGTATCTATACTGTAGAACGGGATTCTTCCCCAATGCCGAAGACAACGAAAAGTAATGATAGGGGTTATGTATGCTCCCTTATGCTTCTCCCCTCCTCCTCTCACTCCCCCCCCTTCTCCTCTCCCTTCCAACCCCTCTTCCCCACCTACCCTCCCTCAATTCACACACTTACCCTATACCCCCTTCCTATTGTCTCTATTCACCCCAAACCCTATAGGAAAACCATTCTATCCTTCGCGTTGTTCTCTATTTTACTAGCGGCTCGGTGGCAAGAAATTTTGTTAAGCAAACATATGGTACTCATATTTTTCTTTTCTTCTGAAAATGTTTTAATCTCTTTGGCTGGTAATAAGTAGATGTGTTTATTTTAATGTTTTCGGGTGATGGGCCGGGGGGACTTCATTTCATCTCTTGGATTGTATTAACATATATTGCAGTAAGTTTTATAGACCCTGATATAGACTCTTACAGCGGGTCTAGAGCCTATACCCTCTCCCACCTGGAAAGGTAGCTCCCCACGGGGACATCGTATTCTTCTTTTGGATACGATATTTAAAGTTAAGATTTTACCCCATAACTTTGTAAGTGAGACATTTACTTCGTCCAGGGGTCTCTTTTCTCATCTTTTACTCCTCTCTCCCTATCTCTTTCTTTCCTTCCTTAGAGGGGTGGCGGGCGTGGTGGCTGGTATCCTGAGGGCATGACAGCCTTTAAGAAAACGGGACGATGGGGTCCTTGAAAATCGGGTCCCTAAATGTCAGGGGCTTTAATACACCCCAGAAGCGGCAACAGGTTATGTATGACATGCATAAGAGGGGTGTACAAGTGTTATTCCTTCAGGAGACACATTTTAAAGAAGGACATGTGCCTTCCATAGGAGAGAAATATTATATTGATTGGATTCATAGTACTAACCTCGAAGCTAGAACTAAGGGGGTATCGGTTGCCTTTCACCAGGGACTACCTTATACGCTGCTGGATTCGAAAATTGATACGGGAGGACGCTACGTCTTTCTCAAATTAAAGATAGCGGGTAATCTTGTGACCCTGGCAAACTGGTACCTTCCTATCAGGGAGCAGACAAGAGTGTGCAGAGCCCTACTGCTAAAATTGGCAGACTTTGCCGAGGGTCAGGTCATAATAGGAGGTGATTTTAATTGTGTCTTTGATCCACCCATAGATTCCACGTCGGGCAGATGGGCGGCTCCACCTAGGAGGATGAGGGCACTCCGGGATCTCCTGTGCAGGTTGCAGCTGGTGGACGTGTGGAGAATTCTCAACCCTACTGGTAGAGATTATTCTTACTTTTCAGGGGTCCACCAATCATACAGTAGGATAGACTTATTCCTGGTCAGCCACGGGGTTCTCTCTTGGACACCTGACGCCACCATTGGCAACATTGTTTTATCAGACCATGGCCCCATCTTCTTGTCCTTGGAGATCCCGGGGCTGACCAAAAGAGAATGGACTTGGAGGTTGAACAGTCAACTCTTGAAGGACACCGCCTGCCTGGCTGACTTGAGGGCTGATATTGCACTTTTTACTCAGACACATGCACAGGACCCTACACCTCCACCTATGCAATGGGAGGCCCTAAAGTGTCTTCTTCGTGGCACTCTAATTAGACACGGGACCAGGTTAAAAAAGCTTAGGTCTGAACAAATTAATAAACTGCTGCTTAAGATTGGACGTTTGGAATCTGACCATAAGACCTCACGGGATGGGGGGCTGCTGGTTGAGCTGACTACAGCTAGAGTGGAATTGCGTAATCTCCTAGACGCTAGGTTTGAACAACTTAAAGAGAGGAACAGGGCTTCTTCTATAAAAAAGCAAACGTGAGTGGGCGACCTCTGGCTAGGATGCTTCACCCTAGGTCTGGACCCACATATATACCATCTATTAAAAATCCTTCAGGGGGGCTGGTACATAGATCAGAAGAGATCTCGAAGGTGTTTCAGGATTTTTACACAGATCTGTATAACTTACGGGGGAAATTCGACGACATGGACCCAGTGGCATTAAAAAACAAAATGCAATCATACATAGGTAGAGTGGGGATCCCTTCTCTGTCCGACGATGACAAGGTGCTCCTCGAGGGGGACGTATCGATGGAAGAACTCGCTGAGGTAGTAAAAAGTACCTCGACTTCTAAGAGTCCAGGCCCAGACGGCTTCACGCCCATCTTTTACAAAACTTTGCTCGGTGACTTGCTGCCTCACATGCTCTCCTCTTTCAGAGCTATCCTGGAAGGGGATACCTTCCCTCCGCAGGCCCTGGAGGCACACATTTGTGTGTTACCTAAGCCAAACAAGGATCCTCGTGAGGCAGCGAGTTACTGACCTATCTCACTTATCAATGTAGACGTGAAGCTGTTTGCAAAAATTTTGGCAGACAGACTGTCCTCAAGACTTCCGTCCATCGTTCACCTTGACCAGGTGGGCTTTGTTAAAGGCCGTGAGGCGCGGGACAACATTCTTAGATCCTGTCTGCTCATTGAGAAGGCTAAAATGTGGAAGTCCCCTCTATGTCTGCTTTCCATCGATGCAGAAAAGGCCTTTGACAGGGTCCATTGGGGTTCCTAAGAGAGGCTCTAATCCATATTGGACTGGGCGCCAGGTTCATGAACGGGATTTCCTCCCTTTACTCGTGTCCCTCTGCTAGGGTCCGCATAAATGGGGGATTATCAGGAACGTTTCGTGTAAAAAATGGAACGAGACAGGGATGCCCTCTCTCCCCTTTGCTGTAAGTCAATTACTCAAAGACAGAGGCGTTGAACATCTCTCTGCCACCGGCTGAAGCGGCTACGGCGGTCCGGGATTTTCCCTTTCGGTGGAAGGCTGACTATCTCGTTTACTTAGGAGTCAGTCTTCCGGCTGACATGTCCAAACTTTTTCAATTGAACCATCAGGTCATTCTACACAAGGTAGGGGTTCTACTGGAGAAATACAGACCCCTGAGGTTGTCGTGGCTAGGTAGGATCCATGTCGTGGGAATGGATATTCTCCCAAGGTTCCTCTATATTTTCCAGGCAGTCCCCATGTGGCCTGATGGAGCATTTTTTTGCGCCATCAAGTCAGCGATCCTACGTTTCATTTGGAACGGCAAAAAGGCAAGGGTAAGCTTGAGGAATTTAGTTGCCCCTAGGGAACAAGGAGGGGCAGGGCTTCCGGACATCCGCAGATATTGTTTGGCAGCCATCATGGTCCGCCTTATAGACTGGCACTTTAAATCAGAATCCAAGCAGTGGGTACGGGTGGAGCAGGAAGGCATTTCAGTTCCCCTCCGCAGCTTGCAATGGCTTTCTCAGGAAGCTTTGACATCTTTGGGCCCCTTGCCTAATTTTACAACTGAAACGCTTAAGGCATGGCAGATAGCAAGGAGAGAATCGAGGGAGACTCAGTACGACAGTTCTTTGATCCCAATTTTTCTCCAGGGATGACCAATCGGACTATTTTGGGATGGAACGAAGCAGACGACACCAGAGTTGGACAGGTCCTAACTCAGGGTGAACTTCCTCCCTTTGAGACGCTCCAGTCAGCTACTCCACAAGTCAAACTTAAATGGTGGGAGTATTTGCAGTTGAGGTCCTTTACGAGATCTCTTGCGATTCCAAGGGTGCCAACATTGTTGCTTTCCTCGAAGGAAGAGATCTTTGTAGCTGACGGGGCTCCATTGAGAGGAATTTCGACTATCCACAGGATATTGTCCAAATCTATAGTTGCTGAGAACACGGGATACCGGAGGGCATGGGAGGCGGAATTGGGTAGGGTAGTATCTGATCTGGACTGGGAAAAGAGCTTCCTTATGGCTCGCAAAATAGCGGGTTCATGCGATGCCATGGAAAAGAGCCTCAAGTTACGATACAGGTGGTACCTTACCCCAGACAAGTTGCACAGATTTTCCACGGATACCTCGCCCCTGTGTTGGAGATGCAACAGTGAGACAGGCACTATGCTGCATATATGGTGGAGCTGCCCATTGATTCAGGAGTTCTGGGTTAAAGTATTCCATAATTACAATCTGGTAACGGGAAAGAACCTGGTAGGCACCCCTGACATGGCCCTGCTATCTCTGCTCCCTGGCTCTTGGAAGGTACAGAGGAAAGATGTCCTCCGATTTTGCATAGCCGCAGCCCGCAACGTGATCCCCCGTCACTGGAAGGAACGCAATACCCCTTCTATTTCAGAATGGTACTTGGAAATGGAGAAGATTCGTAGGTATGAGGAATTGTCGGCTGACTTTTCTCAGACCCAACACATATATATGTCTACCTGGACTGAATGGGTTCTATTTGGAGATGCTCCTGATTTTGGAGACTTATTTACCTGAGATTTCTGGGGCACACTATTCTTTACTCCCCTAGGTCACCTTGGGGGACCACTTCGCCCGTTATACTCTCTCAACTAAGTCTTTCTCATTCATTTCTAATGTATTCTCCCTTTACTCTTCTCTCTCTCTCTTCTTTCTCTCTTTACCTCCTTCTCCTCTAAATATCTATACTCCTGGACGAACGTAGAAATACGGTTATTTGAACCAATAAATGGTTAGATATTATTACCTAAAGACGATTTGTGTTGTCTGGTACAGACAAAACCCTCCTTTGCAGCAGATGAATCAGGGCAACATATAGTGTTAATAGATTGGAACAAGAGGAATAACATAAATTTCGGTATTATTTGAAGATGTTCCAATGTGGAATATTGTTTTACTTGGAAATGTGTTGTTTTTCTTCTCAAAGACACTGTAAAGAGTTATCTTTTATGTATACGTTGTTACTTTTATGCAAAACTTTAATAAAATCATATTTACCCAAGAATATCTTATGCACTCCTTACTAGTGATGAGCGAGTACGCTTGTCACTACTCGGTACTCGCATGAGTATCTAAGTACTCGGGCAACTCGGCAAGTACCGAGTAATCTCGCGATACTCGTGCTGTGCTCGTGGTCCTCATCCCTGCATGTTGGCGCTCTTTAGAGAGCCAGCCCACATGCAGGGATTGGCTGGCAGACCACTGCAGTGCCACAGCCCTGTTAATTGTGGGATTGCATTGATTCGCCGGCCGCACAGCGTGACCGAGTCTTTATAAGACCCGGCCGCGCTGTGCTCTGCACACAGCGATCCAGACAGTCAGTGCAGGGAGAGTGTCTGCTGAATCAAGGAGAGTTTTGCGCCGCGGCCCTTCATAGCTAGTTCCGGAGCAGGGCTGCAAACTGGTGATCACACCAGTCCTTCTCAGGACTAATCTAGGTGGATATAGGCAGGCAGGAAGGGTATAGCCAGGTCGGAGTACAGGCTTTCTAGTGACCACAACAGTCCTTCTCAGGACTATTGTAGCTGTATACAGGCAGGCAGGGTATATAGCAATTCCTAGTGACAGTATACCAGCCTTCATCATATCTGGGGCTGGTGTACACAGTCTAAAACAGTCCTGATACTGTCAGACTTCTCAGTAATTGTCGCTCCTAAAAAGCTGTTAGGTTCTTAGTGCGTGCATTTAAAAACCGCAAGTGTGTGCCCGTCGGTGGCAGCGTACAGGTGCACTTTTGTGTGTTTTGCACAAACTAGGATATAATGCACAAGTAGAGTGAATAATACACGTCAGCAGCACCCGATAGTGTAAGACTTCTCAATAATTGTAGCTACTAAAAAGCTGTTAGGTTCTTAGTGCGGGCATTTAAAAACCACAAGTGTGTGCCCGTCGGTGGCAGCGTATGGGTGCACTTTGTGTGTTTTGCACAAACTAGGATATAACGCACAAGTAGAGTGAATAATACACGTCAGCAGTACCTAATAGTATCAGACTTCTCAGTTATTGTCGCTACTAAAAAGCTGTTAGGTTCTTAGTGCGGGCATTTAAAAACCACAAGTGTAAGCCCGTCGGTGGCAGCTTACGGGTGCACTTTTGTGCGTTTTGCACAAACTAGGATATAACGCACAAGTAGAGTGAATAATACAGGTCAGCAGCACCTGATAGTGTCAGACTTCTCAGTAATTGTCGCTACTAAAAAGCTGTTAGGTTCTTAGTGCGTGCATTTAAAAACCGCAAGTGTGTGCCAGTCGGTGGCAGCGTACGGGTGCACTTTTGTTCGTTTTGCACAAACTAGGATATAACGCACAAGTAGAGTGAATAATACACGTCAGCAGCACCTGACAGTGTCAGACTTCTCAGTAATTATCGCTACTAAAAAGCTGTTAGGTTCTTAGTGCGTGCATTTAAAAACCACAAGTGTGTGCCCGTCGGTGGCAGCGTACGGGTGCACTTTTGTGTGTTTTGCACAAACTAGGATATAGCGCACAAGTAGAGTGAATAATACACGTCAGCAGCACCTGATAGTGTCAGACTTCTCAGTAATTTTCGCTCCTAAAAAGCTGTTAGGTTCTTAGTGCGTGCATTTAAAAACCGCAAGTGTGTGCCCGTTGGTGACAGCGTATGGGTGCACTTTTATGTGTTTTGCACAAACTAGGAGATAACGCACAAGTAGAGTGAATAATACACGTCAGCAGTACCTGATAGTGTCAGACTTCTCAGTAATTGTCGCTCCTAAAAAGCTGTTAGGTTCTTAGTGCGTGCATTTAAAAACCGCAAGCGTGTGCCCGTCGGTGGCAGCGTACAGGTGCACTTTTGTGTTTTGCACAAACTAGATATAGTGCACAAGTAGAGTGAATTATACACGTCAGCAGCACCTGATAGTATCAGACTTCTCAGTTATTGTCGCTACTAAAAAGCTGTTAGGTTCTTAGTGCGTGCATTTAAAAACTGCAAGTGTGTGCCCGTTGGTGGCAGCGTACGGGTGCACTTTTGTGCGTTTTGCACAAACTAGGATATAACGCACAAGTAGAGTGAATAATACACGTCAGCAGCACCTGATAGTGTCAGACTTCTCAGTAATTGTCGCTCCTCAAAAGCTGTTGGGTTCTTAGTGCATGCATTTAAAAACTGCAAGTGGGTGCCCGTTGGTGACAGCGTACGGGTGCACTTTTGTGTGTTTTGCACAAACTAGGATATAACGCACAAGTAGAGTGAATAATACACGTCAGCAGCACCTGACAGTGTCAGACTTCTCAGTAATTATCGCTACTAAAAAGCTGTTAGGTTCTTAGTGCGTGCATTTAAAAACCACAAGTGTGTGCCCGTCGGTGGCAGCGTACGGGTGCACTTTTGTGTGTTTTGCACAAACTAGGATATAGCGCACAAGTAGAGTGAATAATACACGTCAGCAGCACCTGATAGTGTCAGACTTCTCAGTAATTGTCGCTCCTAAAAAGCTGTTCGGTTCTTAGTGCGTGCATTTAAAAACCGCAAGTGTGTGCCTGTTCGGTGTGCAGCGTATACGCGGTGCAACTTTTGTGTGTTTTGCACAAACTAAGGATTAACGCACAAGTAGAGTGATAATACACATCAGCAGCACCTGATAGTGTCAGACTCTCAGTAATTGTCGCTCCTAAAAAGCTGTTCGGTTTTAGTGCTGCATTTAAAACCCAAGTGTTGTGGGCCGTCTCGCGTGGTGGGGCAGCGTACGGGTGCACTTTTGTGCGTTTTGCACAAACTAGGATATAACGCACAAGTAGAGTGAATAATACACGTCAGCAGCACCTGATAGTGTCAGACTTCTCAGTAATTTTCGCTCCTAAAAAGCTGTTAGGTTCTTAGTGCGTGCATTTAAAAACCGCAAGTGTGTGCCCGTTGGTGACAGCGTACGGGTGCACTTTTATGTGTTTTGCACATACTAGGATATAACGCACAAGTAGAGTGAATAATACACGTCAGCAGCACCTGATAGTGTCAGACTTCTCAGTAATTGTCGCTACTAAAAAGCTGTTAGGTTCTTAGTGCGTGCATTTAAAAACTGCAAGTGTGTGCCCGTTGGTGGCAGCGTACGGGTGCACTTTTGTGTGTTTTGCACAAACTAGGATATAACGCACAAGTAGAGTGAATAATACACGTCAGCAGCACCTGATAGTGTCAGACTTCTCAGTAATTGTCGCTCCTCAAAAGCTGTTAGGTTCTTAGTGCATGCATTTAAAAACTGCAAGTGTGTGCCCGTTGGTGACAGCGTACAGGGTGCACTTTTGTGTGTTTTTGCACAAACTAGGATATAACGCACAAGTAGAGTGAATAATACACGTCAGCAGCACCTGATAGTGTCTGACTTCTCAGTAATTATCGCTACTAAAAAGCTGTTAGGTTCTTAGTGCGTGCATTTAAAAACCACAAGTGTGTGCCCGTCGGTGGCAGCGTACGGGTGCACTTTTGTGTGTTTTGCACAAACTAGGATATAACGCACAAGTAGAGTGAAGAATACACATCAGCAGCACCTGATAGTGTCAGACTTCTCAGTAATTGTCGCTCCTAAAAAGCTGTTCGGTTCTTAGTGCGTGCATTTAAAAACCGCAAGTGTGTGGCCGTCGGTGGCAGCGTACGGGTGCACTTTTGTGCGTTTTGCACAAACTAGGATATAACGCACAAGTAGAGTGATAATAATACACGTCAGCAGCACCTGATAGTGTCAGACTTCTCAGTAATTTTCGCTCCTAAAAAGCTGTTAGGTTCTTAGTGCGTGCATTTAAAAAACGCAAGTGTGTGGCCGTCGGTGGCAGCGTACGGGTGCACTTTTGTGCGTTTTGCACAAACTAGCATATAACGCACAAGTAGAGTGAATAATACACGTCAGCAGCACCAGATAGTGTCAGACTTCTCCGTAATTTTCGCTCCTGAAAAGCTGTTAGGTTTCTTAGTGCGTGCATTTAAAAACCGCAAGTGTGTACCCGTTGGTGACAGCGTACGGGTGCACTTTTATGTGTTTTGCACAAACTAGGAGATAACGCACAAGTAGAGTGAATAATACACGTCAGCAGCACCTGATAGTGTCAGACTTCTCAGTAATTGTCGCTCCTAAAAATCTGTTAAGTTCTTAGTGCGTGCATTTAAAAACCGCAAGTGTGTGCCGTCGGTGGCAGCGTACGGGTGCACTTTTGTGTGTTTTGCACAAACTAGGATATAGCGCACAAGTAGAGTGAATAATACACGTCAGCAGCACCTGATAGTGTCAGACTTCTCAGTAATTGTCGCTCCTAAAAAGCTGTTCGGTTCTTAGTGCGTGCATTTAAAAACCGCAAGTGTGCGCCCGTCGGTGGCATCGTACGGGTGCACTTTGTGTGTTTTGCACAAACTAGGATATAACGCACAAGTAGAGTGAATAATACACGTCAGCAGCACCTGATAGTGTCAGACTTCTCAGTAATTGTCGCTACTAAAAAGCTGTTAGGTTCTTAGTGCGTGCATTTAAAAACCGCAAGTGTGTGCCCGTCGGTGGCAGCGTATGGGTGTACTTTGTGTGTTTTGCACAAACTAGGATATAACGCACAAGTAGAGTGAATAATACACGTCAGCAGTACCTAATAGTATCAGACTTCTCAGTTATTGTCGCTACTAAAAAGCTGTTAGGTTCTTAGTGCGGGCATTTAAAAACCACAAGTGTGTGCCCGTCGGTGGCAGCTTACGGGTGCACTTTTGTGCGTTTTGCACAAACTAGGATATAACGCACAAGTAGAGTGAATAATACAGGTCAGCAGCACCTGATAGTGTCAGACTTCTCAGTAATTGTCGCTCCTAAAAAGCTGTTAGGTTCTTAGTGCGTGCATTTAAAAACCGTAAGTGTGTGCAAGTCGGTGGCAGCGTACGGGTGCACTTTTGTGTGTTTTGCACAAACTAGGATATAACGCACAAGTAGAGTGAATAATACACGTCAGCAGCACCTGACAGTGTCAGACTTCTCAGTAATTATCGCTACTAAAAAGCTGTTAGGTTCTTAGTGCGTGCATTTAAAAACCACAAGTGTGTGCCCGTCTGGTGGCAGCGTACGGGTGCACTTTTGTGTGTTTTGCACAAACTAGGATATAGCGCACAAGTAGAGTGAATAATACACGTCAGCAGCACCTGATAGTGTCAGACTTCTCAGTAATTGTCGCTCCTAAAAAGCTGTTCGGTTCTTAGTGCGTGCATTTAAAAACCGCAAGTGTGTGCCTGTCGGTGGCAGCGTACGGGTGCACTTTTGTGTGTTTTGCACAAACTAGGATATAACGCACAAGTAGAGTGAATAATACACATCAGCAGCACCTGATAGTGTCAGACTTCTCAGTAATTGTCGCTCCTAAAAAGCTGTTAGGTTCTTAGTGCGTGCATTTAAAAACCGCAAGCGTGTGGCCCGTCGGTGGCAGCGTACAGGTGCACTTTTGTGTTTTGCACAAACTAGGATATAGTGCACAAGTAGAGTGAATTATACACGTCAGCAGCACCTGATAGTATCAGACTTCTCAGTTATTGTCGCTACTAAAAAGCTGTTAGGTTCTTAGTGCGTGCATTTAAAAACGCAAGTGTGTGCCCGTTGGTGGCAGCGTACGGGTGCACTTTTGTGCGTTTTGCACAAACTAGGATATAACGCACAAGTAGAGTGAATAATACACGTCAGCAGCACCTGATAGTGTCAGACTTCTCAGTAATTGTCGCTCCTCAAAAGCTGTTGGGTTCTTAGTGCATGCATTTAAAAACTGCAAGTGTGTGCCCGTTGGTGACAGCGTACGGGTGCACTTTTGTGTGTTTTGCACAAACTAGGATATAACGCACAAGTAGAGTGAATAATACACGTCAGCAGCACCTGACTAGTGTCAGACTTCTCAGTAATTATCGCTACTAAAAAGCTGATTAGGTTCTTAGTGCGTGCATTTAAAAACCGCAAGTGTGTGCCCGTTGGTGACAGCGTACGGGTGCACTTTTATGTGTTTTGCACAAACTAGGATATAGTGCACAAGTAGAGTGAATTATACACGTCAGCAGCACCTGATAGTATCAGACTTCTCAGTTATTGTCGCTACTAAAAAGCTGTTAGGTTCTTAGTGCGGGCATTTAAAAACCACAAGTGTGTGCCCGTCGGTGGCAGCTTACGGGCGCACTTTTGTGCGTTTTGCACAAACTAGGATATAACGCACAAGTAGAGTGAATAATACAGGTCAGCAGCACCTGATAGTGTCAGACTTCTCAGTAATTGTCGCTCCTAAAAAGCTGTTAGGTTCTTAGTGCGTGCATTTAAAAACCGCAAGTGTGTGCCCGTCGGTGGCAGCGTACGGGTGCACTTTTGTGTGTTTTGCACAAACTAGGATATAGCGCACAAGTAGAGTGAATAATACAATGTCAGCAGCACCTGATAGTGTCAGACTTCTCAGTAATTGTCGCTACTAAAAAGCTGTTAGGTTCTTAGTGCGTGCATTTAAAAACCGCAAGTGTGTGCCAGTCCGTGTGGCAGCGTACGGGTGCACTTTTGTTCGTTTTGCACATACTAGGATATAACGCACAAGTAGAGTGAATAATACACGTCAGCAGCACCTGATAGTGTCAGACTTCTCAGTAATTGTCGCTACTAAAAAGCTGTTAGGTTCTTAGTGCGTGCATTTAAAAACTGCAAGTGTGTGCCCGTTGGTGGCAGCGTACGGGTGCACTTTTGTGTGTTTTGCACAAACTAGGATATAACGCACAAGTAGAGTGAATAATACACGTCAGCAGCACCTGATAGTGTCAGACTTCTCAGTAATTGTCGCTCCTCAAAAGCTGTTAGGTTCTTAGTGCATGCATTTAAAAACTGCAAGTGTGTGCCCGTTGGTGACAGCGTACGGGTGCACTTTTGTGTGTTTTGCACAAACTAGGATATAACGCACAAGTAGAGTGAATAATACACGTCAGCAGCACCTGATAGTGTCTGACTTCTCAGTAATTATCGCTACTAAAAAGCTGTTAGGTTCTTAGTGCGTGCATTTAAAAACCACAAGTGTGTGCCCGTCGGTGGCAGCGTACGGGTGCACTTTTGTGTGTTTTGCACAAACTAGGATATAACGCACAAGTAGAGTGAAGAATACACATCAGCAGCACCTGATAGTGTCAGACTTCTCAGTAATTGTCGCTCCTAAAAAGCTGTTCGGTTCTTAGTGCGTGCATTTAAAAAACCGCAAGTGTGTGGCCGTCGGTGGCAGCGTACGGGTGCACTTTTGTGCGTTTTGCACAAACTAGGATATAACGCACAAGTAGAGTGAATAATACACGTCAGCAGCACCTGATAGTGTCAGACTTCTCAGTAATTTTCGCTCCTAAAAAGCTGTTAGGTTCTTAGTGCGTGCATTTAAAAAACGCAAGTGTGTGGCCGTCGGTGGCAGCGTACGGGTGCACTTTTGTGCGTTTTGCACAAACTAGCATATAACGCACAAGTAGAGTGAATAATACACGTCAGCAGCACCAGATAGTGTCAGACTTCTCCGTAATTTTCGCTCCTGAAAAGCTGTTAGGTTCTTAGTGCGTGCATTTAAAAACCGCAAGTGTGTACCCGTTGGTGACAGCGTACGGGTGCACTTTTATGTGTTTTGCACAAACTAGGATATAACGCACAAGTAGAGTGAATAATACACGTCAGCAGCACCTGATAGTATCAGACTTCTCAGTTATTGTCGCTACTAAAAAGCTGTTAGGTTCTTAGTGCGGGCATTTAAAAACCACAAGTGTGTGCCCGTCGGTGGCAGCTTACGGGTGCACTTTGTGCGTTTTGCACAAACTAGGATATAACGCACAAGTAGAGTGAATAATACAGGTCAGCAGCACCTGATAGTGTCAGACTTCTCAGTAATTGTCGCTCCTAAAAAGCTGTTAGGTTCTTAGTGCGTGCATTTAAAAACCGAAGTGTGTGCCACGTCGGTGGCAGCGTACGGGTGCACTTTTGTGTGTTTTGCACAAACTAGGATATACGCACAAGTAGAGTGAATAATACAGTCAGCAGCACCTGATAGTGTCAGACTTCTCAGTAATTGTCGCTCTAAAAAGCTGTTAGGTTCTTAGTGCGTGCATTTAAAAACCGTAAGTGTGTGCCCGTCGGTGGCAGCGTACGGGTGCACTTTTGTGTGTTTTGCACAAACTAGGATATAACGCCACAAGTAGAGTGAATAATACACGTCAGCAGCACCTGATAGTGTCAGACTTCTCAGTAATTGTCGCTACTAAAAAGCTGTTAGGTTCTTAGTGCTGCATTTAAAAACCGCAAGTGTGTGCCAGTCGGTGGCAGCGTACGGGTGCACTTTTGTGTGTTTTGCACAAACTAGGATATAACGCACAAGTAGAGTGAATAATACACATCAGCAGCACCTGATAGTGTCAGACTTCTCAGTAATTGTCGCTCCTAAAAAGCTGTTCGGTTCTTAGTGCGTGCATTTAAAAACGCAAGTGTGTGGCCGTCGGTGGCAGCGTACGGGTGCACTTTTGTGCGTTTTGCACAAACTAGATATAACGCACAAGTAGAGTGAATAATACACGTCAGCAGCACCTGATAGTGTCAGACTTCTCAGTAATTTTCGCTCCTAAAAAGCTGTTAGGTTCTTAGTGCGTGCATTTAAAAACCGCAAGTGTGTGCCGTTGGTGACAGCGTACGGGTGCACTTTTATGTGTTTTGCACAAACTAGATATAACGCACAAGTAGAGTGAATAATACACGTCAGCAGCACCTGATAGTGTCAGACTTCTCAGTAATTGTCGCTCCTAAAAAGCTGTTAGGTTCTTAGTGCGTGCATTTAAAAACCGCAAGTGTGTGCCCGTCGGTGGCAGCGTACGGGTGCACTTTTGTGTGTTTTGCACAAACTAGGAATAACGCACAAGTAGAGTGAATATAACACGTCAGCAGTACCTGATAGTGTCAGACTTCTCAGTAATTGTCGCTCCTAAAAAGCTGTTGGTTCTTAGTGCGTGCATTTAAAAACCGCAAGTGTGCGCCCGTCGGTGGCACGTACGGGTGCACTTTTGTGTTTTGCACAAACTAGGATATAACGCACAAGTAGAGTGAATAATACACGTCAGCAGCACCTGATAGTGTCAGACTTCTCAGTAATTGTCGCTACTAAAAAGCTGTTAGGTTCTTAGTGCGTGCATTTAAAAACCGCAAGGTGTGTGCCCGTCGGTGGCAGCGTACGGGTGCACTTTTGTGTGTTTTGCACAAACTAGGATATAGTGCACAAGTAGAGTGAATAATACACGTCAGCAGCACCTGATAGTATCAGACTTCTCAGTTATTGTCGCTACTAAAAAGCTGTTAGGTTCTTAGTGCGTGCATTTAAAAACCACAAGTGTGTGCCCGTCGGTGGCAGCTTACGGGTGCACTTTTGTGGTTTTGCACAAACTAGGATATAATCGCACAAGTAGAGTGAATAATACAGTGTCAGCAGCACCTGATAGTGTCAGACTTCTCAGTAATTGTCGCTCCTAAAAAGCTGTTAGGTTCTTAGTGCGTGCATTTAAAAACCGTAAGTGTGTGCCCGTCGGTGGCAGCGTACGGGTGCACTTTTGTGTGTTTTGCACAAACTAGGATATAGTGCACAAGTAGAGTGAATAATACATGTCAGCAGCACCTGATAGTGTCAGACTTCTCAGTAATTGTCGCTACTAAAAAGCTGTTAGGTTCTTAGTGCGTGCATTTAAAAACCGCAAGTGTGTGCCCAGTCGGTGGCAGCGTACGGGTGCACTTTTGTGTGTTTTGCACAAACTAGGATATAACGCACAAGTAGAGTGAATAATACACATCAGCAGCACCTGATAGTGTCAGACTTCTCAGTAATTGTCGCTCCTAAAAAGCTGTTCGGTTCTTAGTGCGTGCATTTAAAAAACCGCAAGTGTGTGGCCGTCGGTGGCAGCGTACGGGTGCACTTTTGTGCGTTTTGCACAAACTAGGATATAACGCACAAGTAGAGTGAATAATACACTCAGCAGCACCTGATAGTGTCAGACTTCTCAGTAATTTTCGCTCCTAAAAAGCTGTTAGGTTCTTAGTGGCGTGCATTTAAAAACCGCAAGTGTGTACCCGTTGGTGACAGCGTACGGGTGCACTTTTATGTGTTTTGCACAAACTAGATATAACGCACAAGTAGAGTGAATAATACACGTCAGCAGCACCTGATAGTGTCAGACTTCTCAGTAATTGTCGCTCCCTAAAAAGCTGTTAGGTTCTTAGGCGTGCATTTAAAACCCCAAGTGTGTGCCCGTTGGTGGCAGCGTACGGGTGCACTTTTGTGTGTTTTGCACAAACTAGGATATACGCACAAGTAGAGTGAATAATACAGGTCAGCAGCACCTGATAGTGTCAGACTTCTCAGTAATTGTCGCTCCTAAAAAGCTGTTAGGTTCTTAGTGCGTGCATTTAAAAACCGTAAGTGTGTGCCCGTCGGTGGCAGCGTACGGGTGCACTTTTGTGTGTTTTGCACAAACTAGGATATAGTGCACAAGTAGAGTGAATAATACACGTCAGCAGCACCTGATAGTATCAGACTTCTCAGTTATTGTCGCTACTAAAAAGCTGTTAGGTTCTTAGTGCGTGCATTTAAAAACCGCAAGTGTGTGCCCGTCGATGACAGCGTACGGGTGCACTTTTGTGTGTTTTGCACAAACCAGGATATAATGCACAAGTAGAGTGAATAATACACGTCAGCAGCGCCTGATAGTGTCAGAGTTCTCAGTAATTGTCGCTCCTAAAAAGCTGTTAGGTTCTTAGTGCGTGCATTTAAAAACCGCAAGTGTGTGCCCGTCGGTGGCAGCGTACGGGTGCACTTTTGTGTATTTTGCACAAACTAGGATATAATGCACAGGTAGAGAGAATAATACACGTCAGCAGCACCTGATAGTGTCAGAGTTCTCAGTAATTGTCGCTCCTAAAAAGCTGTTAGGTTCTTAGTGCGTGCATTTAAAAACCGTAAGTGTGTGCCCGTCGGTGGCAGCGTACGGGTGCACTTTTGTGTGTTTTGCACAAACTAGGATATAGCGCACAAGTAGAGTGAATAATACACGTCAGCAGCACCTGATAGTGTCAGACTTCTCAGTAATTATCGCTACTAAAATGCTGTTATGTTCTTAGTGCGTGCATTTAAAAACCACAAGTGTGTGCCCGTCGGTGGCAGCGTACGGATGCACTTTTGTGTGTTTTGCACAAACTAGGATATAGCGCACAAGTAGAGTGAATAATACACGTCAGCAGCACCTGATAGTGTCAGACTTCTCAGTAATTGTCTCTCCTAAAAAGCTGTTCGGTTCTTAGTGCGTGCATTTGAAAACCGCAAGTGTGGGGCCTGTCGGTGGCAGCGTACGGGTGCACTTTTGTGTGTTTTGCACAAACTAGCATATAACGCACAAGTAGAGTGAATAATACACGTCAGCAGCACCTGATAGTGTCAGACTTCTCAGTAATTTTCGCTCCTAAAAAGCTGTTAGGTTCTTAGTGCGTGCATTTAAAAACCGCAAGTGTGTGCCCGTTGGTGACAGCGTACGGGTGCACTTTTATGTGTTTTGCACAAACTAGGAGATAACGCACAAGTAGAGTGAATAATACACGTCAGCAGCACCTGATAGTGTCAGACTTCTCAGTAATTGTCGCTCCTAAAAAGCTGTTAGGTTCTTAGTGCGTGCATTTAAAAACCGCAAGTGTGTGCCCGTTGGTGACAGCGTACGGGTGCACTTTTATGTGTTTTGCACAAACTAGGAGATAACGCACAAGTAGAGTGAATAATACACGTCAGCAGTACCTGATAGTGTCAGACTTCTCAGTAATTGTCGCTCCTAAAAAGCTGTTAGGTTCTTAGTGCGTGCATTTAAAAACCGCAAGCGTGTGCCCATCGGTGGCAGCGTACAGGTGCACTTTTGTGTTTTGCACAAACTAGGATATAGCGCACAAGTAGAGTGAATAATACATGTCAGCAGCACCTGATAGTGTCAGACTTCTCAGTAATTGTCGCTACTAAAAAGCTGTTAGGTTCTTAGTGCGTGCATTTAAAAACTGCAAGTGTGTGCCCGTTGGTGGCAGCGTACGGGTGCACTTTTGTGTGTTTTGCACAAACTAGGATATAACGCACAAGTAGAGTGAATAATACACGTCAGCAGCACCTGATAGTGTCAGACTTCTCAGTAATTGTCGCTCCTCAAAAGCTGTTAGGTTCTTAGTGCGTGCATTTAAAAACTGCAAGTGTGTGCCCGTTGGTGACATCGTACGGGTGCACTTTTGTGTGTTTTGCACAAACTAGGATATAACGCACAAGTAGAGTGAATAATACACGTCAGCAGCACCTGATAGTGTCTGACTTCTCAGTAATTATCGCTCCTAAAAAGCTGTTAGGTTCTTAGTGCGTGCATTTAAAAACCACAAGTGTGTGCCCGTCGGTGGCAGCGTACGGGTGCACTTTTGTGTGTTTTGCACAAACTAGGATATAGCGCACAAGTAGAGTGAATAATACACGTCAGCAGCACCTGATAGTGTCAGACTTCTCAGTAATTGTCGCTCCTAAAAAGCTGTTCGGTTCTTAGTGCGTGCATTTAAAAACCGCAATGTGTGCCTGCCGGTGGCAGCGTACGGGTGCACTTTTGTGTGTTTTGCACAAACTAGGATATAACGCACAAGTAGAGTGAATAATACACATCAGCAGCACCTGATAGTGTCAGACTTCTCCGTAATTGTCGCTCCTAAAAAGCTGTTCGGTTCTTAGTGCGTGCATTTAAAAAACGCAAGTGTGTGGCCGTCGGTGGCAGCGTACGGGTGCACTTTTGTGCGTTTTGCACAAACTAGCATATAACGCACAAGTAGAGTGAATAATACTCGTCAGCAGCACCTGATAGTGTCAGACTTCTCAGTAATTTTCGCTCCTAAAAAGCTGTTAGGTTCTTAGTGCGTGCATTTAAAAACCGCAAGTGTGTACCCGTTGGTGACGCGTACGGGTGCACTTTTTGTGTTTTGCACAAACTAGGAATAACGCACAAGTAGAGTGAATAATACGTCAGCAGCACTGATAGTGTCAGACTTCTCAGTAATTGTCGCTCCTAAAAATCTGTTAAGTTCTTAGTGCGTGCATTTAAAAACCGCAAGTGTGTGCCCGTCGGTGGCAGCGTACGGGTGCACTTTTGTGTGTTTTGCACAAACTAGGATATAGCGCACAAGTAGAGTGAATAATACACGTCAGCAGCACCTGATAGTGTCAGACTTCTCAGTAATTGTCGCTCCTAAAAAGCTGTTAGGTTCTTAGTGCGTGCATTTAAAAACCGCAAGTGTGCGCCCGTCGGTGGCACGTACGGGTGCACTTTGTGTGTTTTGCACAAACTAGGATATAACGCACAAGTAGAGTGAATAATACACGTCAGCAGACCTGATAGTGTCAGACTTCTCAGTAATTGTCGCTCCTAAAAAGCTGTTAGGTTCTTAGTGCGTGCATTTAAAAACCGCAAGGGTGCCCGTCGGTGGCAGCGTACGGGTGCACTTTTGTGTGTTTTGCACAAACTAGGATATAGTGCACAGTAGAGTGAATAATACACGTCAGCAGCACCTGATAGTATCAGACTTCAGTATATTGTCGCTACTAAAAAGCTGTTAGGTTCTTAGTGCGTGCATTTAAAAACCACAAATGTGTGCCCGTCGGTGGCAGCTTACGGGTGCACTTTTGTGTGTTTTGCACAAACTAGGATATAATGCACAGGTAGAGTGAATAATACACGTCAGCAGCACCTGATAGTGTCAGACTTCTCAGTAATTGTCGCTCTAAAAAGCTGTTAGGTTCTTAGTGCGTGCATTTAAAAACCGCAAGTGTGTGGCCCGTCGGTGGCAGCGTACGGGTGCACTTTTGTGTGTTTTGCACAAACTAGGATATAATGCACAGGTAGAGGAATAATACACGTCAGCAGCACCTGAAAGTGTCAGATTCTCAGTAATTGTCGCTCCTAAAAAGCTGTTAGGTTCTTTGCGTGCATTTAAAAACCGCAAGTGTGTGCCCGTCGGTGGCAGCGTACGGGTGCACTTTTGTGTGTTTTGCACAAACTAGGATATAGCGCACAAGTAGAGTGAATAATCACCTCGGCAGCACCTGATAGTGTCAGACTTCTCAGTAATTGTCGCTACTAAAAAGCTGTTAGGTTCTTCGTGCGTGCATTTAAAAACCGCAAGTGTGTGCCGTCAGTGGCAGCGTACGGTGCACTTTTGTGCGTTTTGCACAACTAGGATATAATGCACAAGTAGAGTGAATAATACACGTCAGCAGCACCTGAAAGTGTCAGACTTCTCAGTAATTGTCGCTCCTAAAAATCTGTTAAGTTCTTAGTGCGTGCATTTAAAAACCGCAAGTGTGTGCCCGTCGGTGGCAGCGTACGGGTGCACTTTTGTGTGTTTTGCACAAACTAGGATATAGGCACAAGTAGAGTGAATAATACACGTCAGCAGCACCTGATAGTGTCAGACTTCTCAGTAATTGTCGCTACTAAAAAGCTGTTAGGTTCTTCGTGCGTGCATTTAAAAACCGCAAGTGTGTGCCGTCAGTGGCAGCGTACGGGTGCACTTTTGTGCGTTTTGCACAATCTAGGATATAATGCACAAGTAGAGTGAATAATACACGTCAGCAGCACCTGATAGTGTCAGACTTCTCAGTAATTGTCACTACTAAAAAGCTGTTAGGTTCTTAGTGCGTGCATTTAAAAACCCGCAAGTGTGTGCCCGTCGGTGGCAGCGTACGGGTGCACTTTTGTGTGTTTTGCACAAACTAGGATATAATGCACAAGTAGAGTGAATAATACACGTCAGCAGCACCTGATAGTGTCAGAGTTCTCAGTAATTGTCGCTCCTAAAAAGCTGTTAGGTTCTTAGTGCGTGCATTTAAAAACCTAAGTGTGTGCCCGTCGGTGGCAGCGTTACGGGTGCACTTTTATGTGTTTGCACAAACTAGGATATAGCGCACAAGTAGAGTGAATAATACACGTCAGCAGCACCTGATAGTGTCAGACTTCTCAGTAATTGTCGCTCCTAAAAAGCTGTTAGGTTCTTAGTGCGTGCATTTAAAAACCGCAAGTGTGTGCCCGTCGGTGGCAGCGTACGGGTGCACTTTTGTGTGTTTTGCACAAACTAGGATATAACGCACAAGTAGAGTGAATAATACACGTCAGCAGCACCTGATAGTGTCTGACTTCTCAGTAATTGTCGCTCCTAAAAATCTGTTAGGTTCTTTTTTTTTTTTTTTATAATTCTTTATTTTTCATTTTTTGAATACCAAAAATGTAGAATCAAAAAACAAACAAATCTCTCCATCAAAGATCGTGTAACAGCGTTCGAAAATGCCAATTAAATAGGTCAAGGTACTCAGTGGACTATTATAAAATTATAAAATAAAAGAAAATAACTACGGCTGGTAAAACATCATATCTACCATATAAGATCATGTCAGGTTATCATTCTAGGCAGAAAGACAAGCATTGTGTATATCAATATACGATCCACCCTTGCCGGGGAAAAATAAAAAGGAAATAGAAAGTAGAAGAGAGAAAGAAATAAGCTAAAACAAAGATGGGGGGGAGAAGAGGGGTAGAGTGGTAGGGAGGGGTATGGGTACGTGGGGAAGGGGGGGGGGGGACACCTTCAGAGCTTCGTGGAGAAAAATGTACACTCAATAGCAAAGGTTTCCCAGCATTACCAATAGGGACTAGCCCGTTAGCAATCTCTGTGATTCTTGTATGTATCTGTTTGTTGGAACCTCATCCAGCTAAACCATGTGTTCCTAAATTTCTCATAAGTATCGTGCACAGAGGAGGTCAAGTCTTCAAGATGCATAAGGTCGTTCACCCTCTCTATCCACATAGCGACAGTAGGACACGTCTCCTTTTTCCAAAGTATCGGGATGCATGATCTCGCTGCCATAACTAGGAATCGCATCAGCGAGTGTTTATATTTGTGTCGGGGAATCTTACAGTAATGTAACATGAAGAGACCTGGGCCTAAATCTTCAGCGTATTCTGTAACCGTCGTATGATCCTCGTCACCTCGGACCAGAATGGCTGGAGTTTACCGCACTCCCAGAATATGTGAAGTAGTATACCATCCGCCACACCGCACCTCCAACACCTCGGGTCTACAGATGGAAAGAGTCTATGCAAATGGACTGGGACTCCATACCATCTTGTCAGTAATTTATAATTAGCCTCTTGCAGTCTCGAACTTATTGAGGTAGAGTGTGCTAATGTAAAAATGGCCGATCTCTGCTCTGTAGACAGTTGAAGACCCAAGTCCGTCTCCCATCTCTGCATGAAATGGGGAGTCGGGAGATCCGGGGGAGAGATCAAACACGCGTAGGTCAGTGATAATGCGTGTCTACTATCCGCTGTGGTAGAGCACAAAGTTTCAAACACTGTCTTGGACTGTAGATATGTCTCCTTAGAAGGAAGCCCCTGAAGATAGTGTGCGAGTTGCACGGATCTCCAGAAACCCAACACCGTCGGATATGTAATCGAGTTGAGTTGTTCGAGGGTTGGCCAAGTTCCACCGTCCCCCCACTTCTCAATCCTGTCTAAACCCGCCGCTATCCAACATTGAAACACAGGGTCATCAACACTAGGTTTAAAGTCTGGGTGGCTAAGGATCGGACTTAGGATTGAATTTTGTGGTATCATTAAAGCTCTGACCAAGGTGTGGTCGCAAATTTTAAGAGTGGTCCCAATCGTCGGGTGATCATAGAGTGACTCTCCTCTCCAAAGTGATACCCAGGGCAGTGTCTGAAGTCTGAGGGGGGTAGAGTCTCGCTCGATTTGTACCCACAATTTATTTTCTCCGTGTCTGCACCAGTCTATTACTCGCGTAAGGTGACTGGCAATATAATACAATTTAATATTTGGGAGATTCACTCCACCTTCCCTTTTCCGTCTATATAAGATCGATCTCGCTAAACGAGGTCTTGTGTTACTCCAGATAAATCTTGTCTGTATTTGTGCGATTGTCTTAAAATAGGATTGCGGTATGGTAATAGGCAGAGTCTGTAGGTAATATAATATCCTAGGAAGGATAGTCATTTTGAACAGTTGACATCTACCCGTCCATGAAAAAGTAGACATCAGCCATCTCTCACAGTCTGCTTTAATTGACCGTAATAGAGAGGGAAAATTTGCACTATACAGATCTCTGACATCCGGAGTAATCTGTATTCCCAAGTAACGAAGAGCTTTGGGAGACCAATGAAATGTGTAGGCATTCTGTAACCTATCTATTTGGCTATTAGGAAGCGTCACATTTAGGGCCTCTGACTTTGATCTGTTTATTTTAAAGTTGGAGAGGGTACGATATGTCTCTAATTCCTTCAGTAGAATGGGAAGGGAAACCTCAGGTTTCGTCACAAAAAACAGGAGGTCATCTGCATATGCCGCAATTTTATGTACACCTGATTTTGCCTGTTTGCCAGAAATGTCCCCATTCATCCTGATATGGCGTAATAACGGCTCTAGAGTCAATATAAAAATAAGTGGGGACAGCGGGCATCCTTGACGCGTACCATTATTAATATCAAATGACTCAGAAAGGATCCCGTTGACCCGCACCTTTGCCGATGGGACAGAATAGAGAGACAGCACCCAGCCAAGCATCCGTGTACCCAAACCGATGTAGGACAATGTCTCCTTTATGAAAGACCAATGTACGCGGTCGAACGCTTTCTCTGCGTCTATAGATAGTAACATCAGTGGGGTTTTAGAGGTCTTGGCCATATAGATTAGATCTATAGCTTTAGTGGTGTTGTCTCTGGCCTCCCGCCCCATGACAAATCCCGTCTGATCTGGGTGAATTATACTCGGTATGAATGGGGAAAGTCTCGCCGCTAAAATTTTAGCAAAGAGCTTAATATCCACATTTAGCAGGGATATCGGGCGGTAACTGGAGCACAACAGAGGATCCTTCCCTGGTTTGTGAATCACCGCTATGGTCGCTCTTAGTGCATCTTTCGGTGGTGTAGCTGCCGACATTGCGTTAAAGAAAGCTCTCAGGTGCGGCAAAAGGAGCCCTTTTAATTTTTTATAGTAACCAACTGTGAACCCATCTGGGCCTGGCGCTTTACCTGATTTAGTTGACGACAACGCGTCTTCAATCTCCTGGTCAGAGATTGGCGCCTCCAGGGATTGTGAAACTGAGTCTGCCAGCTTCGGGAGGGTCGAAGAGTTGATGTAATCTCTTATGCGGGTTGTAAATACATTCAGGGCCAACGGTGACTTGTTTGTGTCCAGGTTGTATAGGGTAGTGTAATAATGTTTAAATGCCTCGGCTATATCCCGGGGAAACTTTGAGCGCTTCAAGGTACTAGGGTTAGATATTTCAGAAACATACGTGGCAGCTCTGTGAAGTCTGGAGGCCCTCGCCAAAGCTTTACCCGCCTTATTCCCATATTCATAAAAGTGCCGGCGGCATCTGGAGAGTACCCCTTTTGCCTTGTATAATAAGGTCGAGCGCAGCATCTCTCTAACGTCTAGAAGTTCTCTTTTCAGGTCAGGAAAGGAATGACGCTTATGTCTAGTTTCAAGGTCTCTTAGTTTTGCCATGAGATCCTGGATCTTTACGTCTCTATTTTTCTTTAATCTAGCCCCATGTTGTATTAAGATGCCTCTCACCACGCATTTATGAGCTTGCCATACCACCCCAGGCATCACATCCGGAGAGGTGTTCAATTCAAAGTAATCCTTAAGTGTTTTAGAAACATCTGCCAATACTACCGCGTCTTCTAATAAAGAAGTGTTTAGTCTCCATTGCCATTGTCTTGGGATCGGGGAGGAGAGCATAAGGGAAACCTTAACTAAAGCATGGTCTGAAAAGGAGATCGGTTCAATGGAAGCGTCTATTAGGTGTGTCAGGTCAGCATGTCTCAAAAGAAAGAAGTCAAGTCTGGAATATGTGTCATATATTGGGGAATAGAAGGTAAAGTCTTTAGAGGTAGGAAACAAGAGGCGCCAGACATCTAGCAATTGGTGATCATGGAGCGCCCGGTTCAGCCTTCTATTGGCTGCTTTAGATAGGCTGGACCTGCCCCGGGATGTGTCAAGGTCAGGGTCGAGTGTAACATTGAAATCTCCCCCTAAGACCAGCGTTCCCTCTGTAAAAACATCCATTTTTTCTAAGAACTGCAGAAGCATTGGAATCTGACCCGAGTTAGGGAGGTACAGCGAGGCGAACGTATACACCTTAGAGGCAATCCTACCTTTGACCATAAGGAGTCTTCCTTCTTCATCACTGCAGGAGTCTATAAATTCCCACGGTATCGACCTCGAAATCACGATACTGGTACCAGAGGAGTGGGGGTTGGTGGAAAAGCTGTGGTATGTCGAGGGGAACCAATGGCTGGAAAGTTTGTAAGGCTTAGTCACGCACATGTGGGTCTCCTGGAGGAAGGCAACATGTATTTTATTAGCTTTCAAATAGTTAAACAAGATAGATCTTTTCCCTGCATCATGCAGACCTTGCACGTTCAACGTGCCTATTTGTATGGCTGATAGGGTGCTATGTGACATGGCAACCACTTTCACAACTCTGAAGCTCCAAAGGAAAAGGTGGGGAGGGGAATAGGAAGAGAAAAAAGGAGAGGAGGGGGGAGAGGAAATGTACTGGAAAACTTAAGAAAAAGAAAGAGGGAAAGGAAAAGACTAGCAAAAAGCTTATATATATAAAAAAAAAAAAAAAAAAACTTATAAGAAAATAACAGAGACTATACTAGTCTATGCCGGTCAAGCCAGCGTATCGACCCTCTCAGAAAAAAAAAGAGAGAGAGAGGATCGTAGGGTACGTAACTGGCCAAAGGTCGGCGGTCCGCAGACCCGGGACACCTGTGCAACACCTTGGTCAGCCACCCACTCCACGCACCTCAACATTTTTTATAGTAAACATAATATAGTCATTTATCTATATCTATTAAGTCAAAAACACTCTTATCTACTCAGAAGAAAGTACAGTTAAATAAACTGAGACAAGATAGCAATAGCTGTAACTAGAATTAGCTGCTTACAACAGTTACTCTTCACTTCCCTGTCAGCCGACTCAGTCAGAGGGAAAAAAGCAACCCCTCCGGAGTAATTCTAGGTAAATCCCCAGAAGATCAAACCCCGTGAGTCCCGTTCAGTTCCATAGGGAAGACCCTAGGTTCCTCAAGTCGGAAGTTCCTCGCGAGATCCTCTCCTCTGTCGCCTTGGGCTTGAGGGCTCAGACATAGGCGACACCCTGGGGCCGCCTCTGGTTTTCCTTTTCTTACGTCGTGGGTCTCCTGCAGCATACGTTGGGTCACGTCGCAAAGCCTTAAATTTCCTGAGACCTTCCAGTGAGAGCCAGTCAGGGACCGGGATAGGCGAAATATTTAGGAAGGCGAAAAGGTCATCAAGCTCCTCTCTCCTCCACAGATAGAACATTTTCCCTTCCTTCCTAACTATCAAATGAAAGGGATGTCCCCATCTGTACGTGGCTCCAGCTTCCTTAACTTTAATGAGCAGGGGACGAAGCTGTCGCCTCAAATATAGTGTAAGGCTGGAAACGTCTGGGTATAACCGTATGCTAGCGTCCTCATGAGCGATGTCCCCATATGACCATGCTGCACGTACAATGGCATCTTTGTCTGTATAGTTATGCAACCTGCACAGAACATCTCTCGGGTTAGCAGGGTCGATGGGCGCAGATCGGGACACCCTATGGATCCTGTCCACTTTATAAGTTGAATCAGACGATTGCTGCAGCACTGTATTAAAGATACTCATGACTGTATCCAGGAGTGCATTGACCATCACAGACTCAGGGATCCCCTTTATTCGTATATTATTACGGCGTTCCCTGTTTTCTTGGTCGTCAGATTGTATAATGAAGGCAACCGTATATTCATGGGACCGTGAGACGTCTCTTTCAAGGGCAGTGACTCTGTCCTCCATGGAGCCCAGGGACTGCTCAGTATTAGTAGCTTTCAACTTAAGGGTGTCAATATCCTCCCTAATGGTACACAATGCTCTTTCCTGTGAAGACTCCATGCGGGCCACAATATTATCTATGTCCTGCTTTGATGGCAGTGCAGCAATCATGTTTCTAATTGCCTGTAGGTCTGCCTGTGGGCCTCCGGGCATCATGGGGGATGGGACTAACATGGAAGACGCCTCATGTGGACCCTGCTCCCCTAAATTAACCGCCATCTTCATCAACAGATATCGCAGGCTCCTTCTGTATGTGCAGGGGTGCAGATCTCCTCACCGCCTCCTCCCCAGGCTGTTTGTGCTTGTGCTGATTCCCAGCACTATGGCACCGTGGGCTTCTCTGTTGAAGCGGCAGCTGCTGCTGTGGAGACGGCGTCTGCTTCTGGACTGCCCCAGACGCCATTGCTGGTGAGCGCGCCGTCTTCCCTCCGGCAGCGCCGGACAGTTTAGCGAGTCCACGACTAGAATCCTGCCTCCCCGCCTGTACAGCACCGCTCAAGGGATCTTCCGCCTTCTTCCTCCTGGACATTCTGGAGCCGAGGGTGGGTGATATCTATAATTTGCGGTCCCGGGTCTGCAGAGCTCCGTGTAAGAGCTTCTTCACGCCGCCATAGCCAGGCCACGCCCCATCTGTTAGGTTCTTAGTGCGTGCATTTAAAAACCGCAAGTGTGTGCCCGTCGGTGGCAGCGTACAGGCGCACTTTTGTGTGTTTTGCACAAACTAGGATATAATGCAAAAGCAGAGTGAATAATACACGTCAGCAGCACCTGATAGTGTCAGACTTCTCAGTAATTGTCGCCCCTAAAAAGCTGTTAGGTTCTTAGTGCGTGCATTTAAAAACCGCAAGTGTGTGCCCGTCGATGACAGCGTACGGGTGCACTTTTGTGTGTTTTGCACAAACTAGGATATAATGCACAAGTAGAGTGAATAATACACGTCAGCAGCGCCTGATAGTGTCAGAGTTCTCAGTAATTGTCGCTCCTAAAAAGCTGTTAGGTTCTTAGTGCGTGCATTTAAAAACCGTAAGTGTGTGCCCGTCGGTGGCAGCGTACGGGTGCACTTTTGTGTGTTTTGCACAAACTGGGATATAGCGCACAAGTAGAGTGAATAATACATGTCAGCAGCACCTGATAGTGTCAGACTTCTCAGTAATTGTCGCTCCTAAAAAGCTGTTCGGTTCTTAGTGCGTGCATTTAAAAACCGCAAGTGTGTGCCCGTCGGTGGCAGCGTACGGGTGCACTTTGTGTGTTTTGCACAAACTAGGATATAACGCACAAGTAGAGTGAATAATACACGTCAGCAGTACCTGATAGTGTCAGACTTCTCAGTAATTGTCGCTCCTAAAAAGCTGTTAGGTTCTTAGTGCGGGCATTTAAAAACCGCAAGCGTGTGCCCGTCGGTGGCAGCGTACGGGTGCACTTTGTGTGTTTTGCACAAACTAGGATATAGTGCACAAGTAGAGTGAATAATACAAGTCAGCAGCACCTGATAGTGTCAGACTTCTCAGTAATTGTCGCTCCTAAAAAGCGGTTCGGTTCTTAGTGCGGCATTTAAAAACCACAAGTGTGTGCCCGTCGGTGGCAGCTTACGGGTGCACTTTTGTGCGTTTTGCACAAGCTAGGATATAACGCACAAGTAGAGTTAATAATACAGGTCAGCAGCACCTGATAGTGTCAGACTTCTCAGTAATTGTCGCTCCTAAAAAGCTGTTAAGTTCTTAGTGCGTGCATTTAAAAACAGTAAGTGTGTGCCCGTCGGTGGCAGCGTACGGGTGCACTTTTGTGTGTTTTGCACAAACTAGGATATAGCGCACAAGTAGAGTTGAATAATACACGTCAGCAGCACCTGATAGTGTCAGACTTCTCAGTAATTGTCGCTCCTAAAAAGCGGTTCGGTTCTTAGTGCGTGCATTTAAAAACCGCAAGTGTGTGCCCGTCGGTGGCAGCGTACGGGTGCTCTTTGTGTGTTTTGCACAAACTAGGATATAACGCACAAGTAGAGTGAATAATACACGTCAGCAGCACCTGATAGTGTCAGACTTCTCAGTAATTGTCGCTCCTAAAAAGCTGTTAGGTTCTTAGTGCGTGCATTTAAAAACCGCAAGTGTGTGCCCGTCGGTGGCAGCGTACGGGTGCACTTTTGTGTGTTTTGCACAAACTAGGATATAACGCACAAGTAGAGTGAATAATACACGTCAGCAGCACCTGATAGTGTCAGACTTCTCAGTAATTGTCGCTACCTAAAAAGCTGTTAGGTTCTTAGTGCGTGCATTTAAAAACCGCAAGTGTGTGCCCGTCGGTGGCAGCGTACGGTGCACTTTGTGTGTTTTGCACAAACTAGGATATAACGCACAAGTAGAGTGAATAATACACGTCAGCAGTACCTGATAGTGTCAGACTTCTCAGTAATTGTCGCTCCTAAAAAGCTGTTAGGTTCTTAGTGCGTGCATTTAAAAACCGCAAGTGTGTGCCCGTCGGTGGCAGCGTACGGGTGCACTTTTGTGTGTTTTGCACAAACTAGGATATAATGCACAAGAGAGTGAATAATACACGTCAGCAGCACCTGATAGTGTCAGACTTCTCATAATTGTCGCTCCTAAAAAGCTGTTAGGTTCTTAGTGCGTGCATTTAAAAACGCAAGTGTGTGCCCGTCGGTGCAGCGTACGGGTGCACTTTTGTGTGTTTTGCACAAATAGGATATAGCGCACAAGTAGAGTGAATAATACACGTCAGCAGCACCTGATAGTGTCAGACTTCTCAGTAATTGTCGCTCCTAAAAATCTGTTAGGTTCTTAGTGCGTGCATTTAAAAACCGCAAGTGTGTGCCCGTCGGTGGCAGCGTACGGGTGCACTTTTGTGGTTTTGCACAAACTAGGATATAAGCCACAAGTAGAGTGAATAATACACGTCAGCAGCACCTGATAGTGTCAGACTTCTCAGTAATTGTCGCTCCTAAAAAGCTGTTAGGTTCTTAGTGCGTGCATTTAAAAACCGTAAGTGTGTGCCCGTCGGTGGCAGCGTACGGGTGCACTTTTGTGTATTTTGCACAAACTAGGATATAACGCACAAGCAGAGTGAATAATACACGTCAGCAGCACCTGATAGTGTCAGACTTCTCAGTAATTGTCGCTCCTAAAAAAGCTGTTAGGTTCTTAGTGCGTGCATTTAAAAAACCGCAAGTGTGTGCCCGTCGGTGCAGCGTACGGGTGCACTTTTGTGTGTTTTGCACAAACTAGGATATAACGCACAAGTAGAGTGAATAATACACGTCAGCAGTACCTGATAGTGTCAGACTTCTCAGTAATTGTCGCTCCTAAAAATCTGTTAGGTTCTTAGTGCGTGCATTTAAAAACCGCAAGTGTGTGGCCCGTCGTGGCAGCGTAGGGGCGCACTTTTGTGTGTTTTGCACAAACTAGGATATAATGCACAAGCAGAGTGAATAATACACGTCCAGCAGCACCTGATAGTGTCAGACTTCTCAATAATTGTCGCTCCTAAAAAGCTGTTAGGTTCTTAGTGCGTGCATTTAAAAATCGCAAGTGTGTGCCCGTCGGTGGCAGCGTACGGGTGCACTTTTGTGTGTTTTGCACAAACTAGGATATAGTGCACAAGTAGAGTGAATAATACACGTCAGCAGCACCTGATAGTGTCAGACTTCTCAGTTAATTGTCGTCAGATTCTCAGTAATTGTCGCTCCTAAAAAGCTGTTAGTTCTTAGTGCGTGCATTTAAAAACGTAAGTGTGTGCCCGTCGGTGGCAGCGTACGGGTGCACTTTTGTGTGTTTTGCACAAACTAGGATATAGCGCACAAGTAGAGTGAATAATACACGTCAGCAGCACCTGATAGTGTCAGACTTCTCAGTAATTGTCGCTCTAAAAGCTGTTAGGTTCTTAGTGCGTGCATTTAAAAACCGCAAGTGTGTGCCCGTTGGTGACAGCGTATGGGTGCACTTTTTGTGTTTTGCACAAACTAGGATGTAATGCACAAGTAGAGTGAATAATACACGTCAGCAGCGCCTGATAGTGTCAGAGTTCTCAGTAATTGTCGCTCCTAAAAAGCTGTTAGGTTCTTAGTGCGTGCATTTAAAAACCGCAAGTGTGTGCCCGTCGGTGGCAGCGTACGGGTGCACTTTTGTGTGTTTTGCACAAACTAGGATATAGCGCACAAGTAGAGTGAATAATACACGTCAGCAGCACCTGATAGTGTCAGACTTCTCAGTAATTGTCACTCTAAAAAGCTGTTAGGTTCTTAGTGCGTGCATTTAAAAACCGCAAGTGTGTGCCCGTTGGTGACAGCGTATGGGTGCACTTTTATGTGTTTTGCACAAACTAGGATATAATGCACAAGCAGAGTGAATAATACACGTCAGCAGCACCTGATAGTGTCAGAGTTCTCAGTAATTGTCGCTCCTAAAAAGCTGTTAGGTTCTTAGTGCGTGCATTTAAAAACGTAAGTGTGTGCCCGTCGGTGGCAGCGTACGGGTGCACTTTTGTGTGTTTTGCACAAACTAGGATATAGTGCACAAGTAGAGTGAATAATACACGTCAGCAGTACCTGATAGTGTCAGACTTCTCAGTAATTGTCGCTCCTAAAAAGCTGTTAGGTTCTTAGTGCGTGCATTTAAAAACCGCAAGCGTGTGCCCGTCGGTGGCAGCGTACGGGTGCACTTTTGTGTGTTTTGCACAAACTAGGATATAGTGCACAAGTAGAGTGAATAATACACGTCAGCAGTACCTGATAGTGTCAGACTTCTCAGTAATTGTCGCTCCTAAAAGCTGTTAGGTTCTTGTGCGTGCATTTAAAAACCGCAAGTGTGTGCCCGTTGGTGACAGCGTATGGGTGCACTTTTATGTGTTTTGCACAAACTAGGATATAACGCACAAGTAGAGTGAATAATACACGTCAGCAGCGCCTGATAGTGTCAGAGTTCTCAGTAATTGTCGCTCCTAAAAGGCTGTTAGGTTCTTAGTGCGTGCATTTAAAAAACGCAAGTGTGTGCCCGTCGGTGGCAGCGTACGGGTGCACTTTTGTGCATTTTGCACAAACTAGGATATAACGCACAAGTAGAGTGAATTATACACGTCAGCAGTACCTGATAGTGTCAAACTTCTCAGTAATTGTCGCTCCTAAAAATCTGTTAGGTTCTTAGTGCGTACATTTAAAAACCGCAAGTGTGTGCCCGTCGATGGCAGCGTACGGGTGCACTTTTGTGCGTTTTGCACAAACTAGGATATAATGCACAAGTAGAGTGAATAATACACGTCAGCAGCACCTGATAGTGTCAGAGTTCTCAGTAATTGTCGCTCCTAAAAAGCTGTTAGGTTCTTACTGCGTGCATTTAAAAACCGTAAGTGTGTGCCCGTCGGTGGCAGCGTACGGGTGCACTTTTGTGTGTTTTGCACAAACTAGGATATAGCGCACAAGTAGAGTGAATAATACACGTCAGCAGCACCTGATAGTGTCAGACTTCTCAGTAATTGTCGCTCTAAAAAGCTGTTAGGTTCTTAGTGCGTGCACTTAAAAACCGCAAGTGTGTGCCCGTCGGTGGCAGCGTACGGGTGCACTTTTGTGTATTTTGCACAACTAGGATATAACGCACAAGCAGAGTGAATAATACACGTCAGCAGTACCTGATAGTGTCAGACTTCTCAGTAATTGTTCGCTATTAAAAAGCTGTTAGGTTCTTAGTGCGTGCATTAAAAAACCGCAAGTGTGTGCCCGTTGGTGACAGCGTACGGGTGCACTTTTATGTGTTTTGCACAAACTAGGATATAACGCACAAGTAGAGTGAATAATACACGTCAGCAGCACCTGATAGTGTCAGACTTCTCAGTAATTGTCGCTCCTAAAAATCTGTTAGGTTCTTAGTGCGTGCATTTAAAAACCGCAAGTGTGTGCCCGTCGGTGGCAGCGTAGGGGCACTTTTGTGTGTTTTGCACAAACTAGGATATAATGCACAAGCAGAGTGAATAATACACGTCAGCAGCACCTGATAGTGTCAGACTTCTCATAATTGTCGCTCCTAAAAAGCTGTTAGGTTCTTAGTGCGTGCATTTAAAAATCGCAAGTGTGTGCCCGTCGGTGGCAGCGTACGGGTGCACTTTTGTGTGTTTTGCACAAACTAGGATATAGTGCACAAGTAGAGTGAATAATACACGTCAGCAGTCACCTGATAGTGTCAGACTTCTCAGTAATTGTCGCTCCTAAAAATTTGTTAGGTTCTTAGTGCGTGCATTTAAAAACCGCAAGTGTGTGCCCGTCGGTGGCAGCGTAGGGGCACTTTTGTGTGTTTTGCACAAACTAGGATATAATGCACAAGCAGAGTGAATAATAACGTCAGCAGCACCTGATAGTGTCAGACTTCTCAATAATTGTCGCTCCTAAAAAGCTGTTAGGTTCTTAGTGCGTGCATTTAAAAATCGCAAGTGTGTGCCCGTCGGTGGCAGCGTACGGGTGCACTTTTGTGCGTTTTGCACATACTAGGATATAGTGCACAAGTAGAGTGAATAATACACGTCAGCAGCACCTGATAGTGTCAGACTTCTCAGTAATTGTCGCTACTAAAAAGCTGTTAGGTTCTTAGTGCGTGCATTTAAAAACCGCAAGTGTGTGCCCGTCGGTGGCAGCGTACGGGTGCACTTTTGTGTTTTGCACAAACTAGGATATAGCGCACAAGTAGAGTGAATAATACACGTCAGCATGACCTGATAGTGTCAGACTTCTCAGTAATTGTCGCTCCTAAAAAAGCTGTTTAGGTTCTTAGTGCGTGCATTTAAAAACGCAAGGTGTGCCCGTCGGTGGCAGCGTACGGGTGCACTTTTGTGTTTATGCACAAACTAGGATATAACGCACAAGCAGAGTGAATAATACACGTCAGCAGCACCTGATAGTGTCAGACTTCTCAGTAATTGTCGCTACTAAAAAGCTGTTAGGTTCTTAGTGCGTGCATTTAAAAATACGCAAGTGTGTGCCGTCTGGTGGCAGCGTACGGGGTGCACTTTTGTGTGTTTTGCACAAACTAGGATATAATGCACAAGTAGAGTGAATAATACACGTCAGCAGCACCTGATAGTGTCAGACTTCTCAGTAATTGTCGCTCCTAAAAACTGTTAGGTTCTTAGTGCGTGCATTTAAAAACCGCAAGTGTGTGCCCGTCGGTGCAGCGTAGGGTGCACTTTTGTGTGTTTTGCACAAACTAGGATATAATGCACAAGCAGAGTGAATAATAACGTCAGCAGCACCTGATAGTGTCAGACTTCTCAATAATTGTCGCTCCTAAAAAGCTGTTAGGTTCTTAGTGCGTGCATTTAAAAATCGCAAGTGTGTGCCCGTGGTGGCAGCGTACGGGTGCACTTTTGTGTGTTTTGCACAAACTAGGATATAATGCACAAGTAGAGTGAATAATACACGTCAGCAGACCTGATAGTGTCAGACTTCTCAGTAATTGTCGCTCCTAAAAACTGTTAGGTTCTTAGTGCGTGCATTTAAAAACGCAAGTGTGTGCCCGTCGGTGGCAGCGTACGGGTGCACTTTTGTGTGTTTTGCACAAACTAGGATATAATGCACAAGTAGAGTGAATAATACACGTCAGCAGCACCTGATAGTGTCAGATTCTCAGTAATTGTCGCTCCTAAAAAGCTGTTAGTTCTTAGTGCGTGCATTTAAAAACCGCAAGTGTGTGCCCGTCGGTGGCAGCGTACGGGTGCACTTTTGTGTGTTTTGCACAAACTAGGATATAGTGCACAAGTAGAGTGAATAATACACGTCAGCAGCACCTGATAGTGTCAGACTTCTCAGTAATTGTCGCTACTAAAAAGCTGTTCGGTTCTTAGTGCGTGCATTTAAAAACCGCAAGTGTGTGCCCGTCGGTGGCAGCGTACGGGTGCACTTTTGTGTGTTTTGCACAAACTAGGATATAACGCACAAGTAGAGTGAATAATACACGTCAGCAGTACCTGATAGTGTCAGACTTCTCAGTAATTGTCGCTCTAAAAAGCTGTTAGGTTCTTAGTGCGTGCATTTAAAAACCGCAAGGTGTGCCCGTCGGTGCAGCGTACGGGTGCACTTTTGTGTGTTTTGCACAAACTAGGATATATGCACAAGTAGAGTGAATAATACACGTCAGCAGCACCTGATAGTAGTCAGACTTCTCAGTTATTGTCGCTACTAAAAAGCTGTTAGGTTCTCAGTGCGTGCATTTAAAAACCGCAAGTGTTGTGCCCGTCGTGACAGCGTACGGGTGCACTTTTGTGTGTTTTGCACAAACTAGGATTAATGCACAAGTAGAGTGAATAATACACGTCAGCAGCCTGATAGTGTCAGAGTTCTCAGTAATTGTCGCTCACTAAAAAGCTGTTAGGTTCTTAGTTGCGTGCATTTAAAAACCGCAAGTGTGTGCCCGTCGGTGGCAGCGTACGGGTGCACTTTTGTGGTTTTGCACAAACTAGGATATAACGCACAAGTAGAGTGAATAATACACGTCAGCAGCACCTGATAGTGTCAGACTTCTCAGTAATTGTCGCTACTAAAAAGCTGTTAGGTTCTTAGTGCGTGCATTTAAAAACCGCAAGTGTGTGCCCGTCGGTGGCAGCGTACGGTGCACTTTTGTGTGTTTTGCACAAACTAGGATATAGTGCACAAGTAGAGTGAATAATACACGTCAGCAGTACCTGATAGTGTCAGACTTCTCAGTAATTGTCGCTCCTAAAAAGCTGTTAGGTTCTTAGTGCGTGCATTTAAAAACCGCAAGCGTGTGCCCGTCGGTGGCAGCGTACGGGTGCACTTTTGTGTGTTTTGCACAAACTAGGATATAATGCACAAGTCAGAGTGAATAATACACGTCAGCAGCACCTGATAGTGTCAGACTTCTCAGTAATTGTCGCTACTAAAAAGCTGTTAGGTTCTTAGTGCGTGCATTTAAAAACCGCAAGTGTGTGCCCGTCGGTGGCAGCGTACGGGTGCACTTTTGTGTTTTTGCACAAACTAGGATATAAGCACAAGTAGAGTGAATAATACACGTCAGCAGTACCTGATAGTGTCAGACTTCTCAGTAATTGTCGCTCCTAAAAATCTGTTAGGTTCTTAGTGCGTGCATTTAAAAACCGCAAGTGTGTGCCCGTCGGTGAGCGTAGGGCTGCACTTTTGTGTGTTTTGCACAAACTAGGATATAATGCACAAGCAGAGTGAATAATACACGTCAGCAGCACCTGATAGTGTCAGACTTCTCATAATTGTCGCTCCTAAAAAGCTGTTAGGTTCTTAGTGCGTGCATTTAAAAATCGCAAGTGTGTGCCCGTCGGTGGCAGCGTACGGGTGCACTTTTGTGTGTTTTGCACAAACTAGGATATAATGCACAAGTAGAGTGAATAATACACGTCAGCAGCACCTGATAGTGTCAGACTTCTCAGTAATTGTCGCTCCTAAAAATCTGTTAAGTTCTTAGTGCGTGCATTTAAAAACCGCAAGTGTGTGCCCGTCGGTGGCAGCGTACGGGTGCACTTTTGTGTGTTTTGCACAAACTAGGATATAATGCACAAGTAGAGTGAATAATACACGTCAGCAGCACCTGATAGTGTCAGAGTTCTCAGTAATTGTCGCTCCTAAAAAGCTGTTACGTTCTTAGTGCGTGCATTTAAAAACCGCAAGTGTGTGCCCGTCGGTGGCAGCGTACGGGTGCACTTTTGTGTGTTTTGCACAAATTAGGATATAGCGCACAAGTAGAGTGAATAATACACGTCAGCAGCACCTGATAGTGTCAGACTTCTCAGTAATTGTCGCTACTAAAAAGCTGTTAGGTTCTTAGTGCGTGCATTTAAAAACCGCAAGTGTGTGCCCGTCGGTGGCAGCGTACGGGTGCACTTTGTGTGTTTTGCACAAACTAGGATATAACGCACAAGTAGAGTGAATAATACACGTCAGCAGTACCTGATAGTGTCAGACTTCTCAGTAATTGTCGCTCCTAAAAAGCTGTTAGGTTCTTAGTGCGTGCATTTAAAAACCGCAAGGTTGTGCCCGTCGGTGGCAGCGTACGGGTGCACTTTTGTGTGTTTTGCACAAACTAGATATAGTGCACAAGTAGAGTGAATAATACACGTCAGCAGCACCTGATAGTATCAGACTTCTCAGTTATTGTCGCTACTAAAAAGCTGTTAGGTTCTCAGTGCGTGCATTTAAAAACCGCAAGTTTGTGCCCGTCGATGACAGCGTACGGGTGCACTTTTGTGTGTTTTGCACAAACTAGGATTATAATGCACAAGTAGAGTGAATAATACACGTCAGCAGCACCTGATAGTGTCAGAGTTCTCAGTTATTGTCGCTCACTAAAAAGCTGTTAAGGTTCTCAGTGTGTGCATTTAAAAACCGCAAGTGTGTGCCCGTCGGTGGCAGCGTACGGGTGCACTTTTGTGCATTTTGCACAAACTAGGAAATAACGCACAAGTAGAGTGAATAATACACGTCAGCAGCACCTGATAGTGTCAGACTTCTCAGTAATTGTCACTACTAAAAAGCTGTTAGGTTCTTAGTGCGTGCATTTAAAAACCGCAAGTGTGTGCCCGTCGGTGGCAGCGTACGGGTGCACTTTTGTGTGTTTTGCACAAACTAGGATATAATGCACAAGTAGAGTGAATAATACACGTCAGCAGCACCTGATAGTATCAGACTTCTCAGTAATTGTCGCTCCTAAAAAGCTGTTAGGTTCTTAGTGCGTGCATTTAAAAACCGCAAGTGTGTGCCCGTCGGTGGCAGCGTACGGGTGCACTTTTGTGTGTTTTGCACAAACTAGGATATAGCGCACAAGTAGAGTGAATAATACACGTCAGCAGCACCTGATAGTGTCAGACTTCTCAGTAATTGTCGCTCCTAAAAAGCTGTTAGGTTCTTAGTGCGTGCATTTAAAAACCGCAAGGTTGTGCCCGTCGGTGGCAGCGTACGGGTGCACTTTTGTGTGTTTTGCACAAACTAGGATATAAGCACAAGTAGAGTGAATAATACACGTCAGCAGCACCTGATAGTGTCAGACTTCTCAGTAATTGTCGCTCCTAAAAAGCTGTTAGGTTCTTAGTGCGTGCATTTAAAAACCGCAAGTGTTGTGCCGCGTGTGTGACAGCGTACGGGTGCACTTTTGTGTGTTTTGCACAAACTAGGATATAATGCACAAGTAGAGTGAATAATACACGTCAGCAGCACCTGATAGTGTCAGACTTCTCAGTAATTGTCGCTACTAAAAAGCTGTTAGGTTCTTAGTGCGTGCATTTAAAAACCGCAAGTGTGTGCCCGTCTGGTGGACAGCGTAGGGTGCACTTTTGTGTGTTTTGCACAAACTAGGATATAATGCACAAGCAGAGTGAATAATACACGTCAGCAGCACCTGATAGTGTCAGATTCTCAGTAATTGTCGCTCCTAAAAAGCTGTTAGGTTCTTAGTGCGTGCATTTAAAAACGTCAAGTGTGTGCCCGTCGGTGGCAGCGTACGGGTGCACTTTTGTGTGTTTTGCACAAACTAGGATATAGTGCACAAGTAGAGTGAATAATACACGTCAGCAGTACCTGATAGTGTCAGACTTCTCAGTAATTGTCGCTCCTAAAAAGCTGTTAGGTTCTTAGTGCGTGCATTTAAAAACCGCAAGTGTGTGCCCGTCGGTGGCAGCGTACGGGTGCACTTTTGTGTGTTTTGCACAAACTAGGATATAGAGCACAAGTAGAGTGAATAATACACGTCAGCAGTACCTGATAGTGTCAGACTTCTCAGTAATTGTCGCTCCTAAAAAGCTGTTAGGTTCTTAGTGCGTGCATTTAAAAACCGCAAGCGTGTGCCCGTCGGTGGCAGCGTACGGGTGCACTTTTGTGTGTTTTGCACAAACTAGGATATAGAGCACAAGTAGAGTGAATAATACACGTCAGCAGCACCTGATAGTTCAGACTTCTCAGTAATTGTCGCTCTAAAAAAGCTGTTAGGTTCTTAGTGCGTGCATTTAAAAACCGCAAGGTGTGCCCGTCGGTGGCAGCGTACGGGTGCACTTTTGTGTGTTTTGCACAAACTAGGATATAATGCACAAGTAGAGTGAATAATACACGTCAGCAGCACCTGATATGTTCAGACTTCTCAGTATATTGTCGCTACTAAAAAGCTGTTAGGTTCTTAGTGCGTGCATTTAAAAACCGCAAGGTGTGCCCGTCGGTGGCAGCGTACGGGTGCACTTTGTGTGTTTTGCACAAACTAGGATATAATGCACAAGTAGAGTGAATAATACACGTCAGCAGCACCTGATAGTGTCAGACTTCTCAGTTAATTGTCGCTCTAAAAAGCTGTTAGGTTCTTAGTGCGTGCATTTAAAAACCGCAAGGTGTGCCCGTCGGTGGCAGCGTACGGGTGCACTTTGTGTGTTTTGCACAAACTAGGATATAGTGCACAAGTAGAGTGAATAATACACGTCAGCAGCACCTGATAGTGTCAGACTTCTCAGTAATTGTCGCTCCTAAAAACTGTTAGGTTCTTAGTGCGTGCATTTAAAAACCGCAAGTGTTGTGCCCGTCGATGGCAGCGTACGGGTGCACTTTTGTGTCGTTTTGCACAAACTAGGATATAACGCACAAGCAGAGTGAATAATACACGTCAGCAGCACCTGATAGTGTCAGACTTCTCAGTAATTGTCGCTCCTAAAAACTGTTAGGTTCTTAGTGCGTGCATTTAAAAACCGCAAGGTGTGTGCCCGTCGTGAGCAGCGTACGGGTGCACTTTTGTGCGTTTATGCACAAAGTAGGATATAAGCACAAGTAGAGTGAATAATACACGTCAGCAGCACCTGATAGTGTCAGACTTCTCAGTAATTGTCACTACTAAAAAGCTGTTAGGTTCTTAGTGCGTGCATTTAAAAAACCGCAAGTGTGTGCCCGTTGGTGACAGCGTATGGGTGCACTTTTGTGTGTTTTGCACAAACTAGGATATAATGCACAAGTAGAGTGAATAATACACGTCAGCAGCACCTGATAGTGTCAGACTTCTCAGTAATTGTCGCTCTAAAAAGCTGTTGGTTCTTAGTGCGTGCATTTAAAAACCGCAAGTGTGTGCCCGTCGGTGGCAGCGTAGGGTGCACTTTGTGTGTTTTGCACAAACTAGGATATAAGCACAAGTAGAGTGAATAATACACGTCAGCAGTACCTGATAGTGTCAGACTTCTCAGTAATTGTCGCTCCTAAAAAGCTGTTAGGTTCTTAGTGCGTGCATTTAAAAACCGCAAGGTGTGCCCGTCGGTGGCAGCGTACGGTGCACTTTTGTGTGTTTTGCACAAACTAGGATATAGTGCACAAGTAGAGTGAATAATACACGTCAGCAGACCTGATAGTATCAGACTTCTCAGTTATTGTCGCTACTAAAAAGCTGTTAGGTTCTCAGTGCGTGCATTTAAAAACCGCAAGTTGTGCCCGTCGTGACAGCGTAGGGTGCACTTTTGTGTGTTTTGCACAAACTAGGATATAAGCACAAGTAGAGTGAATAATACACGTCAGCAGCACCTGATAGTGTCAGACGTTCTCAGTAATTGTCGCTCCTAAAAAGCTGTTAGGTTCTTAGTGCGTGCATTTAAAAACCGCAAGTGTGTGCCCGTCGGTGGCAGCGTAGGGTGCACTTTTGTGTGTTTTGCACAAACTAGGATATAGTGCACAAGTAGAGTGAATAATACACGTCAGCAGCACCTGATAGTGTCAGACTTCTCAGTAATTGTCGCTACTAAAAAGCTGTTAGGTTCTTAGTGCGTGCATTTAAAAACCGCAAGTGTGTGCCCGTCGGTGGCAGCGTACGGGTGCACTTTTGTGTGTTTTGCACAAACTAGGATATAGGCACAAGTAGAGTGAATAATACACGTCAGCAGCACCTGATAGTGTCAGACTTCTCAGTAATTGTCGCTCCTAAAAAGTGTTAGGTTCTTAGTGCGTGATTTAAAAACCGCAAGGTGTGCCCGTCGGTGGCAGCGTACGGGTGCACTTTTGTGTGTTTTGCACAAACTAGGATATATGCACAAGTAGAGTGAATAATACACGTCAGCAGCACCTGATAGTGTCAGACTTCTCAGTAATTGTCCTACTAAAAAGCTGTTGGTTCTTAGTGCGTGCATTTAAAAACCGCAAGTGTGTGCCCGTCGGTGCAGCGTATGGTGCATTTGTGTTTTTGCACAAACTAGGATATAGCACAAGTAGAGTGAATAATACACGTCAGCAGACCTGATAGTGTCAGACTTCTCAGTAATTGTCGCTCCTAAAAGCTGTTAGGTTCTTAGTGCGTGCATTTAAAAACCGCAAGGTGTGCCCGTCGGTGCAGCGTACGGGTGCACTTTTGTGTGTTTTGCACAAACTAGGATATATGCACAAGTAGAGTGAATAATACACGTCAGCAGACCTGATAGTTCAGACTTCTCAGTATTGTCGCCCTAAAAAGCTGTTAGGTTCTAGTGCGTGCATTTAAAAACGCAAGTTGTGCCGTCGTGCAGCGTACGGGTGCACTTTTGTGTGTTTTGCACAAACTAGGATTATGCACAAGTAAGTGAATAATACACGTCAGCAGCCTGATGTGTCAGATTCTCATAATGTCGCTCTAAAACTGTTAGGTTCTTAGTGCGTGCATTTAAAAACCGCAAGTGTGTCCCGTCGTGGCAGCGTACGGGTGCACTTTTGTGTTTTTGCACAAACTAGGATATATGCACAATAACAAGTAGAGTGAATAATACACGTCAGCAGCACCTGATAGTGTCAGACTTCTCAGTAATTGTCGCTCCTAAAAATCTGTTAGGTTCTTAGTGCGTGCATTTAAAAACCGCAAGTGTGTGCCCGTCGTGGCAGCGTACGGGTGCACTTTTGTGTTTAGCACAAACTAGGATATAACGCACAAGCAGAGTGAATAATACACGTCAGCAGCACCTGATAGTGTCAGACTTCTCAGTAATTGTCACTACTAAAAAGCTGTTAGGTTCTTAGTGCGTGCATTTAAAAACCGCAAGTGTGTGCCCGTTGGTGACAGCGTATGGGTGCACTTTTATGTGTTTTGCACAAACTAGGATATAATGCACAAGTAGAGTGAATAATACACGTCAGCAGCACCTGATAGTGTCAGACTTCTCAGTAATTGTCACTACTAAAAAGCTGTTAGGTTCTTAGTTTCGTGCATTTAAAAACCGCAAGTGTGTGCCCGTTGGTGACAGCGTATGGGTGCACTTTTATGTGTTTTGCACAAACTAGGATATAATGCACAAGTAGAGTGAATAAATACACGTCAGCAGCACCTGATAGTGTCAGACTTCTCAGTAATTGTCGCTCCTAAAAAGCTGTTAGGTTCTTAGTGCGTGCATTTAAAAACCGCAAGTGTGTGCCCGTCGTGGCAGCGTACGGGTGCACTTTTGTGCGTTTAGCACAAACTAGGATATAACGCACAAGTAGAGTGAATAATACACGTCAGCAGCACCTGATAGTGTCAGACTTCTCAGTAATTGTCACTACTAAAAAGCTGTTAGGTTCTTAGTGCGTGCATTTAAAAACCGCAAGTGTGTGCCCGTCTGGTGACAGCGTATCGGGTGCACTTTATGTGTTTTGCACAAACTAGGATATAATGCACAAGTAGAGTGAATAATACACGTCAGCAGCACCTGATAGTGTCAGACATTGTCGCTCCTAAAAATCTGTTAGGTTCTTAGTGCGTGCATTAAAAACCGCAAGTGTGTGCCCGTCGATGGCAGCGTACGGTGCACTTTTGTGGTTTAGCACAAACTAGGATATAACGCACAAGCAGAGTGAATAATACACGTCAGCAGCACCTGATAGTGTCAGACTTCTCAGTAATTGTCACTACTAAAGCTGTAGGTTCTTAGTGCGTGCATTTAAAAACCGCAAGTGTGTGCCCGTTGGTGACAGCGTATGGGTGCACTTTTATGTGTTTTGCACAAACTAGGATATAATGCACAAGTAGAGTGAATAATACACGTCAGCAGCACCTGATAGTGTCAGACTTCTCAGTAATTGTCACTACTAAAAAGCTGTTAGTTCTTAGTGCGTGCATTTAAAAACCGCAATGTGTGCCCGTTGGTGACAGCGTATGGGTGCACTTTTATGTGTTTTGCACAAACTAGGATATAATGCACAAGCAGAGTGAAAATACACGTCAGCAGCACCTGATAGTGTAAGTTCTCAGTAATTGTCGCTCCTAAAAAGCTGTTAGGTTCTTAGTGCTGCATTTAAAAAACGTAAGTGTGTGCCCGTCGTGGCAGCGTAGGGTGCACTTTTGTGTGTTTTGCACAAACTAGGATATAGTGCACAAGTAGAGTGAATAAAACACGTCAGCAGCACCTGATAGTGTCAGAGTTCTCAGTAATTGTCACTACTAAAAAGCTGTTAGGTTCTTAGTGCGCGCATTTAAAAACCGCAAGTGTGTGCCCGTCGGTGGCAGCGTGCGGGTGCACTTTTGTGTGTTTTGCACAAACTAGGATATAACGCACAAGTAGAGTGAATAATACACGTCAACAGTACCTGATAGTGTCAGACTTCTCAGTAATTTTCGCTACTAAAAAGCTGTTAGGTTCTTAATGCGTGCATTTAAAAACCGCAAGTGTGTGCCCGTCGGTGGCAGCATACAGGTGCACTTTTGTGCGTTTTGCACAAACTAGGATATAACGCACAAGTAGAGTGAATAATACACTTCAGCAGCATCTGATAGTGTCAGACTTCTCAGTAATTGTCGCTCCTAAAAAGCTGTTAGGTTCTTAGTGCGTGCATTTAAAAACCGCAAGTGTGTGCCCGTCGGTGGCAGCGTAGGGGCGCACTTTTTTGTGTTTTGCACAAACTAGGATATAATGCACAAGTAGAGTGAATAATACACGTCAGCAGTACCTGATAGTGTCAGACTTCTCAGTAATTGTCGCTCCTAAAAAGCTGTTAGGTTCTTAGTGCGTGCATTTAAAAACCGCAAGTGTGTGCCCGTCGGTGGCAGCGTGCGGGTGCACTTTTGTGTGTTTTGCACAAACTAGGATATAATGCACAAGTAGAGTGAATAATACACGTCAGCAGCACCTGATAGTGTCAGACTTCTCAGTAATTGTCGCTCCTAAAAAGCTGTTAGGTTCTTAGTGCGTGCATTTAAAAACCGCAAGTGTGTGCCCGTTGGTGACAGCGTACAGGTGCACTTTTGTGTGTTTTGCACAAACTAGGATATAATGCACAAGTAGAGTGAATATTACACGTCAGCAGCACCTGATAGTGTCAGAGTTCTCAGTAATTGTCGCTCCTAAAAAGCTGTTAGGTTCTTAGTGCGTGCATTTAAAAACCGCAAGTGTGTGCCCGTCGGTGGCAGCGTACGGGTGCACTTTTGTGTGTTTTGCACAAACTAGGATATAACGCACAAGTAGAATGAATAATACACGTCAGCAGTACCTGATAGTGTCAGACTTCTCAGTAATTGTCGCTACTAAAAATCTGTTAGGTTCTTAGTGCGTGCATTTAAAAACCGCAAGTGTGTGCCCGTCGATGGCAGCGTACAGGTGCACTTTTGTGCGTTTAGCACAAACTAGGATATAACGCACAAGCAGAGTGAATAATACACGTCAGCAGCACCTGATAGTGTCAGACTTCTCAGTAATTGTCACTACTAAAAAGCTGTTAGGTTCTTAGTGCGTGCATTTAAAAACCGCAAGTGTGTGCCCGTTGGTGACAGCGTATGGGTGCACTTTTATGTGTTTTGCACAAACTAGGATATAATGCACAAGTAGAGTGAATAATACACGTCAGCAGCACCTGATAGTGTCAGACTTCTCAGTAATTGTCACTACTAAAAAGCTGTTAGGTTCTTAGTGCGTGCATTTAAAAACCGCAAGTGTGTGCCCGTTGGTGACAGCGTATGGGTGCACTTTTATGTGTTTTGCACAAACTAGGATATAATGCACAAGCAGAGTGAATAATACACGTCAGCAGCACCTGATAGTGTCAGAGTTCTCAGTAATTGTCGCTCCTAAAAAGCTGTTAGGTTCTTAGTGCGTGCATTTAAAAAAACGTAAGTGTGTGCCCGTCAGTGGCAGCGTACGGGTGCACTTTTGTGTGTTTTGCACAAACTAGGATATAGTGCACAAGTAGAGTGAATAATACACGTCAGCAGTACCTGATAGTGTCAGACTTCTCAGTAATTGTCGCTCCTAAAAATCTGTTAGGTTCTTAGTGCGTGCATTTAAAAACCGCAAGTGTGTGCCCGTCGATGGCAGCGTACGGGTGCACTTTTGTGCGTTTAGCACAAACTAGGATATAACGCACAAGCAGAGTGAATAATACACGTCAGCAGCACCTGATAGTGTCAGACTTCTCAGTAATTGTCGCTACTAAAAAGCTGTTAGGTTCTTAGTGCGTGCATTTAAAAACCGCAAGTGTGTGCCCGTTGGTGACAGCGAACGGGCGCACTTTTTTGTGTTTTGCACAAACTAGGATATAATGCACAAGTAGAGTGAATAATACACGTCAGCAGTACCTGATAGTGTCAGACTTCTCAGTAATTGTCGCTCCTAAAAAGCTGTTAGGTTCTTAGTGCGTGCATTTAAAAACCGCAAGTGTGTGCCCGTCGGTGGCAGCGTGCGGGTGCACTTTTGTGTGTTTTGCACAAAACTAGGATATAATGCACAAGTAGAGTGAATAATACACGTCAGCAGCACCTGATAGTGTCAGACTTCTCAGTAATTGTCGCTCCTAAAAAGCTGTTAGGTTCTTAGTGCGTGCATTTTAAAAACCGCAAGTGTGTGCCCGTTGGTGACAGCGTACAGGTGCACTTTTGTGTGTTTTGCACAAACTAGGATATAATGCACAAGTAGAGTGAATATTACACGTCAGCAGCACCTGATAGTGTCAGAGTTCTCAGTAATTGTCGCTCCTAAAAAGCTGTTAGGTTCTTAGTGCGTGCATTTTAAAAACCGCAAGTGTGTGCCCGTCGGTGGCAGCGTACGGGTGCACTTTTGTGTGTTTTGCACAAACTAGGATATAACGCACAAGTAGAATGAATAATACACGTCAGCAGTACCTGATAGTGTCAGACTTCTCAGTAATTGTCGCTACTAAAAAGCTGTTAGGTTCTTAGTGCGTGCATTTAAAAACCGCAAGTGTGTGCCCGTTGGTGACAGCGTACGGGTGCACTTTTGTGTGTTTTGCACAAACTAGGATATAATGCACAAGTAGAGTGAATATTACACGTCAGCAGCACCTGATAGTGTCAGACTTCTTAGTAATTGTCGCTACTAAAAAGCTGTTAGGTTCTTAGTGCGTGCATTTAAAAACCGCAAGTGTGTGCCCGTCGGTGGCAGCGTACGGGTGCACTTTGTGTGTTTTGCACAAACTAGGATATAATGCACAAGTAGAGTGAATAATACACGTCAGCAGCACCTGATAGTGTCAGACTTCTCAGTAATTGTCGCTCCTAAAAAGCTGTTAGGTTCTTAGTGCGTGCATTTAAAAACCGCAAGTGTGTGCCCGTTGGTGACAGCGTACAGGTGCACTTTTGTGTGTTTTGCACAAACTAGGATATAATGCACTAGTAGAGTGAATAATACATGTCAGCAGCACCTGATAGTGTCAGACTTCTCAGTAATTGTCGCTCCTAAAAAGCTGTTAGGTTTTTAGTGCGTGCATTTAAAAACCGCAAGTGTGTGCCCGTCGGTGGCAGCGTACGGGTGCACTTTTGTGTGTTTTGCACAAACTAGGATATAGTGCACAAGTAGAGTGAATAATACACGTCAGCAGCACCTGATAGTGTCAGAGTTCTCAGTAATTGTCACTACTAAAAAGCTGTTAGGTTCTTAGTGCGTGCATTTAAAAACCGCAAGTGTGTGCCCATCGGTGGCAGCGTGCGGGTGCACTTTTGTGTGTTTTGCACAAACTAGGATATAACGCACAAGTAGAGTGAATAATACACGTCAGCAGTACCTGATAGTGTCAGACTTCTCAGTAATTTTCGCTACTAAAAAGCTGTTAGGTTCTTAGTGCGTGCATTTAAAAACCGCAAGTGTGTGCCCGTCGGTGGCAGCGTACGGGTGCACTTTTGTGCGTTTTGCACAAACTAGGATATAACGCACAAGTAGAGTGAATAATACACGTCAGCAGCATCTGATAGTGTCAGACTTCTCAGTAATTGTCGCTCCTAAAAAGCTGTTAGGTTCTTAGTGCGTGCATTTAAAAACCGCAAGTGTGTGCCCGTCGGTGGCAGCGTAGGAGCGCACTTTTTTGTGTTTTGCACAAACTAGGATATAATGCACAAGTAGAGTGAATAATACACGTCAGCAGCACCTGATAGTGTCAGACTTCTCAGTAATTGTCGCTCCTAAAAAGCTGTTAGGTTCTTAGTGCGTGCATTTAAAAACCGCAAGTGTGTGCCCGTCGGTGGCAGCGTACGGGTGCACTTTTGTGTGTTTTGCACAAACTAGGATATAGTGTACAAGTAGAGTGAATAATACACGTCAGCAACACCTGATAGTGTCAGACTTCTCAGTTATTGTCGCTCCTAAAAAGCTGTTAGGTTCTTAGTGCGTGCATTTAAAAAACGCAAGTGTGTGCCCGTCGGTGGCAGCGTACGGGTGCACTTTTGTGTGTTTTGCACAAACTAGGATATAATGCACAAGTAGAGTGAATAATACACGTCAGCAGCACCTGATAGTGTCAGACTTCTCAGTAATTGTCGCTCCTAAAAAGCTGTTAGGTTCTTAGTGCGTGCATTTAAAAACCGCAAGTGTGTGCCCGTCGGTGGCAGCGTACGGGTGCACTTTTGTGTGTTTTGCACAAACTAGGATATAGTGTACAAGTAGAGTGAATAATACACGTCAGCAACACCTGATAGTGTCAGACTTCTCAGTTATTGTCGCTCCTAAAAAGCTGTTAGGTTCTTAGTGCGTGCATTTAAAAACCGCAAGTGTGTGCCCGTCGGTGGCAGCGTACGGGTGCACTTTTGTGTGTTTTGCACAAACTATGATATAGTGCACAAGTAGAGTGAATAATACACGAGCGGGGGTTAGCGGCCGGCATCAGGGTTGAATAAGGCACCGTACTGCGCCGGTAAAGAAAGAATACCGGCACTATGCGGGCGGGCGGCGATGGGCCCCTGAGCCATGCCAGGGCCCCGGCACTTGCCCGGGTACGCCGGGTGCTGACGCCGGCCCTGCCTGTCCCTGTCTAGGGTGCTGATCGCGTGAGCATTAATAACTATGGGCTGCGCACATTGAAACTCCGGTGTGCAGTCCACTTGTGAATCCCAAATACTTCAGTTTTCCTTAAAATGGCTCTCTTTATCCTCTAACCTGTGAATCCCAAATTCTTTAGTTTGCCTGTAACCTCTGTTTGGCCAGTAATTTATGATTCTATAATCCTTACGTTTCCCCTAAAAAGGCACTTTTTGCCCCTAACCTGTGATTGTGTAATCCTTCAGTTTCCCCTAAAAAAGGCTCTATTTGATCTCTATCCTGTGAATTTCAAATTCTCCAATCACCCCTAAAAACCTCTGTTTGGCCTGTATCCTGTAAATCCCCAATAAATCAGTTTCCACTAAAAAGGCACATTTTTTGCCATTATATTTTTTCATTATATTCCTTGACTCGGGCGGTGGCCGGCCGTCAGCTGCAGCACCTGACTGGATCTTCTGAGAAGGAGGGGTGAGCTCATTCCTATTCCCTGTTCCCTGAGAGTTTGTTTACATTTTTTGCCTGTAACCTGTGATTCTGCAAACCTTCAGTTTCCCCTAAAAAGGCTCTGAATGGCTTCTAATCTGTGAATCTCAGATCCTTCTGTTTCCATTAAAAAGGCTGTGTTTGGCCTGGGACCTATAAATCTCAAATGCTTCAGTTTCTCCTAAAAAAAGACTCTCTTTGGCGTGTAATATTTAGCATAAAGGTTTGGCTCACCAATGAATTAGGTGCTCAGGAAGTAAAATTAGCAATATTAAGAAAAAGTTCTTGGCACACAATAATAAGAAATTATGTAATGGAGACGTCAGCTTAAACTATCAAGTTTTCTTTTATTGAAGTAATAACGATGTCAAAATGTTATGCTCCACCCGATGTTTCAACCTATATGGTCTTCACTGGGGCTACCGGAGCTAGAAAACAACATATGTGTACAAACAAACACACAAAAACAAAATAGTGAGATCCTCATGTACAGAAATATGAACAAAAGATACATCTTGTAAAAATTAAGTTAACGAAAAAACTTCTTTACAATGCAGGATGACGCTCTTGTCCATCACCAAGGATAAAAATAAGATTAATATATGGTTGTGCAGAAAAGGGGGAAAAAATGACATCATATTGTGAGTAATAAATAACTAATCGTCAAGGCCAGTGAAATCAATCATATAGTAACAGAAATCAAAGAAGGTAAAATGGGTATCATAATATTGGTAATACAATGCATTGATAAAGCATGCCACTACCTATATCCATTTATCTCATTAATTAAAAGAGAAAAGGTACAAAAGATGGTAACTAGCTATTCAGGTTGTGGTATTGGAACAGGCGGTAAATCTACTGTAAGGAGACAATGTCACCTATAAAAACACATGGGATTACAGTGTGGTTATCTAAGGCTGGGTTCACATTTGCGGACCCCTCCGCAGTGTTCTTTATAATGGGAGCGCACGGTGCTGCGCTTGATAGCGCATGACCGTGCGCACCCATTCACTCCCATCCGCCTGCGCACAGATCACATATGGGAGTGAATGGGTGCGCACGGTCATGCGCTGTCAAGCGCAGCACCGTGCGCTCCCATTATAAAGACAGGAGCTGGCAGCCGCTGCGGTCACATTGCAGATCCCCTCTGCAGAACGCTGTGGAGGGGTCCGCAAATGTGAACCCAGCCTAAGGGATATATATCTCTTTAACACCATTAGTGCTGTATGCAAAGGATAAAAATACCTATGCTGCAACTGTAAACCTGTAACCACTTCACTCTCAGGTGGCCACACTTTAGGTCTGAATAGATTCTATGAAACACAAGGCAGATAAACATACAAAGTGAACAAAGAGCCCCATGTCAGACAGATTACCCTACTTAGAGTAGACCACCATAAGTACCTCAAGCTGAGTGTGAATACCTTGAAATTCTAGTGAATTGGGAACTGAGGATAAAACCTGTATAAGGCTGCCTTCACATTTGCGTATGGAGCGCAGCGTACCAAACGCAGCCAAACGCTTGCGCACATGCTTTCCTATGTTTAACATGGGAACGCATGTGCCTGCGTATGGCTGCGTTTGGCCGCATTTGCGTTCGGATGCGCATAATTTATGCGCCCTCCGACCGTACTCCAGACGCAGCATGCAGCATTTTTTTGTGCGTTTGCGGCACTTGTTCTATCCGCAAGCGCACAAAAAATGCATTGATCTCAATAGATCCGCAGTGTCCTCTGCATGACACCGCAGGAGAACGCTGCGGATGTCATTGAGATTTCTCCCGGTGGGCGCCGGTGATGTCACAGGAGATCACCAACGGCCACCAGGAGATCAGCTGGAACCTCTGATGATCTCCTCCTCCCCGCCGACACCGCTAGGAGATTACCGGCAGCGGGAAGGAGGAGATCATCAGAGGCTCCAGCTGATCTCCCGGTGGCCGTCGGTGACAGCTGTTTGAATCTCCCCGCGCCGACATCTCCTCTCGGCGTCGGCGCGGGAGATTCAAACAGCTGTCAGATCAGCTGTTTAACCCCGCTGACACGTCCCGGAGCTTACCGGTGGCCGAGAGGAGGAGATCTCCGCCGCTGATCTCCGCATCCGGCCTGCCCCCGGACACCACCGATTGGCTGCCCGGGCTCCATAGTGATGTGTCCGCAGGCGGACATTCTCCGCTGCGGACACAGAAAAATGACCCTGCTTTCACTGCGTTTGTGTCTGCATGCGATCAGCATGCAGACACAAACGCAAATGTGAAGCCAGCCTAAGGAAAGATTATATAAGGCTGGTTTCAGACTTGCGGACCCCTCCGCTGCGTCCTGCGGAGTGTATCCGCAACCTGAGCGCAGGCACCGCAAGTCCCTATGTTTTTTTTGTAAATATATTTTTATTAAAGTTTTTAATGTAAACATACATATAACGTATTGAGCAAAAGTTATTAAGCTCAAAGTATAACATATCAATATTACATCATAATATAGTTCAAATCAGGCTGAAGCCTCCTGGTGCAGTCAAAAAGAACGATGTCACCATGGCTACTACAAACTTCACATCAAAGTAATAGGTTCCAAAGGGAACAGAACGGGGAGGTCCCTAGATCTCAACAGGAGATCAGAGTGAAATAATACTATGGTCTAATTACAGTAAATTAGATGAAACGGCTCCTGGCCGTCCATTGGATATGGGGGGGGGGGGGGGGGTGGAAGAAATTTGATCCAAAAAAATAAGATCTAGAGAAGAGAAAAGGCTTGAAAGTGAGAAAAGGGAATTGAGAGAAGTATAGAAGTGAGAATGAAGAGCAGAGAAGACGAGAACTGGGGAGTCGCAGGTTAGGAGAGTTAAACTAGCATATTTCAGGTAGTGCACAGGCGATTCACCCACAAGAGAACATATCTCTAAAATTAGGGGCATCTCTGAAGAGGATCCATTCCATCCAAGTAGTTACATAGACAGATTGAGTTTGGGAGGACTCAGCTGAAAGCTCCTCAAATATACGAAGGGTCTCCATTTCTGAGTACCACTCCAAAATCGTAGGGGGTGCCTGCTCCCTCCAATGACGAGGGATCACATTTCTCGCAGCACTGAGGCAGAACCGAAGGATATCCTTCTTTTGGGTCTTCCAGGATCCAGGGAGCAGAGAGAGTAAGGCCATTTCAGGAGACCCCTTTAAACTCCTACCCGTTACCATGTTATAGTTCCGAAAAACTGCAGACCAGAATTCTTGGATCAGGGGCAGCTCCACCAAATATGGATCAAAGAACCAACCTCTGCGTCGCATCTCCAGCAAAGGGGAGAGGTGGAAGAAGAAAACCGATGCAACCTGTCTGGTGTGAGGTACCACCTAAGGTGTATCTTGTAGCATTTTTCTAATGCCTCACATGACCCTGAGGATTTCCGAGCCATCAAAAAACACTTCTCCCAATCTTGTGTCAAGACAACCCTTCCGAGTTCTGACTCCCAGACCCTCCTATATCCATGACTATCCGCGTCTGACGCCCAATACAGGGTGCTTGGGTGGCAGCAAAGACCGCCTCTAGGGGAGACAGGGCGACATCGGGGCCTCTCCGGAGTGTCAGAGAGTTCATGTAAGACCTTAACTGAAGGTACTCCCACCACTTCAGTTTTACCTCCGGTGAAGAGACTTGCAGGTCATTAAAAGAGGGGAGCTCCCCCGCCCGTAGGAGCTGACCGATTCGGGTATCTTCATCAGCCCGCCATACCAATAGCTTTTGTTGGGTCACCCCCGGGGGAAAGGCCAGATTGCAAAACAATGGAGTCAGATAACTGGTGGTATGTGTCTTAGCCAGCTTCCCCCATGCTACACGCTAAGCCTTCAGTGTCTCGGTGGTCAGAATAGTTAAGTGGCCCGACGTAGTCAATGCCTCAGAAGGGATCCATTGTAGATAACGTAGGGGTATCTGCAAGTCCGCCTACTCTATCTGAACCCATTGCTTGGTAGCCGCTCTGAAATTCCAGTCAAGCAATCGGACCAATACAGCGGACAGGCAATACCTCCGCAAGTCCGGCAAACCCATTCCTCCCAACTTCGTCTGTGCAGTCAAGACCTTGACGCTCACTCTCGGCCTTGTACCATTATAGACAAACCTGGAGATGAGAGTACGGATAGTATGGAAGTATGCGCCCCGTGGCCATACCGGTGCGGCTCGGAAAATGTACAAAAAACGTGGCAAGATGTCCATCGATACAGCGTGGATTCTCCCCAGCCAAGACAACTTTAGAGATTTATAGGACTCCAACAAGACCCCACTTTGTCTAAAATAATTTTATGGTTTAGCTGGAAGACCCTGGACAAATCAGCGGGCAGATTAATTCCCAGATATGATATGTGGCCCGGCCTCCAGCGAAAGGGGAACCCCTTGGATAAGGAGAACGCCTCAGCGGAAGGCAGGGAGACATTCATCGCCTCGGACTTTGAGTAGTTCACTTTAAAGTTACTAAGGCCTCCAAACAACTCGAACTCTCGCAGCAGAGCGGGGAAGGTCACCGACGGGCGAGTCACGTACATAAGAATGTCATCCGCAAATAATGCTGTCTTATGATGGGTATTCCCCACCAGGGTCCCGTGTATTTCGACATTGTCCCTTATAGCTTTAGCTAAATGCTCCATGACAATAACATAGAGCAGGGGAGATAGCGGGCACCCCTGTCTGGTCCCATTTCCAATCAGGAATGAGCCAGACAAGCCGCCGTTAACACGCATCTTTGCGGATGGGTTAGAATACAGTGAGGAAACCCCATTCATGAATTTACTGCCTAGGCCAATGTGTCTCAGTGCCCCCCAGAGGAAACCCCAGTGGACCCTGTCAAAGGCCTTTTCTGCATCGACAGAAAGCAGACAAAGAGGGTACTTCCACATCTTAGCCTTCTCAATAAGAAGAAAGGATCTAATGATGTTGTCCCGCGCCTCTCGGCCCCTAACAAAGCCCACTTGGTCAAGGTGAATGATGGAGGGGAGTCTCATTGAAAGCCTATCAGCCAATATCTTGGCAAACAGCTTAACATCCACATTAATCAAAGAAATGGGACGGTAACTCGCTGCCTCTAGGAGATTCTTGTTCGGCTTGGGGATCACACAAATGTGCGCCTCCAATGCCTGTGGGGGAAAAGCATCTCCTCCCAGAAGCGCCTTAAATGAAGAGAGCATGTGAGGCAGCAAGTCACCGAGCATGGTCTTATAAAACATGGGTGTGTAGCCGTCAGGTCCCAAACTTTTCGCCGTCTGGGAAATCTTAACCGCATTAGTCAGTTCCTTCACCCACCGTGATGTCTTCCTTTAGGGAAGCCACGTCTTCCTCAGACAAAGAAGGTATATTTACCCTCTCAATATACGACCCAATTTTAGATCGCAAGGCCTCAGGGTCCATGTCAAAAAATTTACCCCTCAGGCTGTATAGGTCGGCATAGAACATCTGAAACACCTTCGATATTTCCTCGGTCCTATGGACTACTCGACCCGAGGGAGTCTTAATAGAGGGGATTTAAGTGGGACCTCCTCGAGGGTGCAGCAATCTAGCCAAGGGTCGCCCACAGTAGTTGGCCTTCTTATAAAAAAAAACCCTAGAACGTTCCTTGTGCCTTTCGTATTTGCTGTCCAAGAGATTTCTCAGCTCCACTCTTTTCGAAGTTAGTTCTATCAAAACCTCGTGATTACGGGTAGACTTATGTGTCCTCTCCAAACTATTGATCTGGGATACTAGTGTGTTCAAATGTTCGGACCGACGTTTCTTTAGTCTCACCCCATGTTTGATTAAAGTAGCCCGGAGGATACACTTAAGGGCCTCCCATTTGATGGTCGGGGAGGTCTGATCTGATATATGTGTCTGAGAGAATGTGTTAATGTCTGTCTTCAGTTCAGCCAGACAGGACGCATCAGTTAAGAGGTGGCTATTCAATCTCCAGGACCCTTCTTTTTTAGTCAGACCTGGCAACTCCATAGACAGGAAAATGGGGCTATGATCTGACAAGACAATGTTGCCAATAGATGTTTTAGGTGTCCAAGATAGGATCTTCTGGCTGACAAGAAATAAATCTATACGGCTATACGAGCCGTGAACTCCAGAAAAGAAAGTGTAGTCCTTAACTGAAGGGTTAAGGATCCTCCAGATGTCAACCAACTGGAGTTTGTGTAAAATTTTCCGGAGAGCCATTATATGTTTGCGTGGAGCCGTCCCCCTACCAGATGAAGAATCCAGGAGTGGATCTAGAACAAAATTAAAGTCACCTCCAATGACAACCTGGCCTTCAGCAAAATCCGCCAATTTTGTCAAGAGGGAGATGTCCGGAGTCAATGGGGTTCCCGCCATCAATACCTTGAGAAAAATGTATCTTCCCCCTTTGTCGATCACCGAGTCCAGAAGTTTATAAGGCAAGTTTTTGTGTAGGGCTATTGAGACTCCCTTAGTTCAGGACTCGGGGTTCATACAATGGATCCATTCCGAGTAGTGTCCCCCTCTAAAAGAGGGGACGTGGCCCTCCTTAAAATGTGTCCTGGAGGAAAATCACCTACACACCTTTCCTTTGCATGTCAGAGATGACATGTTGCCTTTTCTGGGGGGTGTTAAAACCCCGAACGTTTAGGGATCCTATCTTCAAGGATCCTCCAGCCATTTCGCACCCAGAAGGCTATCCCATGATGGGCCTCGCAGAGGTTACCACCTGCGACTCCTCTGAGGAAAAGAAGAAAGAGATGAGAGTAGGAAAGAAGGAGAGAGGGGAAATCCAGTGGACCGTCTAGCCCGATTAACACTCAAATTGGGGTAAGTTCTTTACAGAAGCATTACACTCAAAAGGAGAGTGCAGCGTCCCCCTGGGAGGTATCCTTTCTCAATGGAAGGGAAACAGTTATAAATTCAAACTATAGGGTGTATTAACCCTAGTCAAAATAAACACAAGAACAATGAATTTCACTAGACTCGAGGGAAATGTTCCCTCGGCCATCAACCTAAAAAAAAATAAGTCACATCAACTATATATCAACAACCTGGCTATTGTAGGCTCCATGTAGTAGGGCATAATTAACACAAATATAAAACGTACAGGAAAGCCCTATTGTATGATGGAGAGCGCGCCCCTCGTTATTACATAGCATAACTTCAGAGGTAACATTAATTGAAGGAAGGGTTTAAGAGGGGGGTTCAGGAGAGAAAGCAGGAATAAAGGGGTAGGAAAGGATAGGCAAGGGAGGGGAATGGGAATAGAAGGGAAGGGAGGGTATGAAATAGAGAAAGGTATATATGAAGGGGAAGAGCCAGAAAAAAAAAAAGGGGGGGGGGGGAGAGGATATGGGACTCAAATAAAAGCCTCACAGGAATTGTAGCAGAAGGGGCGATCTTCCCTGCAGGGGAGCGCTATAAAGCATATCAAATAGGAAATGGAAAAAAATTCACGTGTGGATCACAGCTTTCCTCACTGAGTCTGCGTCTCCGTCGGTTCCTGTTCCTCCCATTTCTCTTCCTTCTCGGATTCCTTGCATTTCGAGGTGCCGAATGAAATAAGCCATGAAATGAGGAAGTCAGCCAGTCCGGGAAGTGCAGACCCGGGTCAGGGATGTCAAGAGCCTGGAGAAACCCCTGCAGTTCCCTCGGATGAGTGAGGGAGGTCAGCAGGCCCTCCCGTCAAACCTGTAGGCGAAAGGGGTAACCCCAGGAGTATGCCAGGCGATTTTGTCGCAACAGCTCTAAAAGGGGTCGCAATGCTCTCTGCTTCTGGAGGGTCCTCCTGGAAAGATCAGCAAGTAATTGCAGCCGGCATCCCTGAAAACAGATCTCCTCGCACCTTCTCACCTTACTGAGGACTTCCTCCTTAATCTGGTACTTATGGAATCTGCAAATGATGTCTCGGGGTAAAGCCCCTTCTGGAGGAAGGGGGCCTAGGGACCGATGGGCTCTGTCAAAGTCGATGATGGAGTCAGTCGGAGCATTTCTTATGGAATTGTACAGACTCTGCATGGTGGCACTCAACTCAGACGGGGATACCACTTCCGGAACACCGCGGACCCGGATGTTTTGTCGCCGCTCGCGATTTTCAAGGTCCTCCATTGAACCTAGGAAGGCTTCCTGTTGGGATTGTTGAAGTGACACCGTATCCTCAAGTGCTTTAACCCGTCTAGTTAAATCTTCGACGGTGGTGTCTGTCTGGGAGACCCTACCAGAGATCACCTGGACTTCACTGCGTATCGCAGCCGTTTCAGACTTAAGGGAGGCTTCTACCTTAGAAATAAAATCTGACATTTCCTCTTTGGTGGGAATATTCATAATGCGTGCCTTAAAGGACTCCCACATGTCTGCTTTTGGGATCGGGGACTCGTGGGCTGCAGTGTCAGAAGTCAGGCAGATGCTTGAGCAGGCAGAGATTGAGCCCTCTCTCTTATCACTGGCACTGGATGTCGCAGATAGGGACAATTCACATAGGGGCACCCCAGTGATATTAGTATTATATGACTGTGTAAAGGGGGGTATAGGGTGCACTGTCCGCTACAGGGCTTGCAGGGGGCTCAGATTGCAATATATTGCCCCAAGTTTGAGGTAGTACTCCACCAGCAGCACTTGTAATGTGTTCTCTCATGTCCCCCGTCCCAGCTGCTCCACTACACAGAGTGTCTGCTGCCAGCATGTGTTTGCTGGCCACCTCCTCTCCCTCCATAATGTCCCCGTCTGCATACCTCACTTGTGGCTGCACTCTGTTAGGTGCCTCAGTGTGCAGGTCTCCCCATTCAGTGGCCAGGGTCCTGCAGTCCAGTCCAGCTCCCTCCGGTGAGTGTAGGGCTGTGCACATAGATCCTATCTCCCCAGGCTCAGCATGTGGAGCCTGTGCAGCAGTCGCAGCCATCTTTGTACAATCAGCAACACCCGGGGGTCTGCTTGAGCTCCTGACCTAACCTAGTAATACCCCCGGATTTCAGGGCTGGTGGGTCCAGGGGTGCTCCAGGGCGTCCACTCTTTCTTTTGGGTGGCATAAGGCGCACAGCAGCCAGGTCGGACAGCGAAATTCAGGCTGTAAAGAGGCCAGGGAGATGGAGCTCAAGTTCTAGTGACTGTCTCCCTCCATGGCCAGGACACACCCCCCAGTCCCTATGTTTAACATGGGGACGCAGGTGCCTGCGCTCTGATGCAGATTGGCGTGCGCACCCTGTGCGCACCCATTCACTGCAATGGATGATTTGTATGCAGGCACATGTCGCGGTCCTGGTGCGGACGAGACTGTGTGATTTGTGCGCAAGCATGCGCACAAATCACATATTGCCGGCAATGGGTGCACACGGCCATCTGCACCCGAGCGCAGGCACTTGTGTCCCCATGTTAAACATAGGGACGTGTGGTGCCTGCGTTCAGCTTGCACTTACCCGCCGCAATACACTGCGGTGGGGAGCGCAAGCCTGAAACCAGCCCAAGTAAAGATTATATACAGTGCCTTGTGAAAGTATTTGGCCCCCTGAACTTTTCAGCCTTTGTCCACATTTCAGGCATCAAACATAAAGATATAAATTCTATTTTTTTTGTGCAGAATCATCAACAAGTGGGACACAATCATGAAGTGGAATGAAATTTATTTATATATTTAAAAAATTTTTAGGATTGTGAGCTGCTTAACACTTGGTGATCCATTTGCTGAAGTGGTGATGTAAATGAAGTCAGCGTCAGGTCCCTCTGCCATTGCCGCTTAGCCTTTCTCCTGAGATTATCAGTTCTTATGTTTCTTGGCAGCTATGGAAATATGTTGAGCTGCAGTATGTAGTATGCACTTCTAGTTATTTTTTTTGTGCACTTATTTTTTTTTGTCTACTAGGTGGCAGCAGAGCTTTTCCGTGTCTCAGTTCACTATGGCGACCACCAGATGTCACCAGTTTTCCTTTTCAGCTGGCACCAAGAGAAATGACCAGTCGTATGTGCTTAGCCTCCTTGCTGGGGCTTCTGTGTGTCGTTGCTGGAGAGACTGTTTCCTCTCTGCTTTGTCTGATCATAGCCCCACTTTTAGTGACGCCTTTACAAGCCAGGAGTCACCGGGAAACCTGAGAGCAGAATCTGCTCTGACCTCTGATAAGTAGATCTCCCTGGTGTTTCCGTGGGGGGGAGGGGGGATACTATGTGCAGCTTGTAGGATTATACCTTCAGTTGCAGTGGGTTTTTGCTGTGTGAATAGCAGCTAGTGCAGGCCTTGGGTGTACACATGGTTAGCAGGTCTGAGGACCCTCCAGGTCTCAGAAATGATCCTGGATTGAAGTGGGAGCTCGTAGTAACCCGTCTTTCTCTTGTGTTGAGGTGGTGGATGTTCGCAGATTTGTCAGTAAGATTCTTGTGGTGTGGGAGCCATGTAGGTGTTATCCCATCCCAGCCCAGACAGGAAGTCCAGAACAAGCAATTTGAATTGGATCCTGTAGTGTACGGGCAGCTAGTGCAGTGACTGGCACAGTGACTGAGTAACGATTGGCCAGATGGGAGATCCTGGCTGCTACATTAGGGATTGACTGGAGAGGGGAAAGTTTAGAGAGGGGTAGGCTGATCAGTAGAGAATTGCAGTTGTCAAGGCGGGAATGGATTAGGGCCACGGTGAGTGTTTTTGTTGTTTCCATGGTGAGAAAGGGGCAGACTCTAGAGATTTTCTTCAGGTGCAAGCGACAAGAATGGACGAGAGATTGTGTATAGGAGGTGAAGGAGAGATCGGTGTCAAACATAACATCCAGACAGCAATCCTGCTGCCTAGGCATTATCATGGTGCCATACACTGAGAGATAGATGTCAGATTTAGGGAGGTTAGTGGAGGGCAGGAGCAGAAGTAGTTCAGTTTTGGAAAGGTTGAGTTTCAAATAGAGAGCAGACATGATGTTGGAAACTGCAGCTAGACAGTCATTGGCATTCTTTAATACCGCATGGGTAAGGTCCTGGGCTGAAGTGTATAGTTGTGTGTCATCAACATAAAGATGGTACTGGAAGCCAAATCTGCTGATGGTGTGGTCCAATCAGGGCCGTGTAGAGAGAGAAGAGGGCCAAGGACTGAGCCTTGAGGGACACAAATAGTGAGAGAAAGAGAAGAGGAAGTGGAGCCAGCGAACGTTACACTGAAGGAGCGGTCAGAAAGATAGGAAGAGAACCAGGAGAAAGCCGTGTCCTTTATGTCGATGGAGTGCAGCATAGAGAGTAGGAGATGGTGGTCAACAGTGTTGAAAGCTGCAGAGAGGTCAAGAAGAAGGTCACCATCACGTTTTGCCATCATTGGTCACTTTGAGGGCGGTTTCTGTAGAGTGAAGGAGGCGAAAACCAGACTGTGGTGGATCTAGAAGAGATTGAGTGGAGAGGTAATGGGTGAGGCAGGTGTAGACCAGGCACTTCAAGAGTTTAGAGATGAAGGGGAGATTGTAGACTGGTCTATAGTTGTTTGTGCAGGATGGGTCAGGAGGAGTTTTCTTTAATAATGGAATAATGATAGAATGTTTGAAGGAGGAGGGGAAGATGCCAGAAGAGAGGGAAAGGTTGAAGATTTTGGTTTGGTGAGTGGTGACAACCGGAGAGAGAGACTAGAGTAGGTGTGAGGGAATGGGGTCAGTGGTGCATGTTGTGGGACGAGAGGAAGAGAGGAACCTGGCGACTTCTTCTTCTGTGACTGGGTCAAATATGGAGAATGAGCCGGAGGAAATGTGAGGAAGAGTGGGAGTAGCAGTGCTTGGAAGCTGGGAGCTGATTTCTTGGCGGATATTGTCTATTTTCTGCTATTGGATGACTGCTATTTGGGTGGTTGTTGATCGATTCAGCAAGCAAGCTCACTTTGTTCCATTATCTGGGTTTCCAAAGGCTGACACACTCTCCAAACTGTTTATTGTTCATGTGGTACAATTGCATGGGATTCCCCTTAATATTGTGTCTAATAGGGGAGTACAATTCATCTCTAAATTTTGTAGGGCCTGCTGCAAAAAACTAGGGATTGATTTGTTTTTTCCCCTGCTTATCACCATGAAACTAATGGGCAGACGGAAATGTTGTGTCGCCAATCAGCAGGAGAACTGGTCACTGTTTCTTCCTCGGGTTAATCAGTCCAGAGGAATCTCACCGTTTTTCTGTAAATATGGCTTTCATCCTCACTTCTGGTGAATTCTCCAGGATAAGTTCTGGGTGGACTGGGATAGATGTCACCATTCAGGAGCTGGGGACTGTTTGGCGGGAGGGTAAAAGAAACATTGGGGTGGCTCAGCATTGGCAGAAACGAAAGGCCGATAGGAGGCACTCATTGGGGGCCATTTTCGAGGTGGGTGATAAGGTATGGCTATCCTCAAAGAAAAGTAGATTAAAGATACCCTCGCTGAAGTTGGGTCCTAGGTTCATTGGTCTGTATGAGATTTTGGAGGTAGTCAATCCAGTTGCCTTCCAATTTAAACTCCCCCTGTCGTTCTGTATTCCTAATGTGTTCCACAAGTCATTGTTGAAGGAGCTTATTCCCCTGCTTTGTCTCCTTTACCCCCACCTCCTCCGGTGTCCATTGAGGCGACCCTGGAATATGAGGTTCAAAGGATCATTGATTCTCAAATGGTTCGGAATTCCCTTCAATATATGGTGCATTGGAAGGAGTATGGACCTGAAGAACGGTCCTGGGTTCTGGCTCATTCTGCAAGGGCTGATCAGTTGGTCCGGACATTTCATCGGAGGTTTCCTGGGACACCTGGGGTCCGGTGGCTCCGCCTTGAAGAGGGGGTACTGTAATGATCTCCACATTGCCTGTATTTGTTCTAGGTTTGTGGAGACTGTCAGCCTGAGCTGGCTCTGTGCCTCAATCACCTGAATTCAGCTCAATTAATACGACCTCTATTTATTCAAGCTTGCAGCTATTCTCAGTGTCAATTGTTCACTTGCTTCTGGCTGTGTGGACTTGATTTCCCTATGCTCTGAAAAAGACCCTGCCTGACTTGGTTATCTTGCCTGGACTTGACTCTCTGCTTGTGACCTGACTCCTCTTTTCTCCTGTACCTTTGTATTCTGTTTTTGTCTCTCTGGTTCCCTGACTTTGGCTTGAATTGGATTTTGCTTCTGACCACAGCTTGTTGTACTGCGCCATTTCCTGGACCTGACGTTGGATTGTTTTGCTCTCTCTTTACTACCAGTAGGTAGTATTATTGTTATTTAATGTCCATTTATTTCTGTTTGTCTTCTGCTTCCTGAGACTAGTTATTACTTGTGACCAGCATCACACTTTGTTTGGCCTCTAATATGTGAATCTCAAATTCTTCAGTTTCACCTAAAAAGTCTGTTAGGCCTATAACATGTGAATCTCCAAACCTTCAGCTGCCCCTTAAAAGGCACATTTTGTCAGTAACCTGTGATTCAGTAATCGTACAGTTTGCACTAAAAAGGCTCTGTTTGGCTTATAGCCTGTGAATCTCAATCCTTCAGTTTCCCCTAAAACGCTGTGTTTGGTGTGAAACCTGTGAATCTCCAATCCATCAGTTTCCCCTAAAAAGGCGGTGCTTGGCATGTAATCTGTAAACCTTCAGTTCCACTAATAAGGCCCTGTTTGGCCTCTAACCTGTCAATGTCAAATTCTTCAGTTTCCCCTGAAAACGCTGTGTTTGGCCTGTAACCTGTGAATCTCCAATCCTTCAGTTTCCCCAAAAAAAGGCACGTTTTTGCCTGTAACCTGTGATTCTGTAATCCTTCAATTTCCACTAAAAAGACTGTGTTTGGGCTGTAATCTGTGATTCTGTAAACCTTCAGTTTCCCCTAAAAAGGCTCTATTTGGCCTATAACATGTGAATCTCAAATTTTTCAGTTACCCCTAAAAATGATCTGCTTGGCCTCTATTCTGTGATTCTGTAATCCTTCAATTTCTCCAATAAAGACTCTTTTTGGCCTCTAACCTGTGAATCTCAAATCTTCAATTTCCATTTAAAAGGCTGTGTTTGGCCTGTAACCTGTGATTCTGTAATTTTTCGGTTTTGGCCTCTAAATTCTAAATCTCAAATCCTTCAGTTACCCCTAAAAGTGCCATTTTTGGTCTGTACCCTGAAATTTTCAAATCCGTTTTCCCTAAAAATGCCCTGATTATCTACTACCTGTCATTTTCAAATATGTCTGTCTTTCCTAAAAAGGCTCTGATTAGTCTGTAACCTGTGAATCTCCAAACCTTCAGTTTCCCCTAAAAACGCACTTTTTTGCCTTTAACTTTGATTCTGTAATCCTTCAGTTTCTCTTAAAAAGGCTCTGTTTAGCCTCTAATCTGTGAACCTCAAAATCTTCAGTTTCCCGTAAAGAGGCTCTGCTTGGCCTGCAACCTGTGAATCTCAAATCCTTAATTTTCCATTAAAAAGGCCCTGTTTGGCCAGTAATCAGTGATTCTGTAACACTTCAGTTTTCCCTAAAAAGGTTCTGCTTGGCCTCTATCCTGTGATTCTGTAATCCTTAGGTTTCCCCTAAAAAGGTTCTGTTTGGCCTGTAACCTTTGATTCTGTAAACTTTCAGTTTCCTCTAAAATGACTCTGTTTGCTTTCTAACTTGTGAATCTCAAATCCTTCAGTTTCCCTTAAAATAGCTCTGTTTGGCCTCTAACCTTTGAATTTTAAATCCTTCAGTTTCTGCTAAAATGTCATTGTTTGGCCTCTAACCTCTGAATCTGAAATTATTCCGTTTCCCGAAAAAGGCTCTGTTTGGCCTCTAAACTGTGAATCTCAAATTTTACCATTTTCCCTAAACAGGCTGTTTGGCCTATAACTTGTAACATACATAGTAACATAGTTTTTAAGGTTAAAAGAAGACTTTAAGTCCATCTAGTTCAGGGGTCTCAAACTCCAGGCCTCGAGGGCCGCACACAGTACAGGTTTTCAGGATTTCCTTAGAATTTGACAGTTGGTCATCTGATTACTAACTGTCAAATGCTATGGAAATCCTGAAAACCTGTACTGTGTGCGGCCCTCGAGGCCTGGAGTTTGAGACCCCTGATCTAGTTCAACCCATAGCCTAACATGTTGATCCAGAGGAAGGCAAAAAAAAAACCATGTGGCAACACTAGCTCCACATTGGGGAAAAAATTCTTTCCTGACTCCAGATATGGCAATCAGACTAATTTCCTGTATCAACGCCCTATCAAAGGAACGAGTATATATAACTGGTAATATAGTTTTCAAAAAAGGCATCCAGGCCCTTTTTAAATGTTAGTAATGAGTCACTCATTACAACATCATATGGCAGAGAGCTCCATAGTCTCACTGCTCTTACAGTAAAGAATCCACGTCTGTGATTATGATTAAACCTTCTTTCCTCCAGACGTAGAGCATGCCCCCTTGTCCCCATCTCAGGCCTAAGAGTAAAGAGATCATTATAAAGTTCTCTGTACTGTCCCCTCATATATTTATACATTATTATAAGATCACCCCTAAGCCTTCGTATTTCCAAGCTAAATAACCTGTCTTGGTATTGCAGATCCCTCAGTCCTCTAATAACCTTGGTCGTTCTTCTCTGGACCCACTCTAGTTCAGCTATGTCTTTCTTATACACTGGAGACCAGAATTGTACACAGTATTCTAAGTGTGGTCGCACTAGTGACTTGTATAGAGGTAAAATTATGTTCTCCTCATGAGCATCTATGCCTCTTTAAATGCATCCCATTATTTTATTTGCCTTTGCAGCAGCTGCCTGACACTGGCCACTAAATGTGAGTTTGTCATCTACCCATACACCCACGTCTTTTTCAGTGACAGTTTTGCCCAGTGTTTTACAATTAAGCACATAATTATACCTTTTGTTTCCTCTGCCCAAGTGCATGACCTTACATTTATCCCCATTAAAGCTCATTTGCCATTTATCAGCCCAAGCTTCTCGTTTACATAAATCCTCCTGTAATATAAAATTGTGATTCTGTAAATCTAAAAGTTTAAGTTTAAGTTTCTCCTAAAATGGCTCTGTTTGGCCGCTAACCTGTGAATCTCAAATCCTTCAATTTCCCCTAAAATGGCTCTGTTTGGCCTCTAACCTGTGAATCTCAAATCCTTCAGTTTCACCTAAAAAGACTGTTTGGCCTGTAACCTGTTAGTCTAATCATTCAAGTACCCTTCAAAAGACTGTATTCAGCCTGTAACCTTTGAATCTCCAATCCTTTAGTTTCCCATAAAAAGTCTCTTTTTGGCCTCTAACCTGTGAATCTGAAATCCTTCAGTTTCCCTAAAAAGGCTCTGTTTGGCTTGTAACCTGTGATTCTGTAATCCTTCAGTTCCCCTAAAATGGCTCCATTTGGCCTTTAACCTGTGAGTCTGAGATCCATCAATTTCTCCTGAACAGGCTCTGTTTGGCCTCTAACCTGTGATTCTGTAAACCTTAATTTTCCTTTAAGATGGCTCTGTTTGGCCTAGAACCTGTGAATCTCAAATCCTTAAGTTTACCCTAAAAAGGCTATGTTTGGCCTATAACCTCTGATTCTGTAAACATTCAGTTTCCTCTAAAATCGCTGTTTGGCCCCTAACCTGTGAATCTCATATCCTTCAGTCTCCCCTAAAAACTGTTTGGCCTGTAACCTGTTAATCTCAAATCCTTCAATTTCCCTTAAAAAGACCGTATTTGGCTTGTAACCTTTGAATCTCCAATCCTTTAGTTTCCCAAAAAAATCTCTGTTTGGCCTCTATCCTGTGATTCTGTAATCCATCAATTTCCCCAAAAAAGGCTCTTTTGGCCTCTAACCTGTGAATCTCAAATCCTTCAGTTTCCTCTAAAAAGGCTCTGATTGTCCTGTAACCTGTGATTCTGTAATCCTTCATTTTCTCCTAAAACGGCTCAATTTAGCTTTTAACCTGTGATTCTGTAAACTTTCAATTTTCTCTAAAATGGCTCTGTTTCACCTCTAACCTGTGAATCTCAAATCCTTCAGTTTTGGGGGGAAAGAGGGGGCCTGGCCTGCATCCAAACATGGCGGTCGCATAGCTAAAGAGCTCCTGCAGTCTTGGACCTTAAGCAGCTAATATTGACTTCAATCCATCCACCAGCAGCTCTCTCACCCTCCCAGGCACATGATGACCTGCAGCCGTGCTCAGAACAGGGATCCCCGCCAAGACTGCCTGATTTCTTCTCCAGGATGAAGCCTACCAAAGTGGCAGGTAACATGGCGCCTGTGTCCCCTTTGGGATCCTCGTGCTTCTCACGGAGCTCTCGGGGAGGTGCAGGCATGGAGGGAGATCAACATCACCGATCTGCCCCACTGACTAGGGAAGACATGCAGGGTTTCCTGGCTTCTCTAAGGGTCTCTCTAAAGGAAAATATGCACAACATGGTTAGAAAAATGAAAGAAGATCTTGCTAATCTGGGTGAGCATACATCACATATGGAGAATAAAATGGCTGAGTATGCCACATCCTTTAATGCTCTAGTGGGTGAAAATGAAGCACTGAGGGAGGAATTGGCCCAGGTCAGTGAGCAAGTGTATGACTTGGAGGATAGATCCTGCATGAATAACATCTGAGTGCAGGGGATCCCTGAGCAGATTGTAGACAAGGATTTTCCTGCTTTCCTACAGAAATTCTTACAAGCTGTTCTACCTGAGATGTCGCCCAGAGACCTTATGGTAGATAGGGTCCACAGAACCCCAAAACCAAAACATGTGGATCGGAGTCTACCATATGCTGGCAAGATTACATTTTTTCACTAAGAACATATTTATGCAGACGATGAGCAAAGGGCCAACACTGCCTGAGGAGATGCAGCCCCTGCAGGTATTCCTGGATTTATCTGCTGTGACTCTGGCCAAAAGGCGGGAATATGCCCACGTGTGCAAAGGGTACTCGATACCGATGGGGCTTTAACCCAATGAAATTGCTAATTATGCATGAGGAGAGATGACAGTCTGCCATTCCCCAAAACAAGCTGAGGACAAGTTCACTGAGTAAAAGATCCCCTTTACCCCACAGCATACCCCACGAGGTAACAAGGTAGCCAAGGAGTGGTCTCAAACATGATATGGAGGATTAGAAAGGTCCGTCATGTTGGAGCCTGTGGAGAATTGCTTGGCTTTTCCGTTTTTCATTGCAATCTGAGACTGTGAGCGATTTTGTTTGGAAGGACAGCAGAATTGGAAGAGTTCACCTTCCTCATTACAGTGTTTCATCTGCATCCAATGCTACAGCAATTTATTATTTAAGGGTATGTGCCCACTGAACGTTTTTAAAGCAGTCCTGAACACAGCAAAACCTGAACTGCTTTCAATGATCCTAAAGTCCTTGCCAGGAGATTTGCTGCGTTTAGGTCCTGGGTTTTAATTGCATTTTTTGTGCGTTTTACTGCGTTTTTGATGTTGCGTTTTTGCCATTGACTGCAGCAAAAACCCAGGAAAAATAGAACGTCAATTCTCCCATCCCCACCAAAACTGCAGGGGTTTGACAGTTCTTGACACTTCCAAAACCAATGTGTGTGCATAGCATTTCTGTGAAACACATTGGTTTTGCTGGGAATCAAAACCACAGGAACAAATTAGAATACATTACCATAAAACCAATGGTAAGCTGCATGCAGAAACCACAGCAAAAACGTCCTGTGGGCACATATCCTAACTGTCATAATCTGCATACATTTGTCAACATACACGTTATACACATACTGTAGAACACATAGTAACGCTATTCACATATCCATAGACCATTACATATGTTATATACACCAGATAAACTAATCGTAGCTCCTTTGGCTTTTACCGCCTGGCCTTATCTACATATTTTACATTATTACATGGAGGCATTATTTACATAGAGACTTATACCTTCACACATATATATTTGCATAGATTCTCACATATATTTACAGCCTCTATACAGGCTCCCGAGACAATCACAGTCTCTCACAGGCACATTACGGAACACTTGGCAAGTGTCACTACATTGCACCTTACATACAGTCCATCATACAATATTCATTGACTCCAGCCTGTTTCATGGCACATACACATACATCCAGTTCATGACAGACTACAGAGGCATTCCCAGTCTCTACTAAGACAATCGCAGTCTCTCACAGGCTATATGGCCTTCAGCCTGTATCGCATACATACAGTCCATCATACAATATTCATTGGCTCCAGACTTTTTAAGCCAAGACTAGGTTTTAAGCTACCAGAGCTACCGGGTAATCAAGGCATCCCCAAGGTCTCCTCACCACGTACTCTTCATGTTGTCAGCCGCCTCCAAGTCTGCCATCACAGGCCCAGACCTCCAGGACCAGCGGATGCACCAACAAGTTCTAGTGAGCACCTTCCATGTTTAGCCAGGGCCCCCATAGAGGTTGGTGGAGCACCTGAGCGTAAGTCTGGCTACAGGCTCCATATTTAGAGGGACAGGTGTCTTCCACATGGAGAGGACAGGCTTCCCTCCATGTCTCAAAGGGACGGGATTCCTCTGACTCACATCCTCTCCCTCAAAGAATCATTCTGTCACGCTGGGAGCGGGAGAGACACTCAGCGTAGGACAACGACGGGGGGGGGGGGAATAAGGAGTCCCTAAAGCTATGGGCACAAGAGGGAGAGGGTGACCCCTAGTCTTACTGGGGCTGACCCTGTCTGCCCTGACGTCCCTATACAGTTTCCTCAACTGTCGCCGACCACGAACCTCGTCCCTCTCTGATCCTAGCACTACCTTATCTAAGGATCAGATGGAGAGGTTCACTAGACCCCTCCACTAACAACTAAAGACAAACACAAGGAAAAACAGACAATGGGGAAAGAAAACACTTATCTTGCAGCAGAGCACAGCAACCTCCACAACCTCAGCTTCTGCTGGAGCAAGGATAATGAGTGCACAAGGAAATATCACCTGCACCGAGGGAGGGCAATGAAACTCCTTATAAAGGTGGGAAGAACCTGCTGGGTCCTAGTGACCCAGAATACTGGTGTAGAAACCAGACCGAGCACAAGACCTTCCCAGCCGTCTCCCCATGATAGGGAGATCTTATCATACCTTCTCTCTATCTACACAGAAGGTAAATGCCCCTGAAAGACGGACCGTCCTCAAACATTATGGCTGATTGGCCAAACGCTGGGACCGTCTGCGCGTGGCCTCTACCCTGTCATCCGTGCCACCCGTGACAGTACCCCCCCGTCCACGAGTGGCCCCCGGACACTCATGACCAGGCTTATCCGGATGGGAACGGTGAAAAGCGCGGACCAGCCTAGCGGCGGAGACTTGCGACGCCGGCACCCACATCCGCTCCTCAGGACCGTATCCCCTCCAGTGCACCAAATACTGAAGAGAACGGCGCAACCTGCGAGAATCAACCACCTTTGAGATCTCAAATTCCAAATTCCCCGCCACGCAGATGGGCTCCGGGGGCAAAGGAGACGGGTTAGACGACGGCACATACGGCTTGAGGAGCGACCTATGAAATACATTGTGGATCTTAAGAGCGGGAGGTAACGCAAGACGAAAACGCCACGGGATTGATAACGGCGGTTATCTGATAAGGGCCAATAAACCTGGGCCCCAACTTCCAAGAGGGCACCTTCAACTTCACATTCTTGGTAGACAACCACACGTAGTCATTCACACACAGGTCCGGACCTGGCGCACGCTTCCTGTCAGCCATACGTTTGTACCTGTCGCCTAAGAGCTTCAAGCTACTCTGTACCCCCCGCCAAACCGAGGAGAGGGATGAGGTAAATCGGTCCTCCTCAGGAACTCCGGAAGGACTAGTACCACTAAAAGTACCAAACTGAGGATGAAACCCATATGCACCGAAGAACGGTGACTTGCCAGTGGACTCCTGAAGACGATTATTAAGGGCAAATTCGGCCAAGGGCAGATAACTCGCCCAAGCCTCCTGATTGTCAGAGACAAAACACCTCAGATAAGTCTCCAAATTCTGATTCATACGTTCGGTCTGCCCATTAGACTGAGGATGAAAAGCAGAAGAGAAGGACAAAGCAATTCCTAAACGTGCACAAAAAGCCTTCCAAAACTTGGAGACAAACTGAGTACCACGATCAGAAACCACCTCGGAGGGAACTCCATGAAGCTTCACAATCTCACTTACAAACACCTGTGCCAGTGTCCGAGCATTAGGAAGTGCGGGCAGTGCCACAAAGCGAACCATCTTACTGAATCTATCAACCACTACCAGCACTACCGTCTTGCCTGCAGACGCCGGAAGATCGGTGATAAAATCCATTGACACATGTGTCCATGGCCTCTCAGGAATAGACAATGGCAAGAGAGAACCAGCCGGACGGGTATGCGGGACCTTAGCCCGTGCACACACACTACAGGCAGATACGAATTCCGCTACGTCCTTCCGCAACCCCGGCCACCAAAAGCGGCGAGATAAAAGATCGAAGGTGGCCCTACTGCCGGGATGCCCTGCCAACACGGAGTCGTGATGCTCCGACAGCACACTGAGACGCAAAGATGATGGCACAAAAAGTCTCCCAGAAGGACAGGAGGCAGGGGCGCCCCCTGGACCTTCAACACCTCCCCCTCCAGATCAGGGCAAAGAGCAGAAACAACCACCCCCTCCTGTAAGATGGGAACGGGACTTTCATGAGCACTACCACCCGGGAAACTACGCGACAACGCATCAGCCTTCACGTTCTCAACCCCCGGACGGTAAGTGACGGTAAAATTAAATCTCGTGAAAAACAAGGACCACCGAGCCTGCCGGGGATTGAGACGCTTGGCGGACTCAAGGTAAGACAGGTTCTTGTGGTCGGTAATAACCGTGATGGGATGGACAGCCCCCTCCAGCCAGTGACGCCATTCCTCAAAAGCCAACTTAATAGCCAACAGCTCCCTATTACCAACATCATAATTCCTCTCGGCCGACGACAACTTCTTGGAGAAGAACGCGCAGGGCACCCATCTCCCAGGCGAAGGGCCTTGCGACAATACAGCCCCCACCCCCACCTCAGACGCATCCACCTCCACAACGAAGGGCTGAGAAAGATCGGGCTGACGGAGAATAGGTGCGGAAACAAAACAACACTTTAGGGAGGAGAACGCCTGGCGAGCAGACTCCGACCATTCGGAAAAATCTGTCCCCTTCCTAGTCATGTCCGTAAGAGGTGTCACCAGCACCGAATAGTTCCTAATAAATTTACGGTAAAAGTTGGTAAACCCCAAAAAACGTTGCAATGCCCGTAGATTGTCCGGTTGTTCCCATTCCAGCACCGCCCGGACTTTTTCCGGATCCATCCGAAAACCCAACGGCGACAGGAGGTACCCCAAAAAACGTACCTCCTGAACGGCGAAGACACATTTCTCGAGTTTAGCATACAGCTTATTGTCCCGTAAGACCTGTAACACCTGCTTGACATGGGACTGATGCGTCTCCATATCGGGGGAATAGATCAAGATATCATCCAAGTAAACAACCACAAATCTACCCACCAAATGATGGAATATGTCATTGACAAAGTGTTGGAAAACCGCAGGGGCATTAGTGAGCCCGAACGGCATTACGAGACTTTCAAAATGGCCGTCCGGGGTATTAAATGCCGTCTTCCATTCATCCCCCTCTCTGACCCTAATCAGGTTGTAGGCCCCCCTCAAATCCAACTTGGAGAACCATTTAGCACCCACTACCTGACTGAATAAATCAGGAATCAGAGGGAGGGGGTACGGATCACGGACAGTAATCCGATTCAACTCCCGGAAATCCAAGCAAGGACGGAGGCCCCCATCTTTTTTCTTAACAAAAAAGAAACCAGCCGCAACCGGCGAAGTTGAGGGCCTGATGTGACCCGTCTGCAGACTCTCGGAAATGAAATCCTTCATCGCCTGTCTTTCCGGACCCGATATAGTAAACATCCTAGCTTTGGGCAGTTTAGCTCCGGGAACGAGGTTGATCGGGCAATCATACGCCCGATGAGGGGGCAGGTCTTGGCACCCCTTCTCTGAGAACACATCCTCATACTCCGATAGGAACGGGGGCAGAGATACAGCAGACACCACCGAAAACGAGGTAACCAAACAATTCTCAGAACAAAAATCACTCCATTCCACAATGTCCCGGGACTGCCAATCCACTACGGGATTATGTTTAATCAACCATGGCAAGCCCAGGACAATGGGAGCGGGGAGACCGTCTAGAACATAGCAAGATATCGTCTCTTGATGTTGGTATCCAACCGTCAACTTAATGTCATGTACGATATGTGTGAGACTACCTTGAGCAAGAGGTGCTGAGTCGATGGCATAGATACGGATGGGGCGAGACAATAAACAGCAGTTAAGCCCATGAGCGTCTACAAAATGAGCATCCACCATGCTGACCCCGCACCACTATCCACAAACACAGAAATACCCTCCGTTTTGCCCTCCAGCGTCACCTCCGCACTTAGGAGGAAACGGGAAGTACAAATGGAGGATACACACACCTCCCGCTCGACCACCTTCACACCCCCCATAGTCACATAAGGTCCAGGCACCCCAGTCCGTTTAGGAGTGTAGGGACAGGCCCCAATAAAATGGTCCCCTTTCCCACAAAAAAAACAGACCCCCTTCCCCTTGCCCCGGGAGGTACCGGAGGAGAACCTCGAGGCCGCCGCTCCTCCTAGCTGCATAGGTTCCTCCGCACTCGGGAGGAACGACTCACCCTCCGCGTGACCTCCTGGTAACCAGGAATCACCACGAGAATGGCTCCCAGTAACAGGAGGTCTACCCCTCCGCTCCTGGAGGCGTCTATCCATACGAATAGCTAACGACATAGCCGCCTCCAGGGACGGAGGGGTCTCATAAACCGCCAGAGCATCCTTCAGCCTCTCCGAAAGACCCTGACAAAAGTGACTCCTGAGCGCCGGATCGTTCCACTTCGTGTCCGTAGCCCACCTGCGGAACTCAGAACAATACGATTCCGCCGACCGAGTCCCCTGGCGGAGATGGCGTAACCTGGATTCAGCCAAAGAGACACGGTCAGGGTCATCATATATGAGGCCCAGTGCGTCAAAAAATTCATCCACAGAGCGGAGACAAGTAGAGTCCTGTGGCAGAGAGAAAGCCCAGGACTGGGGATCTCCCTGCAGTAGCGACATAATAATTCCTACACGCTGCTGCTCATCACCAGTGGAATAAGGCCTAAGCCTAAAATATAATTTACAGGCCTCTTTGAACACAGTAAACTTATCTCTACCTCCTGAAAACCTGTCAGGGAGGGCAACCTTAGGTTCAGGTCTGGCCTGACCCAATGCTTGATTCCCCAAGACACCATTTTGCGGTTGCGGGCCCTGTAAAGCCGACCGAAGGTCCGCAACCTCCAAAGACAGTGACTGCAGCTGCTGGGCCAAAGCAGACACAGGATCCATAAGGAAAGGAAGAAAAATCGGTTCCTCCCCTGTCCTTCAGTTACAGTATTGGCAGGTGATAATGTCACGCTGGGAGCGGGAGAGACACTCAGCGTAGGACAACGACGGGGGGGAGAATAAGGAGTCCCTAAAGCTATGGGCACAAGAGGGAGAGGGTGACCCCTAGTCTTACTGGGGCTGACCCTGTCTGCCCTGACGTCCCTATACAGTTTCCTCAACTGTCGCCGACCACGAACCTCGTCCCTCTCTGATCCTAGCACTACCTTATCTAAGGATCAGATGGAGAGGTTCACTAGACCCCTCCACTAACAACTAAAGACAAACACAAGGAAAAACAGACAATGGGGAAAGAAAACACTTATCTTGCAGCAGAGCACAGCAACCTCCACAACCTCAGCTTCTGCTGGAGCAAGGATAATGAGTGCACAAGGAAATATCACCTGCACCGAGGGAGGGCAATGAAACTCCTTATAAAGGTGGGAAGAACCTGCTGGGTCCTAGTGACCCAGAATACTGGTGTAGAAACCAGACCGAGCACAAGACCTTCCCAGCCGTCTCCCCATGATAGGGAGATCTTATCATACCTTCTCTCTATCTACACAGAAGGTAAATGCCCCTGAAAGACGGACCGTCCTCAAACATTATGGCTGATTGGCCAAACGCTGGGACCGTCTGCGCGTGGCCTCTACCCTGTCATCCGTGCCACCCGTGACACATTCTGTTCTGCTCTGACTAACAGCCGTGGGCAGCTAATATCCCTGCCAGCCACACACACCTGGCAAGCTTTGGTCAATCAGGCACACACACAGACCTAGCTACCATGTGTACTAATACTGAGCTAACACACACGTATCCCTGTGTATACTGCAAGGTCAAGCAATCACCCAGATTGCAGCAGGCCCATGTGAGTCATACTGGTCACATGCCTCACATACCCTCCTCCTTGTTCAATCCCGAAGGGGGTGAACGCATTGCCATAGACGTCGGGGCAATGGCGTTGCACCCTGTGGCACCGTTCAAGGCCCAAGTACCATGTGATGTGTACCGGCCATGGACAATCATGCTGGTCATATCATCACCTACCTCCCCCATCCTTGTTCATTCCCGTACGGGGTGAACACATAGCCATAGGTTTCGGGCCCTGTGCCAGTCTCACATCACAGACAAGCGACACCAGACACTCTCTGTCCATAATGTCCCCGCTGAGTCTGCGGGCAACACTGCCGTCATCCTCAGCAACCGGGTTGAGAGCAATGTCTTTGTGACCCCGCAGAGTCACTAGCACCTTGACATGGTGTCTTCGTGGCCCTGCGAAGCCACCAGCAAACTTGCCTTGGTGTGCTGTCACGGTGTAGTGAGAATGCTGATGAGGGAATGGCAGTTATGGGCAGGGTGACCAGGGAATACTAGTCTGACCCTAGTCTAGGAACCCTGAATGGCCCTGATCCCAAAGATATCTCTGAAAGATAGAAGGTTCGGGCCTCCAGCCTCTTCCTAAAACTCCTCCACCAGCCCTGCGCTATTCCCTCCTCACCTCCCTCCACAGAACTGGGATACAGCAACTCCAAAGGAAAGGACTTCAGCAACATAAACACACAGGTCAGCAAAGCACGGTTTCCAGGCATAGAGTGAGACTCTCAGCAGCACCACCTGGTGGAAGGAGAGGCTACTTAAAGGCCAGGGAGAGGGGAACTCAGGTGAGTCACACATTAACTCCTCAACCAGCAGCCGAACCTCATAGTGAATGCAGTTCTGGAGCACAACACAGTAGGTCCAGGACCTTCACAACCATCAACCATGCAGCTCTTAAAGACAAACATATGAGGGGGCGTGGCCTAGTGGATAATGTGAGCGGACGCAGTGTGGAGATCTCCCGCCGACCGAAACACTGTACCGCCGCATACCCCGCCATCTGAAGCCCCACACTGCCGAGTGTGACGGGGGAGACTGCCTGGACCCGACTGCCGATATTTTGGAGACCGCAAATGGCAGCAATGACGAGAAGGAGGCAGCAAGATGTGGGAACTGCTGGAGGAGGAGGCTCCCAAGATGGCGCCGTAGCGCGGGAGGCTGCAGAGAAGGTGAACACCGCCTGCAGACACAGAATGGCGGCTGCAGCAAAATTGGAGCGATTCTTCAGGAAATCTGAAGGAACTAAGGTGGGTGCTGGAGGAGAGGGTGCGAGTGGCCCGATAGTGGAAGAAGAGGATTCCCAATCAGAGGGAGAAGTTGGCAATACAGATAAGGCAGACCCAGTTATGGAGGAAGCTGCAGGGGGCTCAGGAGAGCCTGAGATGGAGGGGGAACCCACACTGAGGGATATATTCTGTTTAGTGTCCTCCTGTAAAAAGACACTGACCATTGTGGCTGAACAGGTCCACAGATTGCAGGGGGAGATCACCAACATAAATATAACCCTTAAAAAAGCTGATAAGCACATGTCTGCAGTGGAGGGAGGAGTGGGAACAGCAGAGGACATTATTACAGCCATGCAAAAAGCTGAGAAAAGGCACAGCCAGCAGCTAGCAGAGGTGATAGCAAAGAATGACGACCTGGAGAACCGGTCAAGAAGGAACAATATCCGTATAGTGGGCATACCGGAAAAGGCAGAGGGGAGAGACCCCACTGGTTTTATAGAAGCCTGGCTAAAATGAAAGATTGGGGAACATTTCCTGACTAAAGTATTTGCAGTTGAGAGAGCCCACAGGGTGCCCACACAGCAAAGACCACCAGGGGCGGAACCCCGCACTGTGCTAGCCAGGATTCTAAACTACCGAGACCGGGACATTATCCTGAGGAAAGCAAGAGATGCAGAGGATCTGACAATTGATAGGCAGCAAATTGCAATGTACCCAGACTACTCCCCAACTGTACAGAAACAAAGGATGCAATTCAAGGGAGTTAAGAGACGCATGCGTGACATGGGGTTACAGTACTCAATGTTCTTCCCGGCAAGGCTGAGAGTGATTGCTCTGGACAAAGTTCAGTATTTTACGACACCAGAAGAGGCTACCCACTGGCTGGATGTAAATGCTAAAAAGCTTAAAGCGACAGACGGCTGAGCTGTGGCGGCAGACGGGACTAAAGTTAAGCAGTGGTGTTCCCAAGTGTGCCACGGGAACTGGTTGAGCTATGCCGGTGTAAAGGACTGAACGGGTCTTATACCCAAGAGTTTACATTTTATGGATCTTAGAGTAAAGAAGGATTTGTTTGCCTTATTACGGGTTGCACATCTTTGTTGAATCCAAGGATGGGGGTGGGGGGGCTAAGGGTGAATCCGGACAGCTTCTGAAGCACTATAGGTTTGGGGAGGTGTCCGGATGGTGTGGGGATATGCGGTTTATATTCTACTGTAAATTTGAAATGTATGTATCACATGTTTAGCAAGTTGCACAACGATTTTCTTTAAGGCGGGAGGAGGAAGGAGGATTGCAATCATAAGCTTCGAGGTACCGAGCAGATTGGGCGCTAGGTATTGGAGACCCACTCTCGGTGAGAGACGAGATGATAGGGGAAGGGAGGGGAGGGGTCAGGGGGGAAGGGAAAGGGGGGAGGGGGAGCTGAATATTCTAGGGAAAGGGGGGAGGGACAGACAGCACATGGCCTGCGACATATTGTACATACATGATCATACCAGAGAATATGGGAGAATATATTAGAATATTAAGTTGGAATGTAAGAGGCCTCTCTGACGTGACCAGAAGGACAACCATTTTACAACATATAAAAGACCAGAAACCGGCAGTGATTTGCTTAATGGAGACACAGGTGGTTTTACAAAAGCGATGGATTGCAGAAGCGTACCATGCCACATACTCCACATACTCCAGAGGGGTGTCTGTACTGATCCCTATGACTACGAAGTTCGAACACGTGGACAACCACATAGACACGGAGGGACAATATGTCATTTTGGTGTGTAGACTATGGGGGGTACTTACAGCTATTGTGGCCATGTATATACCTCCGCCATACTCAAGTAAAAAAATTAGAGAGGTGATGGAATGGGTGGGACGACTTGGGAACATTCCGCTCCTTTTAATAGGAGACTTTAATAATGTTCAAGATGATTTTTGGGACAAACACAAACCTAATCCAGACAAAACACAGAGCCACATAACACCATTAGGTACATATGTTAGGGAGCTGGGACTGAGAGACCTGTGGAGAGTGAGAAACGAAGAAACACGGTGTTTCTCATGTTATTGGTCAACTCACAATACTTTATCCCGCATAGATATGGCACTGGGAAACGAACAAATGGAGGCGATAGTAGCAAAAGTGGAATACTTGCCAAGGATAATATCAGACCATAAACCCATTTGTGTGTGTATTCAGCGAACGGAGTCTAGGATGGGGAGGCATGGGGGATGGAGACTCCACCCGGCATGGCTGCGTTCGTTAGATATGAACAAGTTGACCACAGAGGTTGCTGAATACTTTGATTTAAATGAGGGGAGTGCGGAGCCACAGATAGTATGGGATACTGGGAAGGCATACCTAAGGGGACTTCTCATTAGAGAAATTAGTCGTTGTAAAACAGAATTAAGACGGAAAGAAAGGGCAGTGGTAGAGACTTTAAGTGAGGCAGAGGCAGAGGTGATTAGGATTGGTACACCGGAAGCTGGAGTCAGGCTGAAGGAGGCACAAGAGAGGGTAAATCAATTTCTATTGGAAAAGACACAGAAGAGGAGGGAATTTCAGAAGTCCACCTTTTATGAGGAAGGGGAAAGGGTGGGCCACATGCTGTCGGTGGTGGCGGCGGCCCAGAGGTGGACCCCATTCATATACTCCATTCAGACGATGGATGGCGACTTGATGGTGGATAGTGTGGAGATAGGATCGGTCTTCACAGACTTCTATAGGGGTCTATACTCCTCTGGTTCGGACGCCACTGGCGGAGGTGTGGTATCATATTTGCAGGGGGTTAGACTACCTAGATTGTCGGCAATGGAAAGAGAAGGATTGGAGGGACCACTGACAGATGAGGAGCTGAGTGTAGCGCTGGCTTCTATGACTAACGACAGGGCTCCAGGAGGGGACGGGCTCCCGATTGAAATATACAAAAATATGGAGGAGGTGCTGCTGCCCAAACTTAGTGAATTATTGGAAAGATCAAGAGAGGGGGGCGTGTTGCCCGCATCCATGAGAGAGGCGATTATTATAGTGATACCAAAGGAGGATAAGGACCTGAAACATCCGGAATCCTATAGACCAATCTCACTTTTGACATCAGATGTCAAACTCCTGGCGAAGGTGTTGTCTAACCGGCTGTCTGGGGTTATCAATAAATTGATCCATCCGGACCAATCAGGCTTTATGCCAAGTAGGTCGACGGCAATTAACATAAGGAGACTATATTTAAATATGCAGCTACCGGTTGACAATGCCGGCCGGAGAGTGATAGCATCCTTGGACGCCCACAAGGCATTTGATAGTGTGGAGTGGGGGTACTTGTGGGCGGTCATGGAAAAGATGGGCATTGGCCCACAATTTCTCTCGTGGGTGCAGTTGCTGTACTCTCAGCCGGTGGCCAGAGTCCGAGTAAATGGGGTACTGTCACAACGTATAGATTTATGTAGGGGCACGAGGCAGGGGTGTCCACTGTCCCCTCTCCTGTTTGCCTTAGCGGTGGAACCATTGGCGGCTACGATACGAGATGCACAGGAGGTGGTAGGGTTCAGATATGGGAACCTGGAGGAGAAAGTGGCTCTGTATGCAGATGACATACTGCTGTTTTTAGAGGAACCGGGGGAATCCTTAGGCTGCGCCATGAGACTATTCGAGAGATTTGGAGATGTATCCGGCCTGCGTATTAATTGGACCAAGTCTACGTTGTTTGCTTTAGATGACAGGATGCCTAATGATATGGAAGTGGGGGGACTACGTATTGTGGATAAATTTAAATATTTGGGAGTATGGATCTCAGCCCCAGTTACGGATTACCTTAATGTTAATTTATCCCCTGTATTGGACCTTCTCAGGGCAAAGGTGGGGGCATGGAGTAAACTATGCCTATCTGTGGTGGGACGGATAAATCTAATTAAAATGATTTTGATGCCTAAACTGTTATATATATTGCATAATGCTCCCATCTGGGTCCCACAGAAGAGGTTCAAGCAGATTAACTCCATCTTTAGAAGCCTAATCTGGGGGAAAAAACAGGCACGTCTGAGATTGGAGATCATGCAAAAACCTAAAGATGAGGGGGGTCTGGCACTGCCGAATCCATACCTTTATTTCTTGGCAGCTCAGGGACAACATGTGAGGGGATGGGCGCAGTGAGCAGAGGGCCCAGTAGTCCAAAGGATACTGGAAAAGGTAATGGAGAAATGCCCGTTGGTGCAATGCTTGGAGGATGGTTCCATGAATTTAGCGGGGAAATTAAATCCCACTCTGCTTTTATTTCATAAAGTATGGGAGAAATTGAAACAGGCGAGGGGAATAACACAGTTCACTAAATATTCTCCACTGTGGAACAACCATAACCTGCAGGAGATACGAGAAATGGGATGTTTACATTAGTGGCAAAATAAGGGCATTGGAAATGTGTACCAGATAATACCGTAGTTGGGAATAGGTTAAAACCGTTTACACAATTGAGAGAGGAATTTGGATTAAGAGAGTCGGGGGTATACCAATACATACAGATGCAACATGCTTTCCAGATGCAACGGAAGGTTGGAGAGATTTCTATACAAAAAGACATAGGGATGGATTATGTGTGCGGTGACGGACCTACGAGAGGGGTGATTTCCACGGTGTATGGAGACCTGTTACATACATATTCGCTTCAATACCCGACACAGGCAAAAACAAAATGGGAGGCGGAGATAGGAGTCATAGATGAGGACAAATGGTCATCCATTCTGGAGTGGGTCCCGAATTTATCCCTTAATGAACCGGGTAGACTGTCCCAGCTATATCTGCTATATAGAGTTTACCGGTCCCCTGCCTTTCTGTTTGGGGTGAATTTGAGACCCACCTCGGAGTGTCCTAGATGTAAAACGGAGGGGGCAGGGATATATCACATGATGTGGACGTGCCCGAGACTGTCAACATATTGGTTATTGATCATTAACAGGATAGAGGGGGCATATAAATGCGCTATACCAAGAGAGCCAGTGGTATGCCTGCTGGGCTACGTGGACGAGATTCGTGTTGACTCCAACTCAAAAAAAGCCATCGCAAGACTGCTATTTATAGCAAGGAAACTAACAGCCAGATACTGGATTAGGGAGGAACCTCCGTCCAGAAGAGAATTTTTGACACAGGCAAGCTATATCTCCAAGCTGGAAAGTAACATATATCGTAGACGTGGGAGGGAAAATGTATACACCAAGATTTGGTCTCCATGGCTAGAATACGGCATGTGAGAGGGGATGAATACACAAGTGCAAACCAGGGTTGTATAAGGGGTAGAAGAAACGGAGGGAGGAGGATTGTATTGTGACATGTTTCAAAAATTGTTGATATGATTTGTTACTGGCGATTGCTGTCTGGGGGGGTTAGGGGGGAGGGAGGGGAGTGGGAAAGGGGTTTCAGTGTCTTAATAACAAAATGTATATACTGGTCATTTTCCTGTATGCCTGTCTATTTGTTCAATAAAAATTTCTCTGATTAAAAAAAAAAAAAAAAAAAAGACAAACATATAAACATCAGTATCCAGCAAGGTCAGCACCAACTAAGCGTGTGACACGTAGTGTCTTCGTGGCCCCACCGAGCCACCAGCCAAATGCTTGAGTGCGCTGTGCTGTTGACCCTTGCAAACGGGTCCATATAAACGTACCTACATCGCTACCCTTAGCAACCAGGCTGCGCTTCCCCACTGGGTCGCAATGCCCACATTCTCCACCATATGTGGGGTAGCACATGCCTAGGGGACTCACTTGACAGCGTAAGTGACAGCAACAGCCGTGTTTTAATGTAACACACTACAGCAGTTTATTATTGAACTGTCATAAACTGCATACATTTGTCAACATACACGTTATACACATAGAACACTGTTCACACAGTAACGCTATTCACATATCCACAGAACATTACATATGTTATATACACCAGAGCACTAACAACAGCTCCATCACATATCAGGAGCACTAATCGTAGCTCCTTTGACGTTTACGGCTGACTGGCCTTATCTACATATTTTACATCAGGGGTGGGGAACCTCAGGCCCAAGGGCCACCTGCGACCCTCGATGACCTTTTCTGCGGCCCTCGGGCAGATTCCGAGGGACCGCAGTGCTCAGGCTTGCAGACACGTTTATCCAGCTGCCTGCCTGTTAAACCCAGCTCCCCTGTTATCTCTATGCCCCACTCTCGGCCTCCCCAGTGATGTATATGCCCACAGCCTCTCCTGTGATGTTTATGACCCCAGCAAACCTGGAAAAGCAGTTGAGAAGCAAAACGATCAGTATCACATAACATCACAGCCGCACCAAAGAGGAGCAGCCACAGCTACCACAGTAGGGCAAGTTGATTATTTAACCAAATTTAATAGGGTAATTTTCAAGTTGGTAATTTTGTGTTCCCCCTGAAGGATGGTAGACATTTCCAAATGGCCCCTGGCAGGAAAAGGTTCCCCACCCCTGTTTTATATGATCAACAGAACTTTAAGGCGACATACCAGTCTGGTTATAATGGCGGTTATGCCTGCCTGGCATTATTACATAAAGGCATTATTTACAGTGCCTTGTGAAAGTATTTGGTACCCTTGAAATTTTCAACCTTTTGCCACATTTCAGGCTTCAAACATAAAGATATAAATTCTAATATTTTTGTAAAGAATCAACAAGTGGGGCACAATCCTGAAGTGGAACGAAATTTATTGGATATTTTAAAATTTTAACAAATAAAAAACTAAAAAGTGGGGTGTGCAATATTATTTGACCCCCTTGAGTCAATACTTTTTAGCGCCACCTTTTGCTACGATTACAACTGCAAGTCGCTTGGGGTATGTCTCTATCAGTTTTGTACATCGAGAGACAGAAATTCTTGCCCATTCTTCCTTGCAAAACAGCTTGAGCTCAGTGAGGTTGGAGAGCGTTTGTGAACAGCAGTTTTCAGCTCTTTCCACAGATTCTCGATTGGATTCAGGTCTGGACTTTGACTTGGCCATTCTAACACCTGGATAAGTTTATTTTTGAACCATTCCATTGTAGATTTTGCTTTATGTTTGGGATCATTGTCTGGTTAAAGATAAATCTCCATCCCAGTCTCAGGTCTTTTGCAGACTCCAACAGGTTTTCTTCCAGAATTGTCCTGTATTTGGCTCCGTCCATCTTCCCATCAATTTTAACCATCTTCGCTGTCCCTGCTTAAGAAAAGCAGGCCCAAACCATGATGCTGCCACCATTATGTTTGACAGTGGGGATAGTGTTTTGAGGGTGATGAAATGTGTTGCTTTTACGCCAAACATATCGTTTTGGATTGTGACCAAAAAGTTCGATTTTGGTTGCATCTAACCAGAGCACCTTATTCCACATGTTTGGTGTGTCTCCCAGGTGGCTTGTGGCAAACTTTAAACAAGACATTTTATGGATATCTTTGAGAAATGGCTTTCTTCTTGCCACTCTTCCATAAAGGCCAGATTTGTGCAGTGCATGACTGATTGTTGTCCTATGGACAGACTCTCCCACCTCAGCTGTAGATCTCTGCAGTCCATCCAGAGTGATCATGGGCCTTTTGGCTGCATCTCTGGTCAGTCTTCTCCTTGTTCGAGATGAAAGTTTAGAGGGACAGCCGGGTGTTGGTACATTTGCAGTGGCCTGATACTCCTTCCATTTCAATATGATCATTTGCACAGTGCTCCTTGAGATGTTTAAAACTTGGGAAATCTTTTTGTATCCAAAGCCGGCTTTAAACTTCGCCACAACAGTATCTCGGAGCTGCCTGGTGTGTTCCTTGGTCATCATAATGCTCTCTGCATTTGAAACAGAACCCTGAGACTATCACAGAGCAGGTGCATTTATACGGAGACTTGATTACACACAGATGGATTCTATTTATCATTACCAGTCATTTAGGACAACATTAGATCTTTGTTTGAAGCCTGAAATGTGGCAAAAGGTTAAAAAGTTCAAGAGGGCCAAATACTGTCACAACGCACTGTACATAGACCCTCATGCCTTCACACATATATATTTACATAGATCTTTACATATTTTTACAGCCCCTATACAGGCTCCTGAGACAATCGCAGTCTCTCACAGGCACATTACGGAACACGTGGCAGGTGTCCCTACATTGCACTTTACATACAGTCCATCATACAATATTCACCGACTCCAGCCTGCTCCATGGCACATACACATACATCCAGTCCATGACGGACGACAGAGACATTCCCAGTCTCTACAGAGACAATCACAGTCTCTCACAAGCTATATGGACCTCTAGGACCAGCGGCTGCACCAACACATCCAAGCGAGCACCCTCCAGGTTCAGCCAGGGCCCCCATTAAGGTGCTCCACCAACCTCTAAGTTTGGTCACAGGGTCAATGTTCAGAGGGACAGGTGTCTCACACATGGAGAGGACAGGCTTCCCTCCATGTCCCAAAGGGACGGGATTCCTGTGACTCACATCCTTTCCCTCAGAGGATTATTCTGTTCTGCTCTGACTTACAGTCCTGGGCAGCTTATATCCCTACCGGTCACACCAATCTGGGAAGCTGTGGTCAATCGGGCACACACACAGGCCTAGCTGCAGTTAACACTGTGTGTACTACTACTGAGCTAACACACACTTAACCCTGTGTATACTGCAAGGTCAAGCAATCACTCAGATTGCAGCAGGCCCATGTGAGTCATACTGACCACATGCTATAGTGTCGGCATGCCTCACAGAAGTTATAGAGATGTTACTGCCTAGGCATGAGTGTTCAACTTCTGTCTATGAATGTTAGGGGTCTAAATTTCCCAATGAAAAGATCAATGCTGTGGAGGGAAATACGGAAGTCCCGTGCTGACATAATATGCCTACAGGAAACATTTATTGGAGGCTGATAATGTTAGAATCTATCACCCGCAGTTTCCTCATATTTTCTTTGCTAATAATACCTGTAGAAACACTGGAGTCTGTGTGATGATTAAAAACACAGTGGCATTTAAGAAAATAGGCATGTATGCAGATCCTGCGGCCAGATTTTTTTATATTGATTTGCTCTCTGAATGATGAGTTACACACACTGGTTGTACTATATGCTTCAAATGAGGCTTGATGCTCCTTTGCTCGCAAAGTCTTTAAAAAAATTACTGAATTAGTCCAAGGGGGAAAAATAATATGTGGGGACTTTAATATCCCTATAGACAGGGAGGCGGATTGCTCTAACACAACAATCTGATTTCGGGGGGAGTTGAAATCTTTAGTAAATGAATACCGTTTTCATGACTTTTGGAGATATTCTCATGCCACTGAAAAAGATTATATGTTCTACTCCTCCCGACATCGGACCTACAGTAGAGTAGATTATTTCCTTGTTGACAATGTAATCCTGAATAGATGTATGTCAGCAGATATTGGTCTGATTAGGTGGTCAGACCACGCATCGACATCTCTGAAACTGGCTCATCAGACCAATCCCTCCTCTATATGGAAACTAAACACATTGTTATTTTTGAATGAACAGGTGTTAACAAAGGTGAAGATGGAGCTCACACACTATTTTTAGGGGTATTCTTTTGCAACAGACCTTGTATTTGAAACGTAAAAGGGAATTTAATAGGTCTGAGCTTCTGTCTTGTCTTCAAGGAATAGAACAAATTTAAACAAAGTTTCCCCCACCCCGACTCTCTTTGCGGAATTATATACTAACAGACTCAAATTGAGAGAAAATTTGTTGTCTGAGTAAGAATATAATCTTAAAAAACTTAAAATCTAATTATTATGCAACAGGAGACAAAACAGGTGCATTACTAGCCCACAGAGTCAGGAAAAGAGAGGGACAAACCAGGATAGATCATTTGGTGGATCATCAAGGAGGTTGCACTAGGAACCCTGTAGAGATATTTAATAAGTTTACTAGATATTATGCCCAACTATATCATTTAGGTGATGATCCCAATACTCCTCAGCCCTCACAGATAGACAACAAAATTGACAACATACGACAAGAAATTTCCTTACAGACTCAGAACATCATGCATTCTCCTCCCTCCTGCACTTCATCCAACTCACTTTTGGTCTTTGATCCAGTCACAGAGGAAGAAGTCACCCAGCTTCTTACATCTTCTCGCCCTACTACCTGCACCAGTGACCCTATTCCCTCACATCTCCTTCCATCCCTTTCTCCAGCTGTCAAATCTCACCTAACTAAAATATTTAATCTTTCCCTCTCATCTGGTGTTTTCCCCTCCTCCTTCAAACATGCCAGTATACATCCATTATTAAAAAAAAACATCCCTTGACCAGAACTCTGCTGCTAACTACAGACCTGTCTCTAATCTCCCCTTCATCTCTAAACTCCTGGAACACTTGGTCCACTCCCATATGATCCACTATCTCTCCGACAACTCTCTTCTTGACCCTCTACAATCCGGCTTCCGATCCTTACATTCTACTGAAACTGCCCTCACTAAAGTCTCTAATGACCTACTAACAGCTAAATCTAATGGTCACTACTCCCTGTTGATCCTCCTGGATCTCTCAGCTGCATTCGATACTGTGGATCACCAGCTCCTTCTCTCTATGCTCTGCTCTATTGGGGTTAATGATATCGTTCTCTCCTGGTTCTCCTCCTACCTCTCTGACCGCTCCGTCTCTGTATCTTTTGCCGGCTCCACTTCCTCTCCTCTTCTGCTCACGGTTGGGGTTCCTCAGGGATCAGTCCTAGGTCCCCTTCTTTTCTCTCTATACACTGGACAAACCATCAGTAGATTTGGTTTTCAGTACCATCTCTATGCTGACGACACCCAGTTATACACCTCTTCTCCTGCCATCACTTCCACATTACTACAAAATACCAGTGATCGTCTGTCTGCTGTCTCTAATATCATGTCTTCTCTCTACCTTAAATGGAATCTGTCAAAAACTAAATTTCTCGTGTTTCCTCCCTCTCCTAATCTTCCAAAACCTAATATTGCCATTTCTGTATTTGGTTCTACCGTTACTCCTCAGCAGCACGCCCGCTGTCTTGGGGTTATATTTGACTCGGATCTCTCCTTCTCTCCCCAAATCCGGTTACTCGCTTGCTCATGTTACCTACACCTCAAAAACATCTCTAGAATTCGACCTTTTCTTACTGTTGACTCTGCAAAAACTCTGTTGCCCTTATTCATTCTCGCCTGGATTACTGCAATTCTCTACTAATCGGTCTCCCTCTTACTAAACTCTCTCCTCTCCAATCCATCCTCAATGCAGCAGCCAGGATCATATTCCTCTACAACCACTTCACCCATGCCTCTATCCTAGGGCAGTCATTGCACTAGTTGCCAATCTGCTATAGCAGGGGTGGGGAACTCCAGTCCTCGAGGGCCGCAATCAGTGCAGGTTTTCATTATTTCCTTAGTTTTGCACAGGTGATAACATAATCACTTGCACTGGTGATGATTCCAATCCCTGTGCAATACTAAGGAAATTGTGAAAACCTGCACTGATTGTGGCCCTCGAGGACTGGAGTTCCCCACCCCTGTGCTATAGAGTACAATATAAAATTATCACTCTCGCCCACAAATCCCTTCACAGTTCTGCTCCACCCTACATCTCCTCTCTCATCTCTGTCTATTGCCCTACACATGCCCTCCGCTCCGCAAGTGACCTAAGATTGACATCAGCTACAATCCGAACCTCCCCCTCCCATCTTCAAGACTTCTCATGAGCTGCACCAATTCTCTGGAACGGGTTACCAAGAACAATTCAATTAATTCACAATACCAATAGTTTTAAGCGAGCCTTAAAAACACATCTCTTTAGACTGGCCTATCACCTCACCTCACTTGTCTAACTATTCCTTCCTTTCCTTTTCTAAATCTGGCCTCTTATGTCATCTGTCTGCACCTGCAGACTGCCTGTCTGTCCCCCATGCATAATATAGCACTTTATCTGTACTTGTACAAATCCCGACCGATGACCGATTCATGCAGCGTTACGTGAATCCCCTAATTATTATATTGATGGCTGGACCACATATGACATCATTTGTTACTATTACCTTTTGTACCTCCCCTATTTCCTCATAGATTGTAAGCTCTTGCAAGCAGGGACCTCACTCCTCATGGTTTTTGAATTTTTGTTACTCTGTATTGTTCCATATTGTCTGTACATGTCCCCTCCGAATTGTAAAGTGCTGCGTAATATGTTGGCGCTATATAAATAAAATTATTATTATTATTATTATTGATCGGTACTTACAGTCTGTTAACTTACCCAGGATATTGTAGGAACAGTTACATTTCTTCAATGCACCTTTTTGTGAGGAGGAAATTCGAAATACTATTAAACTCATGAAATGCCATAAAGCCCCGGGTCCGGATGGGTTACCAAATGAGTATTATCAACAATTTCAGCAGATTTTGAATCCATTCCTTCTATGTTTATACACCTCCTGGCAGAGTACAGAATCAGTATCTAGTTGTAACTTAGAAGTCACTATTACTACCATGCCTAAACCTGGAAAACCGTCAACGTGTCCTAGAAATTTTAGGCCTATTGTGCTTTTAAACTGCTATGTTAAGATTTCTTCAAAAATTTTGGCAACAAGATTACACCATATATGGGAGGTGACAGGGTTGCAGATCACCTTGGAACCTACAATGGGTGTTCTACACATTGGGATGGATGATTTCCCTTCAGATCTGATGGGTACAGTGTCAAACATTTTGACTGCGGCTAGGCTCGCCCTTGCTTCTAAATGTAGGGGACGGTAATGCCCTCTACTAGGGAGGTGATAGCGAAAATTAAAAGCACTGTCAATACGAAAGAGCTCTGGCGCATTTGCGTTTGGCTAAAAAAAGAGTTCACCGCATATGGGAGCCGTGGTTATTTTCTCACCTATCCACACCTCTACATTAAGTAAACTGGGGTGATTGAAAAGGAATATGTAAGGCTGGTTTCACATTGCGATTTTCTTCAATCCGTGGTTGTCCGATATAAATCGTACAGCCACGGATCCTATTTGGCCTCCATGTTATCCTATAGGGGTCAGATCGGATCGGATTTGGCCTACTTGCCATCTGATTTTGTGAGATCCGATTTGTGTCCGATTTTTTGCTGTACCCAAAATCGGAGACTGCTCCGATTTTGGGCACAGAAAAAAAAATCGGATCCCACAAAATCAGATGGCAATTAGGCCAAATCCGATCCGATCCATGGCCTTTATCATGTAATCAAAGACAAAAAAGGGGGGGGACAAGAGGCGCAATAGTGCCCTTATCACTAGACACTAGGACGTGCAAGTGGTGAAAAATGCAATTCACTCACCTATTCCAGTTGTGTGACCCACAACTGGTTTGAAGGCTCATAGATTAGTATCCTGATGGCTGCTGCAGGACTCCCACCGGCTCCACGCACGTGGAGATTTATCAAACAATATAGGGAAAGACGGTGCTATCCGGTCCGCGCTGCCAAATTCATTTATATCAAAGAACACCAGTCATCGATGTTAAGATCCAAATCTTCCTTTATTCACCTCCTACGCGTTTAAGTGCCCACCTGGCACCTTCATCAGGGATACAACCACCTCATTAGACCGATCTTTATATAGTGACATTCATATAATGATTAGTGGGTGTTCCTAGCCTTGTGACGCAAAAACCGTCACAAAACCGGGAGGTAACATCATTTTGGCGCACTTTTCACAAAAAACACAAGATACACTTATAAACACAAATGTCACATAGTGCAAGGGTTCCATATATCAAAATTAGTAAAACCATAAAAAACTATGCAAAAACCTTGCGGAAAAGTATGTAAAATCCGCCCAGTAGAACCATATGCTGTAAAAAAGATAAAAAAATATATGTGCATGTGCCATACTCTCCCAGGGAATGGAACCCATGATGTTCAGAAATATCACACTTAGGAACATACTACCAAAGTCCTACGCCACCTTGACTTATAGAATGTGCTGTATCCATATGTGGATGCAAACCATCCATTTTCCCGTAAATTCTTCATAAAAAAAGTAGGAGGAATAACAAGGGAGAATATTCATGAACAATCCCAAACCCCATAATTTTATTATAAATATGAGCAAATTTTAAAAGATTACAAAAATATAGCTATACTCTTAAAAATTATTAACTTAAAAACTATTAAAAATATCCCTAAAAAATCTGTTTACAGCGACTATCACTTATTAGTCTATATAGATAAATTGTGGGAACTGTATCCTTCCCTCCAATGTGGATCAAACACTTAGCAAAGATTGAGGCTTGATTCACCACAGAAATGACTTATCAACCACTTGTACAGTGTGTGGTGCTGTACTAATGTGAGGGGGATAACACCCCAAACATACCGAGTTCTATCCCCCGGGGTATGACAGAGGAAAATGCTACCTGTGATATGGGAACAGCAAAGTTTTCACAGGTAGCATTTTCCTCTGTCATACCCCGGGGGATAGAACTCGGTATGTTTGGGGTGTTATCCCCCTCACATTAGTACAGCACCACACACTGTACAAGTGGTTGATAAGTCATTTCTGTGGTGAATCAAGCCTCAATCTTTGCTAAGTGTTTGATCCACATTGGAGGGAAGGATACAGTTCCCACAATTTATCTATATAGACTAATAAGTGATAGTCGCTGTAAACAGATTTTTTAGGGATATTTTTAATAGTTTTTAAGTTAATAATTTTTAAGAGTATAGCTATATTTTTGTAATCTTTTAAAATTTGCTCATATTTATAATAAAATTATGGGGTTTGGGATTGTTCATGAATATTCTCCCTTGTTATTCCTCCTACTTTTTTTATGAAGAATTTACGGGAAAATGGATGGTTTGCATCCACATATGGATACAGCACATTCTATAAGTCAAGGTGGCGTAGGACTTTGATAGTATGTTCCTAAGTGTGATATTCCTGAACATCATAGGTTCTATACCCTGGGAGAGTATGGCACATGCACATATATTTTTTATCTTTTTTACAGCATATGGTTCTACTGGGCGGATTTTACATACTTTTCCGCAAGGTTTTTACATAGTTTTTTATGGTTTTACTAATTTTGATATATGGAACCCTTGCACTATGTGACATTTGTGTTTATAAGTGTATCTTGTGTTTTTTGTGAAAAGTGCGCCAAAATGATGTTACCTCCCGGTTTTGTGACGGTTTTTGCGTCACAAGGCTAGGAACACCCACTAATCATTATATGAATGTCACTATATAAAGATCGGTCTAATGAGGTGGTTGTATCCCTGATGAAGGTGCCAGGTGGGCACTGAAACGCGTAGGAGGTGAATAAAGGAAGATTTGGATCTTAACATCGATGACTGGTGTTCTTTGATATAAATGAATTTGGCAGCGTGGACCGGATAGCACCGTCTTTCCCTATATTGTATGGCCTTTAACAAGGGGGCCTATGAGCGCGGGTCCAAGGAAACAGCTGATCGTTCCTCGGACCCGATTTTAGTGTACTGAGCATGCACAGTACACTAAAATTGCTCCTAGCCTTCTAATTTCATTTCTGCAATGTATAATATGCATTGCAGAAATGAAATTAAGTAAAAGAAAGAGTTAAAAATAAAAAATCAGTATTCTCACTGTGAGGTAGCGAGCCGGGGGACTCGCTTGCTGTGTAATGACGCCAACACATGTGTATCATTTTTCACGTAACTACCCGTTTATTTCTCAACAGTATCAATAACCGGGTTAGTACATTTAACATTTAACACATACACGTCACATAATACATTGATATTACATATAACATTGCACATATACCATTATTCTAACCCGGGACCGGTAACCACCTCTCTCCCCATTGGAGCTCTAACACTTGCTCCCGTGGTAGCTACGGCCTCCGGCCTATATACACTTTACACATAAATACATAAGTTACATTTCGACGATGACCCTTCAACGGGCCCTGTGGGTCCCAATGGCGGTACCTGCCGCCTGGCTTTAGTCACCCAGCCTGATGATGCCATATATATCCAGTAGTCAGGATTCCTGCCTGACCGGGACCTTACATACCACATGTGATCCATCATACAATATCCATGGATCCCATGCATCCTTACACCCGCTCACAGCCCATCATAATACATCCATGGACTGCGGCTCCTCCATGGTCCATTACAGGGATTGGCAAACCTTAGTACCCGGGAAACTCATCCGTACCTACTAGGAGCCCTATTACCCTGTGTCTGGCACCACAGGCACACCCACACCATTAGAGGACGTGGTTGAGGGACAGGTACCCACTGCAAGCAGCAAGGCAAGCCTCCCTCTCGTCCCACCGGGACGGAAATCCTCCAATATCATCCACACTAGCTGGGTCACTCTCTCTCCACATCATTATACATGGCTCTTACATATATGCCATCGTCTCTCAGTCAGGGCAATTACCTAAGCCCTCATACACATATAGTTAACACAGGTCCCTCACTGACTTTCTAGTCGGACCTCGGGCGGCTATGCCCGCCTGGCACATATCACACACCAGGTGCACAGTTCACACGAGCATTTGAGAACTGCTTTCTTACCAGGCACGGATCCGGGTCTCGCTACCTGTATCACAGGTTCCACCAGGCATCCCCACGGGCTCCTTTCCCGGGCGTGTTTCACCCCACACCCGGACCAGTATCCACCAGGTTTAGCCATAGCTTCCCCTTCCAGGTGCTGCCACGACCCCGGACCTAGGCACCGGCATGGAGCTAGCATGCTCCCATTATTCCATCACACATAGAGCCCTGGACTGGACGGCTCTGCACTTTGGCTGTTCAGAGATCACCATCCTCTCAGGCTGATCTCTGGCTGATAATGAATCTCTCAATCACTCAGCTGGCCGGCTCTTATCGTGCCTGCCACTCCCACACTGACTCAACCAGCTGGGCTGCTATTCCTCCGGACACACCCACCTGACACACCCACCTGGGCTATCAGCAATCACTCATTACATTCCTTTCCTCAGGGCTTCCTCGATCTCATGAGCCACTCACTAGTCACATGAAACCTTGTGTTCCAAGTTGGTTCACACAGCGTCATCCACTATCAAACCGGCCAGTGTAAACAGGATCATACCCTGATCCTGCATGTGATGCACCCCGGCCATGGGGATCATGCTGGCGGTGCCTCATATACCCCCCCCTTGTTTACACCCGTGGGTAGGGGTTAAACACACTGCCATATAAGTCAGGCGACAGAGTCGTTCCCGGCTTGTACACCCAGGACACCGGTAGATCGTGTCCTACCTCCCCCCTCCTTGTTTAAACCAGCAGGGGCAAACACAGTTCATAGAGTTCTTTAGGAATCCGGATGTGGAGCTGACTTGGCAACTTCGTGACACCTAGGCCACCGAAACCTTGAACACGCCGTCTGTCTTCGTTACACCTAGGCCACCGAAACCTTGAACACGCAGTCTTCATGACCTCGCCGGGTCACCAGCCAGATGCTAGGGAGCGTCGTGCGGTCGCCCATAGCAACCAAGTCCATTTAAAGTGCATCAACATAGTCCATATAAACCTGTCCGTATAAGGTGCTCCGGCACCACAGCCCTCGGCTGTACCACCCCCACTAAGCTATTATTGTTCTAACTCAGCGGGCTGGCATGCCCGCATTCTCCACCATATGTGAGGTAGCGAGCCGGGGGACTCGCTTGCTGCGTAATGACGCCAACACGTGTATAATTTTTCACGTAACTACCCGTTTATTTCTCAACAGTATCAATAACCGGGTTAGTACATTTAACATTTAACACATACATGTCACATAATACATTGATATTACATATAACATTGCACATATACCATTATTCTAACCCGGGACCGGTAACCACCTCTCTCCCCATTGGAGCTCTAACACTTGCTTCCGTTGTAGCTACGGCCTCCGGCCTATATACACTTTACACATAAATACATAAGTTACATTTCGACGATGACCCTTCAACGGGCCCTGTGGGTCCCAATGGCGGTACCTGCCGCCTGGCTTTAGTCACCCAGCCTGATGACGCCATGTATATCCCGTAGTCAGGATTCCTGCCTGACCGGGACCTTACATACCACATGTGATCCATCATACAATATCCATGGATCCCATGCATCCTTACACCCGCTCACAGCCCATCATAATACATCCATGGACTGCGGCTCCTCCATGGTCCATTACAGGGATTGGCAAACCTTAGTACCCGGGAAACTCATCCTTACCTACTAGGAGCCCTATTACCCCTGTGTCTGGCACCACAGGCACACCCACACCATTAGAGGACATGGTTGAGGGACAGGTACCCACTGCAAGCAGCAGGGCAAGCCTCCCTCTCGTCCCACCGGGACAGAAATCCTCCAATATCATCCACACTAGCTGGGTCACTCTCTCTCCACATCATTATACATGGCTCTTACATATAGGCCATCGTCTCTCAGTCAGGGCAATTACCTAAGCCCTCATACACATATAGTTAACACAGGTCCCTCACTGACTTTCTAGTCGGACCTCGGGCTATGCCCGCCTGGCACATATCACACACCAGGTGCACAGTTCACACGAGCATTTGAGAACTGCTTTTTACCGGGCACGGATCCGGGTCTCGCTACCTGTATCACAGGTTCCACCAGGCATCCCCACGGGCTCCTTTCCCGGGCGTGTTTCACCCCACGCCCAGAACAGTATCCACCAGGTTCAGCCATAGCTTCCCCTTCCAGGTGCTGCCACGACCCCGGACCTAGGCACCGGCATGGAGCTAGCATGCTCCCATTATTCCATCACACATAGAGCCCTGGACTGGACAGCTCTGCACTTTGGCTGTTCAGAGATCACCATCCTCTCAGGCTGATCTCTGGCTGATAATGAATCTCTCAATCACTCAGCTGGCCGCCTCTTATCGTGCCTGCCACTCCCACACTGACTCAACCAGCTGGGCTGCTATTCCTCCGGACACACCCACCTGACACACCCACCTGGGCTATCAGCAATCACTCATTACATTCCTTTCCTCAGGGCTTCCTCGATCTCATGAGCCACTCACTAGTCACATGAAACCTTGTGTTCCAAGTTGGTTCACACAGCGTCATCCATTATCAAACCGGCCAGTGTGCACAGGATCATACCCTGATCCTGCATGTGATGCGCCCCGGCCATGGGGATCATGCCGGCGGTGCCTCACATCACCTATCCACGATCCACCGCTGCCTCCAGCAAGGCCGGGTGCTTACAGAACCTGCGGTGATGTCACAACCCGGCAGCGTCATCGGGTCACATGACCGCAGTTACCGCGGTAACTGCAGTCATGTGACTCGATCAGCTGATTGACTTGTGACGTCACCGCAGGTCCTATAAGCACCCGGACCTTGCTGGAGGAAGCGATGGATCGTGGATAGGTGAGAATACAGATTTGTTATTTTTAACTCTTTCTTTTATACTATATTTTACTTCCGCAATGTATATTGTACATTACGGAAGTGAAAGTGCCCCGCTGTGTCCGGATCCGTGATAATCACGGACCCGGACACAGAATAGGTCACCCTCTGTCCGTGGAGTCCTATAAAAAGTAGGATCCCACAGACAGGAAAAAATACACAATGTGAAAGCAGCCTAACACCTATGTTGTTTGTACACTTCCAGGGACCATATATACTGGAGAAGAAGACAGTATTGTGCCTGATCGTTTTGTATTTACATAGTACAAGTGTTAATGTAATTTATCACTGTAAACTGTTGTTTTTTTTGTTTTTAACCTCATGTTGGAGGTGTTGTTTGTATCTTGCTGAAACTTTAATAAACATTATTGTTTAAAAAAAAATACTTCAGTTTCCCCTAAAAAAAAGACTGTTTGCCCTGTAATCTGTGAATCCACAATTTTTAGTTTCCCCTAAAAAGTATGTTTGGCCTCTATCCTGTGATTCTGTAATCCTTCAGTTTCCCTAAAAAAGGCTCTTTTTGGCCTCTACCCTGTGAATCTCATATCTTTCAGTTTCTCCTAAAAAGGCTCTGTTTAGCCTGTAACCTGTGAATATCAAATACTTCCATATCCCCTGAAGAGGCTCTGTTTGGCCTCTAATCTTTGATTCTGTAAACCTTTAGTTTCCTCTAAAATCGCTCTGGCCTCTAAACTGTGAATCTCAAATCCTTCAGTTTCCCCTAAAATGGCTTTGTTTGGCCTCTAACCTGTGAATCTCAAATCCTTCAGTTCCCCTAAAAAGATTGTATTTGGCCTCTAACCTTTGAATCTCAAATCCTTCAGTTTTCCTTAAAATGGCTCTGTTTGGCCTCTATCCTGTGAATCTCAAATCCTTCACTTTCACCCAAAAAAGACTGTTTGCCCTGTAATCTGTGAATCCACAATTTTTAGTTTCCCCTAAAAAGTATGTTTGGCCTCTATTCTGTGATTCTGTAATCCTTTAGTTCCCCAAAAAGGCTCCTTTAGGCCTCTAACCTGTGAATCTCAAATCCTTTCAGTTTCCCGTACAAAGGCTCTGTGTGCCCTGTAACCTGTGATTCTGTAATCCTTCAGTTTCCCCTAAAATGGCTTAATTTGGCCTTTAACATGTAAGTCTGAGATCCTTCCACTAAAAAGGCTATGTTTGGCCTGTAATCTGTGAATCTCAAAACCTTCAGTTTCCCCTAAAAAGGCTATGTTTGGCCTCTACACAAACAAAGGAAAAATCCGGCACCAGACTTTCTTCCATGGTTAAAAGGATTCCATTCTTTATTCGATCAAAATAGTAAAAACATCATACTGGAGTATGCAGCCACCCCTCCACGCCTGACGCATTTCGTAATAAGTCCTTTATCAAAGGTATAAAACAAGATAATAAAACAAACATTTATATAGAGAACTCACATCCCTCCTATACACCCATATGGTGTGAATAAAGATTAATTGTGAACTACAACTTGCAGCAATCAGAAGGTATACCTCTTAACCCTTATGATAAATGGGCTATGGAACAACAGACCTATACAGAGCCATTGTCATATATGGCAGCATGTCTCTACCAGGATACTACCTCACCTATAGCAACAATTCCCATCTGAGTGTAATATCAAAATACAACAGTTATGATATGAAAATGTCGACCAACCACAATCTTGCACCAGATACAAAAAAATCCTGAATTCACATGAAGATGTCATCGTATTGAATGCACGTTATCCAGGTTATGTACAGATTTAGTAAAAATATAACAAATCTGTACTACAGTTTAAACCTTGTGGATGATGCGCATTGAGCACCAGGATCCAATGGGCTTACCTATACAACAGGAGCCGCTCCCAGTCCCCACCCCTCGGCGTTTTCATCACCCTCTCTATGCCTTTAACAGCCAATGATTTGGTGAACCCTCCATGCACCTCCAAGTGCCAGGAGAGTCACAAAACATTCCTGCGACTAGCCATGGAGTCAGGGTTACAGGCAGTTATATGCTCACTGAGCAGCTTCTTCATTGACCTGGTGGTGCACCCTACATATTATTTCTGGTGGCCACATCCCACACATAAGTGGTGTTGCAATTGATGTACGCTTTTATTGTAAACTCTTTGTTGGTAACATTATTTCTAAACATAGCTGTTCTAACTATATAGTGACTGTGGCGACATGGACTCTTACAATGCATAGCATGGGTTAAGTTTCTTAACGTTTAGCCAGACATGATGTTATTTTGTTAATTACTTGTGATACGCCACTCATTGTTTCCACAAGAGTTGTAGGAACCTTCTAGTATTTAAAGTTTGTAATGTAATTATCTCACCCTTGGTCAGGAAAGGTCAGAGACTCTAAGGGGCCCGTCACACCAGGTGACGTCGCCGGAGATGTCGGCGGCGATGGCTGGGAGCGCGCATGTTTTTGGCACCCCGCCAGCGTCGCATGTTCTGACAGGCGGCATCACCACTGGGGTGTCTAAAAACCCCAGCGGCGATGCTGTAACATGGGAGCCTATGGCTCCCATCGCCTGTCAGATCGCCGTCCCCCTGTTACATGGGGCGATGTCTACACATCGCCCCCGAGTGCTCGCCTGGTTTCAGAGCACTGATGTGAAACCAGGCGACCACTCAGAGGCGATATGTAGCGCCGACATTGCCCCTTTACATTACGATGCAGGGGCGATATCGGCGTCGATAGGCCACGCCCCTACATCGCCTAAGAAATCGGCGGTGCCGTCGCCAGGTGTTACGGTACCCTAAGACAGATAAGGATGTGAACCTTTTATTCTCCAAAGATGTGTATTGCTGATTCTATGTAAATTACTTCAGCCACCATTGTTGTTATGGATGGCAGACTGGATGGGCTTCGCTTTGGCTCCTCTCTGCCCACATCATTTAAAGGAACATTATCCCGGCAGCTTGAAATCTAGCCAATGAGAGCACAGTCTTGTTCCACCAATCGTGAAGTCCCCAATATCCTGCAATGAGTGCTCAAGTACAGTACAGACCAAAAGTTTGGACACACCTTCTCATTCAAAGAGTTTTCTTTATTTTCATCACTATGAAAATTGTAGATTCACACTAAAGACATCAAAATTATGAATTAACACATGTGGTTTATATACTTAACAAAAAAGTGTGAAACAACTGAAAATATGTCTTATATTCTAGGTTCTTCAAAGTAGCCACCTTTTGCTTTGATTACTGCTTTGCACACTCTTGTCATTCTCTTGATGAGCTTCAAGAGGTAGTCACCGAAAATGGTCTTCCAACAGTCTTGAATGAGTTCCCAGGGATGCTTAGCACTTGTTTGCCTTTTTGGCCTTCACTCTGCAGTCAAGCACACCCCGAACCATCTCGATTGGGTTCAGGTCTGGTGACTGTGGAGGCCAGGTCATCTGGTGTAGCACCCCATCACTCTCCTCCTTAGTCAAATAGCCCATACACAGCCTGGAGGTGTGTTTGGGGTAATTGTAAAGTTGAAAAATAAATGAGGGTCCAACTAAACGCAAACCAGATGGATTAGCATGCCGCTGCAAGATGCTGTGGTAGCCATGCTGGTTCAGTATGCCTTCAATTTTGAATAAATCCCCATCAGTGTCACCAGCAAAGCACCCTTACACCATCACACCTCCTCCTCCATGCTTCACGAAGGGAACCAGGCATGTAGAGTCCATCCGTTCACCTTTTCTGCATTGCACAAAGTAATGGTGGTTGGAACCAAAGATCTCATATTTGGACTCATCAGACCAAAGCACAGATTTACACTGGTCTAATGTCCATTTCTTGTGTTCTTTAGCCCAAACAAGTCTCTTCTGCTTGTTGCCTGTCCTTAGCAGTGGTTTCCTAGCAGCTATTTTGCTATGAAGGCCTGCTGCACAAAGTCCTCCCTTAACAGTAGATGTACAGATGTGTCTGCTGCTTGAACTCTGTGTGACATTGACCTGGTCTCTAATCTGAGCTGCAGTTAACCTGCGATTTATGAGGCTTGTGACTCGAATGAACTTATCCTCCGCAGCAGAGGTGACTCTTGGTCTTCCTTTCCTGGGGCGGTGCTCATGTGAGACAGTTTCTTTGTAGCGCTTGATGGTTGTTGCAACTGCAGTTGGGGACACTTTAAACGTTTTCCAAAGTTTTCGGACTGACTGACATTTCTTAAAGTAATGATGGCCACTCATTTTTCTTTACTTAGCTGCTTTTTTCTTGCCATAATACAAATTCTAACACTCTATTCAGTAGGACTATCAGCTGTGTATCCACCAGACTTCTGCACAACACAACTGATGGTCCCAACCCCATTTATAAGGCAAGAAATCCTACTTATTAAACCTGACAGGGCACACCTGTGAAGTGAAAACTATTTCCAGTGACTACCTCTTGAAGCTCATCAAGAGAATACCAAGAGTGTGCAAGCAGTAATCAAAGCAAAAGGTGGCTACTTTGAAGAACATAGAATATAAAATATATTTTCAGTTGTTTCACAAGTATATAATTCCACATGTGTTAATTCATATTTTTGAAGCCTTCAGTGTGAATCTACAATTTTCATAGTGATGAAAATTAAGAAAACTCTTTGAAAGAAAAGGTGTGTCCAAACTTTTGGTCTGTACTGTATATAAGGAGGACTGTTCATCTTCACCAGCAGACTTGATACATGCTGCTAATCTAGGATCTACGGATCCGATTGGCAGACCATAATCCCAGGCCTAGGCACTTCGGTGCCGACCAAGGGGAACAGAACCTGGATTATATCACCACATGGACTTCAGCATCGAATGTTAGGATTCGGCTGGGATATCAAAGGCTCCATAAGAAAGCAACACAGGTTGGGACAATCAATTCACCTGGCTACTGACTTTACTGTGCTAGCTCAGCTTCCTAAATCTGGCATTATTCCTTTCTCGGTAGGTGCCTGCCAATAAATGGGTGCTGCTGGTTTGGAGTAAGTAGCCATGGAAGCTCTGAGGCAAGAATATTCTAATCCCTCATGAGCCTGCGGAAGGGTGAGACTGCTGTCTGTTACATTGTGTGTTTTGCTGGTTATGTGTTATATGCTGTTAACTGTTTGGAGATCCAATATAGCCTTAATATTGTGGTTCCCCCACCCTGTGTTGTCTGAGTAGTGTTCCGCCCATGGGTAAGGAGCTCGGGCGTTCAGTTGGGATGAGCCCTGGTCCATGTTGTCTTTGGAGAAGCGGCTGGGCCAGCGGACGAGAACAGCCACTGACCCCGTGTCTCCACAATGACATTGCACTACCTCCACACTTAAATGACCCAGGATGTCTTAACCAAGTAGGTAGTACTTTATCTCTGGCAAACATGCTTGGTGACAATATGTTTCCAAGACTTCTCGATCGCCGCGGTACACACCTATAACCGCCTTTCAAGATCTGAGAACCCCACCAGATAAGAATGACATCATCCATCTATCTCCCCCACCACACCACATTCTCTAGAGAAGGGATCACCATGGTATGTATGTAATTTGCTTCCCACATGCTCATGTACAAATTAGCTACTTAAGGGGAAAAATTTGCCCCCATCGGGCAGCCACATGTTTGCAGATAGTATGTGCAACCAAACTTGAAAATATTCGTAGTAACTAGATGTTCAGTGCACATCATGATGAAGACTTTGGTGTTGGAGTCATAAATGTTAGATCTAGATAATACACTAGACAAATCGTCCAATGCTTGGGTATGCAGTATACTAGAATATAAGGCAGTGACATCACATGTCACCCAAGTATACTCTTTCTGCCAGCGTAATTTCTCAATTGAGCCGAGTAAATGTTTTGTGTCCTTAATAAGTCCCAAGGTCTGAATTACTAATAGTTGCAATTTGGTGTCAAGCCATTCTGATAGTCTATCATTTATATTTTATATAAGGACACAGAAAATCAAGCCACCCCCACTTGTGTTCCCCTCTCTGGTGAGCTGGCTCTCTGAAACCCACCTCTTTCACAATTCTCAAACAACCTCCATGTTTCATACCTCTGGATTAAAGGCTCCCACATCCAAGATATGAACATAATGTTTACCCTCCCTAATTTACATGAAGATTGATATAAAATATGACATCTCTGTGACAGGCGGAAGGCCAGAAGTCATTTCCTAGGTTTCTGACCCGTTTCCAAAGAAGTGAAAGGTACTGTCTGAGGCACAAAAATTCTAGCCCGCCAAAAATATGAATTATGTAATTGTGACATGAACGTGAATTATTAGATTTGACGTTAAAGTTGGTGACTTGAGACAAAGACATTCTGGAGGGAGAAGAACAGTATCTCCTTGTGCTGCTGAACAAAGTCATAAAGTTCCATTCTTTCAGATCGGAAAACTTGGGGTCCTTGCTAGGATTGCCATATAAGGAGATGCTTCTCTGTCCAAGGGATGGGAGCTCTGGTCAGTGACCATTTGCAAAGACACAAATTCTGCAGCTAAGAGTTGGGTGTCTTTTAACATTTTAAAACATTGACAAAAATACATCTTTTCCTGACATGGATGGCCCCCGAGCCAGGTTTTCTTCAATATAGTCGGATATAGCTTGAGTCTCGACAGGGGACAGAGGGTAAATCTGGGAGGAGTAGACCTAGGAATGAGATCAATGGAGCCGTCATACGATATGTGTGGTGGTAGAGTCTCTGCTTCTTATTTGTTGAACACACCCGCATAGGACCAGTAGGCCGAAGGTTGCACAGGTGTGAGACAGTGAAGAGGACATGACTGACCCCAACGAAAGATGTCTCGTGTCCGCCAATCCAGGACCAATTCATGGGTGCGAAGCCATGGAAGACCTAGCAGAAATGGAGAAGAAAGGTTTGGCAACACATAGAAACAGATGTTCTCTTTATGGAGAGCCCCAATCTGAAGTTCCACCTCCTCAGTGATGCCTAGCATGGAATTTTGCAAGGGTCTTCCATCCACAGAGGTGATGAGATGAGGATGTTGCAAAGGAAAAACAGGAATCCCAAACTTGCAGGTACCTGCAGGTAAGCCATCTCAAAAAAAATCACTCGCCACCAGCTGACACCCCTATAGCCACAGTAGTGGGTAGAGAGGAAACACTCTCACCTAGGAGACTTCACAAATCTCGCAAGACTTTCACTGAAGTCTCACTAGATTTGTGAAGTTTCGCAAGACTTTGGCACTAGCTTCAAAGGAGCATGGTGACAAGCTCCACTACACAGGCGCGAGTGTGGTTGTCACTCACTGTGCCGGCAACTGATGTCAGTAATGATATGGAAATGAAACGTAAAGCAGCAATATATACAGGCAAAGCTTGACTTCTGAGCAAGTATTAATCCTTCTGCCAGGTGACTGATGGGTGCAAAGCAGCCCCTGGCATCATCTCACCTGCTGTCTTCCAGGCCCCCTCTCACCTCTTCTGTCTCCAAGATCCCATCTCAACTCCTGTCTCCTAGGCCCCATCTCACCTGCTGTCTCCCAGACCCCTCTCACTTGCTGTCTCTCAGGCCCCTTCTCACCAGCTGTCTCTCAGGCTCTATCTCACCTGCTGCCTCCCAGGCCCCATCTCACCTGCCGTCTCTCAGGCCCCCTCTCACCTGCTCTCTCCCAGGCCCCCTCTCACCTGCTGTCTCTCAGGCCTCATCTCACCTTCTGTCTTCCAGGCCCCCTCTCACCTGCTGTCTCCCAAGCCCCATCTCACCTGCTATCTCCCAGGCCCCCTCTCACCTCCTGTCTCCCAGGCCCCATCTCACCTGCTGTCTCTCAGGCCCCCATCTCACCTGCTGTCTTCCAGGCCCCATCTCACCTGCTGTCTCCTAGGCCCCCTCTCACCTGCTGTCTCTCAGGCCCCATCTCACCTGCTGTCTCCCAGGCCCCATCTCACCTGCTGTCTCCCAGGCCCCATCTCACCTGCTGTCTCTCAGGCCCCATCTCACCTGCTGTCTCTCAGGCCTCATCTCACCTACTGTCTCTCAGGCCCCATCTCACCTGCTGTCTCCCAGGCCCCCTCTCACCTGCTGTCTCTCATGCCCCATCTCACCTGCTGTCTCCCAGACCCCATCTCACCTGTTGTCTCTCATGGCCCCATCTCACCTGCTGTCTCCCAGGCCCCATCTCACCTGCTGTCTCCCAGGCCCCATCTCACCTGCTGTCTCTCATGCCCCCTCTCACCTGCTGTCTCCCAGGCCCCATCTCACCTGCTGTCTCTCAGGCCCCATCTCACCTGCTGTCTCTCATTTCCCACTTCACCTGCTCTCTCCCAGGCCCCCATCTCACCTGCTGTCTCCCAGGCCCCATCTCACCTGCTGTCTCCCAGGCCCCATCTCACCTGCTGTCTCCTAGGCCCCATCTCTCCTGCTCTCTCACAGGCCCCCATCTCACCTGCTCTCTCCCATGCTCATGGAGGAGGTGCCGCCTGCTGTATGCGCTCCCCAGTCGAGCGCAGCTCAGGAAGCTGGCAGATCAGAAGAGGGAAGGGACAGGAGCAGCAGGAAGCAGGAGGCTTCCCTACCCTCACCTCCTCTTCCTGACACACGGAGCGTCAGAGCTTGTGCGGCCGGGCTGTCACATCGATGTGTGTCTTCCGGGATACACATCCATGTGAAGCAGGAGCTGCGATCATGGTCGCATGGTGGCTGAACGCGGCGACCAATCAGAGAAGTGGCACGCAGCTTGAATGCCGCTTCTCTGCTTGGTCGGCGCTAAAGGCGCCGACCAATCAGAGAAGCAGCACGTGCCAAGCTGCACATTGTATTTAAAATATGGCGCGCGCCGCTGTTCTGATTGGTCGGCGCTGAACGCGGCAACCAATCAGAGGAGCGGCTCGCACCATGCTGCACATTGTATTTCATATATGGTGCCATGGCGAATCAGAGAAGCGACATTCAAACCGCGCGCTGCTTCTCTGATTGGTCGCCATGTTCAGCGCCAACCACAGAGAAGCGGCGCGCGCCAAGGCGCCATATTTAAAATGCACTGTGCATGCATAGAGAGATGATAAATAAATATAGCATACATAGATGATAGACACAGAGGTAGATGATGGATAGATATCGTGTATTCATTGCATTATTCTTAAATCTTCATAAATAAACTACATACTTATTCTAGAATACCCGATGTATTAGAATGGGGCCACCATCTAGTTATTGTTATATTTACTTTCCATTTAGTTCTGTTTATCTTCTGCTTCTCTGAGACTAATCATTACTTGTGACCAGCGTTACAGATAGCTAGTAAGAGAGTGTATCCTGGAAATTATGGGGCATTCAGGTGGTTTATGGAATATCTATGGAGCTTCGGTAAATGATAAAAAATTGCTAAACTGGGGTTTTTATTCATGAGGAATTTTTTCTCTTTATTTAAAATCTCCTTTTCATATGCTTTATTAATTCATGGTACTCTTTATTAAAGAACTCCATTGGATCCACATATAATTTGAAACAGTATTTTTTTTATCTGAAAGAATGTAATAAGCCTCATTTAGATAGCTGTTCCTATCTTGTCATCCCCCTTGTTAGCTTTCCTAATCACAGTATCCTGGGATACACCTTATCCTGTCTGGAAGTGCCACAGATTATACTCCGAATTTCATCTCCTATTTTCTGCCTTAATACTAGAAGTCCCAGAAATTTCAAGCACCCCCTGAAGTGCCGAAAGAGGGTCAAATGACCCTTAGTCCAAACCGAATAGAACTAACTAGAAACTAAATGGCTAAACTCAATGGAAAACAACAACCTCTGTGGTGCGACAGTAATGGCCTTAAGGGCCTGTCACACGCGTCAATATCGCCTGCACGATATCGGCTGCACGTGACGTTGCAGCGATATTGACGCGTGTGACATACTGAATCAACCAGCGATAAATCGCTGGTTGATGATCGCCAGGTTTTAGAACCTGCTCTAAAACCTGGTGATTGACGCCCGGTGGACACGCAGCATCGCTGCGTGTGACACCGGGAGTAGCGATATTCCAGCTCCCAGCGCCTCTCACAAGCGCTGGGAGCTGGTAACTAAGGTAAACTGCGGGTATCTAGGCAGCGCGCGCTGCCTAGATACCCGACGTGTACCTTAGTTACCAGCCTCCTCCGCTCCGCTGTCCCTGTGCCAGTGTGGCAGAGGAGAGGGGGTTAACCAGGGAAGCTTCCTGCTTCCCCCGGCTGAGCCCGCCCGTCCTCTCTCTGCTGCTGCTCCGGCTCACAGGGGCCCCGATGGACGCAGGTTAGCCCTGCAGGGGGGTCCCCAGCCGCCCCCCATGTCCCTGTGCCAGTGTGGCAGAGGAGAGGGGGTTAACCAGGGAAGCTTCCTGCTTCCCCCTGCTGAGCCCGCCCCTCCTCTCTCTGCCGCTGCTCCGGGGCCCCGCTGGACGCACGCAGGTAGGAGCCGCGACCTGATAGCACCCCCTTCCCCTGGTCCTCACCACACCTACACTGATAGCACCCCCTCCCCCCCTTTCTCAAACCAGGGCCCCCCCTCAAAGGCTGCACCAGGGCCCCCGGGCAGCAAGGTTCGCCCCTGGCTCACCGGCTGGTATCTAAGGTACACAGCGGGTAACTAGGGTCCCTAGTTACCCGCTGTGTACCTTAGATACCAGCCGGTGAGCGGAGGAGGCTGGTAACTAAGGTACACGTCGGGTATCTAGGCAGCGCGCGCTGCCTAGATACCCGCAGTTTACCTTGGAGACCAGCCTGCTCCCGCTTCCAGCAGCCTGGCAGCGGGAGCAAGACATCGTGGAAACGATATTTAAATCGTTTCCACAATGTTTCTGGTCAATTGATCGCTGGTGAGTCTGCCTGTGTGACAGCTCACCAGCGATCAGCCGTCAATGTCGTCAGCGATCATCTCACTGACGACATTGATGCGTGTGACAGGCCCTTTAATTACAGAACAAAAGACGGTGATTAGAGGATGTTAGCTAAAATCCTTCAGGTCGACTCAGCTCTGGGTTCCAAAGGTAGAAATGTTACATGACCCCTCTCTGGGACTTCTAGTGTTAACGGATCTGGGTCTGAGCACTGGCTTCATCAGGAGTCCTGCTGTAAACCAGACTGGATGGAGTGGTGAATGGATTCCCTAGTAGATCGATACTCCATATCTCAAAATCATCATAAGTGATCGGCATCACTATAAAACCTAGTTGTAATAAGTTGACTTCTGCACTTCGATATTGCACCCCCTCTCTCTTGTCTCTCTATTAGACCACAGGTAGGGGCTATACTGCATATTAAATTAATAAAATCATATCTGCTCCTCAGCTCTCACCCCTTCCTTCGGGGACAGAGAAATTCAGTCATGCATAGTGCTAATTTTTCAGGGGACGCGAAGCTACCAACTTGATATGGGGGAGTGGAGACCATGGCAGTGCTGAATCAATCAATGTAGTACTTTGCCTCTGCTCTTAGTCTGATACATGACATTATACATTACCGTCATATCATTGTACAGCAGAGGAACACAACATGTATTTATATCTGCTTGGTGACATGATTGCTATTTAAAGGGAGAATGCCCTTGTTCTTACATTACATAGGATGGTATATCAGGGGCAAGATTGTAGTGTGACCATGGGGATGGCGGCCACACCCCCTCTTCATACAGAAGTGTGAGGGGGTAGGAATGTAAGATGATCCTGGAGCCCCCAGACTCCATGCCCCTGACACACCTCCTGCTCTTTGTAGCAGCATTATGTTGAATTTCTCTGTCCCCAAAGAGAGGGGTGAGAGCTGAGGAGCAGATATGATTTTATTGATTTGTAAGCGATCTATAGATCCTAGAACTGCAGTGCCCAGCTCTACTTCATCATGTAGAGGGTGCATGCGTGAATGATGAGTGCATGGGTGGATGGATGGGTGCAACAAGGGATCAAGTGTCCTCTTGTTGTAGTCTCTGGGATCATAGTCATGGTGCACTGTATGACAGATCATTACCATACAGTGCAATATAACTCTGACCCCAGAGACTGTAGGAAGAGGACACTTGATCCCTTGCTGCAGTCATAACATAGTAACATAGTAACATAGTTTTTAAGGTTGAAGGAAGACTTTAAGTCCATCTAGTTCAACCCATAGCCTAACATGTTGATCCAGAGGAAGGCAAAAAAAAACCATGTAGCAACACTAAGCTCCACATTGGGGGAAAAAATTCCTTCATGACTCCAGGTACGGCAATCAGACTAGTTCCCTGGATCAACGCCCTATCAAAGAATCTAGTATGTATAACCGGTAATATTATAGTTTTCAAGAAAGGCATCCAGGCCCTTCTTAAATGTTAGTAGTGACTCACTCATTACAACATCATGTGGCAGAGAGTTCCATAGTCTCACTGCTCTTACAGTAAAGAATCCGCATCTGTGATTATGATTAAACCTTCTTTCCTCCAGACGTAGAGGATGCCCCCTTGTCCCAGTCTCAGGCCTAAGAGTAAAGAGATCATTAGAAAGGTCTCTGTACTGTCCCCTCATATATTTATACATTATTATAAGATCACCCCTAAGCCTTCGTTTTTCCAAGCTAAATAACCCCAAGTTTAATAACCTGTCTTGGTATTGCCGACCCCTTAGTCCTCTAATGACTTTTGTCGCTCTTCTCTGGACCCGCTCTAGTTCAGCTATGTCTTTCTTATACACCGGAGACCAGAATTGTACACAGTATTCTAAGTGTGGTCTTTAATGCATCCCATTATTTTATTTGCCTTTGCAGCAGCTGCCTGACACTGGCCACTAAATGTGAGTTTGTCATCTACCCATACACCCAGGTCTTTTTCAGTAACAGTTTTGCCCAGTGTTTTACAATTAAGCACATAATTATACCTTTTGTTTCCTCTGCCCAAGTGCATGACTTTACATTTATCTCCATTAAAGCTCATTTGCCATTTAGCAGCCCAAGCTTCTAGTTTACATAAATCCTCTTGTAATATAAAATTGTCCTCCTCTGTAGTGATTACCCTGCAGAGTTTAGTGTTATCTGCAAATATTGAGATTCTACTCTGTATGCCCCCTACAAGGTCATTAATAAATATATTAAATAGAAGCGGGCCCAACACTGACCCCTGTGGTACCCCACTGTTAACTGTGACCCATTCTGAGTGTGTTCCATTAATAATAGTCTCTGGATTGAGCAGAGGCAATCGAGCGTCGTGGGACCTTCGTTGTGGACGTCAGATCTTTATAATACAGATGAAGTCTGAATTTTGCTTGTGTTTTTTTTCAAATAAAAAGATTTTTCTCTGTGTGGTGTATTTTTTTGACTATTTACTAGAGATTACTAATGGCCGGGTCCAATATTGCCAGCTGCCAATAAAAAGCTGGCATTAACCCCTTTATTACCCAGTCTGCCACCGGCACCAGGGCAACTGGAAGAGCCTGGGTACAGCGCCAGAAAATGGCGCTTCAATGAATGCACCATTTTCTGGGGTGGCTGCGGGATGCAATTTGCAGCATGGGGAGCCCAGAACGCTTGGGCCTCTCCATGCTTAGGATTCCAGTCCCCAGCTGCCTAGTTGTACCTGGCTGGGCCAAAAATATGGCGGAGCCCCACATCATTTTTTTTTTTCTAGAATTAGTTCTAGAAATAAAAAAAATTGGGCTTCACTGTATTTTTTGGTTGCCAGCCAGGTACAACGAGACATCTGGGGGTTTGCTGGCAGTCCGTAGCTGCTAGATTGTAACTGGCTGGACCAAAAATATGGCGGAGCCCCACGTCATTTTTTTTCTTTTCTAGAATTAGTTCTAGAAATAAAAAAAAAATGGGCTTTGCTGTATTTTTTGTTGCCAGCCAGGTACAATGAGGCAGCTGGGGGTTGCTGGCAGTCCGAAGCTGCCAAGTTGTACCTGGCTGGACCAAAAATATTGCGGAGCCCCACGTCATTTTTTTTTTTCTAAAATCAGTTCTAGAAATATTAAAAAAGGCCTTCGCTGTATTTTTGGTTGCCAGCCAGGTAAAACTTGGCAGCTTAGGGGCTGGAATCCTCAGCGTGGAGAGACCCAAACGTGGGCCCCTACGCTGCAAATTGCAACCCACAGCGACCCCAGAAAATAGTGCATTCATTAGAGGCGCAATTTTCTGATGCTGAACCCCAACTCTATCAGTTGCCCTTGTGCTGGTGGCACACGGGTTCTCCATACACGACATGGTGTCCGCTAACAATTTCAATGGAAAAATTAGCTACAAATGTTAGCGGAAACCATATCGCATATGGAGATCCCCTCCCTATGTGCCTGAACATTGGAGCTCCCCCACAAGTGACCCCTTTTTGGAAACTAGAACCCCCAAGGAACATATCTAGATGCATAGTGAGCACTTTGAACCCCCAGGTACTTCACAAATTGATCCGTAATAAGGAAAAAGTACTTTTATTTTTACACAAATTTTCTTTTTATTTTTTACTGATCAATTTGTGAAGCACCTGGGGGTTCAAAGTGCACACTGTGCATCTAGATAAGTGCCTTGGGGGATCTAGTTTCCAAAATGGAGCCACATGTGGGGGAGCTCCAATGTTTAGGCACATAGGGGCCCCATACGCGACATGGTGTCCACTAGCAATTGGAATAGATAGCGGACACCATGTCGCGTATGGAGAGCCCCTGTGTGCCTAAACATTGAAGCTCCCCCACATGTGACCCCTTTTTGGAAACTAGACCCCCCCAAGGAATTTATCTAGATGGGTGGTGAGCAGTTTGAACCCCCAGGTGTTTCACGAATTATTCCGTAAAAAGGAAAAAGTACTTTTTTTCCACAAAAATTTTTTTTTTTCATTTTTACATATTAATTTGTGAAGCACCTGGAGGTTCAAAGTGCTCACTATGCATCTAGATAAGTTCTCTGGGGGGATCTAGATTCTAAAATGGGGTCATTTGTTGGGGAGATCCAATGTTTAGGAACACAGGGGCTCTCCAAACGCGACATGGTGTACGCTAACAATTTGAGCTAATTTTCCATTCAAATTGTTAGCGGACACGATGTCGCATTTGCAGAGCCTCTGTGTGCCTAAACATTGGAGCTCCCCCCACAAGTGACCCCATTTCGGAAACTAGACCTCCCCAGGGAACTAATCTAGATGGGTGAGCACTTTGAACCACCAGATGTTTCAGAAATTGATCCATAATAATGAAAAAGTACTTTTTTTTTAACAAACAATTTCTTTTAGCCTAACGTTTTTCATTTTCACATGGGCAAAAGGATAAAATGCATCCTAAAATTGGTTGGGCAATTTCTACTGAGTACATTGATACCTCATATGTGGTTATGCACCACTGCTTAGGCGCACGGCAGGGCTCAGAAGTGAAGGAGCACCATTTCACTTTTTCAATGGAAAATTTGCTCCAAAAGTCAAATTGCGCTCCTTCCCTTCTGAGCCCTGCCGTGCGCACAAACAGTGGGTTATGACCACATATGAGGTATCGGTGTACTCAGGAGAAAGTGCCCAACAAATTTTAGGATCCATTTTATTCTGTTGCCCATTTTATTCTGCAGCCCCAGTGGTGTGGTATACAGCAGCCCCAGGGGTATATAGCAGCCCCAGTGGTATATGGCAGCCCCAGTGGTGTGGTATACAGCAGCCCCAGTGGTATATAGCAGCCCCAGTGGTATATAGCAGCTCCAGTGGTGTGATATATAGCAGCCCCAGTGGTATATAGCAGCCCCAGTGGTGTGGTATATAGCAGCCCCAGTTGTATATAGCAGCCCCAGTGGTACACAGCAGCCCCAGTGGTGTGGTATACAGCAACCCCAGTGGTGTGGTATACAGCAGCCCCAGTGGTATATAGCAGTCCCAGTGGTATACAGGCCCCCAAATGCTGGCACTCGCCCCCCTCCGTTGTAAGTTTCCCCCCTGCTGCTTAACGTACCATCCCTGGTCTTCTGCACTGCGCCGGTCTTCTGTGCTCTGTCCTCCATGCTCCCGTCCTCGCTGCATCCGGGGACCGGCGCGGTGCAGAAGACCAGGGATGGTAAGTTAAGCAGCGGGGGGGGGCTTACAATGGAGGGGGGAGAGTGCCAGCATTTGGGGGCCATATATTTAGATATTGACGGCTTGTGCAGTGCATATATAATGAGCGGCCCCACGTGACGGGGCGCTCATACAGCAGCCTCCCCCGCCTCCTCCAGCCTCCCCAGCCCCGGACACAGCCCCCACCACCGTATTGACCCGTGTATAAGCCGAGGGGGGGACTTTTCAGCCCAATTTTTGGGCTGAAAAACTCGGCTTAAATACGAGTATATACGGGTAACTATTTGTGTCACATAACTCTTGCTTTAGCAGAATAAAAATTCAAAATTTGAAAATTGCGAAATTATCAAAATTTTGCCAAATTTTTGATTTTTTCACAAATAAACACAAAAATTATCAACCTTAATTTACTACTAATATGAAGCCCAATATGTCACGAAAAAACAGTCTCAGAATCGCTAGGATCCATTGAAGCGTTCCAGAGTTATTACCTCATAAAGGGACACAGGTCAGAATTGACAAAAATGCCAAGGTCTTTAGGGTCAAAATAGCAGGGTTAAAGAGATGTCTAGAACATTTGAATTATTTCACAGACTCTTAACATTGTGTAATGTACTCATAGGATTTGGCCGTTTTTATCCTCTATGCGCTCATCACATCCCTACTCCATATTATAGAGAAGCAATTGCCAAGCACTTTCTCATATGTTTCTCTCATTGTTTCAATTAGTTTTATTAAAAGAGAAAGAGGCTGGGGTGTGATTTTGTCTATGCAAGCTGCATATGGAGTAGTGATGTGATGAGCGCAGAGAGTATGTAAATAGCTGTATCCTAACACAGAATCTGAAAATATTTTAGAAGGGGTAAAAATAAAGCTTACTTTTTTTTTTAAAAGATGGTGTTCAAAAAGAGCATCGCTAAGTAATTAACTTTGTAAATGTAGTGAGCTGAGTTATGGTACTACTAGCTGGCGGCCCGATTCTAAAGAATCGGGTGGTCTAGAATGCATATACAATTTATTTAGTAAGAATTAACAATAATGCAATTAAGACATGATATCTATCCATCAACTACCTATGTTTGTATGGTGAATGTAATTTGCGAAAATTTTATTGTTCTGTGGTAAGGCTCTTAGTACACCTACTGGCTAATAATTGTGTATCAATTCAGTAGCTTTATTTAAGATATGAATATTCATAGTTTACATATCCGCCAGTTTGTGTTTGCCCACCAACCACGGCAAGGTGGCCTTACATCTGATGGGGCCCTACTCTACCTTATTTCGATTTCTTAACACTTTGACACCTTTTACATCAGCTTTTTTCTGCTATTTGCAGAAGATGGGGATGAAAAAAGTAGAATGTCTGCACTTGCCAGCTAAGGGCCTACCTGCGGCACACTTGCAGCAAGTCCCATGCAATGTATATGGAACTTGCAGTTAACTTGCTGTAAATGCGGGAAACGTAGTTTCGGCAGCTGCACCAAATGCAGTCGCTAAAAAAACGCTGGTAACTGGGATTTTTGGGGCCGAAACTGCCGTAACCATATGTGCTGCACCTGCCGCAAGTGAACCACAAATTCCATATACATTGCATGCAACTTACGGCAAGTGTGCTGTAGGTCAGCCCTTAGGCAGCAAGTGCAGAAATTATTATTTTTCCACTTAAACTTCCATAAATAACAGAAAAATACTGCTGTAAAAGCAAAATCTCTCTTTTTGTATCTATCTATTTCCCTATCTATCTAAGTTTACAGAACACACCTGAAGATGGAGATGTGTGTGAACAGCCGTCCCACCCGTCTCTTAGCTGTTCACAAAAACCTCACCCTGTTTAAAAACAAAATGAGGTGCTCAGACGGCTGTCCTTTGGACCATGCCGTATCTACCCTATATAAACTATTCCAAGATATGGCAGGCGGCCCCACAGATAATCTACCCACCTTCACTACTAGATGGGAGCATGATCTCAACAGAACATTCACTGCAATGGAATGGGAAAAAGCTTTCCTCTTTATCCGCAAATCCTCTATGTCTGTCGATTCTCAAGATCGTAATTATAGGGTGGCGGCACGATGGTACAGATGCCCAGCGGAGATCAATAGAATATTCCCGTCTAGATCAGCCGATTGTTGGAGACGGTGTGGTCAGAGAGGCACGTACCTCCATATATGGTGGGGATGTGAACGCCTACGCACTTTCTGGGATGACGTGGAGGACCTGTTTGGCAGGACTACCCATACTCCAATAAAATTTGATGCTCAGTTAGCTTTATTGTCATATTCGGGTATGTCCATAGCTAAATTTAAAAAATCTCTCCTCCGTTACTTTCTCACGGTAGCGAGACTTCTTATCTCCAGACTATGGTTGAGGCCCGAGCGTCCGACCAGGGGAGACCTAGTTCATGAACTGAACACCGCCTGCAGACTGGAGGAATTGATCGCTCACAGTATGCCAGATGAGAACAGCATTACGAGGCATTGTGATTTGTGGGCACCATGGCTTCTGATAAGGGAATCCGAGTCACTAAAATCTTGGCTGACATAACTGAAGATTGACCAATACTTCATAACTTTCAACGCCTGCATAAGGTATACGAGATATCATGACCCTGCCAGTTTTCCTGACTTTACCCCCTTTTTTTTTCCCATCTTCTTTCCTTCTTTAATCTCTCTCTTTCTCTAACCCTCTCTTTGCTCTTTCTATCTTACTCCTCATCATATCATGTGATTAGCAAACCCTTCATATATTTGAGGTTCATAAATACTGCTTCATGCTTGTTTTTGTTTACATCCAAATACCAATGCGATTTCGAGCCGTGGCAACGCGCGGCCTCATTAAGAGTCATCGCCCCCTGCGGCGGGGATTGGTTATACAACGGATTTGTGACAAGTTACGTGGATATTCATTCAGTTCAATATGTCATTTTTTTTGGAACATGATAAATATATTTGATAATGTTATGTGTATCTGATACTGTAACAAATTCAAAAGGTTAATAAACATTGATTTATACAAAAAACAAAATGAAATCTCTCAGCAGCTATAGTGCTGGAGCTTCAAATACAGGTTCTTATCACCAAATGAAGGCATTTAGATGATACACATTTAACATCTTGTAGTTAATGTGTGTTCCACTTACATATAAAAATTGGTATAGAGATATCATATTTCTAAATTTATGTAGATATGATATCGAGTTACTAACCGTAAATAGAGCTAACATTACTGATGTATGTAAAGTGCTATTAAATTCATAGCACTATAAAAAAAAAAAAAAATGAATATGCTAATGACTACATGTTATATACGTATTTCCTACATAAGTGCTTAAAATCTATATCTATATGAGTACACTAATTTTTTTGGTATTTTAAATATTTTTTGACTATATTTCTATGGCTACAGTAGGTTTTTTTTTTTGGTTTTTTTTCCTTATCTATATACATATAAGTTTCCTATAGGTCTATATGTTCTTAAAAAAAGCTAATAATCCAAAAAATAGAGAAGTAACTTTAACGTAAAATATTTGTGTAGACTACATTTCGTGTGAAGACTTTGGTACTATCAGGCAATAATTGTCCTTGAAGTGGTGTATTAACCACTTTAACTCTCACATTGCAGCGTTGCTTCACCCTGGAAAAAGCAACATACAAATGACCATGGGCAAAAACAGGTTCCGGTAGATAAATACTAACTCGATGGAGGGTCTGACCTTGAGATTTATTTATGGTCATTGAAAATGCGGGCTTGATGGGAAATTGTCTCCGTCTTAACTTAAAAGGCAATCCAGTCTCTGATGGACCCAAATCAATGCGTGGAATGAATACCACATTTCCTGCTGCTGAGCCACTAATGACTTTTGCCTGTATGAAATTGGCATGTGAGGCAGTGACAATGAGGCGCGTACCATTGCAGAGACCTTTTTTCGTGTTGAGATTACAATTACATGACAATGGTGCCAATTTTAAGTTTGAGCCGATGTGAAGGCATTCCAGTTGGTGTTAAGGAATTCAAAAACTCAAGTGGGTATTGATCCAGGTCATCAGCTTCATCATGATCGATGGAATCATCACTGATATATTCGGTATAGTCACCTATCAAAAAATCCATGACTTGAGAATTGACTTTCTCTACGTCCTCATTTTTTGGACATAAAATTGCATGAGAAGCAGCTGTATTTATGCTTTCGGTGTCATTTACATCAATACAAAAATGTTGTCCAAAAATGTCAATTATTAAAGAGCCAGTGCATATCATGTCTGGAGGAATTTCAATAACATCAGCTCCAAGGTTATCTTCATTAGATAGTTCACCATTTCCCAGTCGAAGCAACCAACTGCTGTAGTCAGGATCAATGGAGCGCATGTTGTTAATAAGTGGCAGGCGAGTAAAATGGTGCCAATGTTGTGAGTATTTTAAACAGCTCTCTACAACCTCAGTTCTTGTGCCATGAGGGATGACAGGAAGACATTGTCTAAAGTCGCCTCCAAAAACAATGACTTTACCTCCAAAGGGTGTTTTTACTTTGTGAGCTAAATTTGTTGTCATGACATCACGTAAAACTCTATCAATGACATGCAGTGCATATTTGGATAGCATTGTGCACTCATCAATAATAAAAAGTTTAGTGCAGTGCAAATCTTTTGCTGCATCGGTATCATTCTTAATCCTGGAAACAGATGTTTCATTCACAGGAATTGGAATCCCATAAAGAGAATGAATGATTCGTCCACCTTGTAGCAAGTTGGCGGCAATTCCAGTAGTGGCAGCAGGTGACACAATGTCTCCTTGTCCTCTTAGCTGATGCAGGAGTAGGTGATATAGGTAAGTTTTTCCACTGCCACCAGGACCATCAAGGAAAAAACACTTTGGTGTAGAATTAGTGTCTTCTAAAGCTTGAGTGATAGCATCCAAAGCAAAAAGTTGTTCCTCATTTAGAGTAGCTTTCATTTCAGCAGCTGTTGATAACTCATAATCTTTATCATACTGTGGGAGGAGGTGTTTTTTGACTGGACGTGGCAAATAAAAATCAGTATAAGTTTTGCCATGAGCTTTAAGAACATGTTGGATATCTGTCATAGCATACACTCGAGAATGTCAGAGTGGTATGCATGGCAGTAGTCTTCTACAAAGTGTTGCTTAAATTCATCCCATAAGTCCCGAGGTTGAGCTGGAGGACCAAATATACAAATGTAGGCAAACATGTCACGTAACTGTGCTGGCATGTTGAGAATACTGGCATCAAGTAATGAATTTCTCCACAGACTATCATCAAATAGTAAGCCAAGGGCTAATGCCACGTCTTTGAAGCTTTGATGTGTGACTCCGTGTACAGTTTTTATGCTGTCAAAACTGGTTGCACCTTTGACATGTAACAATAACAATCTTAAATAGTAGCGTTCTTGGTCTTTCAAACTGACAGTATACATTCGTCCAATCACAGAACTACCTGCTCGCTTTCTTACTTCCCAAGAACCTTCTTTCCAAACATAGTTTTCTGGAATTTCACGGTATAAATACTGATGAGCATGCTGGTGGTTTTGATTAAGCTCAAAGTAGGCCATGAGAGTAGAATTGCGATGGAGCTTTTGTTTGATGTTTCCAATAGAGTCATCCTCATGAAAATAGAGTGGCTGAAAATGTGGTAGATGTACAGCAAGGCGCATAATACTATGAGATTGTTTATGCATGGGATATGCGAATATTCTCCAAGCTGCTTCCGGTGCACTGACATATCTTGAGTCCATGAATTGGTGTGTTTCATCATGTTGGATGTTAGTCTGGGAGATTTTAAGCTTGACTTTATCATGACGTATTTAAATAAATATTTCACAGCCTGAATGGAACCACAAACTTCGACGTTAATATGGCACTTGTATTTTAATAGCAGGAATGGATTATATGGAACCACCCACAAATTGTCAATCATGTGAGAATGGTGTTGAAAAGATGGGCCAAATTGTCGGCGATAAGTAGGATAGGCATCCTTAGCTATAATGGTTTTTGTTTGCAAATCTTTAGGGAAACCTTTGGTACACTTCCCCAGATCCATGCAGGGAGAATTTGGATTGTGTTCTCCACACGGACTATGAATCATATGTTGGAGAACAATTGTATGGAGCAGAGGGTAGTGGGTAGGATTAGGAATTTCTGCCCACACTGTATTGTCTACGTCGTCCTCCGTCCTTAATTTGGAGTTGCTATCCAGAATGAGTAAAATGTGAGCATGTGGTAGGCCACATTTCTGAAATTCAATGATATGAAGCATCGCGCACACTTTTCCAAACAATCCCTTGTTAATATCTCTTAAAAGAGCATCAAGTTTAATTTTGAAAACACGTGCAACTAAATCTGGTCTGTGTTCCACATGCTGCCATGGTTGTAAATTAGCAGTTATTTCACTCCATTTTGGATTACAGGTCATGGTTATAAAGAGATCAGGGCGACCATATTTTGTGACAATTGACATGGCATCTTGGTACCGCTGCTGCATGTTTCTGGGACTACCTTCAAATGAGGATGGTAAAATCACAGTTTTTCCAATGGGGATTCCCTTCTCAATAGATTTTTTAAGTAGATGTTCTTGTAGACCGCAATAATCCTCCACTTTGAGATCCTTTTGGTGTTTGCGGATGTAATGGAGTCGATTGGCTTCAATTTTCACATAAGCATCGACAAAATATTGCTGAGTGAGTTTTCCACCATTGAGGAGTGGATTGAAGTCAATTCTGACAGACAGCACATAGTAGTAATATTGTAGTTGTGTAATCCGACGTGGATTTTGTCCTTGGTGCTTAAGTCCATCATGCCATCCTTGGTCTCCATGACGGAAAAATAAAGGATATAATAAGGCATTTAAATTGCTGTGGAGGATACTTACTTGTTGCGTTTTGGGAGCTAAAGGGTTGTTCGGGTCAGGTTTGAGATGAATTAATATGTCGCGATTAAAAGGTGGCTCTCCATCATCATTTTCAAAGACAACGGCGACTTCATTCACAGTAGGATTATTATAGCGTCTTGGATCTTGCGTGCGATCTTGTTTCAGGGCCATGGTTATATTTGGCATGACAGTGTTATTTTGTAAAGCTTTAATCTGTTCTTCATGTTCCACATCTCTTAACATCTTGTACGCAGCTACAAATGGATTGACAGTGTCTAAAAGAGTTGCAATAAGACTCATCAGAGTGGGATGACATTTCTGATTTTCTTTACATTGCAAGCGTTGTTCTGTAGCAGTAGCAGTGTCCAAAATATAAAGTTGGGCATACGCAGGAACTTGATCTTCAGAGAGATGTAGTGTTCCAGTGCGGTGGTATATTTGTCCATGTATGCGGAAACAATATGGGCCATGTCCAGGTGGTGGTGAAATATTAGCACCCATGGAGGCGAAAGCAAATGAACTGTTAATGCTGCGTATGTTATCCATGAAATTTTTACTGAATGGACTTTCTCCTTTCATTAAAAGTGTGAAGACGTCTGGATATTGTGGTATTGGTATACGGACTTTGGCCTTGTGACAACAAAGGGTAAAACTTTTATCTGATGGTATTTCATCCCTATGGGTACCTTTACACGCCGCTACTGGAGGATGGATACAACCAGCTACTTCACGTGCACGAGCACGCACAAACGGTTACAAACGGTAAACGCACCATCTTTACACGCCGCCACAAGCTACGCTACGCTACGTGACATCTATCCCCGGATACACCGCTGGGTGCCTCAAGTCACCTTCTGTAGCTCATCTTACCTCATTTACACACCCTACAACCAGCTAATATGGGCGGACCTGGTGCAGCAGGGACAGCACATAGGCGTGCCACAATTGTGGATTACGAGACGTCCGTACGCTGATAGGACAAAGCAAGAAACCCATGATTGGCCAGGCATCGCAGGAGGCTGTTTAATACATGACGCTCGAGCAATTGTGTTGTGTGACTGGTCAGCTCCTTAAATATGCCGCCCTATGCAGCGTCTACCAATCGTAACGCAGGAGCTTGCACCAATGATCGCTAAAGGGGGGCGGTATCCCGGAGGCTGTGTCACGCCCCAGCTACATACCAGGTACATTGCCTGGTGTTGACACATCCCTTCTGTTGCTTCTTTACACGCCGATACAGCTCGCTACAATCGCCTGTGTAGCCACCTGTTTCCGGGCAGTGCTCGGAAACAGATGTATCTGTTGCCGGGTGCCTCCTACCGTCTTTACACGCCGCTACTACGGGGTATTTTGCCGCTACAAGCTACATTTGTAGCCTCTAGCTGGTTGTATCCACCCGCCAGTAGCGGCGTGTAAAGGGCCCCTAAGGGTGGAGGCACACTGGCGTTGAACTCGCACGAGTTTAATGCGAGAAAAACTCGCATTAAACTCGGCCCTGTATCTTTCAATGATACAGGTCACACCAATGCGAGTTTCACGCATTACACTCGCTTTGCGAGGGTAATGCGAGTGCAATCGCAGCATGCTGCGATTGCACGCGATTCCCTCACGCGAGAGGCCGTTATAAGTATATGGGTGCGAGTCAAACTCGCACCCACACAGCACACGGTGCACTACTCGCATCCTGTCCTGTTAAATTCTAGTTCCCGATTTCCCGGTACAGTAAGTAATCATCTTGCACCGCTGTGTCAGCGGTGCCAGATGATTACTGTTCACCCAGCTGCTGGGCACCTCTTTTTAATTTAGGGGGTTAAAATGCATATGCAGCATCTGTGCGGCATATGAGCACAGATGCTGCATATGCGGCTATGTGTCCCGGGCATAAAGGGTTAATATGGGGCAATTACCTTGTCACCATGTCTCCAGGGATTGCCCCCCTCCCTAGAGACATGGTGCTTATAATCATTGGTGGTTCAGGGGTTAACTTGCTATATTACTGACTAGCCGGCATTTGTGCTCTGACAGCCGGCGGGTCCTGGCTGTCAGAGCGAGGTAGATACGCTATTACCGTATATGCTCCTCCTGGGACAGCTCATCAATGTGGAGCTGTCCCAGGTACTTAATGTCAATGCAGTGGCTAATAGTAGCCAGGAAGTAATATTGGCAATGAAGGGGTTAATCTTAGTTAGTGGTAATGGTACAGAATAGGTGAATAGCAGGCACTAAGTTATATAAGAAAATTAGTACAGTTAATGGAGTGTCTGTATATAGCACCTTAAAGAAGGTGAAATAGTCAATATGCCAGAAAGGGTTAATAGGGAGTAGTGAAATATAGCAGGTAAAAGTTGTAATTTCACAGTTCCTGAATACGAAATTAAATAATTAATATAGGTCTTAGCTCTTTTGTGAAGAAGTTCAGCGGCAGCTGGAAATGCGACGTGCGTCCGAGAGGCACTGCGCAGTAGAATGAAGCTGTGAGGTGAAATTTCAAATTTCGCGCTCTAAAATGGCGGCCGCGAAATTTTGAAATATCGCGCTCTAAAATGGCGGCTGCGAAATCTCGCGAGATTTCAGAGCCGTCATGTGTAGGCGTTTAGCGCGCCGACCAATCAGAATAGCAGCACGCTGTATGGCGCCATACTTCAAATACACTGTAGTCAGTGTATTTCAAATATGGCGGCATAGCGCGCGCTGCTATTCTGATTGGTCGCCGCGTTCAGCGCGCCGACCAATCAGAATAGCGGCGGACTCAATGCCGGCATATTTGAAATACACTGACTACAGTGTATGTCAAATATGGCGGCATTGTGTGCGGCGCTATTCTGATTGGTCGCCGTGTTCAGCGCGCCGACCAATCAGAATAGCGGCGGGCTGTATGGCGCCATACTTCAAATACACTGTAGTCAGTGTATTTCAAATATGGCGGCATAGCGCGCGCTACTATTCTGATTGGTCAGCGCGTTCAGTGCGCCGACCAATCAGAATAGCGGCGCGCTGTATAGCGCCATACTTCAAATACACTGTACTCAGTGTACTTCAAATATGGCGGCATAGCGCGTGCTGCCATTCTGATTGGTCGGCGCGCTGAACGCGCCGACCAATCAGAATAGCGGGGCGCTCAATGGCGCCATATTTAAAATACACTGAGTACAGTGTATTTGAAGTGTATTGTGCGCGGCGCTATTCTGATTGGTCGGCGCGTTTAGCACGCCGACCAATCAGAATAGCGGTGCGCTGTATGGCGCCATACTTCAAATACACTGTACTCAGTGTATTTCAAATATGGCGGCATAGCGCGCGCCGCTATTCTGATTGGTCGGTGCGCTGAACGCGGCGACCAATCAGAATAGCGGCGCGCTGAGTGCCACCATACTTCAAATACACTGACTACAGTGTATTTTAAATATGGCGGCATTGTGCGCGCAGCTATTCTGATTGGTCGGCGCGATGAAGGCGGCGACCAATCAAAATAGCGGGGCACAGAGCGGAAGCAAGGTAGCCGGGAGTCGGGGTCGGCTCCCGGCTACAGGCTGAGCAAGCCGGGGATCTCCGTGCCAGCCATATCCCCAGCTCGCTCTGACGGCGCGAGGTTGGCGGGAGGCGAGGTCGGCTACCTTGCGGTCGTTCCGGCGGCGTGTGGATCCGCAAGCCGACCTCCGGTCGGCGGAGCGGGCGCAAGGTAGCCGGGAACCGAGGTCGGCTCCCGGCTACCTTGCGCCGGCGGAGCGAGCCGGGGATCTCCGTGCTGGCCATATCCGCTGCTCAGCTCCGGGGAGCCGCGAGCCAGCCGGGATTTGCCCGGTACCGCCGCCGCCATTCTAATTGAAATCAGATTCAAGCCGTGGCACGGCGCCATGATTTGAAATCTAAGAAATTTTTTTAAAAATTAGAAAGATGGCGCCGTGTTTCGCGGCGCTGTTTTCATTGGTCGGCGCCAGGCGCGAGTGACCAATGAGAAGAGTGGGGCGGGGCACGGCTCCATATTTGAAATCCGGCGGGAACTTTGGATTTCAAATATGGCGCCGTGCCCCGCCCCACTCTTCTCATTGGTCGCTCGCGGCTGGCACCGACCAATGAGAATGGCGAGCGAAACATGTCGCCATATTTGAAATCCGGCGGGAAGGCTTCCAGTTTGAATTATGGGTGCGTGTCTGGCGGCGCTCTTCTGATTGGTCGGCGCCAACGGCGAGCGACCAATCAGGGGGGCGGCTCGCGCACACCGGCAAATTTGAAATTGAATGGGCCCCTAGGGTGGCGGAGCTCCGGTGAGCATATCGCTTGCCGGGAGACGACCGGCTAACGCCGGTCATCCCCCGGCGTACTTGCCGCGGAGCTCCGTGCCGGGGAGCACCACGGCTGAGCTCCGGGCAGCAACTCGCCACCCAGGAGACGACCGCCTAGCGGCGGTCGTCTCCCGGCTGGGTCCCACGGTCGTCCCGCTTAGGGCGGCCATCTTGGTCCACCCTGAGCGGGTGTACCTTGGGACAAAGTTACGGAAGTGTGTGCAAAGTGACGGAACTGACGTCACAAATTGCTTGTGGTTTTATATATTAGATACAGTATGTAGTAAGCATGGCTTTGCTCAAATATCTATATAGTAAGTTCAGTTATGATAAAATATTTAAGCAGTAAGCTTAATTCTGGTCAGGGGCGTAACTACCACAGGTGCAGGGGTTGCGATCGCACCCGGGCCCCAACAGCCCCTTTGGACTATAGAAAATGACTAATACTATTAGGGTACCTTTACACGCGGCAACTTTTCTAGGAATTTCACTGGCAACTTACTGGTTGCAGTGAAATCATGGACCCATTGTTCTATCTTGTTGCTGTGTACAAATGGAACAATGTCTCAATGATTTCACTGCAACCAGTAAGTTGCCAGTGAAATTCCTAGAAAAGTTGCCGCGTGTAAAGGTACCTTTAAAGATTTGCAATAATTGGGAGCCCCGTTGGAGTTTTCGCATCGGGGTCCCTGGACCTGAAGTTACGCCACTGGTTCTGGTACCATACGTATGCAGTAAGCTTGGTTCTGTTGCTGTATCTAAACTTACTATGCATGATTGTTCCTGTATTGTTATAATATGTTCTGTTCCCATATCTCTGTAGTAAGCTTGGTTCTGCTTCCATATCTTTGTAGTCAGCTTGGTTCTGCTACAATATCTCTGTAGCAAGCCTGGTTCTGCACCCATATCTCTGTAATAAGCTTGGTTCTGTTCCCATATCTCTGAAGTGAGCTGGGTTCTGCTCCCTTAACTGTGTAGAAAAGTTTGGTTTTGCTCCCTTACCTATGTAGTAAGCTTGGTTCTGCTGCCATATCTATTATAATAAAACCCTACCGTCAGGATGTAACGGTATGGTACGTCACATCCTGGCTGAAGTAGCCTCTACACCCACTATGGGTGTTCTAATATGGCCGCCGCATACACACTCATACACACACACACACACACACACACCACACCACACTGTCCGCTATACTTACCATCTGCGTCTTCCCCGCCGCCTGGATCCTCATTCCTCCTTGACGGCGACAGGACTGGATCCAATATGGCGTCCAGGAAGCCTCGCGAGACTTCCCGGACGCCATATTGGATCCAGTCCCCCGGGGGCGGCGACATACGTTGTCCAAGATGGCGTCCGGGAAGTCTCGCAAGACTTCCCGGCATCCATATTGGATCCAGTCCTGTCGCCGTCAAGGAGGACTGAGGATCCAGGCGCCAGGGAAGACGCAGGTGGTAAGTATAGCGGACAGTGCGGTGTGTATGTGCATGTGTATGTGTGTGTGTGTGTGTCCACCCAGCCACCGCTGACCACCCAGCCACCCACAGCGCTGATCACCCGGCCACCGCTGACCACCCAGCCACCGCACACTGCTGACCACCCCGCCACCGCACACCACTGACCACCCAGCCACCAAACACCGCTGACCACCCAGCCACCGCAAACCGCTGACCACCCAGCCACCGCCCACCGCTGACCACCGAGCCACCGCACACCGCTGACCACCCAGCCACCGCACAGCGCTGACCACCCAGCCACCCACAGCGCTGACCACCTGGCCACCGCACACCACTGACCACCCAGCCACCGCACACCACTAACCACCCAGCCACCGCACACTGCTGACCACCGAGATACCGCACACCGCTGACTACCGAGATACAGCTTACCGCTGACCACCGAGCCACCACACACCGCTGACCACCCAGCCACCACACACCGCTGACCACCCAGCCACCGCACACCGCTGACCACCCAGCCACCGCTGACCACCCAGCCACCGCACAGTGCTGACCACCGAGCCACTGCACACTGCTGACCACCCAGCCACTGCACAGCACTGACCACCCAGCCACTGCAGAGCGCTGACCACCCAGCCACTGCACAGCACTGACCACCCACCCACCGCACACCGCTAATCACCCAGCCACCGCACAGCGCTGACCACTCAGCCACACTGCTGACCACCCAGCTACCCACAGCGCTGACCACCCAGCAACCGCACACCGCTGACCACCCAGCCACCGCACACCGCTGACCACCCAGCCACCGCACACCGCTGACCACCCAGCCACCGCACACCGCTGACCACCCAGCCACCGCACACCGCTGACCACTCAGCCACCCACAGCGCTGACCACCCGGCCACCGCACACCACTAACCACCCAGCCACCGCACACCGCTGACCACCGAGATACCGCACACCGCTGACCACCGAGATACTGCTTACCGCTGACCACCCAGCCACCGCACACCGCTGACCATCCAGCCATCACACACCGCTGATCACCCAACCACCGCACACCGCTGATCACCCAGCCACCGCACACCGCTGACCACCCAGCCACCGCACACTGCTGACCACCCAGCCACCCACAGCGCTGACCACCCAGCCACCGCAGACCGCTGACCACCCAGCCACCGCACACCGCTGACCAGCCAGCCACCGCACACTGCTGACCACCCAGCCACCGCACACCGCTGACCACGGAGCCACTGCACACTGCTGACCACCCAGCCACCCACAGCGCTGACCACCCAGCCACCGCACACCGCTGACCACCCAGCCACCGCACACCGCTGACCACCCAGCCACCGCACACTGCTGACCACCCAGCCACCGCACACCCGCTGACCACCCAGCCACGCCACGCGACAGCGCTGACCACCCAGCCACCGCACACCGCTGACCACCAGCCACCCCACACGTCTGACCACCCAGCACCAGCACACTGCTGACCACCCAGCCACCGCACACCGCTGACCACCCAGCCACCGCACAGCGCTGACCACCGAGCCACCACACAGCGCTGACCACCGAGCCACCGCACACCGTTGACTACCGAGGCACCCACACACTGCTGACCACCCAGCCATCGCACAGCGCTGCCCACCCAGCACCGCACACCGCTGACCAACTACCACCGCTGACCACTGACCACCAGCCACCGCACCGCTGAACACCCAGCCACCGACACCGCTGACCACCCAGCCACCGCACACCGCTGACACGCCCAGCCACCCACAGCGCTGATCACCCGCCACCGCTGACCACCCAGCCACCGCACACTGCTGACCACCCCGCCACCAGCACACCACTGACCACCCAGCCACCAAACACCGCTGACCACCCAGCCACCCACAGCGCTGACCACCCAGCCACCGCAAACCGCTGACCACCCAGCCACCGCCCACCGCTGACCACCGAGCCACCGCACACCGCTGACCACCCAGCCACCGCACAGCGCTGACCACCCAGCCACCCACAGCGCTGACCACCTGGCCACCGCACACCACTGACCACCCAGCCACCGCACACCGCTGACCACCGAGATACCGCACACCGCTGACTACCGAGATACAGCTTACCGCTGACCACCGAGCCACCACACATCGCTGACCACCCAGCCACCACACACCGCTGACCACCCAGCCACCGCACACCGCTGACCACCCAGCCACCGCTGACCACCCAGCCACCGCACAGTGCTGACCACCGAGCCACTGCACACTGCTGACCACCCAGCCACCACACAGTGCTGACCACCCAGCCACTGCACAGCACTGACCACCCAGCCACTGCAGAGCGCTGACCACCCAGCCACTGCACAGCACTGACCACCCAGCCACCGCACACCGCTAATCACCCAGCCACCGCACACCGCTGACCAGCCAGCCACCGCACACCGCTGACCACCCAGCCACCGCACACCGCTGACCAGCCAGCCACCGCACACCGCTGACCACCCAGCCACCGCACACCGCTGACCAGCCAGCCACCGCACACCGCTGACCAGCCAGCCACCGCACACCGCTGACCACCCAGCCACCGCACACCGCTGACCACCCAGCCACCGCACGCCGCTGACCACCCAGTCACCGCACACCGCTGACCACTCAGCCACCCACAGCGCTGACCACCTGGCCACCGCACACCACTGACCACCCAGCCACCGCACACCACTGACCACCGAGATACCGCACACCGCTGACCACCGAGATACTGCTTACCGCTGACCACCCAGCCACCGCACACCGCTGACCATCCAGCCATCACACACCGCTGATCACCCAACCACCGCACACCGCTGATCACCCAGCCACCGCACACCACTGACCACCCAGCCACCGCACACCGCTGACCACCCAGCCACCGCACACCGCTGACCACGGAGCCACTGCACACTGCTGACCACCCAGCCACCCACAGCGCTGACCACCCAGCCACCGCACACCGCTGACCACCCAGCCACCGCACACTGCTGACCACCCAGCCACCGCACACCGCTGACCACGGAGCCACTGCACACTGCTGACCACCCAGCCACCCACAGCGCTGACCACCCAGCCACCGCACACCGCTGACCAGCCAGCCACCGCACACTGCTGACCACCCAGCCACCGCACACCGCTGACCACCCAGCCACCGCACAGCGCTGACCACCGAGCAACCACACAGCGCTGGCCACCGAGCCACCGCACACCGTTGACCAGTGAGCCACTGTTGACCACCAAGCCACCGCACACCGCTGACTACCGAGGCACCACACACTGCTGACCACCCAGCCATCGCACAGCGCTGACCACCCAGCCACCGCACACCGCTGACCAACTAGCCACCGCTGACCACTGACCACCCAGCCACCGCACACGCTGAACACCCAGCCACCGCACACCGCTGACCACCCAGCCAGCGCACACCGCTGACCACCCAGCCACCGCACACTGCTGACCACCCAGCCACCGCACAGCACTGACCACCCAGCCACCGCACAGTGCTGACCACCCAGCCACCACACACCGCTGACCACCATGCCACCGCACACCGCTGACCACTGAGATACCACTTACCGCTGACCACCGAGATACCGCACAATGCTGACCATCGAGCCACCGCACACCGCTGACCACCGAGACACCGCACACCGCTGACCACCGAGCCACCGCACACCACTGACCACTGAGCCACCGCACACCGCTGACCACCAAGCCACCGCACAGCGTTGACCACCGAGCCACCGCACAATGCTGACCACCGAGCCACTGCACTGTGCTGACCACCGAGCCTCCATCATGCGCTGACCACCGAGCCTCCGTCATGCGCTGACCACCGAGCCTCCGTCCTGCCCCGCCAGTTCCATCCTGCCCCCCTACCTCCATCCTGCCCCCCCAGCTCCATCCTGCCCACCTGCCTCCATCCTGCCCCTCCTGGCTCCATCCTGCCTCCCCCTGGCTCCATCTTGTCCCCCCTGGCTCCATCCTGTCCCCCCTGGCTCTATCCTGCCCCCCCCCCCGCCATCATCCTGCTCCTCCGGCTCCATCCTGCTCCTTTGGCTCCATCCTACCCCGCTCGCTCCATCCTGCCCCGTTCCCACCACCCTGCTCCTCCGGCTCCATCCTGCCCCACTCCCTCCATCCTGCCCCCCGCTGTTCTTGCCTTCGCCTCCATCCTGCCCCCCCCCCTCCATCCTGCCCCGCCGCTTCCATCCTGCCCCCTCCGCTTCCATCATGCCCCCCCTCCGCTTCCATCCTGCCCCCCCTCCACCTCCATCCTGCCCCCTCTCCACCTCCATCCTGCCCCCCCGCCGCCTTCATCCTGCCCCCCCTCCCCCCCATCACCATCCTGCCCCCCCCCTGGCAGTTAGCGGTCGTATGACCGATCAGCTGATCGGTTTCCCAGACAACGACATTTCCTAAAGGCCTGTAGGACCTAGAAGATGGAGTTAACGCGAGCCGGCGGACAGGTGAGTATCCTCACTGAGGATTTTTTTACTTTTATAGTGGAGTAGCGGGGGGCCACGGGGAGCTGAGTATCGCCATATACTATAGTGCTGCTATACATGTACTGTAATGTACCACCATATACTATAGTGCTGCTATACATGTACTGTAATGTACCGCCATATACCACAGTGCTGCTATACATGTACTATAATGTACCGCAATATACTATAGTGCTGCTATACATGTGCTGTAAAGTACCACCACATACCATAGTGCTGCTATATATATATATATATATATATATATATATATATATATACTAGCTGTAGTACCCGGCTACGCCCGGGTTAATAAATAACTGCTGTTAGCTATAACAAAATAGAATTTGAATATGTCATATTAGTGACCTGTAGGAAAATAGAAGCTGAGCTGTGATTGAATGCTATAGGCAGCCTAATAAATCTCCAGCCAACGGTAAACCCTTGCCCTGGCCGGGCAGTATATGTTACCTCACACATACACATAATAGACAGCTCATGTGACTGACATCTGCCTTAATTCCCTATATGGCACATGTGTTGCACATTGGCTGTTTTTAATCAGATGTTTATGTTTGGAAAATAAAGACAGCACACGTATGAGGCGAGTTGTGTGAGGTGATTTGTGCACATCTGTGTCTGTCTGTGTGGTGTGTGTGTCCCTGGGGTGTGTATGTGTGTGTCCCTGTGGGGGGGGGGTCTGTGTGGTGTGTGTCTCTGTTGTGTGTGTCTTTTTGTGGTGTGTGTGTGTGTGTCCCTGTGGGGTGAGTGCATGTGTCCCTATAGGGTGTGTATGTGTGTGTGTCCCTGTGGGGGGGTGTCTGTGTGGGGTGTGTGTGTCTCTGTGTTGTGTGTCTCTTTGTGGTGTGTGTGTGTCCCTGAGGGGTGAGTGAATGTGTCCCTATAGGGTGTGTATGTCTGTGTGTGTCTGTGTGGGGGTCTGTGTGGTGTGTGTGTGTCTCTTTGTGGTGTGTGTGTCCCTGTGGGGTGAGTGCATGTGTCCCTATAGGGTGGCTATGTGTGTGTGTTCCCTGTGGGGGGGATCTGTGTGGTTTTGTGTCTGTGTCATGTGTGTCTCATTGTGGTGTGTGTGTGTCCCTGTGGGGTGAGTGCATGTGTCGCTATAGAGTGTGTGTGTGTCCCCTTGGGGATGTGTGTGTGTCTCTGTGTTGTGTGTGTCTCTTTGTGGTGTGTGTTTGTTCGGGTGCGTGGTGAGTATCCAATGTTGGGGCTGCACCTTAGCGACTATACACTTGCTGTTACTCTTTGTGTGTGTGTGCTGTGTATACATGTCCCCGTGTGTGGTCAATATCTCATGTTGGGGCCCCACCTTACTGACTATATGCTGGTATGCGCTGTTAGTCTTTGGCGCTATCATTAAGCCCCTCTCATTCACAACTGTCAACTGGTAACTGTCACTTTTTCCCCATTATGTAGATAGGGGCAAAATTGTTTGGTGAATTGGAATGCGCGGGGTTAAAATTTTGCCTCACAACATAGCCTATGACTCTCCTGGGGTCCAGACGTGGGACTGTGCAAAATTTTGTCTCTATAGCTGACAGCTGTCGATTTTCCTCCAACTCTTTTCCATTCACTTTTTCCCCATTATGTAGATAGGGGCAAAATTTTTTGGTGAACTGGAATGCGCAGGGTTAAAATTTCGCCTCACAACATAGACTATGACGCTCCCGGGGTCAAGACGTGTGACTGTGCAAATTTTTGTAGCTGTAGCTGGCAGCTGTAGATTTTCCTCCCACACGTTTCCTTTCCCTTTTTCCCCATTATGTAGATAGGGCCAAAATTGTTTGGTGAACTGGAACGCGCGGGGTTAAATTTCGCCTCACAACATAACCTATGACGCTCTCAGGGTCCAGACGTGTGACTGTGCAAAAATTTTGTCTCTATAGCTGACAGCTGTCGATTTTCCTCCAATATTTTTCCATTCACTTTTTCCCCATTATGTAGATAGGGCCAAAATTGTTTGGTGAACTGGAATGCGCAGGGTTAAAATTTCGCCTCACAACATAGACTATGACGCTCCCGGGGTCAAGACGTGTGACTGTGCAAATTTTTGTAGCTGTAGCTGGCAGCTGTAGATTTTCCTCCCACACGTTTCCTTTCCCTTTTTCCCCATTATGTAGATAGGGCCAAAATTGTTTGGTGAACTGGAACGCGCGGGGTTAAATTTCGCCTCACAACATAACCTATGACGCTCTCAGGGTCCAGAAGTGTGACTGTGCAAAAATTTTGTCTCTATAGCTGACAGCTGTCGATTTTCCTCCAATATTTTTCCATTCACTTTTTCCCCACTATGTAGATAGGGCCAAAATTGTTTGGTGAACTGGGTTAAAATTTCACCTCACAACATAGCCTATGACGCTCCCGGGGTCGAGACGTGTGACTGTGCAAAATTTTGTGGCTGTAGTTGCGACGGTGTAGATGCCAATCCCAGATATACACACACACATACACACACACACACATACACACATTCAGCTTTATATATTAGATGTATTTCACTCACGTTGACTGAACAAGTTCTGTCAGTCACAGTATGTCAACTACATACATATTCTAGAATACCCGATGAGTTAGAATCGGGCCACCATTTAGTCTACTATATAATTGTCTAAGGGTATTTTGCGTCTGTCACCGAAATCACGCGCCAGACACAGGCTGCTCATTGAGGGCAGACTATGCAAATAGGCACGAGAATTCAAAGTTCGAATTTCGTGCCTATTTGCAGCCCGGCGTCAAGCGGCTGTCGCCGGGATACACGGTGCGGACGGTGGCCGCAGCGGCGGCTCTTCTCACAGCCCTCCTGCTCCTCCTGCCCCTGCTCCCCTCACAGACACAGATATCCCGCTGGAGTGGGTGCGCCCACCTCCTGCCCCCCTCTTGCCTGCCGCTCCCTTCCCGCCACTCCATTCCCTCCCCTCCTCGCTCCATCTATTTCCTCTCCCCCCGTTCTATTGCCCTCTCCCCGCTCCATTACCCCCCGCTCCATTACGCCCCCCCTCCCACTCCATTACAACCCCCCCACTCCATTACCCCCCCCTGCTCCATTATGCCTCCCCTCTCCGTCTCACCCGCCATTCCGTCTCACCCGCACCCGGTAATGAGCCGTTATGTGACAGGCTCTTCAGCCCGCCTATCACATGACCGCTCATTACTTGCTGTGGCGGCGATTTAAACACCGGTGACCACTGAGCCTCCATCCTACGCTGACCACTGGCCCTCCATCCTGCGCTGACCACTGGCCCTCCATCCTGCGCTGACCACTGGCCCTCCATCCTGCACTGACCATCAAACCTCCATCCTGCACTGACCACTGAGCCTCCATCCTGTGCTGATCACTGAGCCTCCATCCTGCGCTGACCACTAAGCCTCCATCATGCGCTGACCACTCTGCCTCCATCCTGCGCTGACCACTAAGCCTCCATCCTCTGCTGACCACTCCATCCTGCGCTGACCACTGAGCCTCCATCCTGCGCTGACCACCGAGCCTCCATCCTGTGCTGACCTCCAAGCCTCCATCCTGCGCTGACCACTCTGCCTCCATCCTGCGCTGAATACTCTGCCTCCATCCTGCGCTGAATACTCTGCCTCCATCCTGCACTGGCCACTGTGCCTCCATCCTCTGCTGACCACTCCATCCTGTGCTGACCACCGAGCCTCCTGCGCTGACCACTCTGCCTCCATCCTGCGCTGACCACTCTGCCTCCATCCTGCGCTGACCACTCTGCCTCTATCTTGTGCTGACCACTCTGCCTCCATCCTGCGCTGACCACTGAGCCTCCATCCTGCACTGACCACTGAGCCTCCATCCTGCGCTGACCACTGAGCCTCCATCCTGCGCTGACCACTGAGCCTCCATCCTGCACTGACCACTGAGCCTCCATCCTGCGCTGACCACTGAGCCTCCATCCTGCACTGACCACTGAGCCTCCATCCTGCGCTGATCACTGAGCCTCCATCCTGCGCTGACCACTCCATCCAGTGCTGACCACTGAGCCTCCATCCTGTGCTGACCACTGAGCCTCCATCCTGTGCTGACCACTGAGCCTCCATCCTGCGCTGACCACTGAGCCACCGCGCAGTGCTAACCACTGAGCCACCGCACTGTGCAAACCACTGAGCCACTGTGCTGTGCAAAACACTGAGCCACCGGACTGTGCAAACCACTGAGTCACCGCACTGTGCAAACCACTGAGCCATCACACTGTGCAAATCACTGAGCCACTAAATACACTGCTAACCACTGAGCCACCATATACACTGAAAACCACTGAGCCATCATAATCTGCTAACCACTGAGCCAGCGTATACTGTGCTAACCACTGAGCCACCGTATACAGTGCTAAACACTGAGCCAGCATATACATTGCCAACCACTGAGCCCTCATACTGTGCTAACCACTGAGCCACCATATACATTGCCAACCACTGAGCCACCATAAAGAGCTAACCACTGAGTCACCGTATACAGTGCTAACCACTGAGCCAGCATATACTGTGCTGAGCCAGCATGTACTGTGCTAACCACTGAGCCACCGTATACAGTGCTAACCACTCATCCACCATAGTGTGCTAATCACTGAGTTACCATGTACAGTGCTAACCACTGAGCCACCTTATATACAGTGCTAACCACGGAGCCTCCATACAGAGTTAACCACTCTGCCTCCATATAGTGCTAACCACTGAGCCACCATACTGTGCTAAACACTGAGCCATCGTACAGTGCTGACCACTGAGCGACCATATACTGTGCTAACCACTGAGCCACCATACTTTGCTAAACACTGAGCCACCGCGCAGTGCTAACCATTGAGCCACCATACAGTGCTAACCACTGAGCCACCATACAGTGCTAACCACTGAGCCACTATACAGTGCTAACCACCGAGCCACCATACAGTGCTAACCACTGAGCAACCGTACGGTGCTAACCACTGAGCAACCGTACAGTGCTAACCACTGAGCCACCATACAGTTCTAACCACTGAGCCACCATACAGTGCTAACCACTGAGCCACCATACAGTGCTATCCACTGAGCCACAATACAGTGCTAACCACTGAGCCACCGTACAGTGCTAACCACTGAGCAACCGTACTGTGTTAACCACAGAGCCACCATACAGTGCTAGCCACTTAGCCACCGTGCAGTGCTAACCATTGAGCCACCATACAGTGCTAACCACTGAGCCACCATACAGTGCTAACCACTGAGCCACTATACAGTGCTAACCACTGAGCCACCGTACAGTGCTAACCACTGAGCAATCGTACGGTGCTAACCACTGAGCAACCGTACAGTGCTAACAACTGAGCCACCATACAGTTCTAACCACTGAGCTACCATACAGTGCTAACCACTGAATCACCATACAGTGCTATCCACTGAGCCACCATACAGTGCTAACCACTGAGCCACTGTACAGTGCTAACCACTGAGCGACCGTACAGTGATAACCACTGAGCCACTGTACAGTGCTAACCACTGAGCCACCGTACAGTGCTAACCACTGAGCAACCGTACTGTGCTAACCACAGAGCCACCATACAGTGCTAGCCACTTAGCCACCGTGCAGTGCTAACCATTGAGCCACCATACAGTGCTAACCACTGAGCCACCATACTGTGCTAACCACTGAGCCACTATACAGTGCTAACCACTGAGCCACCATACAGTGCTAACAATTGAGCCACCGTACAGTGCTAACCACTGAGCAATCGTACGGTGCTAACCACTGAGCAACCGTACAGTGCTAACCACTGAGCCACCATACAGTTCTAACCACTGAGCCACCATACAGTGCTAACCACTGAACCACCATACAGTGCTATCCACTGAGCCACCATACAGTGCTAACCACTGAGCCACCGTACAGTGCTAACCACTGAGACACCATACAGTGCTAGCCACTTAGCCACCGTGCAGTGCTAACCATTGAGCCACCATACAGTGCTAACCACTGAGCCACCGTACAGTGCTAACCACTGAGCCACTATACAGTGCTAACCACTGAGCCACTGTACAGTGCTAACCACTGAGCCACCGTACTATGCTAACCACAGAGCCACCATATACAGTGCTAACCACTGAGCCAACATATACAGTGCTAACCAATGAGCCACCATACTGTGCTAACCACTGAGCCACCATATACAGTGCCAACCACCGAGCCACCATACTGTGCTAACCACAGAGCCACCATACTGTGCTAACCACTGAGCCACCATATACAGTGCTAACCACTGAGCCATCATATACAGTGCTAACCACTGAGCCACCATACTGTGCTAACCACTGAGCCACCATATACAGCGCCAACCACTGAGCCACCATAGAGTGCTAAGCACTGAGTCACCATATACAGTGCTAACCATTGAGCCACATTACTGTTCTAATTATTGAGCCACAATATACAGTGCCAACCACTGAGCCACTATAGAGTGCTAACCACTGAGGCTCCGTATACAGTGGTAACTACTGAGACCCTGTATACTCTGCTAACCACTGAGCCGCCGTAAAGTCTGTTAAGCACTGAGTCCCCATATACTCTGCTAACCACTGAGCCCCGTATACTCTACTAAGCACTCTGCTGCAGGCAGGAGGGGGCCGGGGAACAGCAGTTGGGTGCGGGCAGGAGGGCCTCCCCCCCGCTCCGTACCCGGCCACTGTTCCCTGGCCTTCTCCTGCCTGCACCTGGCCGCTGTCCCCCGGCCCCCTCCTGGTTTCGGTACCGCTGCACACTGACACCGCTGCACACCGGTACTGCTGTAGGTATCTACTATATAATTGTCTACTTCTGCCTGTTTATCTGTAATGCAAATCCTGCATTGGTGATTGGTCAGGCCAGCCGCCCATGACCAATCAGCAACAGGGACAGTCCGCCCGCAAATTGGCGCTTCGCTGATTGGTTGCCAGCAATCAGTGATATTTGTGCAACATTTTAAACCCAGCTTCGCTTTGCATTATTCTTAAATCTTCATAAATAAACCACATACATACTCTAGAATACCCAATGCGTTAGAATCAGGCCACCATTTAGTATTCAAATAAAGTCTGTGAAGCCTCCTTTAGGAGTCTCAACACAGGGCCAGCCAGATATCCCTCCAGTGAAGGACTTAGCCATGGGTGGCTCTTTGAAGAGACCACCATAACCACCATATTAAGTGGCCCTTTGAGTCAGTATCCAATTCTTTACGAGCTTAAAGATATGACAAGGGAATACCAAGGCCAGGTATCCATCCACAGACAGCTGTTTCGGGGTGTTGCCCCTCATCAGTGTGGAGTAGGATTCTGGCTAGATGGGAGCAATGCCTACAACCATACCAAAAACACAAACCAATCACTGATCCCAGGGAGACCAGTCTGTGCTGTTCCCTTAATATCTTCATATAGTTCAATCCACTGTTTCATTGTTATCTGTTTCATGCTTGTCTGTTGCCACTTGCTGACCAGTAGCTTTGTGTCACTTCTCTCGCTCCTCCTTTTATATTTTTTCTAGGATGTGGGAGTGTCCTGCAGACTTGTGTACTACCTCACTTCCTGGCATCCATTTTTACACCAGCTACCAGTGTGAGAAGGACACATATCCCTTGGGCTGCAGAAAGCAAAGTCTTTTGACCAGCAGCAGCTTCAGCAGCTCAGTAGTGGCTTCAGGGGTGAACACCTACAAGACAATTACCCTACTGCTACTTGTACCATCTGCATTGTATCATCTTATTGTCTTCTGGTACGGTTCAAATAAACCACCGCTGATTCATCTCTGCATCCACGCTTGACTCCGTCCATCCGAAGCTGCATTTGGTCCTGTCTGCCTCGCTTCAAGGATAAGAAGGTAATACTTCTCACACCACAAATTACTGCCCACCTTCAATTTCCTTAAGCGGGGACAGAACAGTCAAAAGACTGCATTAAACCAGCCAAAAACACTGCCTTAAACTCATTATCTAGCTACAGACTCCCTAAGAATCCAGCACCTCACTGTGGAATCTGTCCGGCAATAGTGCCCGCCTGGATAAGTGCTAGGGGATCCCTCTCATCCACCAGGCCTGAATCACATCTCTGCATTATAAAGGAATAGTTGATGCACCCAAAGTTTCCCTCCATCCTACGCCACATTGCTGCAGATTGTCGGACTGGAAAACCACACAATTCTTCTAAAACACCTTGGAAATCTTATTAGGGTGTCTTAACGTAGCTGCACTGCGATTTTCAGTGCCCAATTCAAAAGTTTAGTTTCTTAAAGAGACAGCGCACCTTAAATCAAAATGGCCGAAAAAGACCTTGCATAGTCCCCAACTACTGAAACAGAGCAAACACAACCCGACACTATCCACGATGAAAAGCAGGAAACAGAATCCACGCTCCCAGCAGATCAAATTGCGCAACAAAAACGCTGTGTCAAACCAACAATAAAGGCTATCGAAAACTATCACTATATGAAGGATGAATTATGTGACAACCTTGAAGAACTATGGGAACGGGTTTCTTGCCACATGTCAAGACTTCAGTCCTCTTCAGGCGACACTGCAAACTTACAAGCCGCCATTGAACGACTGAACACAGCTCAAGAAAAATACCAGAGGCTGTTTACAAGGTACACTACCATTCTAAAAGGCTCCAACATTGACGAAGCCCCTTCAGATCTGAGCAAGGCAGAATCGGTATACAGGGAGAGAGACGCCAAGGTTCAAAATGTTAAAGACGAAGCAGAATACCGTATTTCTCACCAGCAGGAAACTAGATCTCACAGAATAACCTCATCTAGACACTCCTCTCGGTTATCAAGAGCATCATCCTCAAGAAGCTTAACCCTGAGTGACAGAATACTAGAAGCTCGTATAAGAGCAGAACAATCCAAAGTGAGACGTTCCTTCACAGAAAGAGAAGCAGAAGTAGAGAACAAGAAGGCAGAAGCGGAGGCCTAGAGGGCAGAAGCGGAGGTTCGGATAAAGATTCTTCGTTCAAGGATGGAAGAGGAAGTTGCGTTAGCTGTAGTGAAGCTACTCGAGCAAGCATTGAGCCAAGGTCCTCATCCAGATCACTCCCTACCGCGGGAAACAGACGATCCGATTGATCGCACCAGAGACTACGTGCTGAACCGGTTACCTGAGTCAACCCCAGGCTACATCACAGTCCAAGTCAACAACGCTGAGATCTCCAAGTCAGCTCTACCCACAGCACCTGAGCAAGTTAATGACAGTCACCAGGAGTTGCCTTCTCAAATGAAGTCACTACAGCAAGCATTTCTCCATCTACCTCCACAGCTTGAACAGCAGTCATCAGAATCTAGAGGCTAAACCACAGCTCAACCCTGCCACAACATCATTCTACCCGGAAACATCTCACCCTTTCACGCCAGGCAACCCACACGTCCAAGGGGCATCACAAGTTGTCGTGGCAACAAGCAGTGAGGAATCCAATATGTCGGAGTTTGCCAGGTTTATGGTGAGCAGAGAGCTAATCAACACCAGCCTTTCAAAATTTGATGATTGTGCAGAGAGCTACAGGGCTTGGAAGGCAACCTTCAAGGCAGCAATCGCCAACCTCAGTCTCACCGCGAGAACAGGAGCTCGACCTCATAATCAAAGGCTTGGGCCCAGATTCTACAAATCGTATCAAAAACCTTAGAACTGTTTACGTAGGACAACCAGGAGCAGGTCTCGCTGCTGCCTGGTAAAGACTGGAACGCACCTTTGGCAGTGCAGAAGCAATAGAAAAGGCCCTATTGAAGAGACTTCAGAACGTCCCAAAAATCAACCTCAAGGAGGTCTACAAGCTTCAAGACCAAAGTGATTTGCTCATGGAGCTGGAGTTCGCAAAAAGGGACCCTCGTCTGTCCGGCCTGTGTTATCTAGATACAGCACATGGAGTGAACCCAATCGTGATGAAGCTACCGTTCAGTCTGCAGGAGAAGTGGGCAACGTCAGTCACAAGGTACAAGAGAGTGCATGGCATCACCTTTCCCCCATTCATCCATTTCTGCAGGTTCATCGACGACCAATCCCAGATGAGGAACGACCCCAGACTCGACTTCCTACAGCTTAGCACTGCAACTTCAACTACATCATCATCGAAGTATGAAGGTGTCATACAGAAACTTAGAGACTTTGGGAACTCTGTGAGTGTAAGAAAGACTAATCTCCCACCACCTGTGGTACCCCCCGGTACACAGTACACTCCATCATCGGGAGACAAGTCCTTCAATCAGGAATGTCCCATTCACAAGAAACCTCACTCACTGAGCAGGTGCAGAGGGTTCAGGTCCAAGGCCCTTCAGGAGAGCAAGAAAGTCCTCACCGAGCTGGGGGTATATTTCAGATGCTGCGCTTCGGTGGAGCATATGGCCAAAGACTGTGAAGCTGTCATCAAGTGTGAGGAGTGTAATAGTGGAGAACACACCTCAGCTATGCACCCAACCTCGTTTGCCAGAGATTCACCGACTGCAGTCTCCGCCATCGCGCCCACTCCAAGTCACGGCGGGGAGCCCCAGAATCAGTCTAACACCGCCGCAGCTGTCTCATGCTCATGCTCTGAGGTATGTGGTGAGGGTCAAAGGGAGAAGTGTTGTGCCCGAGTATGTCTAATCAAGGTCTATCCAGAAAGGTTTCCAGAAAAGGCAGTGAAGATGTATGCCATAGCGGATCCGCTTGAAGAAGACATGTTTGCCACGTCGAAACATGTTGTGGTTTGGAGTTTGGAGCATCATCTTTTAAAGAATAAAGATAGAGATTGGAGATAATTGTGTTCGTGTAATCTCAGCGCTCTACCGAAGAACCGCTTAAACAATTTCTACTCGTATAGAGACTATCGGCAGGAGAGCACGGGGATTCACTGCTTCTCCTATCAATGGAGATACCGAAATACCCTTCCCAACTCTTATTGAATGTGACCAAATACCTACTCACAAGGACGAGATTCCTACTCCCGAAGCCGCACTTCACCAGCCACACTTGAGGCACCTGGCCAGTGTTATTCCTCCTATGGATGTCAATGCAGAGGTTCTGCTCCTGCTCGGCAGAGACAATCTAAGAGTACACAAGGTGCGTCAACAGTGTAATTGGCCCGACTATGCACCATACGCCCAGAGACTGGACTTTGGATGGGTAGTCATAGGGAATGTATGTGCAAATCGTTCAGAGATTAATTCCTTCGAGACTTACGTGCACGGGGATGGACGCACTACCTTTTCAGGCCATGTCCTCATAATTACGGGGTGAAAGAGATATCTCCAGTCCCCGCACAGACAACTGGCATTACTTCTCTACGTATCGACAACTTGGGAAGATCAGTCTTCCACACAACTAAAGATGACGACAAAGTAGCCCTGTCAGTAGAGAATAAAGAATTTATCAAAATAATGGACTGTGAGTTCTGTAAAGACAAAACAAACCACTGGGTTTCTCCATTACCCTTCCGAGCTACAAGGGTAAGACTCCCAAACAATCGGGAACAAGTTCTGTCTAGATTTAACTCTCTTCAGTATACCATGAACAACAAGCCCAAAATGAGAGGTCACATCGTCGCCTTTATGGACAAGATATTCAGCAAGAACCATGCAGAACTCGTCCCACCCTTAAAGAAGAATGAAGAGTGCTGGTATTTGCCCTCATTTGGAGTACCCACGGAAACCCGATCACATCAGGGTTGTCTTCGACTCTAGTGCCAAGCATCAAGGTGTATTCCTTAACGATTTTCTCCTCACAGGTCCTAACCTAACAAACAACATGGTGGGAGTATTGATGTGGTTCAGAGAAGATCTTGCTGCCATCACTGCCGACATTGAACAGATGTTCCACTGTTTCCTAGTTAGAGAAGACCACCGGAACTTTCTCAGATTTCTCTGGTACAAGGACAACGATACCAATAAAGAGATGGTGGAATATCGTATGAGGGCCACGTGTTTGGAAATAGTCCTTCACCCGCAGTAGCAACTTATGGCCTTCGGAGAACTGCGTTAGAGGGAGAGTCCTAATATGGAACATATGCCAGAGAATTTGTAGAGAAAGACTTTTATGTAGATGATGGGCTCAAATCACTACCCAGCGAAGAAGCAGCAATCGATTTGCTTAAAAGAACTCAAGCTATGCTATTGAAGGCTAAGCTCAGGTTACACAAAATTGCTTCGAACAGCCTGGCCGACTTGAGGGCCTTTGAGTCAGGTGATCACGCCCCCAGGTTCAAGGACATCGACTCGGGGCTAGACAGCCCTCCTGTGCAGAGGAGCTTGGGCATCAGGTGGGATCTTGCAGCTGACTACTTCGGATTTCAAGTAAGTTGCTCGGACAGGCCATTTACAAAATGTGGTGTCCTTTCTGTAGTGAACGGCCTATTTTACCCGCTAGGATTCGTAGCGCCCATCACCATACAAGGCAAATCCCTACTGAGACAATTTTCTGAAACCATCAAGGGCTGGGATGACCCACTCTCTCCTGTCAAGAAACAAAAATGGGAGGCCTGGAAAAGATCTTTGTGCAGCTTGAATGACATCCACATCCCAAGACGCTACGTCGAGACATCACTCGCCTGTAGCATAAAGAAGGAGCTCCACATCTTCTCGGATGCTTCCATGGAGGCCATAGCAGCGGTTGCTTACCTGAAGGTGACAGAGCCCAACAGTCAAAGCTTCCTTGGATTTGTGTTTGGCAAGGCTAAACTATCTCAAAGCCTGATCACACCATTCCCAGACTCGAACTGTGTGGAACCGTATTGGCAGTGGAAATATCCGACTTCATACGACAAGAACTGCGTGTCGAGATAGATGAAGTCCAATATTACACAGACAGTAAAGTCGTTTTAGGTTACAACTACAACCAAACAAAGCAGTTTTACGTATACGTCAGTAACCGCTTCGAAAAGATCAGGAGATCCTCTAAACCCGAACAATGGCATTATGTTCCATCTGAGCTGAATCCAGCAGACCACGCCACTAGACCTATGTCTGCAGGCTCCTTAGCAAACTCTTCTTGGCTTACAGGTCCCGAGTTTCTGCTGAGACAGAATGATGAACGTGTACAAGAAGTCTTCAGCATCCAAGATCCAGACAATGACCCAGAAGTCCGTGCAGAAGTCATCCCTAAGATCACCAACACTGAGGAAACTTCCAGCCTTGGTTGTCGGCGTTTTGAACATTTCTCCAGCTGGAGAAGCCTCGTCAGGGCTATCGCAAGGTTAATGCATATCGTAAGATGTTATTGTAATAACCTTGAAGACAAGGATTGTCACGGTTGGCATATCTGCCACAAACCCCTCTCTGCTGAGGATATCTCCCACAGTGAATCCCTCATAATACGTTACCTCCCACAGGGAGAACTTGCCACAGAATGGATATGCTTAACTTGCCACAGAATGGATATGCTTACACAATAAACAACAAATTTCCAATAGAAGACCTCTCGCCAATTTAAACCCATTTATGGACAGTTCCGGCCTACTGAGAGTTGGTGGTCGCTTGAAGCAGGCTCGTCTTGGTGTTGCAGAACAAAATCCTCTCCTTATTCCCAGCAAACACCATGTCACAGCCTTGCTGATTTGATACTATCATGAAAAGACCCAATATCAAGGCAGGCAAATCACCGAGGGCAGGTTACGGTCCGCAGGCTTCCGGATTATTGGTATGAAGAAATGTGTGGCAAAATTACTGCATGACTGCGTGCACTGTCGAAAAATTAGAGGAAATCAATTATACCAACAAATGGCCAACTTGCCTGCAGACAGGTTATCTACAGAGCCACCCTTCACCTACGTCGGTCTAGACGTCTTCGGGCCATGGTTGGTGACCGCACGCAAGACCCGCGGCGGCCACGCAAACAGTAAACGTTGGGCTGTATTGTTCACTCACATGAGTGTATGGACTGTTCACATTGAGGTGATGGAGTCCATCGATACCTCCAGCCTGATTAATGCATTGAGAAGATTCTTTGCCATCAGGGGGCCCACAAAACTGCTGAGGTCTGATCGTGGAAGCAACTTTGTTGGAGCATGTAGAGAACTGAATATTGATACCAAGCATATCCAAGATCAGCTGGCAGAGAAGGGTTGCACCTGGATCTTCAATCCTCCACAAAGTTCTCACATGGGAGGTTCTTGGGAGAGAATGATCGGGATTTGACGTAATATCTTGGACTCCATGTTAATGGACGTTAACTCTTCAAGACTTACGCATGAGACTCTATTAACCCTTCTGGCTGAAGTGTCAGCTATCATTAATTCAAGGCTGCTAGTGCCGGTAACCATGGATCCAGAAGCTCCAACCATTTTGACTCCCGCAATTCTTACTACTCAATAGACTGACAACGCAATATTGCCTAGCAGAGATTTTACTCATGCGAACGCCTATCAGAAGCATTGGAAATGCGTTCAATACTTGGCGGACTATTTCTGGAACAGGTGGAGAAAGGAGTACATAGTTACTCTCTCTGCAAGGGAGAAGGAAGTGGCAACACTCCAAGCCTAACCTCAAAGAAGGGGACCTAGTGCTCATGAAGGATCAACCCACAGGAAGGTCTGACTGGCCTATGGGACTAGTTACTAAAGCACTCCCTAGCCAGGATGGCAAAGTTAGGAAGGTGGAATTGAAGGTCGTCAGGAAAGGCGAGGCAAAGATCCTCACAAGACCCATCCACGAACTTGTTCTGTTGTTGCCCGTCGAGAGCATTCCTACTGGATGAACAGTACAAGTCTCGAACCTTGAGTCTTCTTCTTCGATATGGACTTGACTTATGTTTAATGTTGCATTTAACATGCTTTTTCTTTACAGGTTGGTTTAGCTATAGACTCTAGTAACAAGAAAAATTTTTCAAATTATAGACTCTAGTAGTGAAATCCCCAAAGTGAATTTCAGACGGGGAGTGTGCTGTTCCCTTAATATCTTCACATAGTTCAATCCACTGTTTCATTGTTATGTTTCATGCTTGTCTGCTGCCACCTGCTGACCAGTAGCTTTGTGTCACTCCCTAGCTCCTCCTTTTATATTTTTTCTAGGATGTGGGAGTGTCCTGCAGCCTTGTGTACTACCTCACTTCCTGGCATCGATTTTTACACCAGCTACCAGTGTGAGAAGGACACATATCCCTTGGGCTGCAGAAAGCAAAGTCTTTTGACCAGCAGCAACTTCAGCAGCTCAGTAGTGGCTCCAGGGGTGAACACCTACAAGACAATTACCCTACTGCTACTTGTACCATCTGCATTGTATCATCTTACTGTCTTCTGGTACGGTTCAAATAAACCACCGCTGATTCATCTCTGCGTCCACACTTGACTCCATCCATCCGAAGCTGCATTTGGTCCTGTCTGCCTCGCTTCAAGGATAAGAAGGTAATACTTCTCACACGTATTTAATGAATTGGAAAGATTCGTTTTGCAGATGCTGCTTTTATTAAAGTATTTTAAAAAATATCCAGTGTGGATCAGTGTTTAAGGTGAATGTGAACTTAACACTATAATAACAAATACCCTCCCCCCAGAAAGATAGTATAGGTAAAGACAAGACCCACTAATTGGGTTGGTAAAAGGGGGTGCTAAAGGCAGTACCAATCGCTGCTTAGTATTTATAATGCTGGAGTAACTGCCTTAGGTGTCCCTGGACACAATTTGTCTCCAAGGTACAACCCGCGGCAGTCTCCCTTCATATCAGATATCTTATCAACTTGGTTCAGCGTTTATTACATACCAAGGTCTGGTGGTCTGCTCCCACCCCCCCGTCTCAAGTCCTAAAAAAAGGTTTATGATATACACAGTGTTAGATCAATCAATGTGGTACAAATCCCTCCCTACGCGTTTTGCCTCTATTAGTTCATAGAAGGCTCATCAGGGGCACTTATGTTCGGATCTTAATATATCAGGTATGATATGATCAGTCTTTATATGATAACCCCAGTTTGTAGTACTGGGTGGACTGACTCTGTGTGGTGGTCCTTGTTGAGCATAGGTTTCTCAGGATTCTTATTTGTAGGTAGGGATCCATTTCATCTGCAAAGAGTATATATTGTGTGTGTCAGAAGAGATTATTGTGAATATATATGTATACCCCCTAGTTGCCCTTGGTGTACATTTGTTTACTTTTATGGCACCCGGGATGTGATTGGGTTGTATCAAAAATGGGGCAAAAAATAGGTAAATATTAAATTCTTTGTAGATATATAAACCTACCCACAACTGTATAGTGTGCTTTTGTAGGTTCGTTTCCTTATATTTTAGCTTCGTTCCTTTAACTCATAGACAATGTAATGTTACATAAGGAGTATATATAAGTCCATTATACATTACCCCATATAGGTTTTTGACATATATATATGTATTGTGAGGCACCGCTGGCATGGTCCTCATGGCCGGGGCGCATCACATGCAGGATCAGGATGATCCTGTGCACACTGGCCGGTTTTAGTGGATGACGTTGTGTGAACCTATCCGGAACACAAGGAGTTAAAAAGAGATAGTGTGTGCTGTAAAGCTGACAGTCATGAGACTAGTAAGCGGCTCTGAGTGGCAGGAGATCGATGAGGCCCTGAGGAAAGGAATGGGTGCTGTGTGCATGAAATGATGGGTGTGTCCTGAGGAATAGCAGCCCAGCTGGATGAGTCAGTGTGGGAGTGGCAGGCACGATATAGAGCCTGCCAGCTTAGAGACTGATGGCCACTTTACACACACCAACTTATCTGTCCAACTTCTGAACAGATCTCTGGTTGCAGTGAAATCATGGACACATTGTTCCATTTGTACACAGCCACAAAATGGAGCAATGTGTCCATGATTTCACTGCAACCAGTAAGTTGTTCAGAAGTTGGACAGATAAGTTGGTGTGTGTAAAGTGGCCCTGAGAGATTCATTCTGAACACAGACTTGTGTGAGATCAGCTCAGTCCAGAGAGAGAGGCAGATCCAGTCTGTGTGAGGGACTGGGAGTGACAGTTCAGACCACCATAGTGAGAGATGGTGAAAGGAGCATGCTAGCTCCATACCGGTAGCCAGGACCGGGTTCGTTACAGCACCTGGTGTGGGGAAGCCGTGGCTGACCTGGCGGACGCTGGACTGGCCGTGGGGTGAAACACGTCCAGGAAGGAGCCCGTGGGGAGGCTTGGCCAACCCGTTACCCAGGTAGCGAGACCCGGATCTGTGCCCGGTAAGACAGTAGTTCCCGTGTGATGGAGTGCTGTGTGTGATTAATGCCAGGTGGGCATAACCGCCATTGGGTCTGACTAGGTAGTTGGTAAAGGACCCATTGATGTATGTGAGGGCTTAGGCAATTGCCCTGAATGTGAGATGATGGCCTATGTAAGAGCCATGTATAATAATGTGGGGAGAGAGTGACCCAGCTAGTATGGATGATATTGGAGGCGTTCCGTCCATGTGGGACGAGAGGGAGGCTTGCCCTGCTGCTTGCAGCGGGTACCTGTCCCTCAACCACGACCTCTAATGGTGTGGGTGTGCCTGTGACCAGAAACAGGGGTCACAAAGGCTCCTAGAAGGGTAACCATGGCTGATCCGATAGGGTGCTACTCAGACGCAGGGTACAATCGTCGACCTGGAGACCTGCCATGAGATGGAGGTTTGGTGGCGACTGGTGGCCCGTACAGTGGTGAGTAGGTGAATATGTCCATGATTTCATTGCAACCAGAGATCTGTGAACAATATCTGCACAGATATCTGTGTGTGTGACGTGGCCCTAAGGTATAGCTAGGCCGGAGACTGTAGCCACCAACGGAGCGGTTGTTAGAGCTCCAATGGGGACAGAGACGTGGTTGCAGGTCCCGGGTTACTGTAAAGGTATATGTGTAATATTTGATGTACTGTATTATGTAAAGTAATGTATTATGTGACGTGTTTGTGTTAAATGTACTACCCCGGTTATTGATGTGGTGAGAAATAAAAGGGTAGACATTTGAAAAAAGTATACACATGTGTTGGCGTCATTACGCAGCAAGCGAGTCCCCCGGCTAGCTACCTTACAGTATACACTCACGTTTTGTGTCGTGAAACGGATAAAAGACCTTTTTTGTCTCCTTTTCTTTTTGTTCCTGGTTTACCCTGCTCACAGGTACCTATATAAGGTGGTAGGTATTAGTGTGATTTCAAGAATCAACCACAACTTAAAAATGCACACCAACCTCCTGCGTGGTTCTGATTGTTAGGATGCAGCCCCCTCACTCCTGCCAGGATTATGATTCCAAGATACCCAGTATTAGGTCTGTCTTGATGGTGTCTCCATAGTACCTAGTGAGGAGTATATCTCCATCTTATTACTCCTTATTATTTATATAATGATCTAGGTCTTATTTATGGTGTTTACCTCACTTCATTCGTTTTAGACACTCTCTGTTTCATCCAGTGAGAGCAGGAATAGGGTTCTCCTTTCTCTTCTCCGAAGGTACCTTGGTGATAAAGAAAAGTCTCCTTTAAAAACATCCAAGACAACATGAAGGTTATGCTTGCAGCTAGAGATCATTATCTAAAGCTGCAGAGAGAGGAACCAGTGCTTATCCAGTGTTTTTTTTCCTTGAGTCCCGAAGTGTCCAGCCTGCAGACAGTTAAGAGTGTCTTGGGAGCGTCCCCTGTAGTGGGGCCCTCCTACTCCTCTGTAGTATGCGGCCGCCACTGCCCCAGTGTTGCTTATAAAACTCCGAAATCCTCCCCTGGCCGCCGCCTACCAGGAAGTGTGACGTGGCAGGCGTGCGGTCCAGGGATGAGTTCCAGCGTACCGCGCATGTGCCCGTTGGCCGCTATGCGGATGTGCGATGCAGGCGGCGGTCACCAAGCATCGCTTGCAATCCGCTGCCTGCGTTCCACATCGCGCATCCGCAGTACACGTCACCGCTCTGCATGCCCATGAGCCTGACGCTACAGGGAGAGATGCCAGTTCATCTCTCCTATATAAAATGTGCATATATCGTTATAAACAAGGGGGATTCTTAGGGCATGTCAAAGGGTTGATATAGGATTATAATTCCTATTTATCTCAGCTTTTAACGCACTTTTTAGGACTTGAGACCGGGGGGTGGGAGCAGACCACCAGACCTTGGTAGGTAATAAACGCTGAACCAAGTTGATAAGATATCTGATATGAAAGGAGACTGCCGCGGGTTGTACCTTCGAGACAAATTGTGTCCAGGGACACCTAAGGCAGTTACTCCAGCATTATAAATACTAAGCAGCGATTGGTACTGCCTTTAGCACCCCCTTTTACCAACCCAATTAGTGGGTCTTATCTTTACCTATACTATCTTTCTGGGGGGAGGGTATTTGTTATTATAGTGTTAAGTTCACATTCACCTTAAACACTGATCCACACTGGATATTTTTTTAAAATACTTTAATAAAAGCAGCATCTGCGAAACGAATCTTTCCACTTCATTAAATACATTGCTAAAACGGAAAGACCGAAACTATTAATCGGTGAATCTAATGCTTCTCACACCACAACTTACTGCCCACCTTCAATTGCCATAAGAGGGGACAGAACACAGTCCAAGAAAACACTGCGGGCAGCTGCTAAAGCGCTCAACGCAGTGAATTCCTAGGCGCATTGCCCCCTGGGAATTATAAATATGCAAATAGTCTGTGGAGCCTCGTTTAGGAGTCTCAACACAGGACTAGCCAGATATCCCTCCCTTGTCATATCTTTAAGCTCGTAAAGAGCTGGATATTGACTCAAAGAGCCACTTAATACGGTGGTTATGGTGGTCTCCTCAAAGAGCACCCCATGGCTAGGTCCTTCCCTGGAGGGATATCTGGCTAGTCCTGTGTTGAGACTCCTAAACGAGGCTCCACAGACTCTATTTGCATGTTCGTAATTCCCAGGGGGCAATGCGCCTAGGAATTCACTGTGTTGAGCGCTTTAGCCGGCTGCCCACAGTGTTTTCTTGGACTGGTCTCCCTGAGATCAGTGATTGCATTGTACCATACTTCTGTAGTAAGCTTGCTTCTGCACCCTTATCTCTGTAGTAAGCTCAGTTCTGCTCCCATATCTCTGTATTAAGCTTGGTTCTTCTCCCATATAATAATAATAATAATAAAAACATTTTATTTATATAGCACCAACATATTCCGCAGCGCTTCACAATACACAGTTCACGTTTAAACAATCATAAGAAGTAATTAGAAAGTACAATACAATACCAAAAACAATGCAATACAAAGCATAATATAATACAATTATTAGAGCAAAAAAATGGCAGCCCTGCTCATAAAAGCTTACAATGTAACAATGAGGTGGGGGTGACAAAGTACAGGTGCTTATTTTCAACGATGGTATGAGGTGGGGGTGACATGAAGTACAGGAGCATATTTACAATGATGGTATAGTCAACTTGAGGAGATGGGAACCGATAGGATCAGTATAAGTGGCCACCACCCATTATTTGTGATCCACTTGAGACTGGTGGTGTGGATAGGCTATGTCTAGATGACTTTGATTAGGGATCATGATAGGCCGCCCTAAAAAGATGTGTTTCTAGGGATCGCCTGAAACTATCTAGGTTGTGGATACACCTAATTTATTGGGGTAGAGCATTCCAGAGAATTGGTGCAACTCGGGAGACGTCTTGGAGCCGGGAGTGGGAGGTTCAGATTAATGCAGAAGTGAGTCACTTCCACAGCGAAGAAAACGGGTGGGGTGATAGACAGAGAGGAGGGGAGGATGTAGGGAGGTGCTGCACTGTGAAGAGCTTTGTGGGTGAGAACAAGCAGTTTGAAATGGATCCTATAGTGTATAGGCAGCCAGTGCAATGACTGGCATAGAGCAGAAGCGTCTGAGTAATGGTTAGCTAGATAGGTGATCCTGGCTGCTGCATTAAGGATTAATTCGAGAGGGTGGAGAGTCTAGTGTATGGGTGGAAACTAAAACAGAATTACAATAGTCAAGGAGGGAGTGAATCATATCATATCAGATATCCCATATCTGTGTTGCAAACTTGGTTCTGCTCCCATATCTCTGTAGTAAGCTCAGTTCTGCTCCCATATCTCTGTTGTAAGCTCAGCTCTGCTACCATATCTCTTTAGTAAGCTTGGTTCTGCTCCCATATCTGTGTAGTAAGCTCCTTTCAGTTCCTGTGTCTCTGTAGTTAGCTTTATTCCGTTCTCGTGTCTATGTAGTCAGTTCAGTTCTAAATGTATGTAGTCAGCTTGTTTCTATTGCAGTATCTATGCAGGCAACAAGCTCAGTTCTGTTTCCATATCTGCTATATCAGAGGCAGACACAAACTGTACTGGGCCCCTGTGCAAGACATTTTCGGGTCCCCCCCCTCATAGTGCAACAAAGTTATGTAAACATATAGATTGTAATATTTATTTAGAACGCAAGTATCAAATCTAAACAGTAAAGTTGTTTCATTTTTTAATATGATCCTATAAACTAATACATGGTGCCACTAAAACATACAGCGGATATGCTGCGTCTTTTAGTGCAGGAACATCTGCAGCATGTCAATTTTTGCTGTGGATTTTCCCACACTAAATGTACTGTATATATAATATTGAGGCTATGCAGGGCTGTATATAATATGTAGAGGCTGCTGCTGGGCTGTATATATTATTTGCCAGTTGCAGCCTCCAAATAATATATACAGTCCAGCACAGACTCCAAATAAGATATAAAACTCAGCATAGCCTCCAGTTAATATATACAGCCAAGCACACCCTCCAGTTAATATATACAGCCTAGCACAGCCTCCAGGTAATATATACAGCCTAGCACAGCCTCCAGGTAATATATACAACCTAGCACAGCCTCCAAATAATATATACAGACCAGCACAGCCTCCAAATAACATATATAGCCCAAGACAGCCTGCTCCAGGTAATATATACAGCCCAGCACAGCCTCCAAGTAATATATGCAGTCCAGCATAGCCTCCAAGTAATATATACAGCCCAAAACAGCCTCCAGGTAATATATACAGCAGAGCATAGCCTCCAAATAACATATATAGCCCAAGACAGCCTCAAGGTGATTATATATATATATATATATATATATATATATATATATATATATATATATAGCCACCCCTGTTTCCCTTTGTTTCATAATGCTCTTCCCCATATGCAGCTCACTTTCTTCATAGTGTTTCTCGCCCGATATGCCTGGGGAAGAAGCTCGGCTGCATCAAGGAAGGGGGGGTCCTGGGGGAGAAGCTCGGCTGTATCAATGACGGCTGCATTAAGGGGGTAGGTGCTGGGGGCCCCCAGGACCCTCCACCTTCCTTGATGCAGCCGAGTTTCTACCCCAGAACTCCCCTTCCTTGATGCAGCCGAGATTCTCCCCCAGGACCCTGCCTTCCTTGATGCAGCTGAGCTTCTTCCCAGGAACCCACCCTTCCTTGATGCAGACGAGCTTCTCCCCCAGGGTGGGGAGAAGCTCGGCTCTATCATGTACGGATGCATAAAGGAAGGGGTTCCTGGGGGAGAAGCTCAGATGCATCAAGGAAAGGGGGTCCTTGGGGCCCCCAGGACCTCCACCCCCTTCCATGATGCAGCTGAGCTTCTCCCCCAGGAACCCAACCTTCCTTGATGCAGATGAGCTTTTCCACAAGGGTGGGGAGAAGCTCGGCTGCATTAAGAAAGGAGGGGTCCAGGGGGAGAAGCTCGGATGCATCAAGGAAGGGGGTTCTGGGGTGAACCTCGGATGCATCAAGGAAGGGGGGTCCTGAGGGAGAAGCTCGGATGCGTCAAGGAAGGGGGGTCCTGGGGGAGAAACTTGAATGCATCAAGGAAGGGGGGGTCCTGGGACCCCCCCACCCCTTTCCTTGATACAGCTGAGCTTCTCCCCCAGGGTGGGGGAGAAGCTCGGCTGCATCAAGGACAGCTGCATCAAGGAAGGAGGGGTCCTGGGGGAGAAGCTTGGCTGCATCAAGGAAGAGGGGGTCCTGGGGGCCCCAGGTCCACCCCTCTTTCTTTGATGCAGCCGAGCTTCTCCCCCAGGACCCCCCTTCCTTGATGCATACAAGCTTCTCCTCCAGCCTGGGGCGCCACCACCGATATTACAGCACTGCAGTTCTCACTTCTGGGTCAGGGAGAGCTGCTCCAGCCTCCAAGGATAGAACCCGGAAGTGACAACTGCAGCGTCACTCCCACTCCCAGAACCCGCCACTATTTCTGCCTCAGCTCAGCGCATAGCGTTCATGCTCTGTAACGCTATGTGCTGCTAGTCAACGGAGCCCCATAGTTACCCGATGTTTACCTTAGCAGCGGCTCTAATGTGGAGCCGCTGCTAAGGTAAACATCGGGTTACTATGTCGCTCTGTTGCCTAGCAGCACATAGCGTTCACGCTCTGTAATGCTATGCTGCTAGTTTTTAGCGCGTGTTAGGCGTGGGTCACAACGCAAATGTGACCCTAGTCAGACAGAGGTGCTGGGGAGCCTTGGAGGGGCCCCTACCAGCTTGGGGCCCCGGTTCATTGAATTGGCTGCACCAGTGGTAGGTCCGCCCCTGTCCTATATGTACTGGCCTGTATTTAAAGCCTGTTACCTCTGCTGCTTTAATGCAGCGGCCAAAGATAAACAGGCCAAAGGTGGACTGGTGCAACTTGAGGGCCACAGCCTTGTGATTGCCCCCCGGGCTGAAATGTGCCAGTCAGCCCTTGTGTGTATATATCAATAATTCCAAAATATATTGCAATCTGAGAGTCCTCAGTGGTTGATACCTTTTAATGGCTAACTGAAAAGATGGTAAACACAGCAAGCTTTCGGGACACTGTGGTCCCTTCGTCAGGCTGGTAATGACACAAATTCTGAAGACACATACATATATACATAAGCAAATGAAAGGGAAAAAAAAGGCAAAACAGTGTTATATGCTCTGGTGGATATGACAGGTGACGCAAAGCAGAGTGGGGTTAGGGAGGGGTGGAGGAGCAGGGACAGAGGAACCAGATTTCTAAGATAAGTGGAACCAATTGTATTAGGTAAATGGTTAGCAACTAGTGATGGGCGAATCCTAAATTACTCGGAATCGCTTGACTGTAGTCCGACATGAATGTCTGTGCACAGAGATGATGTAGCAGTGCTGAGATTGTTCTCAGTCTGCTCATTCCCTGTGCATAGACATCTATATCTATACACAGGGGATGTAGCAGAGAGGACATCGCGTTTTGGACTGCATCGGACGGAAGAGGATTTTTTTAATTAAAGATGGAGTCCCTAATGGTTTTTTTTTTTATTTCTAATAAAAAAATTTCTCTGTGTTGTGTTTTTTTTAAAACAATTTAATAGAAATTCATGGCGGTCATGTCTAATATTGGCGTGACCGCCATAAATTTCGGGCTTAAGGCCAGCTGATAATACAAAGCTGGCCCTAACCTCTTTATTACCCAGCGTGCCACCGCCACCAGGGCCGCTGGAAGAGCGGGGTTCAGCGCCAGAGGATGGCGCTTCAATGAACGCGCCATCTTCTGGGGCGGCTGCGGGCTGCAATTTGCAACGGGGGGTGCCCAGAAAGCTTGGGCATCCCTGCGCTGCGGATTCCAGCCCCCAGCTGCTTAGCTGTACCTGGCTAGACATAGAAATTGCGCGGAGCCCCACGCATTTTTTTTACTCCGACTCCGAGACGACTCCGACTCCGAGACGACTCCGACTCCGAGACGACTCCGAGACGACTCCAACTCCGAGAGACGACGACTCCGAGACGACTCCGACTCTGAGACGACTCTGACTCCGAGACGACTCCGAGACGACTCTGACTCCGAGACGACTCCGACTCCGAGACGACTCCGACTCCGAGACGACTCCGAGATGACTCCGAGACGATTCCGACTCCGAGACGACTCCGACTCCGAGACGACTCCGACTCCGAGACGACTCCGACTCCGAGACGACTCCGAGATGACTCCGAGACGATTCCGAGACGACTCCGACTCCGAGACGACTCCGACTCCGAGACGACTCCGACTCCGAGACGACTCCGACTCCGACTCGACTCCGACTCAGCTTTGTTATACAAGCTGGTATTAAGCCCGAGATTCTTAATGTCAGGCCACGTTTGAGCCAGCCACTAAGAATCTCCAATAAAGGGTTAAAAAAACACAGAGAAAATTTTTTATTTGAAATAAAAAAAAAAGCCATTAGGGACTCCATCTTTAATTAAAAAAATACTCTTCCGTCCGACGCAGTCCAAAACGCGATGTCCTCTCTGCTACATCCCCTGTGCATAAATATAGATGTCTATGCACAGGGAATGAGCAGACTGAGAACAATCTCAGCACTGCTACATCAGGCAGCAGGCGGGCTCTAGGACCCTGGAGCTGCACAGAGAAGACAGCTGGACTCCGCTCGCAATGTTTCCCTGCTATCACTGGCACAGTAGCCAGTGATTACTCGCACGAGTCTAATGCAAACAATGGCAATCCTAGTTCTGTCAGCGTTTCTGACAAAACTAGGATTGATATTGATTTGCATTGGACTCGTGCGAGTAATCACTGGGAAACTCGCAGAGTACCGAGTCCTGCGAGTCCCTTACTACTCGCCGAGTAACGAGTCCTAGCGAGTAGATTTGCCCATCCCTATTAGCAACCCATTGAGACCTGAAAATACTTAGTTAAGTTGTGGAGAGCAGAGTTCTAAGTGAGACAGTTCACAGAAGTGTCAAGAGTTCATAGTCCTATAATTTGAGTGTGTTGCAAGATATCTCCAAATGCACTTTCATTTTATATAAAAATGCATGAATCTGCTATCCCCAAATGTTCATTCATTTTACATAAAATCCCATGAATCCATGTGAAATATTTAATCCTGTTTTGAATGTGTCAAAGGTTGTTATCAATTTGTATTCCCAAATTCTTCTCTCTCTCTGAGATTTGAAGTTACTTTTTAAAATGAGCAGCCTCATATCGGATTCAGTGTTGTGGGCAGAGCTGCAAAAATGGTTCGCTACAGGTAGATCCATATGCTTTTCTTTTATTGAGTGGCGAGGAGAATTCTTGTTCTAAATTGTAATCCGGTCTCCCCTATGTACATGCTGCCTGTTGGGCATTTGGTACATATAATTAAGTACACCACATTGCTTATGGTGCAGCTGAAGTTACCTGGGATCTTGTAGTCCTGATCTGTCCCAGGAATCCTTATCTTGTCCGTTGTCATTATAGATGGACAGGTTTTGCACCTGTTCTGGTTGCATGGAAAGGTTCCTGTTGTTGCTAGAGAGGACAAGGTGCTTCTGACAATGATGTTTTTTAGATTCGGAGGTTGTCTAAAACACAAGAGTAGGGGATCTGGAAATATTGATTTTAGTCGGGCATCTTTTTGTAGGAGTGGTTGCAGTTTCCGTGCAGCTCCTCTTAGCACCTCCAGACTTGGATTGTAGGTGACTATGAGAGGAACTCTGTTTTTTTCTTCTCTAGTTTTGTAATGTAGGAGATGATTCCTTGATATTCTGGTGGCTCTTGTAATCTGGTTCTGAATGTAGCTGGGTGTCTTTTACCAGGGGTTTGAGAACACCCTCTACCCACCCAGACATTTGTTCGCTCAGGGTGCCCACACATGAAATGATTGGTCTCCCTGGATTTCCTGATTTGTGTATTTTGGGAAGCATGTAGAATGTACCTGTTTTTGGACTTACTGGTATTAGGTCATCAGCTCTGAGGGTACCTTTACACACGGCTACATTTGTAGCTTGTCACCAGGTAACTTACTGGTTGCAGTGAAATCATGGATACATGGTTCTATCTTGTTGCTGTGTACAAATGGAATCATGTATCCATGATTTCACTGCAACCAGTAAGTTACCTGGTGACAAGCTACAAATGTAGCCGTGTGTAAAGGTACCCTTAGGGTACCTTTACACGCCGCTACAACAGGATGGATACAACCCGCTACTTCACGTGCACGAGCACGGCCAAACGGTTACAAACGGGAAACGCACCACCTTTACACGCCGCCACAAGGTGCTCTACGCTACGTTACATCTACAGCTAGATACATCGCCGGGTGTCTCAAGTAGCTATCTGTAGCTTACCTTACCTCATTTACACACCGCTACAACAAGCTAATATGGGCAGACCTGGTGCAGCAGGGACAGCACATAGGCGTGCCACAATTGTGGAGTCCGAGACGTCCGTACGCTGATAGGACAAAGCAATAACATCATGATTGGGCAGGCATCGCAGGAGGCTGTTTAATACATGACGCTCGAGCAATTGTGTAGTGTGACTGGTCAGCTCCTTAAATATGCCTCCCTATGCAGTGACTACCAATCGTCATGCAGGAGCTTCCTCCAATGATCGCTGAAGGGGCGCGGTATCCCGGAGCCTGTGTCACGCCCCAGCTACATACCAGGTACATCGCCTGGTGTATAGACATCCCTTCTGTAGCTTCTTTACACGCCGATACAGCTCGCTGCAATCGGCTTTGTAGCCACCTGTTTCAGAGCAGTGCTCGGAAACAGATGTATCTGTTGCCGGCTGCCTCCTACCGTCTTCACACGTCGCTACTACGGGCTATATTGACGACGCAAGCTACAATCGTAGCCTGTAGCGGGTTGTATCCATCCTGTTGTAGCGGCGTGTAAAGGTACCCTTAAGGTACCTTTACACGCCGCGACGGCAGGCTGGATACATCGCGCTACTTCGCGTGCACGAGCACGCTCAAACGGCTACAAACGGTCAACGCACCCTCTTTACACGCCGCGACAAGGTGCGCTACGCCACGCTACATCTATAGCTAGCTACATCGCCGGGTGTCTCAAGTAGCCAGCTGTAGCGTAGCGTACCATGTTTACACACCGCTCCAACAAGCTACTATGGGCGGACCCGGTGCAGCAGGGATAGCACATAGGCGTGCAACAATCCTGGATTACGAGCCGTCCGTATGATGATAGGACAGCGCAATATCATCAGGATTGGCCAGGCATCGCAGGAGGCTGGTTAATAGAGCACGCTCGAGTAATTGTGTAGTGTGACTGGTCAGCTCCTTAAATATCCCGCCCTATGCTGCGACTACCAATCATAAACCAGGAGCGACCTCCAATGATTGCAGATGGGGCGCGGTAACATGGCGACTGTGTCACGCCTTAGATACATGGCAGCCACATCGCCGGGTGTCCAGAGTTGCCTTCCGTTGCTTCTTTACACGCCGATACAGCTCGCTACAATCGGCGATGTTGCCTTAAGTTTATGAGCAGAGCCCATAAACAGATGTATCTGTCGCCGGCTGTAGCGTCGCCTCTTCAGACGCCGCTACTACAGGCGATATGGACGCTACAAGCTACAATTGTAGCTTGTAGCGCGATGTATCCAGCCTGCCGTCGCGGCGTGTAAAGGTACCTTTACGGATATGTCAGGTAGACAAGAAACCAGCCTTTTTAATTCCTTGTAATAGTCCTGTGTGGGGTCAGACTGCAATTTCTTGTAGTAACGTGTGTCCGTCAGTTGTCTGTTTGCTTCCTTCAGGTAGTCAGATTTGTTCATTATGACTATTGCACCACCCTTGTCTGCAGGTTTAATGATGATTTCTTTGTTGGTTTTCAAGGACCGTATGGCCCTTCTCTCCTGGGCATTGATGTTGGATGGTTGACTTTTGTGTGTATCTAAAATAGTGGATTTTACCAAATGTCTGAAAGTGTCTATATATTTGTTCAAATGGGAGTTACGCTTAGGATCAGGTGTCCAGTCTGACCTTTTCTTCTTGGTTGTCAGGATCCTTGTTTCTTCGGCCCAGTTGGGTTCGGAATCCTCTTTGTCGCTGAAATATTCCCCTAGGCGTAATCTCCTGAAGTAATCCTCCATGTCGCTGCACAGTTCAATTTTATCCAAAGCTTTAGTAGGACTCTACTTTAGTAGAACTCTGCTCTCCCCAACTTAACTAAGTATTTTCAGGTTTCCATGGGTTGCTAACCATTTACCTAAAACAATTGGTTCCGCTTATCTTAGAAATCTGGTTTCTCTGTCCCTGCTCCTCCACCCCTCCCTAACCCCACTCTGCTTTGCGTCACCTCTCATATCCACCAGAGCATATAACACTGTTTTGCCTTTTTTTTTTCTTTCATTTGCTTATGTATATATGTATGTGTCTTCAGAATTTGTGTCATTACCAGCCTGAGGAAGGGACCACAGTGTCCCAAAAGCTTGCTATGTTTACCATCTTTTGAGTTAGCCATTAAAAGGTATCAACCACTGAGGACTCTCAGATTGCAATATACTTTTCTATCTACTGGCTAACACGGTATAAATATTCTTTACCTTATCAATAACTAGATGGCGGCCCGATTCTAAAGAATCGGGTAGTCTAGAATATGTATGTAGTTGACATACTGTGACTGACAGAACTTGTTAAGTCAACGTGAGTGAACTACATATATATTATATAGCAGGACTATGGTATATGGTGGTACATTACAGTACATGTATAGCAGCACTATAGTATATGGCGGTACAAATAGTAAATGTATAGCAGCACTATAGTATATGGCGGTACATTACAGTACATGTATAGCAGCGCTATGGTATATGGCAGTACATGTATAGCAGCGCTATGGTATATGGTGGTACATTACATTACATGTATAGTAGCGCTATAGTACATGGCGGTACATTACAGCACATGTATAGCAGCACTATGGTATATGTTGATACATTACAGCACATGTATAGCAGCACTATGGTATATGTTGATACATTACAGCACATGTATAGCAGCACTATGGTATATGGCTCGCCACAGCACCATGTGTAAAATCCACACATTACTTCAGATTTTACACATGGCGCCGTGGCGAGCGCCGCTATGCTGATTGGCCGCCTGCGTTCAGCGCCGACCAATCAGAATAGCGGCGCGCGCCATATTTCAAATACACTATACTCAGTGTATTTGAAATATGGCGCGCGCCGCTATTCTGATTGGTCGCCGCGTTCACCGCCGACCAATCAGAATAGCGGCGCGCGCTATGGCGCCATATCTCAAATACACGAAAGAGGGGGCGTGGCCTAATGGTAATGGTGTAGGGTTTTACCTGTGCTCTCCCCACAACAATAAGCGACTGGGCTAAATGCCCTCAAAAAGACTTTGACAACTAAAAAAAGATCTACTATCAAGCTGGTAATCACCTTGGGAACGTTTTGTTTGGGTCAGTGGTCACTTTTAAGAAGAATTCTCCTCAGAGTCCAGTCATCAAATTTGCCTGAGGTAAAGGACTGTGCTGTCACCTCATGAATAATGGCTGCCTAGTCACCTCATAATATTTTCATTGCCTAATACTCCCCAAATTTTATATAATTAGGCTTCAAATCTCTCAGTATACTGAAAGAAACTTTGAGAGACAGCCTGTGTGACTTTTCCATTGATTTCCATGATTTGGGGACATCTGACAGGCATATGACAGGCTTCCATTGGCAGCAATATTGTACTTCTTAATTTCTAGGGTGTTCCTCTACAGGAGGTTACCCTGGGATAGTCTGAACCATCCTGACCTATTTTTGGATTAGCACCTATGATTTTGGACTTTTCCTGTCAAAAAATCCAAGATTCTGCATTTCTTTTACAGCTTTGTGCTTTGCTGTGCCACCCTAATTTCTTCTCAAAACCCTTTGGAGTTGTCCTGGGTCTCCCCAGACCCCCTGAACTATTTTTGGACTAATATTGTTTGTTTTGTGTTTTTTATTACCAGAAACCTACAGCTTCAGTGCTTCTGTGGATAAAACTATTACTTAAGAACTTTACTTATGCATATTGCGTAGCTCCTGTTTAATCCATTGGAGCTTACGTTGGAATTTACACCGGAATTACTTCAGAGCTTTCAGAGCTTTGTGCTTTGCTGTGCCACCCTAATTTCTCTCTCAAAATTCTTTGGAGAGATGTCCTGGGTCTAGCCAGACCCCTCAGAACTATTTTTGGACTAGTATTGTTTGTTTTGTGGTTTTTATTAACAGAAACCTACAGCCTCAGTGCTCCTGTGGATAAAACCGATACTTAAAGGAACCAACCACCCCAAATGACCCCCCCGGACTGTTAATATGTGTCCTTACACCCTGCAGACACATATGGGGCAATCGTTTTTGCTAAAAAAACGGATTTGTAAAAGCTAAGATATAGCTTTATAAACTTTTAAAAATCTTGCCGACTGGGCGTTATCTAGCTGCCGGGGGGGGGTGGGGGGGGTGGAGCGCTGCGCAATATGTACAACCTGGTCCGGTGCCTTCCCTGCACTCCTGTCCAGTGCTGTCTCCCCGCTGCTCTCTCCGGTGCTGTGCCCGCTGGTGTCCTCCTGTCATGGTCTCCATGCTGTGCCCCAGGCCGGTAACATGATTATCGGTGTGGGCTCCGGGCAATGGGGAAGCTTCCTGCTTCCTCCTGCCCATCCCCGCCCAGGTCAGCCCTGCACCAATGAGAACGCAGGGCCATTGTGTCATATGATCGCCGCTGTGAGCCAATCACAGCGCGGGGGCGGTTACATGACATCACTGGCCCTGCGTTCTCATTGGTGCCGGGCTGACCTGGGCGGGGATGGGCAGGAGGAAGCAGGAAGCTTCCCCATTGCCCGGAGCCCACACCGATAATCATGTTACCGGCCTGGGGCACAGCATGAAGACCATGACAGGAGGACACCAGCGGGCACAGCACCGGAGAGAGCAGCGGGGAGACAGCACCGGACAGGAGTGCAGGGACGGCACCGGACCAGGTTGTACATATTGCGCAGCGCTCCACCCCTCCGGCAGCTAGATAACGCCCAGTCGGCAAGATTTTTAAAAGTTTATAAAGCTATATCTTAGCTTTTACAAATCCGTTTTTTTAGCAAAAACGATTGCCCCATATGTGTCTGCAGGGTGTAGGGACACATATTAACAGTCCGGGGGGTCATTTGGGGTGGTTGGTTCCCTTTAAGAACTTTACTCACGCATATTTATTGTCTTTCTCTTTTCACCTGGATCCTATTTTCATCTACTAGTGACGATTATACTATATTGGACAAATTTGGATTTGTTACTAGTTCATTCACGATATTAAGCCATTGTATTGGTCCAGTATATCTGATATATACATATTACTGGTGACCTTTCTGCAATATTCAAGACTCATAACATCTGAGGATTCTGCGTGGGCAAGTGCGGTCGGAAGGCCTCCGGCGATCGCAAGCTTCGCAGACCCTGTGATTTCCGGAGTGTGAAACAGATCTCAAGAATATATATATGTTTATTTAAGTTAACGCTTTTCTTATCTGTGTGGGTGGCGTTATAGTGTACTGGTGCTGCTGGGATTTAGCCATTGTTTCAATTAGCTTTGACGGTGACCAGATTCTAACATTGAGATTGAATATATAGCCACACTAATATTCTTATATTAAGCTTTATAATCCTGATACTGTTTAGACACCTTCCTTTTATTTACTATGTCTCGTAGGCAGACAGATCTTCATAAGGTCACTATGAATCCTACGGGTAGGTCCACTAAACCCCATCTTAAATGCACTCCATCTACAGCTAGGCTGATTTTGGATAGCGAACACAAAGAGAAGGTGGATAAAATAGATTCTCACATACGGGGCTCAGATATGGACACCCTAGATAATAGGGGTGGTGATAGCGTGAAGCAGACCTCAAAATGTAAGGACATAAGCCCCCTGGGAGTTCTGCTTTGGTTGGATCTACTTTGGAGGAATTGGACTCGTGAGGGGGTGACAGTTCTGGTTCTCCCCCTGTTAAACAAAGACCTAGGGTCACTTCCTCTCCCTTATCTATTAAAATGAGGGGTCAGGCTGGGCCAGTAGATAGGGACTTTTTGCTTGACCTCTTCCACAGCTTCGCTGATCACATGAAAATGGAGTTCTCTGATATTAAAGAAACGCTCTCCACCCTAACTACCAGAGCTGACGATATGGAGGCTGAGATAATAAGACTGTCTAAAATTAATAGCTCTCTAAGGCCCCTTTCACATCAGTGTTTTTTTCAAATCGCGGCAGATGCGGTAAAAAAAACGCATCTGCTGCGATTAGCGCATACCGGCTGCACTTGCGGCACGGTTGCGGTGCGGTTGCGGCAAGCCCCATACAATGTATAGGCGGGCTTGCGGCAGGTGCGGCAAGTGCGGTTTTGGCACTTGCAGCAGGTGCAGCCGTGAAAAAAAACGCGGTCAGCCGCGGTTTATTCGCGCCGCACCTGCCGCAAGTGCCAAAACCGCAATTGCCGCACCTGCTGCAAGCCCGCCTATACATTGTATGGGGCTTGCCGCAACCGTGCCGCAAGTGCAGCCGGTATGCGGTAATCGCGGCAGATGCGTTTTTTTTCACCGCATCTGACGAGATTTGAAAAAAACGCTGATGTGAAAGGGGCCTCAGAAAAGAATTGGACAAAACTAAACAGGATTATAAAACATTGTCCAGTAAATTGGATGATTTTGACAATACTAATAGACAGTCCAATTTAAAATTGAGGGGAATTCCCGAGACAGTCACGAGGTCTGAATTACAGCCTTACCTTAAAAATGTATTAAAACAGTGTTGCCCTCACTGTCGGATGTAGAGTGTTTGCTGGATAAAGCGTTTCGCCTTCCTAAACCCACATCTGTCCCGGAGAAGTTGCCTAGAGACACTCTGGTTACTTTTAGCTTTAAAGCGAACCTGTCACCCCCCTCGGGCATCAAAAGCTAAAATAGCCACCTTCTGCAGCACTAAGGCTGCATTCAGAGAAGGTGGCTATAGGCTTTTGATGCCCTTTATACTATGAAATATGTAGTTAGGTAATTGCTCACACTTCTGAAGACCAAAGACCGGGAGGCGGGGTTTCACGCTCCTCTGACCCGCCCCCTCTTGTCAGTCATGGTGCTCGCCTGCTGCTGCCTCCCCTGACTGTGTAAAATGAACGCGCGTCTTCGTTCTCCTGTATGGAGCCGCGCAAGCGCTGTGCGCGCTGCCCGACGACTTCCTGGACATCGGGCGCACAGCGCATGCGCGGCTCCATACAGGAGAACGGAGACGCGCGTTCATTTCACACAGTCAGGGGAGGCAGCAGCAGGCGAGCACCATGACTGACAAGAGGGGCGGGTCGGAGGAGCGTGAAACCCCGCCTCCTGGTCGTTGGTCTTCAGAAGTGTGAGCAATTACCTAACTACATATTTCATAGTATAAGGGGCATCAAAAGCCTATAGCCACCTTCCCTGAATGCAGCCTTAGTGCTGCAGAAGGTGGCTATTTTAGCTTTTGATGCCCGGGGGGGATGTGACAGGTTCGCTTTAAAAACACAAAAAATCTCCTCGCCACCTACATGCAGAAGCATGAGACGTTACCTAGACCATTTCATGATATTAACATTTTTTCAGACCTCTCTAAGGAAACATTGTCCAAACGAAGAATTCTGACACCTGTCACCAAGATATTGATGGCTAATGGTATTATGTATAGATGGCTCTCCCAGACCAGACTTAATTTTAAGCAGGGTGCTACTTCTCATGTGATAGACGGATTGGAGGAGGGTCTTCAACTTTTAAGAGAGCTTGGCATTGCTGACCCGCCAGTAACCTGAATACTTATAATGGGTTAAACAGAACTTCATTTTGAAACACTGAGGTGATTACTCTTATGGTGGGTTTACACGCTGCAATATCGTTCCGATATCGCAGTTCAATGGCGCGGGAGCGCGCAATTAGTGCACGTTCCTCCCGCATCGCATTGAATGTTTACACGCTGCGATATCGGAATACAACGTCCGTGCGATGTCTCCGCCTCCCAACCCAGGATCGCATAGTTAACATGGGAGTGAATGGGTGACGTATGAAATCGCATCGTAATTGGACGTTTACACAGCACGATCCGGCTTCAATCGCTATGCAATATCGGGGCATTGAATAGCACGCTCATTCAATCCCCGATATCGCATTGACATCGTTCCTGCATCGTATTGGACGTTCACACCATACAACGCAGGAACGATATCGGCTCCAACGATTGAACCACGTGACTTTTTATTGAAATCGTAGTACGATATCGCGACGTGTAAACCCGCCATTAGATGTATATAATACACTATTAATTGTTGTGGGTGAGAGGCCTTTTTTCTCCCAAGGAGCTTTTTCCATCAGTTAGTTGTAACTGCTCCATATAGTCCGTTATTGCATATATTTCTTGATATTATTCTGTTCTTGTTTTATTCTTTTTTTTTCTTTTAGTACTTATTGACACGATGAATGTTTTATATTTCATTCCACAAATCTCTTGGCTTCATGGTTTAGTATGTCTTTTCTCTACTGACGTTACTTCGTTTATTTGCTTTTATGGCCATTAATTTCACGTCCCTGAATGTACATGGCCTAAATTCCACTCATAAAACATATTTACTGTGAAGAGACATATTTAGATTTAAAATAGATATTGCGGGGTTGCAGGAGACTAAGTTTTCTAATGATAATCCTCCGAAATTTGAAAATAAGTTATTTTCACCTATTATCTTAGCCTCTCAGAAAAAAAAGAAGTCGGGTGTCACCTTTTTGATTAGAAATAACATCCAATTTGAACAGGAGACTGTTATTGCAGATACAGAGGGAAGATATATAATTTTAATCTGTAGGTTTAGTGGTGTCTATTATACCTTGGTTACTGTGTATGCCCCTAATAAGGGTCAGATTAGATTTTTGAAAGAGTTAATGATTTTAATTTCGGAAAATCGTAAGGGTTCTTTGATTCTCTTTGGGGATTTTAATGTAATACCTGATGCATTTTTGGATTCCTCTGGAACTCGTGGAGTTTCTAATTTAACCTTGAAGCCTTGGATTGATAGAGAGAGCTTATATGACGTATTTCGATGTATTCATTCCACTTCTAGAGAATACACATACTACTCAGATTCCCAGCTTTCCTTATCTAGAATAGATCTAGTTCTAGCTGATAGTGTCTCTATATATGAAATTAAAAAGATCAAGATCCTGCAAAAGACTTGGTCTGATCATTCCCCGATAGTTTTTGAGTTGGTCCCTAGAAGGGGGGGCTTCATCCACTAGGATTTGGAAGGCCAATACCTTTCTTTATTCTTATCCCAACTCAAGAAAGGTATTGATAGATACTCTAAATTATTACTTTAAGGAGAACGATGGGAATGCAGTTAGTATTGAGACATTGTGGTTAGCCCATAAAACAGTAGTTTGATTGAACTAAATTCACGTCTCAAAAAACAATCTAATGCCAAACTTGCATCTCTGGTAGCTGACATTCGTACCCTAGAAAAATCACAAATAGCATCTCCTTCTCCGTCTACCCAGCTTAAAATCTTAAAGCTTAGAATAGAATTAAGGTCCCTTTTAATTTCTGACTATAACAAATGATTCAGTCTTCTAAACTAAATTACTACATTTGTCACAATAAACCTAATACATTTTTCGCCCATCGAATAAAACTGATAAGACAAAAGAGGAGGATTCTACTAATCAAAAACAAGCAGGGGTTGATTTACAGACACCCAGAGGATATTTCAAGTGAATTCCTGCACTTTTATAAAAACCTTTATAATTTAAATTTAAGTCCAGGGGCTGTACAACCCTCTCTGTTTGATATTAACTCTTTTCTGGGTTCCTTGAGCCTTCCCTCTCTGACTACTGAAGAGGTGGATCTTCTTAATTCTCCCTTTCAGAATTCTGAGATTACAGAAGCAGTGAAATCCTTCAAAACTGGGAAATCGCCTGGGCCCGATGGATTATCTAATGAATATTTCAAAAATTTTGCTGACATCCTGACACCTTATTTAACTAGACTTCTTAATTCGGCCTCCATGTCATCCCTTCTTCCTGCAGAAATGCAGGAAGCATTAATTACAGTCATTCCCAAGGATAAAGGGGATGCCCTAAATGTCAGAGATTATAGGCCCATTTCGCTCTTAAACACTGATGCTAAAATTATAGCCAAAGTTATTGTTAATAGACTATGTAAGTATACAACTCGCTTAATTCATACTGACCAAACGGGTTTTGTCAGTGGCAGAAGTACTATGGACGCCACAAGAAGATTATTACATATTATATCATACTAGCTGTAAGCCCGATGCAAATGCATCGGGTGTCTAGAATATTTTTATATTTTTTTTAAGATTTTCAAATAATAATCCAATTATTCCAATGACATCTTTACACCAACTACATATATTTGTATGGTTGATATCATTTAAGGAAAATTGAACTATTATGTTGTAAGGGTCTTAGAACACAAAGTAGCAATACTTCTTAATGTGTCATTCGTTTGAATTGATGAATTAACATTACTAATGTGTGTATCAGCCAGTTTGTGTCAGCTCACCAATCGCGTCAAGATGCCCTTACGCGGGGCGTGGCCTGATCATGGCGGTGTGAGGACGCGCTTTCTGTGTGCTCCGCCGGCCCGAGACATACTACCCGCAATCCCGCTATCTTGACAGCTTGATGTCACGAAGGAAGAAGCCGGAGGAGCTGCCTGCACCCCTGCAGCACCCAGGCAAGACAAAACCGGAGGCAGCCATCGCTAAGATGTTTGGAGGGACAGGAGGAAGAACGCGCGCGCCTGTAATGGCGGCCGGAGCGGGCCAGAAGCAGTCCTCTCCCCAGCCCCAGCCGCAGCCACAGAGGAGCCCTAGACACCAGGGCTCGAGCGACAGCCCCTCGATTCCGGGAGGCATGAAAGAGGCAGGTAAATGTGCCCCATCGCATATGTCCCAGGCGATGAATCCCCATGGCCCAGTGGTGGTGGAGGAGGGAAAAGATGGCGCCGGTGAAGGAGCTGAAAACAGTGCAGGCAACACTGTGGGGTCGTCCACATTGCACACACAGCTCAGCTCTTACCAGTCTGACATGCAGGAGATCAAAGACATGTTTGCTGTGCTTCCAACAAAACAAGATTTAGACGCTCTGCTGGCAAAGATGGAAGCCTCACAGGAGAGAGCATTAGGGTTGATTAAGGAAGACATTGTCGATCTCAAGCTGAAAGCCTCCAAGGCTGAGGTTCATATGGACACTACAGAGACCAGAGTGGCTGCATTAGAGAGGGAGATTGCTCGGTCACATTCACATACTGTGGCCCTTATTTTACAAGCTGACGACCACGAGAACAGAGAGCGCAGAAGTAATGTGAGACTAAAGGGGATCCCTGAGTCTGTCACAGCTGAGACTTTACTAGACACTGTTTTCTCCATATTTAATGAGGTGACCCAGCAGCCACAGGAAACTACGTATAAAGTGGACAGAGTACATAGAGTGTCCCGACCTGGTCCTATAGATCCGAGTAATCCCAGGGATGTGCTCTGTAAGCTACACAACTACACAGATAAAGAGGGTATACTTAAAAAGGCCTGGTCACACGGCGAAGTGTCGATTGATGATTCATCAGTAAGCCTATACCCGGATGTCTCCGGCCTCACTTTATATCTCAGACGTCAGCTGAAACCTTTACTCAGCAAGATAAAAGCAGTGGGGGCCTCCTATAGATGGGGTCACCCATTTCACCTGATCGTCCGCAAGGGTACAAAACTTTTTTATCTGTGGCAGAAAAAAGAACTGGAAGACCTATTTACTTTCCTGGATATACCTCCTATTGTACTTCCTGACTGGCTCTCTCTTGAAAATCTCCAGTCATTTCTGTCTACGAGACGAGGATCATCTCAGGCCCAGGACAACCGACGGAGACGGAGAAGAGCTCAAGACACTGACCGAGGCCAGATAGCCTCCCGAACCACTAGCCCTAGAAGGAGAAGGCGAAGTGACTCTTGTGCTTCCTCCACCACCTGAACAGTGTTTCCTCATGTGTCCCATAAAGGGCGTGTTATCTTGTGTAAGGGAACGCACCCTTACCTTGCATGCGGTGCGTTGTTTTTTTTCACCGCATACTGAAGGCGATGATATCAGAGAAGATACCATACTGTTGGTATCGGACAAACATGTTACATGCCCTTCCTGATACATGCCTTTGTTATACAGATGTTGAGTTTGTCTTTTGACAATTTTTTCTCTCCCTGAATGACACTGGACGGGGGTCTTTCTTCCAGCCCCCTACTCATGGTTTTTGGCTATGTTGTGCTTCACACTAATGTTTGACTATGATATTGTCTTAATATTTCCACTTATATGTTTTCCTATTGCGGGAATGCGGGTTCCTGTTAATTCTATTTGTCGTATAACCCCTGAGTATTCTAGATAATGCTATGTAGGATTGTTTGTATATAATCATACCGGGGATACGCGACGAACACTATGGATATGTTTAGTCTCGGGTCTGCGGCATACCGTCTCGTGGTCTGTTGCGGTCCCTGCGGTCCCCTCTGCTTTTCTTTCAAGGGGTCCGCATTTGCTGGCTTGCCGGCAAAGACTGTTATAGTCACTGTCTCGTTAGTTCTTACACACGACTTTTCCTGTTTCTACAACTTGATCTTCTCTCTCTCATTCTTCTTATCTTTCTATTTCCCGATCTTCCGTTTTCTTTTTTCCCTCTTCCCTTCCCTTTCCTCTGTCCTTCCCTCTTTGTGCCGAGGGGTTAAGGTAAAATGACACATTCACATATATCTGAGATTCGTGTGGGTTCATTGAATGTACAAGGCCTTCATAGTGCTGGTAAACGTTCTATTCTGTTTAATTACCTGAAATCTAACAAGATCCATGTCGCCTTCCTTCAGGAGACTCACATGTCAACAGCCAAGCCATATAAGCTTTCAGACCATTCGTATCCGCAGGCATACCACAGCTTATCCAACGACTCCCACTCGTCCGGGACTAGCATTGTCATCTCCAGGTCGATTCCTTGGGAGCTTCAGGACTCTTACAGTGGTGGAGAGGGCCGACTTCTCTTGGTGAAGGGTAAGATTGCATCCAATGTATATACGTTCGCCTCGCTGTACCTCCCTAACACTGGTCAAATTTCTATGCTTCTCCGGTTTCTGGAAAAAATGGATGAGTTTGCAGAGGGCACCTTAGTTCTTGGAGGAGATTTTAATGTTGTTCTAGATCCCGCCCTAGACACTTCGCACAGTAGGTCCTCACTATCCAAGATAAACAATAGACGCCTCCATGGAGCTCTTCATGACCATCAGTTGCTAGACGTCTGGCGCATACTCTCCCCCTCTGCCCGAGACTACACATTTTATTCCCCCGTCCACGACATGTATTCACGTCTAGATTTCTTTCTCTTAAGACAGGCAGATTTGATCTATGTAGTAGACGTCTCTATCGCCCCGATCTCATTTTCTGACCATGCACTGGTGACGGTCTCCCTTGCTCTGTCCTCCAAGATCCCGAGACAGTGGCAGTGGAAGCTTAACGCTGCTCTGTTGGAAGATCCGGGGGTCCGAGCGGAGGTGACCAACACACTAAGTGAATATTTTGCCCTTAACGTCTCCCCAGATGTGACATCGGTGGTGACCTGGCAAGCACACAAATGTGTGGTGCGGGGGATCCTCATAAAACATGGAGCCAGATTGAAAAGGGCTAGAGATGCAGAAACTTCCGCACTTATGGGAAAACTAAGGGAGCTTGAGACGAGACACAAACGATGTACTTCTACAGAACTGGGCAGGGAACTTCTTAGAGTTAGGGAGGCACTGCGCACAGTCTTGTTAATCAAGGCAAAAGGAGTGCTATCTCGATGTAGACGACATTTCTACGAACATGGCAACAAGGCGGGCAAATCTCTGGCTAGAGCTTCTAGAGCACAAAGGACAGCCACATATGTCCCGGAGATAGAGCACCCCGTTACTCATAAGCGATCTAAGCTTCCTAGGGACATAGCTGAAGCGTTTAGAGCATACTACTCGTCCCTTTACAATTTGGATAATGTGAGATCTCCGTTGGCTTTAGATGCCCTTAAATCACGTATCAAGGCCTATATCGAGTCTTCTGGTATGCCACAGTTGTCGAACGCTGACGCATGCTCTTTGGAAGCTCCTATCACGGTACAAGATATTGCCCTAGCCATAGCCCAGACCCCTTCGGGTAAAGCACCGGGCCCCGACGGGTATACAGTGGGATACTATAAGAAATTAAAAGACATCCTTATCCCACATATGTGCACATTCTTCAATGCAATGTCCCACACTAGTCTTCCGCCTAAAGATACCCTGCGGGCCACAATAGCAGTAATACCCAAGTCAGGTAAAGACCCTCTGCTACCAACAAGTTATCGCCCTATATCTTTGCTAAATGTAGATATTAAAATTTTCGCAAAGATATTGGCAGATAGACTCTCCACGTTTATTCCGGGCCTGATACATCCGGACCAAGCGGGATTTGTCCCCGGGCGTGAGGCCAGGGACAACACCACTAAAGCAATAAACCTGATACAGACTGCCAGAAAGTCAAAGATACCACTAATGTGTCTATCCACCGATGCGGAGAAGGCGTTCGATCGCGTTCATTGGTCTTTTATCGAATCGACGCTTTCCCACATCGGTCTGGGTAACCAGATGCTGAGCTGGATACTTTCTTTATATTCGGTCCCATCAGCGAGTGTGCGAGTCAACGGGCTTCTCTCCGAGCCGTTTGACATTTTCAACGGTACTCGACAGGGTTGCCCGCTGTCTCCGCTAATCTTTATTTTGACGCTGGAACCTTTTCTACGTCGTGTCAGGTCCAGTGGTGATGTCTCTGGTCTACAACACGGTGGATCAGAATATAAGATGGCAGCTTACGCTGATGATCTTTTATTCTTCATCACGAAACCTGAATTGTCTCTCCCGAATTTGCTGAAAGAATTGGAGATATACCATACTCTCTCCAATTTCAAGATCAATAGAACAAAATCAGAGGCTCTAAATATCTCATTACCTGATGTGCAATACCACAGACTTCGGTCTACATTTACTTTCCATTGGGCTAACAAAGCACTTAAATATCTGGGAGTCATGCTGACAGCTGATCCTAAAAACCTATATAGTGCCAATTTCCCCTCATTGCTTAGTGCAATTGAGTCGGACATGGAGCGTTGGATGAAGTCTACCTTCTCGTGGGCTGGCAGATGCCAGTTATTTAAGATGACTATACTCCCCAGGATTTTGTATCTTTTTCAGACATTACCGGTTTCCATCCCAGCGTCTTTTTTTAAAATACTAATGAGGATGCAGACCGCCTTTGTTTGGAACAGAGCGAAACCTCGATTAGCGAGAACCCTGATGTCCAGACGGAAGGAAGACGGGGGTGTAAATTTACCTGATTTAAACTATACTACATAGCAAGTCATCTCTCCAGAGTTGTGGACTGGTGCAGACACCAGGATAACAAATTATGGGTTAAGATCGAACAGGACCATTCCTCTTACAACCTACAGACGATGCCTTGGGTGACCCTCCCTAAAAAAGAGACGCTCTGGGATCATCCGACTATAGGAGCCACCTTGAGGGTTTGTAATCTCCCGTTGGTTAGGGCTTTGATGTTACCGACCGACTCAGCACAGACCCCGGTCTTGAGCCACCCTAGGTTTGGCCCTAGCGTAGGTGACTCTGTTTTTCAGTCATGGATTCAATCTGGAATAGACAGAGTAGCGACCCTGGGAGACAGATCTACATGGCCGACTTTGGAAAGTATGACTTTAATCACGCAACCGGTTCCCCTGGGTTTTTGGCGATGCCTTCAGCTAACTCATTACCTTCGTGAGTTGCCCTTAAAAGCGACATATAAACTTACCAAGACGCCCTTTGAGATCTTGTGTACCACGACGGTGAGTAGCAGACATGCACTATCTCAGATCTATTCCTATCTGGTTACACAACCGGACCTACCGACCCCACACTTCATGCTCTCATGGGAAAGGGATTTGAGCCTGACTCTCTCTACAGAACAGAGGAAGAGGATCTTTAGCTTAGCTCACTCCTCATCCATCTGTTCCAGGTTACAGGAAGCGAACTACAAAATACTAACCCGTTGGTATAGAGTACCTGCTGTGTTACACAAACTCATCCCGTCTGTTGACCCTAAGTGTTGGAGGTGCGGGGAGGCTGACGGTACATTGCTACATATTTTCTGGGAATGTGATAGACTTCGGCCTTTCTGGACGAGGGTTATAGAACTCATTCGGTTGGTTACTGACTTCCAGGGAGAGATGGGTCCTGGTCTACTCCTGCTCCACCACTGTGAGATCCCCACAACCAGATATAAGCGGTCACTCCTACGCTTTTTGGTGATGGCAGCTAGGTCTTGTATCCCGTTACTATGGAAGACGGAGACAAGCCCGACGGTGGCGATGTGGATATCAAAGGTAAACGACTTAATGCACCTAGAAGACTTAACGGCCTCGGTACACGACTCGTTTGAGTCTTTCAAACAGACATGGTTCTCCTGGATGAGATTTATGGACACGGATGTATATAAAGTTAGTAGAGGTTTCTAATTGATTGACGATTCTCTAATGCTGTTGCAGCCGAGCTCTTTTGCCCCTTGAGGACGGGAGGGAAGGGCCCCCACTCACCCAATCTCCAACCCTCCTTCCCTTCCCACCTTCCTGCATTCTCCCCCTGTACCTACTTCTTTCTCTCTTTTCTCTAAATTTCCTACTATATTTTTATCTTTTCTTTGTGAATAATGTTTATGTTTTCAGTTACGTCTCGCATATGATACACAACGGACATACATTCGGGACAACTATGCTGTCCAGAGTGTTGTCTCTTCTTTAGTATGTCTTTCATTTGATTTGCACAATGGGAGACGTTTGTCATGTCTTTACTCTGTATACTTATACTGTTTGAAAATAAAATAAAGAATTCAAAAAAAAAAAAAGATGCCCTTACGCCTGGTGAGACCTACTCTAACTAAATCCGAATTGATATAATTTAGATATTTTTTATAGCTGTTTTTTTCTTAGATTTTTTGAGGATTGTGATGTAAATAATACAATTTTGTAAATTGATACAGAAGGAGTTACCAGCTACAGACTTGCAGCAATATCCATGCAATAACAAAAAAACTTGTAATTAACCTACGGTAAATGGAGTTAACGTAGCTTCAGCAGGTGCATAAGATGCATCCACTAACTAACCACAGGTGACTGCAGTTGATGTGGATGAGACTGCCGCAACTATGTTGTCTGCACAAACCGCAAGTTAAGTACAAATTACATATATGCAATTATGAAAATTACTGTAAGTATGTTGTTGGTGAGTCCTTCATGATCAATTATTATCATTTAGTATATTCCTCAACAAATTAAAAAAATCTAAGAAAAATGACGTGGTAGAATCAAATTAATAATTTATGTTTGTCCCTATCTATCTAAACATGTGGAACACACCTTGCTAATGAGATGTGTGTGAACAGCCGTCCCACCCGTCTCTTAGCTGTTCACAAAAACCTCTCCCTTTAAAGAATAAGAATCAAATCTCTCAGCACGTAGAGTACTGGAGCTTTAAATAGTGGTTTCTATCACCCTGTGAGAAAATCAGAATGATACACATCTCCAAAGAAATCTGTAATGTTTTTTTCCACAAATATTGTATAAACTATGTACATAAAAAACTGAAAATGTAAAGACTAAACTAATTTTTTTGTGATATTTTTTTTTTTAAATAGAAAAGGTAAAAAAATAAAATAGGCAAAAGTTCATCCCAAAATATTCCGATAGACAATATTTTTGGTGAAGACTTTCTCACTGTTAGGCACCAATTTGCCTTGAATGCATGAATCCACCACTTTCACCTTCAAATTGCATCGTCTCTTCACACGTGAGAAAGCCACATATAATTGTCCATGACCAAAAACAGGTTCTGGCAAATAAATCCCCACTTTCTCCAATGTTTGGCCTTGTGATTTATTTATGGTCATGGCAAAGGCAGGCTTCACGGGAAATTGTCGACGTCTTAGTTTGAAAGGCAATCCAGTCTCAGATGGACAGAGATCAATTCTTGGAATGAAGACTACATTTCCTTCATCCGAGCCAGAAATTACTTTTGCTTGTATCATGTTGTCAAACAAAGCAATAACAATCATGCGAGTCCCGTTGCAAAGTCCTTTTCTGCTGTTAAAATTACGCAAAAGCATTACAATTGTACCAACTTTTAATTTCAGGAGATGAGAAGGCATTCCTGTTGGTGTTAGTGAATTTAGAAATTCCACTGGATATTGGTCGATATTTTCCGTCTCATCTGGATCAATGGAATCGTCGCTCATATATTCAATGTATTCTCCAGGAATACAATCCATAACTTTTGAATTGATCAAATCCACAGCATCATTTTTGGGACAAAGAATGGCATGTGATGCAGCATTCTGAATACTTTCGTCATTATTCACATCAATGACAATGTTTTCACCAAATATATCCAAGATTAAAGAGCCAGTGCAGATCATGTCTTGCGGGATCTCAATGACATCATCACCAAGGTTGTAATCATTGGACAATTCTCCATTTCCCAGTTGAATTAACCAATTGCTATAATCAGAATCAAGGGAGCGCATGTTGTTAATGAGCGGCAATTGATTGAAAAGCTGCCATTGTCGTGAATATTTAATGCAGCTCTCTACGATGTCTGTCCTTGTTCCATGAGAGATGATAGGAAGACACTGCCGAAAGTCTCCTCCCAGAACAATGACTTTCCCTCCAAAGGGTAATTTATTTTTCTTGGAGACATCATTTGTCATGACATCCCGTAATAATTGATCAATTACATGCAAAGCGTATTTTGACAACATAGTAGACTCATCGATGATGAAGAGTTTGGTAGTCTTCAAATGTTGGGCCGCATCAGTATCATTTTTGATTCTTGAAACGGATGTCTCATTAATTGGTATTGGTATGCCATACAGTGAATGGATAGTTCTTCCTCCTTGCAATAGATTAGCAGCAATCCCTGTACTGGCTGCAGGTGACACAACTTCTCCTTCTCCTCTCAGTTCATGAATCAATAGATGATAGAGATATGTTTTCCCACTTCCACCTGGACCGTCAATAAAAAAGCACTTTGGCTTATCACTTGTATCCTCTAAAGCTTGATGGATTGCATTATAGGCCAAACGTTGTTGATCATTTAAGGTAACTTTCATTTCACGTGCTCTTACTAACTCTTCTTCTTTGTTGTATTGAGGACAAATATGTGGTTTTCTTTTTGGGCATGGTAGATTAAAATCATTAAAATGTTTTGCATGAAATTTTAAAACATGTTCAACATCAGTCATGGCGTATCCTTCACAATGCTCACAATCATCAGTGTCGGGGTGATAGGCATGGCAGTAATCTTGAACGAAGTGTTGTTTAAATTCTTGCCACAACTCCAGGGGATGATTAGGAGGACCAAAGACACATATATATGCAAACATGTCACGGAGCTGTGCAGGCATATTGAGAACACAGGCATCCAATAAAGTTTTTCTCCAAACAGTGTCATCGAAGAGCAATCCAAGGGCTAATGCCGCCTCTTTAAAAGTTGGGTATGTGACTTCCTTAACAGTCTTAAGGTTGTCAAAACTTGTAGCTCCTTTAACATGAAGTAACAACAGCCTTAAATAGTACCGTTCTTGTTCTTGAATACTAACAGTGTAGAGTCTACCAATGACTGAAGCACCTCCTCTCCTTCTAACTTCCCATGCACCTTCTTTCCAAACATAATGCTCAGGAATTTGACGATATAAGTACTCATGAGCATTGGAATCATTCTCATTGAGGGCAAAGTAGGCCATGAGTGTTGATTGTCGGTCCATTAAATAAGTGATGTTGTCCACAGAATCACCCTCGTGAAAAAAAAGTGATTGTGAATGAGGCAGATGTACTGCAAGACGAATAATGCTGTGAGATTGTCTATGCATTGGGAAAGCAAAGATTCGCCAAGCTGCCTCTGGTGCACTGATATATCTGGAATTTATGAGTTTCATCGTGTCTGATGTTGGTTTCACAAATTTCCACATTGGCTTTATCATGACCTTTGTACACATATTTGAAGAGGTATTTTACGCTCTGAATGGAAGCACATACTTCCACATTAATATGGCACTTATATTTTAATAAAAGGAAAGGGTTATAAGGAACCACCCAAGAATTATCAATCATCTTGGAATGGTGTGGAAAAGAAGGTCCTTCGTTTCTTTGATAACTTGGATATGCATCCTCAGGTATAATAGTTTTTGTTTGAAACTTTTTGGGAAAAGCTTTTTTACACTTTCCATTCTCCATACATGGAGAATTGGGATTGTGTTGTCCATAGGGGCCATGAATCATGTGTTGCATGACAATTTGATGGAGCACAGGGTAATGTGATGGATCAGGAATTTCAGCCCAAACAGTATTGTCCACTTCCACCTCAGTTCTTAGTTTTGACTTGGCATCCAGAATAATTAGAATGTGAGCATGTGGTAGGCCTCGCTTCTGAAATTCTATCACATGAACCATAGCACAAACCTTACCAAATAATCCACAATTAATATCTTTCAAAAGGGCTTCAAGTTTAATCCTGAATACACGGGCCACTAAATCCGGTCGATGTTCAGCACGCTGCCATGGCTGTAAATTGGTTGCAATTTCACTCCATTTTGGATTACAGGTCATCGTTATAAAAAGATCTGGTCTTCCAAATTTAGTTACAATTGCCATGGCATCTTGATACCGCTGCTGCATATTGCGGGGACTTCCCTCAAAGGAAGATGGTAAAATTACTGTCTTGCCAATAGGGATTTGTTTTTCTATGGATTTTCTCAGCAAATGTTCCTGAAGGAGACAATAATCTTCTACTTTCAAATCCTTCTGGTGTTGGCGTATATAATTTAAACGATTCGCCTCGATTTTAACATAGGCATCCACCAAGTACTGCTGTGTCAGTTTACCACCATTAAGGACAGGATTGAATTCTTTCCGTACTGACAGCAAATAACAGTAATACTGTAGTTGTGTCACCCTGCGAGCATTTTGGCCTTGCTGCTTGAGTGCTTCATGCCACCCTTGCTCTCCATGAGAAAAAAACAATGGATACAGTAATGCATCCAAATTACTGTGTAAAATGCTTATTTGCTGTGTTCTGGGGGCCAACAGATTCTTTGGGTCTGGTTTTAGATGTATTAAAATGTCTCTATTAAATGGTGGCTCTCCATCAGCATTTTCAAAGACGACAGCGACTTCATGGACAGTAGGGTTGTTATACCGTCTTGGGTCTTGCTGTCTGTCTTGTTTAATTGCCATGATGATATTGGGCATGTTTGTGCCATGTTCCAATGCTTTGTGCTCTTCTTCTTCCTCCACGTGCCGTAACATTTTGTAGGCTGAAACAAAGGGATTAATACCTTCCAATTGCTCAGCAATAATTCTCATCAAGTCTGGATTACATTTGAGATTTTCTGGAGACTGTAGGCGTTGTTCAGTAGCAGTAGCACTATCCAAAATATACAGCTGTGCATATGCTGGAACTTGACCTTCAGCGGGGTGGAGAGTTCCAGTTCTATGGTAAATATGGCCGTGAATCCGGAAACAGTAAGGACCGTGTCCAGGTGGTTGAGAAACACTTGCACCCATGGAAGCAAATGCAAAGGAACTATTAATGCTCCTGATATTGTCCATGAGATTTTTACTATATGGGCTGTCTCCTTTAAGTAAAGTAGTGAAGAGCTCAGGGTACTGAGGTAATGGTACCTTAACTTTGCCCTTGTGACAACAAAGAGAGAACTGTCCATCAGATGGCCTTTCAGCTTCAAAATGCTGTGCTTGACAATGTTCACATAACATATTCATGGGCCCACAGGTATGTTGTAAAATACCGGTATCGTCATCAGTAAAGCCAATAGGGATTGATGACGTAGGTGAAGTGACCAACTGATGACCTTTTTTGTAGATGCCTACATGAATAAGGCGTGGCTGTGTAGAACTGTCAAGACATCCAACAAAAGAAGTAGTGACTGGAGACTTCTTACGGAGGTATTTTTTTTGACGTAGTTGACGCTGTGAGGCAGCCAAATGGGCCAAACGGCGTTGTTTTGAGGTAGGTGACATAATTTGTAAACGTTTGACTTTAGCCAATTTGTGTCTTGTCATGGCAGAAGCAATCTTCTCTGTTCTTGTTTTAGAACATTTGCCCTTCACTTTACCCGTGCCAGATGTTGAAGGCAGTTGAGTTTCAAAAAGTGTTGGAGACACAGATATGGACGCCATATCAGAGGTAGATGGTTCTCCTTGCACCTTCACCTGTTGTTGTTTACGTCTTTTGCGTTCCGCCTCAGCTTTTTTGGCCAACCGACTGCTTCTTTGTTCAGCAGACTCCTTTGCAATTCTTTTATTCAAAGCCGTCTTGACCTTAAGCAAACGGAGACATTTTTTTCCGGATCTTCCTGTGCACGCTTCTTGCGCTGGCATGCAGCATTCTTAGCTCTAACAGAGCTTTTTTGTTTGTCAGAGCTCATATTGAGCACAGGACAGAAAAATGTATCCAATAATAGCTACAGTATATTATTTAAGGAAGCAATGAATATACATTCTGCATAACAATATAGTAAAAGTAGTAATATTTATATTGATAATTTTTATTATATACAATATATTTTTATAGATAAATTTTATCCTAAAAATATATAAAAAAAATATATTTTATATATATTCTTAACGTCAATAAATTATGTATATTATATATTACAATTTATTATATATATATATATGTATATGAAGTGTATATATATATATATATATATATATATATATATATATATATATATATCTATTGTATAAACGAAATAAAAGTTAGGGCCCTTTCACATCATCATTTTTTTCAAATCGCGGCAGATGCTGTGAAAAAAACCTCATCTGCCGCGATTGCCGCATAACCGCTGCACTTGCGGCGCGGTTTCAGTAATCCCCACAGAAAGTATAGAGGGACTTACGGCAGGTGCGGCAAGTGCGGTGTTGCACTTGCGGCAAGTGCGGCCACAAAAAAAAACGCAGTCAGCCGCGGTTTTTGTCGTGACCGCACCTCCCGCAAGTGCAAAACCGCATGTGCCGCACATGCCGCAAGTCCCCCTATACTTTGTATGGGAATTACCGCAACTGCGCCGCATGTGCAGCCGGTATGCGGTAATCGCGGCAGATGTGTTTTTTTTCACCGCATCTGCCGCGATTTCAAATAAACACTGATGTATAGATCAATAATCTTTACCAATATATACAATATATTTTTATATATAAATAATATATTAAAAATATATCATGGGTGGGGTTGAATACTTTTTGGGGGGGTTGAATAATTTTTGGGGGGGTTGAATTCTTTTTGGGGGGTGTTGAATACTTTTTGGGGGGGTTGAATACTTTTTGGGGGGGTTCAATACTTTTTGGGGGAGGTTCAATACTTTTTGGAGGGGGTTCAATATTTTTTGAGGGGGTTCAATACTTATTGGGGGGGTTCAATACTTATTGTGGGGGGTTAAATACTTATTGGGGGGTTCAATACTTTTTGGGGGGGGGTTCAATAATTTTTTGGGGGGGTTGAATACTTTTTGGGGGGGTTCAATATTTTTTGGGGGGGTTCAATACTTTTTGGAGGGGGTTCAATACTTTTTGGGGGGTTCAATACTTATTGGGGGGGTTTAATACTTTTTGGGGGTGTTCAATACTTATTGGGGGGGGTTCAATAGTTATTGGGGGGGGGTTCAATACTTAATGGGGTGGTTCAATACTTTTTGACTTTTTGGGGGGTTCAATACTTATTGGGGGGGTTCAATACTTTTTGGGGGGGTTCAATACTTATTGGGGGGGTTCAATAGTTATTGGGGGGGTTTCAATACTTTTTGAGAGGGTTCAATACTTATTGGAGGGGGTTCAATACTTTTTGAGAGGGTTCAATACTTTTTGAGGGGGGTTCAATACTTTTTGAGAGGGTTCAATACTTATTGGAGGGGGTTCAATACTTTTTGAGAGGGTTCAATACTTATTGGAGGGGGTTGATTACTTTTTGAGAGGGTTCACTACTTATTGGAGGGGGTTCAATACTTTTTGAGGGGGTTCAATACTTATTGGGGGGTTCAATACTTTTTTGGGGGGGGTGTATAATTTTTGGGGGGTGAATATACAATATATATATATATATATTATATATATATAGATTATATACAATATATATATATATATATATATATATATATGAATATACTATATATATATATAGATTAATATACAATATATATATATATATAGATTAATATACAATATATATATATATATATAGATTAATATACAATATTATATATATATATTATAAATATATATATATACTATATATAATATTAACATCTATATATATATATATTAATCTATATATCTATATATCTCTATCTATATATCTCTATATATATATAATTTGGAAATATATATATCTCTATATATATATATAATTATGAATATATCAATATAATAATAATATTAATTATCGATTAATAATAATAATTAATATTAACACTAATAATAATATTAATAAATAATAATAATTAATAATCAATTATATTGGCCAAAAAAGATATCTTAGCTGATATTGTAGGGATGAGTTTCCAGCACTGGTTTTCCGACGTCCGTCCCACAGGATCACCAAGGCAGGAATAATGTGTGAGGAAAAGTCAAAGTAAACACTATAAAATTGCGGCGTGGGGAGTATAGTAATTGGTAGGCAAAGGGGAGTATAGTGATTGGTAGGCAAAAAGGGTCGCCACCCAGCAACAGCGCAGTCAGCCGCAGGTTTTTTCGCGGTCAAACCTGCCGCAAGTGCGAAACCGCACTTGCCGCACCTGCCGCAAGTCCCCCTATACTTTCTATGGGGATTACCGCAACCGCGCCGCAAGTGTAACTGCATCTGCCGCGTTCACCGCATAAGCGTTACACTTGTGGCGCGGTTGCGGTAATCCCCATAGAAAGTATATGGGTACTTGCGGCAGGTGCGGCAAGTGCGGTTTTGCACTTGCGGCAGGTGCGGCTGCGAAAAAAACCGCGGCTGATTACGGTTGTTTTCGCGACCGCACTTTCCGCAAGTACAAAATCGCACTTGCCGCACCTACCGCAAGTCCCCCTATACTTACTATGGCAATTAGCGCAACCGCGCCGCAAGTGCGGCAGATGCGGTTTTTTCACCGCATCTGCCGTGACTGCTGCCCGAGCTTGACTCGGAATTACCGCTTCTGGCAGTGAATGTTAACCCCGAGTCAGGCTCGGGAATACAGCTACGAAGTTTAAATATATAATGTATATTATATATTACAATTTATTATAATGTGTATATATATATATATATAATTAGATATATATATATAATAGAAAAAATATGAGCAGCGTTCCTTTGTTGGCACTAGCCCAGTGCTTAGCAGTCCATCAGGGTGGTATTCAGGCACCAGCTTCAGTCATATTTAGTGAAAAAAGGCTGCAGCACACTTATTTGGATGATTTCAGCCTTTATTGGCTCTCTATGGCAACAGATTGCGACGTTTCGGTCGAGTATCGACCTTTTTCCAGCAGTCACTTATGGCAAATGCTGGGGTTTTTATGTACCCTCCAATTACAATCATTGTTAACTAATCATCCTTTATAAAACCTGATATACATCTTTAAAACATTATACATTGTGATAGACATCATTTTGTGTGACTGTATACATACATTTGTTAAAACTGACACCTACAATGTAATTAGTTCTTATATCTACTAAGAATCCTGTTAAGTGGATTAATACTCACACAGGTGTCCGCATGATTTCACTAATTTGTCCAATCCTGACCGTCACAGTGTGTTTGCCACATGCAGACTCTCCTAAGCTGCGCGCCGCCATGACGGCTTGTTTATATTACAAATGCGCATGCGCGCATAGGGAGAGCGTCCCTGGTTACAGGAAACGCCAATGGTACCGATTATATGTGTCCCGCGCATGCGCCCTATAATTTACTGCCTGGTGGTGCGCACATTAAATTACTCCGTTCCTCTCACTCGCTATATGCGATTTTATAAGCAAACCTATGCAAAAATCAACCGTTTTCAGTGTATTGATGTTATTTAACAATATTGTACTATGTGTTCATTACTTTAATTGTGATTTTATATATTTTTTTCTAAGGTGCATCTTTTAGTGCCAATTTTGTCAGTGACATTACTTACATTGCAGCCTTATTAAAAAAGGTTCATATTTGATTTATTCTCATATGTATACATACACACTTTTTTGGTTTCAATACTTTATACTGCGTGTACCAATGTTGTTACACATAAAGGGTTCCCAGCTCAAGTGCCTCCCATTCCTGGGTTGTAACACTTCCCTGTCAGTACGATGCATAAGGAGTGGGTCTCACTCCCCTTACACCCCCTGCTCAAGGTAGAACCATATCCCATGTACACTCTTACTATGCCAGATTAACCATCTGTGTATTAACATATTTCTCATGTTCTCTTATGCTTTCCTAATAAGGCAATACAAAGAATTGTTTCCTTATATAAGATATTTTCTTTATTTATGTTCTTTTTATATCAAAAGTGCATTTTTAGTGCAAAATAAGTAAATACTTGTGTCTCGCAAAATAATTAATTAATTCAGTGCAGGGTAAATAAATGTATCGTGCTAAACGATTGATTAGTACATTAAATCAATATTTTGTGCTACATCTAGATATAAAAGGAGGGGGAATGTCATATAGTTAGGAGTTTCATTCTAATAGTGGTACTGCACTGTGCATAGTCTTATTAGGAAAGCATAAGAGAACATGAGAAATATGTTAATACACAGATGGTTAATCTAGCATAGTAAGAGTGTACATGGGATATGGTTCTACCTTGAGCAGGGGGTGTAAGGGGAGTGAGACCCACTCCTTATGCATCGTACTGACAGGGAAGTGTTACAACCCAGGAATGGGAGGCACTTGAGCTGGGAACCCTTTATGTGTAACAACATTGGTACACGCAGTATAAAGTATTGAAACCAAAAAAGTGTGTATGTATACATATGAGAATAAATCAAATATGAACCTTTTTTAATAAGGCTGCAATGTAAGTAATGTCACTGACAAAATTGGCACTAAAAGATGCACCTTAGAAAAAAATATATAAAATCACAATTAAAGTAATGAACACATAGTACAATATTGTTAAATAACATCAATACACTGAAAACGGTTGATTTTTGCATAGGTTTGCTTATAAAATCGCATATAGCGAGTGAGAGGAACGGAGTAATTTAATGTGCGCACCACCAGGCAGTAAATTATAGGGCGCATGCGCGGGACACATATAATCGGTACCATTGGCGTTTCCTGTAACCAGGGACGCTCTCCCTATGCGCGCATGCGCATTTGTAATATAAACAAGCCGTCATGGCGGCGCGCAGCTTAGGAGAGTCTGCATGTGGCAAACACACTGTGACGGTCAGGATTGGACAAATTAGTGAAATCATGCGGACACCTGTGTGAGTATTAATCCACTTAACAGGATTCTTAGTAGATATAAGAACTAATTACATTGTAGGTGTCAGTTTTAACAAATGTATGTATACAGTCACACAAAATGATGTCTATCACAATGTATAATGTTTTAAAGATGTATATCAGGTTTTATAAAGGATGATTAGTTAACAATGATTGTAATTGGAGGGTACATAAAAACCCCAGCATTTGCCATAAGTGACTGCTGGAAAAAGGTCGATACTCGACCGAAACGTCGCAATCTATTGCCATAGAGAGCCAATAAAGGCTGAAATCATCCAAATAAGTGTGCTGCAGCCTTTTTTCACTAAATATGACTGAAGCTGGTGCCTGAATACCACCCTGATGGACTGCTAAGCACTGGGCTAGTGCCAACAAAGGAACGCTGCTCATATTTTTTCTATTATTTATATTTATTGAGATATAGCGTCCCTTCATTATGGAACCTGGCAAAGGATATTACACAGAGGAGGATGAGAATCGAATCCTCAAAGGAGCTGAAGGCAACACCGAATTTTTAAGTATACCTTCTGCTGTTTCTTTAAAACGCAAGTATGAGAATGATTCAAAGAAAATACTGTCATTAGAAATGCACCTTGTTATGCTTGGACAATATTACAAACATAAAAAAATTCCAAGAGGTTTGAGATCAAATATAAACCCTACTTTATTTTTAGAAGATGGAGATTTTTGTGCAAAATTCATGACTTTGTCAAATAAGTATGCGATGGAAGTGATGTTGTTGAACATGGAACATATACAACTAGAATTGGCTAAGTTAAAAGATACTATTAAGGACGTAGAAGGTGAAATCATGGGTTTATTGAAGGAGGAGGATTTTTCAAAATTCAAGGAATCTGTTAAAATTAAGTTGGAGAAACAGAGAAAGGAGACTGAGGAAACAAAAAGACAGAAATGGGCACGGGATACAGAGGACTACCACGTGGGGTTGGTGTATAACTGGCAAAGAGATGGACACAATAAGTGGCAAAGAAGAGGTCACTACAGGCACCATTCCAATAATAAAAACAACAATAGGATAAATAATGTTGTGTTAAGAAATAAACTGTCTAATCTTCATCCATGCAGACCCAGACCAAAATCAAGAGGACGAAGAGGAGGGTGGAAGCAACACCGCCAACAGGAAAAAGAAAGAAAAATTGAAAAGTCAACAATACAAGGGAAACCGGAAGAAGGATCATGCCTAGTAGTCAACCTTTCTGGTAAAGAACTCTCATTGAATCAAACAGACATTCTAGAAAAGGGGTTATCATACTGTATGACCACACATGTAGATTGGTTTGTTTTGGAAAAAGAAATGCAGAAATTTTTTAGGAGTGTACGTCTAAAGTATCATTTTCATGATAAAATGGAAACAAAAGGGCTACCCATCAGTGAGTTAGATTTAAGAAGGTTAGGCATACAGTGCAAGAGTGATTTTATGCCCAATGACGATATACCTATAGTGGAGGCCTTTGAGCGAGCGGTGAAACAAGGAATCAAGGGTTTGAGGGAAACAACTAAGAAAGAATTGTCGAAACCCAATGTAACGAAGGAGCAGTTTCAGGCAGTGCAAGAGCTTATCCATGATGACGGTTTGATAGTAAAACCAGCTGATAAAGGTGGAGCAACCGTCATCATGGATAAGGGAACCTATGTAAAAGAGGTTTATAGGCAATTGGATGACAAAAAAGTGTACAAAAAGTTGCAGAGAGACCCCAAATTTGAGATTCAAAAGAACATACAGAAAATATTAAATGCTGCTGTAGTTGGAGGGATCATAGATCAGAAACTACATGATTTTTTGTTAGAAAAGAATCCTGTGACACCAGTACTTTATTTGGTTCCTAAAATACACAAGTCCCTGGTAGATCCGCCTGGAAGGCCGATTGTGGCCGGAATAAACTCGGTATTCTATAATATTGGAATCTTTTTAGAGAAAATCATGAGTCCCTTCGCAAAGGAAGGAAAGTCATATATTAGGGACACAGGACACTTCCTTGAAAATTTAGCAAGGTATAAGGAGCAAACCAAATCTATGGGGGAAAACAAGTACATATTGGCATCCTTTGATGTAACATCATTATACACTTCCATAAACCATGAAATGGGATTAATGGTAATTGCAGACTTTCTGAAAAGTACGAATTACACTGACCCTTGTAAACAATTTATTATGGATTTACTGGAGGTTGTCCTCAGGCAGAATTATTTTCTGTTTGGGGATGACTTCTTTTTGCAATTGATGGGGACCGCGATGGGGGCTCGAATGGCATGCTCGTATGCAGGAGCTGTCATGGTCTACCTGGAAGAGAGATTCGTCTACACGTCCCACCACTTCTCTCATGTAGAGAGGTGGTGGAGATATGTGGACGATATCTTTATTATATGGAAGGGAACTGAAATGGAATTATCGTCGTTCCATGGTTACATGAATACGATCAATGACACGATAAAATTTACAGAGGTGCACTCTTACACAGAAATGCAGTTTCTAGATGTACGGGTATTTCTAAAAGAGGGCAATATAAACACATCCCTTTTATAAAACCCACAGACAAAAACAAACTGCTACATTATACAAGTGGACACCCCAAGAGCCTCAAAAAAGCAGTTCCACTTGGCCAAATGACTAGAGTGAGCAGGATAGTAAGCAATGAGGATGAAAAAGATCTAGAAATAGATAAGTTGATGGATAGATTCAGACAAAGGGGATATCCGGAAACAATTTTGAAACAGCAAAGGAGGAAACTAGGTTGTCCAAATAAGAAAAGTAATACAAAAATAAAAAGAATCCCATTAATATTAACATATGGAGAGGAGACAAAAAGTGTGGTCAAATCGTCCAAAGACACTGGGGGATGTTAAGGAAATGCCTTCCACAGATTGAAGAATACAAAAATCCACCATTAGTGTCATACAAAAAGAGTAAAAATTTGAAGGATTGGTTGGTCAGGTCAGATAGAGGTACAATGAGGAATAGAAGGCAGATGACACTGACAGGAGAAAGAAGAACAGGTTGTTTTCCTTGCATTAATTGCATTAATTGCTCGTTCATGATAAAAGGAAATAAGTTTAGCCACCCTAGAACAGGAACGGAGTATAAAATCAACCATTTCTTAACTTGTAACTCAGATTTCGTTATTTACCTCCTTGAATGCCCTTGCCAATTATGGTACGTAGGGGAAACAACCCTTGATTTCAAAGTAAGGATTAGCCACCATCGATACACCATACGCAAAAAAATCATGAATTTACCCGTATCTAAGCATTTTACGGAAGCCAAGCATAAAGAAAAGGACCTGAAATTTAGGTTAATTGATACGGTACCAATGCCTAGGAGAGGTGGTGACAGGATTGGATTACTCAAGGCAAAAGAACTTGAGTGGATACATAGGTTACAAACCTTGAAACCGGAGGGACTTAACATAGATTTTAAATTACACACAGTCCTTTGATGCTATGGAACTCATCTTGATATCTGTGTATTTTAGTCACTTTAATGTATAATCACTAATGAATTGAAATATCACAATTGTGCAAGAAATAACAATGTACTTATACTGCTATTTGTCTTGTATCACACAGGAAAGAAGTGTGAAGAGTGAATTGCCCACACAAGGTTGACCGCAGATTAATTTTCATCTAAATTTGTCGTTGAAGACTATGCACAGTGCAGTACCACTATTAGAATGAAACTCCTAACTATATGACATTCCCCCTCCTTTTATATCTAGATGTAGCACAAAATATTGATTTAATGTACTAATCAATCGTTTAGCACGATACATTTATTTACCCTGCACTGAATTAATTAATTATTTTGCGAGACACAAGTATTTACTTATTTTGCACTAAAAATGCACTTTTGATATAAAAGAACATAAATAAAGAAAATATCTTATATAAGGAAACAATTCTTTGTATTGCCTTATTAGGAAAGCATAAGAGAACATGAGAAATATGTTAATACACAGATGGTTAATCTGGCATAGTAAGAGTGTACATGGGATATGGTTCTACCTTGAGCAGGGGGTGTAAGGGGAGTGAGACCCACTCCTTATGCATCGTACTGACAGGGAAGTGTTACAACCCAGGAATGGGAGGCACTTGAGCTGGGAACCCTTTATGTGTAACAACATTGGTACACGCAGTATAAAGTATTGAAACCAAAAAAGTGTGTATGTATACATATGAGAATAAATCAAATATGAACCTTTTTTAATAAGGCTGCAATGTAAGTAATGTCACTGACAAAATTGGCACTAAAAGATGCACCTTAGAAAAAAATATATAAAATCACAATTAAAGTAATGAACACATAGTACAATATTGTTAAATAACATCAATACACTGAAAACGGTTGATTTTTGCATAGGTTTGCTTATAAAATCGCATATAGCGAGTGAGAGGAACGGAGTAATTTAATGTGCGCACCACCAGGCAGTAAATTATAGGGCGCATGCGCGGGACACATATAATCGGTACCATTGGTGTTTCCTGTAACCAGGGACGCTCTCCCTATGCGCGCATGCGCATTTGTAATATAAACAAGCCGTCATGGCGGCGCGCAGCTTAGGAGAGTCTGCATGTGGCAAACACACTGTGACGGTCAGGATTGGACAAATTAGTGAAATCATGCGGACACCTGTGTGAGTATTAATCCACTTAACAGGATTCTTAGTAGATATAAGAACTAATTACATTGTAGGTGTCAGTTTTAACAAATGTATGTATACAGTCACACAAAATGATGTCTATCACAATGTATAATGTTTTAAAGATGTATATCAGGTTTTATAAAGGATGATTAGTTAACAATGATTGTAATTGGAGGGTACATAAAAACCCCAGCATTTGCCATAAGTGACTGCTGGAAAAAGGTCGATACTCGACCGAAACGTCGCAATCTATTGCCATAGAGAGCCAATAAAGGCTGAAATCATCCAAATAAGTGTGCTGCAGCCTTTTTTCACTAAATATATATATATATATATAGATTAATCTACTATATATATATAGATTAATCTACTATATATATATATAGATTAATATACATATATATATATATATATATATATATATATATATATATATATATATATATATATAGATTAATATACTATATATATATATATATATATACATTAATATACAATATATATATATATATATATATATATAAAAAAACCAAGAAAAACGAAACAGCACAGCAGTATACAGCGGGTGCAAAGCCCTCCTACCACTTCACTGGTTGTTGTTTAGGATGAAAAAATGGAGGGCAGCACTTCCTTTAGTGTATCCATGTGGGTTTATTTTGTCCTAGGACTGCGACGTTTCGGCACACAGCCTTCCTCTAGCAGTGACAAACAGTTCTAGTGCTCACATACATATAGCTCCCATACAAGGGGCTTACAATAATACAATTAGTACAAAAATAGTGTTAAAAGTTATATGCTTATAGAATTCCATAAACTGTGTATAGTGATCTGTGAACCATAACGTGCATACAGTGATATTACATAGTAGAACATCCTTATTGTAACCAGTATCTTATATTTCATATTAATTAGTGATTCCCAATACAGATGTTACTTATCTGTTAATTAGAAGACCTCACGCTGCAACCATGTACCGCCACTTCCGCCATCTTAATTTCGGCGTTCTTCTCATTCTAGTGCGCATGCTCCGTGTGAAAACTTCTGTCCCATCATAGCGAAATCGCGTGCCCAGTCCTAAATCCCGCGCATGTGTGTTGCGAGTCGGGAAATTAACCATACACCCACTGCAGTTGCGCAGTAGTGTAATGAAGTCACTACTCCTAACTTCATTCTCGCGCCTGCGCTCTCCCCTCCGTTAGTCTCAGGCGCCATCTTTGCTTCTCAGCGATTGCGCAATAGTGTAAGCACTCGTTCTTTAGAACTTGTGCTCCTAACATAATGATAAGGAGAGCTGTGGCGCACATTATCTGCTATTTATGCAGTGATATAGGGAATATAAGACTTCATTTGTATATCTAAATATCTCTCTTACGAAAATTGCCCAAATCACTTTAGTATCCCCATACAAGTGTATACATTAGGCAATTATAAACATAAAATATATAAAGATGATCTATGTCCTATAGGGAAACCATTCCTGGTCTATACTAGAGTCACCGCCCTGGTGGGCTTTCGACAGTTAAGTATGTTTCTCACATACAAATAACCACAAGTGTTATCCTGTTTAGGTGACTGGACCATGTTTCCACTAAGAACACTGTATACACAAGGACTTGATCATAACAATTATACTTTATTAAATTACTCATTATACAAGGGCACCAATACTGATAGGACATCAGATATCACACTGGATAACAATTGCAGTTTGAATGACATGCGTACGGACCGGTTACAGCTTGTGGAGTCCTCTGTACAGATCTGAAAAAAATAAATAAAAAATATATATTGGTCAATATTGACTTTTTACAACATGAATTAAAGAGAATTTTGATAGAACAAGAATGTATAGATACTAAATTACAGGACATTCTGAAGGAGGAGGAAATGACGAAATTCAAGGAACAGGTCAATACACGCATTACCAAACTACGTCTAGACCTGGAGGAGGGAAAAAGGAGAAAGTGGTTGAGAGACACAGAGGACTACTCAAGTGGAAACATATATAATTGGCAGCGAGAGGGTGTGGGGAAGTGGCGAAATACAGGTGGTAATAGGTCTAATCTATTTTGTACATGTGGAAAGATATATCCTATAATGGACTTTGTTCATAGATATAGATCTAAAGAAAAACGGAGGAAAAGAAGAGGAGGAAGGAGACACCACCGGCAACAAAAAAGACAAGCGGGGAAAATTGAAACAACAGAGGAAACCCCCACTGAAGAATTGAAAGAGGACTTAGTGGTGAACTTGTCGAGTAAGGTATTAACTGAGATGCAAAAATCTGTTCTAAATAAGGGCTTGGGCTTTGGTCCAAATGCACACACTGATTTTTTTCAATTGTCATTAGACCTGCAGTATTTTTTCAGAACATTAAAACTGAAGGAGTGGTTCAGTGCCAAAGAGGGCAAGGCTAAAGTAATGACATGTGATTTTGATATGGGGTGCCTAGGTATGAGGAAAAAGAGTAAATTCATACCTCCGGTTAATTCTACTGTAATTGATTCATTTATTACAGCGGTTACTAAAGAGGTTGATACATTAAAAAACAAAAAGATTAAAGTGTTTAGGAAGCCCAATATTAGGACAGAGGAGGTAATAGCTCTAAATGACCTTGTTCGTGACGACAACATTATAGTTAAGAAAGCGGACAAAGGAGGGGCTGTTGTCGTCATGGACAGGGTCATGTATATTAAAGAGATCAGGAGACAGTTGGATGACCCGGGGGTCTACCGGAGACTGGATAGGGATCCGAAGTTCGAAATAGCACATAGAATCGAGGCAGTCCTGACAAGAGCATTACATGAGGGTTTGATTGATCAGGATCTCCTTGATTTTATGACAATACAATATCCTACAACACCTGTATTATACGTGCTCCCAAAAATCCATAAGTCTCTGGTGGACCCTCCGGGTCGTCCAATAGTCTCGGGCACAAACTCTATTCTTTCAAACATAGGAGTATTCCTCGATAGGGTATTGAACCCTATAGCGAGAGAAGATGACTCATATGTGAAGGATACAGGAGATTTTTTACGTAAATTGAACTCCCTGTCAGTAAGTGGTGAAGTGATATTGGCATCTTTCGATGTCGTCTCGCTTTATACTTCCATAGACAATGAACGAGGCCTGGCTGCCATAAAGAAAAAACTAAAGGAAACAGAGCTTTCCAATAATGCCTGTCAGTTGGTACTGGACCTCCTAGAATTGGTTTTGCGAAATAATTATTTTCTATTTGGGGATGATTATTTCCTACAATGCAGAGGTACAGCAATGGGGGCCAATATGGCCCCAGCCTATGCAAACATAGTTATGCGGGTAATTGAGGAAGACTTCGTCTATGTGTCCCACCACTATGAGGAGGTAGCTACGTGGTGGAGATACATAGACGATGTCTTCCTCATATGGACAGGAACAGAGGATGCATTACATCAATTCCATGATTTTTTGAATAATGTAGATGAGACAATTAAGTTTACCTTAGTGTGGTCAAAATCCTCCTTACAATTTTTGGATGTACAGGTTCTATATCAGGATGATGAATTTACAACGAAATTGTATGTGAAAGAAACAGATAGAAATGACCTGTTGCATTTTACTAGCCAGCACCCAATAAACACCATTAAATCTATTCCCTTTAGCCAAATGACAAGAGTCAAAAAAATAGTAAGTGATGATAAAGAACAAGAAGCAGCATTAAAAGTAATGATAAATAAATTCTATGCAAGAGGATACCCAAAAAAACTATTAGGAGAACAGAAGGAAAAAGTGCTGAAATTGGCCAGGTCAGACATTTTGGCGGAAAAAAACAATAAGAAACAACTTAAAAGAGTGCCATTTGTTTCCACTTATAGTGAAGAGAGTAGAGAGGTTGCGGGTATAATACGCAAGCATTGGAAGATGTTGGGGAAATGCTTACCTCATGTAAGAGAATTTAACGAACCACCACTTTTTTCTTATAGACGAAACCAATGTCTGAGGGACAAATTGATACGTTCAGACATTGGTCCTATGAAAAAGGATGGACAGATGTATTTGACAGGGGCCAAGAGAGTAGGGTGTTATCCCTGTCTCTCATGTATTAACTGCAGGCTGATGAATAAAGGCTCACATTTTGTGCATCCAAAAACAGGGCAGAGATTTGAAATTAAGCAGTATTTAACCTGTTCGTCTGACTATGTTGTCTACCTCATCGAGTGTCCTTGCTCCCTGTGGTATGTCGGTGAGACAACGTGGGACTTTAAGACACGTATTGCTCATCACCGACATACCATAAAAAAGAAAGGAAGGATCTACCGATCCCAAAACACTTTGTGGAAATGGGACATACGGAAAGAGATCTGAGGTTTCGCTTAATAGATGCAATTCCCATGCAAAGACGGGGAGGAGATCGACAGAAACTGTTGCTAAAAAGAGAAATGGAATGGATCCATAGACTCAATACATTACGACCGAATGGTCTAAACGTGGATTATAAGATACATAGCCTGTTATAAAATAAGAATCCCTTGATATTAAACTCTCATCAACCACAAGTGTAGGTTGATAAACATCAGTTAAAAGTATGATCTGGTAATTCATTTTGAAATAATGTTTTTAAAAAAAATATTTTATTGAAAATATATTTTTTATTTATTTTTTTCAGATCTGTACAGAGGACTCCACAAGCTGTAACCGGTCCGTACGCATGTCATTCAAACTGCAATTGTTATCCAGTGTGATATCTGATGTCCTATCAGTATTGGTGCCCTTGTATAATGAGTAATTTAATAAAGTATAATTGTTATGATCAAGTCCTTGTGTATATAGTGTTCTTAGTGGAAACATGGTCCAGTCACCTAAACAGGATAACACTTGTGGTTATTTGTATGTGAGAAACATACTTAACTGTCGAAAGCCCACCAGGGCGGTGACTCTAGTATAGACCAGGAATGGTTTCCCTATAGGACATAGATCATCTTTATATATTTTATGTTTATAATTGCCTAATGTATACACTTGTATGGGGATACTAAAGTGATTTGGGCAATTTTCGTAAGAGAGATATTTAGATATACAAATGAAGTCTTATATTCCCTATATCACTGCATAAATAGCAGATAATGTGCGCCACAGCTCTCCTTATCATTATGTTAGGAGCACAAGTTCTAAAGAACGAGTGCTTACACTATTGCGCAATCGCTGAGAAGCAAAGATGGCGCCCGAGACTAACGGAGGGGAGAGCGCAGGCGCGAGAATGAAGTTAGGAGTAGTGACTTCATTACACTACTGCGCAACTGCAGTGGGTGTATGGTTAATTTCCCGACTCGCAACACACATGCGCGGGATTTAGGACTGGGCACGCGATTTCGCTATGATGGGACAGAAGTTTTCACACGGAGCATGCGCACTAGAATGAGAAGAACGCCGAAATTAAGATGGCGGAAGTGGCGGTACATGGTTGCAGCGTGAGGTCTTCTAATTAACAGATAAGTAACATCTGTATTGGGAATCACTAATTAATATGAAATATAAGATACTGGTTACAATAAGGATGTTCTACTATGTAATATCACTGTATGCACTTTATGGTTCACAGATCACTATACACAGTTTATGGAATTCTATAAGCATATAACTTTTAACACTATTTTTGTACTAATTGTATTATTGTAAGCCCCTTGTATGGGAGCTATATGTATGTGAGCACTAGAACTGTTTGTCACTGCTAGAGGAAGGCTGTGTGCCGAAACGTCGCAGTCCTAGGACAAAATAAACCCACATGGATACACTAAAGGAAGTGCTGCCCTCCATTTTTTCATCCTATATATATATATATATATATATATATATAGATCAATATACAATATATTTTTATATATATATAGATTAATATACAATATATATATATATATAGATTAATATACAATATATATATATATATATAGATTAATATACAATATATATATATATATATATATATATATATATATATAGATTAACATACAATATATATATATATATATATATATAGATTAATATACAATACTAGCTGTGAGCCCGATGCAAATGCATCGGGATTCTAGAACGTGGCAATATTATTTGCATTAATAGCATTATTATTACCATTAATAGCATACTTATTAGCATTAATAGCATAATTATTAACATTAATAGCATAATTATTAGCATTAATAGCATTAATAGCAATATTATTTGCATTAATAGCATTCTTATTACCATTAATAGCCTAATTATTAGCATTAATAGCATAATAATTAGCATTAATAGCATTGATAATAGAATTAATAGCAATATTATTTGCATTAATAGCATTTTTATTACCATTAATACCATAATTATTAGCATTAATAGCATAATTATTAGCATTAATAACATAAATATTAGCATTAATAGCATAATTATTAGCATTAATAGCATTATTATTAGCAGTAATAGCATTATTAATAGCATTAATAAAATTAATAATACAATTAATAGCATTTATTTATTTTTTTTATTATTATTTTTTATGTAATTATTTATTATTTTTTATTTATTTTTTGTATTATTTTTTAATTATTTTTAAAAATTTTTTTTTATTATTAAATTTATTATTTATTTAAAGTGAGTCTGAGGCTGAGACCCAGTTCTCCTTCAGGTCCGCTGAAAGGGCTGATATTATTAGCATATATTTAATTTTTTTATTATTATTTTTATTTAATTATTTATTATTTTTTAATTATTATTTTTTTTATTAAATTTATTATTTATTTAAAGTGAGCCTGAGGCTGAGACCCAGTTCTCTTTCAGGTCCGCTGAAAGGGCTGATATAATTAGCATATATTTAATTTTTTTATTATTATTTTTATTGAATTATTTATGATTTTTTATTTATTTTTTTATTATTTTTTAATTATATTTTAATTATTTTTTTTATTATTAAATTTATTATTTAGGCTGAGACCCAGTTCTCTTTCAGGTCCGCTGAAAGGGCTGATATAATTAGCATATATGTATTTTTTTTATTATTATTTTTATAGAATTATTTATGATTTTTAATTTATTTTTTAATTATTTTTTTAATTATTTTTTTTATTATTAAATTTATTATTTAGGCTGAGACCCAGTTCTCTTTCAGGTCCGCTGAAAGGGCTGATATAATTAGCAATATTTTTTTTTTTTTTATTATTATTTTTATTGAATTATTTATTATTTTTAATTTATTTTTTTATTATTTTTAATTATTTTTTAATTATTTTTTTTATTATTAAATTTATTATTTAGGCTGAGACCCAGTTCTCTTTCAGGTCCGCTGAAAGGGCTGATATAATTAGCATATATTTATTTTTTTTATTATTATTTTTATTGAATTATTTATTATTTTTAATTTATTTTTTAATTATTTTTTAATTATTTTTTAATTATTTTTTTTATTATTATAAATTTATTATTTAGGCTGAGACCCAGTTCTCTTTCAGGTCCGCTGAAAGGGCTGATATAATTAGCATATATTTAATTTTTTTATATTATTTTTATTATTTTTGAATTATTTATGATTTTTTTTATTTTTTTATTATTTTTTAATTATTTTTTTTATTATTAAATTTATTATTTAGGCTGAGACGCAGTTCTCTTTCAGGTCCGCTGAAAGGGCTGATATAATTAGCATAAATGTAATTTTTTTTTATTATTATTTTTATTGAATTATTTTATGATTTTTAATTTATTTTTTTATTATTTTTTTAATTATTATTTTTAATTATTTTTTTTATTATTAAATTTATTATTTAGGCTGAGACCCAGTTCTCTTTCAGGTCTGCTGAAAGGGCTGATATAATTAGCATAATATGTATTTTTTTTATTATTATTTTTATTGAATTATTTATTATTTTTAATTTATTTTTTAATTATTTTTTTAATTATTTTTTAATTATTTTTTTTATTATTAAATTTATTATTTAGGCTGAGACCCAGTTCTCTTTCAGGTCCGCTGAAAGGGCTGATATAATTAGCATATATTTATTTTTTTTATTATTATTTTTATTGAATTATTTATTATTTTTAATTTATTTTTTTATTATTTTTTAATTTTTTTTTATTATTAAATTTATTATTTAGGCTGAGACCCAGTTCTCTTTCAGGTCCGCTGAAAGGGCTGATATAATTAGCATATATTTAATTTTTTTATTATTATTTTTATTGAATTATTTATTATTTTTAATTTATTTTTTTATTATTTTTTAATTATTTTTTAATTATTTTTTTTATTATTAAATTTATTATTTAGGCTGAGACCCAGTTCTCTTTCAGGTCCGCTGAAAGGGCTGATATAATTAGCATATATTAAATTTTTTTATTATTATTTTTATTGAATTATTTATTATTTTTTATTTATTTTTTTATTATTTTTTAATTATTTTTTTTATTATTAAATTTATTATTTAGGCTGAGACCCAGTTCTCTTTGAGGTCCGTTTATTTTTTATTTATTTTTTTATTATTTTTTAATTATTTTTTTTATTATTAAATTAATTTGTTCGCATTGAAATACATTAGCGGTGTGTCGGCGATTTTATGGCCGCCGACCTGGTTCTATTTGTCGGCCCTAAAATCGCGGACACACCGCTAATGCATGTGTATAGGCAGTGAGCTCGAATTCTGATTGGTCTGCGTCCAATCCGAAATCGGGCGGACTGCCCATAGACATGCATTAGCGGTGTGTCCGCGATTTTAGGGCCGACAAATAGAACCAGGTGGCCGGCCATAAAATCGGCGACACACCGCTAATGTATTTCAATGGGATCTGAGGTGCTCTTCTGATTGGCTGAGGGCATTAGAGAGCGACCAATCAGAAGAGCAGCTCACATCTCATAGAGATAGAATGGCGGATTTTGCGTCCATTGTATCTTAATGAGAAGTGAAGAGGACGTCGGAGATGGAAGTTGGCGGAAAGAAGACAGAAGACCCCGGGGGCCGGACGAAGAGCCGGAGATGGCGGAAAGAAGAGAGAAGAGCGGCGGGGCCGGAGGAAGAGTACGGCTGGCCGGACGAAGGGATTGTGGATCGGACGGACGATCAGATGACTAAGAAGGCATGTAAGTGATCGACGGGGGCGTTAGGTTAGGGGACGGCGGGGGCTTCGGGTGTAGGGCCTTAGGTGTTAGCGGCGGGAGCTTAGGAGGCGGCGGGGCTTAGGGGATAGGGGCTTAGGTGCGGCGGGGCTTAGGGGGCAGGGGGGGGTAGGGGTTTAGGTGCGGATTCGGGGGTAGGGGGTTAGGTGCGGCTTAGGGGGTAGGGGCTTGCGGCAGAGGGTAGTGGCTGCGGCTGGGTAGTGGCTTAGGTGCGGCGTCGGGGGTAGTGGGTTAGGTGCGGCTTCGGGGGTAGGGGATTAGGTGCGGCAGAGGGTAGTGGCTGCGGCGGGGTAGTGGGTTAGGGTGGCAGGGGGTAGGGGCTTGCGGCAGAGGGTAGTGGCTGCGGCGGGGTAAAAGCTTAGGGCGGCAGGGGGTAGGGGCTTCGGCGGCGGGGTAGTGGCTTAGGGGTTAGGTGCGGCAGAGGGTAGTGGGTGCGGCGGGGTAGTGGGTTAGGGCAGCAGGGGGTAGGGGCTTGCGGTAGAGGGAAGTGGGTGCGGCGGGGTAGTGGCTTAAAGCGGCAGGGGGTAGGGGCTTCGGCGGCGGGGTAGTGGCTTAGGGGTTAGGTGCGGCAGAGGGTAGTGGGTGCGGCGGGGTAGTGGCTTAAGGCGGCAGGGGGTAGGGGCTTCGGCGGCGGGGTAGTGGCTTAGGGGTTAGGTGCGGCAGAGGGTAGTGGGTGCGGCGGGGTGGGGTAGTGGGTTAGGGCGGCAGGGTGTAGGGGCTTCGGCGGCGGGGTAGTGGCTGCGGCGGGGTAGTGGCTTAGGGCGGCAGGGGGTAGGGGCTTCGGCGGCGGGGTAGTGGCTTAGGGGTTAGGTGCGGCAGAGGGTAGTGGCTGCGGCGGGGTAGTGGGTTAGGGCGGCAGGGGGTAGGGGCTTGCGGCAGAGGGTAGTGGCTGCGGCGGGGTAGTGGCTTAGGGCGGCAGGGGGTAGGGGCTTGCGGCAGAGGGTAGTGGCTGCGGCGGGGTAGTAGCTTAGGGCGGCAGGGGCTTCGGCGGCGGGGTAGTGGCTTAGGGGTTAGGTGCGGCAGAGGGTAGTGGGTGCGGCGGGGTAGTGGGTTAGGGCAGCAGGGGGTAGGGGCTTGCGGCAGAGGGAAGTGGGTGCGGCGGGGTAGTGGCTTAAAGCGGCAGGGGGTAGGGGCTTCGGCGGCGGGGTAGGCGGCGGGGTAGTGGCATAGGGGTTAGGTGCGGCAGAGGGTAGTGGGTGCGATGGGGTAGTGGGTTAGGGCAGCAGGGTGTAGGGGCTTGCGGCAGAGGGTAGTGGGACGGGACTTAGGGGGTAGGGGCTTGTGTCAGAGGGTAGTGGGACTTCGGCGGCGGTGTACAGCGCGATGGTATACTACAGTCCCATGGGCATACGCGTGTCGGGCCTTAAGCGCCAGCGAACATTGCATGGGCATGGGACTGTAGTATACTATAGCGGTGTACACTACAGTCGTATGCGCTTCTGTGGCTTGGTTAGCGTTGGGTGGCAGCGACTCGCAATGCCCGCTTCGCGGGCATTGCTTTGCGAGGCTGCAACGACTCGCAATGCCCGTGTTGAGGGCATTGCTTCGGGAGTCGCCGTGGCCGCTACGCGGCCACGGACAGAGTCCAGGAGATGAAACTTGGACTCGCTAACCAAGCCACCGGAAGTTGCGCCGCTCCGACGGAAGTCAGTTACGGCAATTATATAATAGATGTAGAAAGGTCAAATCTTCCCACTTTGCTGATTTCTCTAGACGCCGAAAAGGCTTTTGACCAAGTAAATTGGCTGTTTTTATTTGAGTCCCTTACAAAATTCGTTTTTTCTGGTCCCATATTTAATATTATTAGAGCTTTATATTTCCATCCATCTGCCAAAATTCTAACAAATAATGTTGTGTCTGACTCCTTTAGAATTACCAATGGAACTCGACAGGGATGCCCTCTGTCCCCTACTTTATTTAATTTCTTTTTAGAACCATTGGTGGAGGCAATACGGTCACATGAGGGGATCCGGGGATGTCCATTACATGGGCGTCAACACGTTGCATCTCTATTTGCAGACGATTTACTGATTATTCTATCAGATCCTCTGGTGTCTCTTAGGAATCTGATGGACATTGTTGAGAGATTCTCTGGAGTCTCTCATTATAAACTGAATACTAATAAGACACAGGTTTTGCCCTATCATATTGAACATCACCTATTAGATATTCTAAAAACTGAATTTAATTTCTCCTGGTCACTGTCAGAAATTCCCTATTTGGGAAGCACCATTACTAAACCTCTATCTAACATGGTTGATAAAAATGTATCAGATATTGTTAAATCCCTTTCGAAAGATGTGTCTTATCTGTCTAATTTAGAGGTTTCCTGGACGGGACGTATTGCGGCCTATAAAATGTTGCTACTTCCCAAAATTCTATACCTCTTCAGTTCCCTCCCTGTGGTCATCCCTCAGAAATATGTCTCCAGACACAACTTAGCCGATTTGGCGAGGGAAATTTCCTAGAATTGCAGCTACCACTCTTGAAAAACATAAATTTCATGGAGGTTAAGGTATCCCCAATCTTAGGGCCTATTATCTAGCTATCAATACTCAAATTAGTTCACGATGGTGGAGTACTGAATACCCACCATCCTGGGTAAATATAGAACGATTCATCATGAAGCAACAGAATCCTGCATTGTTTCTTGTTTTATACCTCCTTAGTCCAAAAAAGAGACTTCCCCTAGAAACCCCACTTAAGGCCACTATCAAGGCTTGGAGGACATTTAATCAGATCTCTAAAACCATCTTCTCTCCAGTTTCTCCTGTCTGGCTCCCAATAGATATTTTTTCCTGGTTGTGCCCATCTCTTAATTTGGCTATCTGGAAGAGTAGGAATATTAGGTATGTGTCTGACGTGTTTGATGGTGAGAGGTTAGCCTCTTTTGAGGTTGTCTCTACTCGTTTCAGCCTACCTGAATCTAACAGACCAACTTGGACTTTACTACATGAGACTTTAAACAACCCACATCTAGATTTTACACTACCTAACAATATTGACCTCCTACTTCGTCACACTGGAAGCCAACTTGTGTGGAAAACTAATAATATCTATAAAACTTTTAATAAGGATGTGACTTTTAATAATTCTAGATTCTATACAGTATGGGATCACAAACTTGACATCGATAATCATACTTTACATAACCAGTTGCCCATCATTTTAAAAAATATTTACTCCTCTGTCCCCTGCTCAACACTTCTGGAAACTCAATATAAAGTATATACCAAGTGGTATTTTACACCTTTAAAACTGCATAAGATAGACCCTACTGTTTCTAATTTATGTTGGAGAAAATGTGGACTAGTGGGATCTGTCCGTCATATTTCTTGGTCATGCTCACAGTCGCGTTCCTTTTTGGTTAGATGTCCAGTCCCTGATCAATTTAGTTTTAGACTTAGACATGGTCTTAACTTTTGACTCTGCTATATTGTTGATTGGGAAATGTGATCTCCCAAAATGTAAAAGATTGTTGGCCTTACATATCCTATTAGTAGCTAAAAATCTTATCGCCTCTAGGTGGAGGAGTGATTGTGTTCTATCCATAGAGGACTTTATGGATTGCATAGCATTGCACAACTCATTTGAATTCACGTTTGCTCTTAGAGAGGGTATGCATGCTAGATTGAAGTACATGACGAAATGGGCGAGTTGGGTTCGAATGTATATACCGACTCTTATGGTGGGTTTACACGCTCCAACGTCGGTCCGATATTGGATCCGACGGCGCGTGAGCGCGCTTTTTGTGCCCGGTTTTCCAAAAATCGGATCGGCAGTTTACACAGTGCGATATCGGGATACAACGTCCCTACGATGTCTACGCCCCCCGACCCAGGAACGACCATTTAACATGGGAGTGAATGGGGGACGTTGTACTGCACATCGGAGTTGGGCTGTCACACAGCACGATCCGGCTCCAACCGGCATCCGATATCGCGCCGTTGGAGAGCAGGCTAATTAGATCCCCGATATCGGTTTGACATCGTTCATGTATCGTATTGGACGTTCACACCATACAACGCACGAATGATATCGGGTCCAATGCACGAACCATGTGACTTTTAGTCAGAGTTGGACGCCGATATCGGGACATGTAAATACACCATTACATTTCATCTGCCCTAATTTAGCCTGAATTTCTCCATTTATTATTTTGATTGTACTTAGTTTGCTAAGAGCTATTTAGTTGTTGTTGTTTTTTTTAGATACTCATAATCTTCATGTCAGTTGTAAATATTTAGCAGATAGAAAACAAGCGGTGTCAGAGGTTTGGAGCGCTAAAGAAACCACGGGTTGGTGATTAGATTACCAATATTTTATTGCACGAACAGCAGGGGTCCAGTAAGCCACAACGCGTTTCGACGCACAGATGCGTCTTTCTCAAGTTTTTTTCTTTTAAGTTGTAAATATTTGGTTATTTTATTTCTTTTACTTATGTCTTTTGCCTTTATTGTTTTTCTCTTATATTATTTAATTCTTCTCTGAATTTGTATACTATGCATTCATTATATTTATAATTTATGTATATGTTGAAATTCTTTCATCTCAACTTACTTTTGTTGTTTCATTGTTGACTAATAAATATATCTTTAAACATATTTCAAATACACTATACTCAGTGTATTTGAAATATGGCGCGCGCCGCTATTCTGATTGGTCGGCGCTGAACGCGGGCGGCCAATCAGAATAGCGGCGCGCGCCATATATCAAATACACTGAGTATAGTGTATTTGAAATATGGCGCCATAGCGCGCGCCGCTATTCTGATTGGTCGCCGCGTTCACCGCCGACCAATCAGAATAGCGGCGCGCGCCATGTGTAAAGTTCACCCATTACTTTAGATTTTACACATGGTGCCGTGGTGAGCGCCGCTATGCTGATTGGCCGTCCGCGTTCAGCGCCGACCAATCAGAATAGCGGCACGCGCAATGGCGCCATATTTCATATACACTGAGAATAGTGTATTTGAAATATGGCACCATAGCACGCGCCGCTATTCTGATTGGTCGGCGGTGAACGCGGCGACCAATCAGAATAGCGCCGTGCACCATGGCGCCATATTTCAAATACGCTGAGTATAGTGTATTTGAAATATGGCGCCATAGCGCGCCGCTATTCTGATTGGTCACCGCGTTCACCGCCGACCAATCAGAATAGCGGCGCTCGCCATGGCGCCATATTTCAAATACACTATACTCAGAAGTGCCTTCGGCTTTTATATATTAGATTCCAGTTTGATTGCATTGGAGTCTGTGAGGAGCTCCTGAAATTAAATCCATTCTCGTGGTTTCAATGTTGAACTGTCTAGATTCAAGTTGATTTTTGGAGGGCCACACTCCAGAAATTGTACTGTCTAGAGAGGAGGGGCTGCAGGCAGATCCTCAAAAAATTAACTAAATTCTAGAGGCAACCCAGCTATTACAGAGAATGGTGACTAGAAAAATTCCCACAGAGCTGTGGTTAGGATTAGGGGTTAGGATTAGGGTTGCCTGTGGGCATTTTTCATGAAACCACAGAACACATGGGCGACCATCTCCAATGGCTACGGTCAGTTTGGAAATAATGTCAATATATGAAGACATTGGTGTGTGGACAATATTGGACATGATTACATTAAGGCAGCTGCATGTGTTAAAGGGGAGCTCCAGTGAAAGAAAACTTTTTAGTCCAGTTCCTGCCCTGCTACATGATGAAGCAGAGTCGTACACTGCAGTTCTAGGATCAATAAAATCATACCTGCTCCCAGGGCTGGCATCAGCAACCGGCGTACCTGGGGCCCAGGAGTGACTGAGGGGCCCACCGCCGCCCCCGTCCACATCACGTCAGTATTATTATCTTAACTCTTACCGGCGCGGTACTTTCATTAATTTCAGAAGCCAGCTGCCAGACCCTGCTCCGCCCCCGCATCCGGGCCGTCATTTCCGTTGCCTTTGCGTTCCACACTGTGGAACGCATAGAAAAGGAACCCGATCTCCGCCCCTTCACTTCTTCTTCCTTTGCGGTCCACAGTGTGGAACACATAGAAGAGGAGGAAGATGCCAGACTGCAGGTGAGTATGACTGGGGTTCGGGGGAATCCAGGACCAGTTGTCAGCACCCGAGGCCCTCGTCTGGCGGGTAGGCCCACTGTGAACTTCTCATCTTGCAGGGGCCCCTGAGGGCTGCCCCTCTCCCCCCAGCCACACCCTCTCTCCCTCCTAACCTAAGCGGCAGCAGCAGATCTCTAATTCCTGCACCGCAATGGTGCAAGAGAAAGAGATCTGCTGCTCACTACAGTCAGACGCTGCAATCAGCATCTGCCAGCTGTCTCTCAGGTTGAGGGCCAGTTTACACACACCAACTTATCTGTCCAACTTCTGACCAACTTGCTGGTTGCAGTGAAATCATGGACACATAGTTACATTTGTACACAGCCACAAAATGGAGCAATGTGTCCATGATTTCACTGCAACCAGCAAGTTGGTCAGAAGTTGGACAGATAAGTTGGTGTGTGTAAACTGGCCCTGAGAGGGAGAGAGGGGGGCGGCGGTGGGGGGGGGAAACAGCACTCAGGGGCACCCTGGAAGGGGCAAATAACAGAGGGGCCCCCCAGGCAGAGGCAAATTACACAGTGCCCAAGGGCCCCCTGACAGGGAAAATGTACACAGCACGCAGTGGGTAGACAGGCACAAGGGGAGATAGGTGCAGGGGGAGCACACCGCACAGGGGGAAAATGAGTGCAGAGAAAAGACATAACGCACAGGGGGAAATGGGTGCAGGGGAGACACAACACACAGGGGAAAACAGCCAGGTGCAGGGCAAAGACACAGCGCAGAGGTGGGGAGAGAGTGAACGGAGGGGGAGAGAGAGAGTGAACGGAGGGGGAGAGAGACTGTGCACAGGTGGAGACATACACAGAGAGGGGAGTGAGTGCATGGGGTCACAGGCACAGGGTGGGAGAGACTGTGCACAGGGGGGAAAGATATGCATGGAGTGGGAGAGACAGCCCACGTGGGGGGAGAGACAGCCCACGTGGGGGGAGAGACAGCCCACGTGGGGGGAGAGACAGCCCACGTGAAGGGAGAGACAGCACACGTGGGGGGAAAGACAAGAATAGGTGTTACAATGCATGGGGGGAGAAACAGCATAAGAGGGATTATATCTGTGGGAGAGATTATTTATTTATATCTACTATATAATATCCTAATCGTGTCTGTCTGACGCCGAAATCGCGCGCTAGCGCTCATTGGCTGCCACTAGCCGCGACAACCAATGAGAGCCGCATATGCAAAAAGCCGCGCGCATTCAAAATTAGACGATTATATAGTAGCTGTAATCTGGTGACAGCGACGCATAGGCGTCGCTATCGCCAGGCTACATGCATACGGCAGCGGCGACCCCTGGCATCGGTACCCGACTCCATCCTGCCCCCCCTGATTCCATCTTGCCCCGCTCGCTCTAGCCTGCTCCCTCGCCTCCATCCTGCCCCCCTCGCCACCATCCTGCTTCCCCCACCCCCCGTCACCATCCTGCCCCCCTGCTCCATCCTGCCACCCCGACACTAAGCGGTCTTGTGACTGATCTGCTGATCGGTTTCCCAGGCAACAACAGGTCCTAAAGGCCTGTAGGACCTAGAAGACGGAGGTGGAGTGAGCCGGCGGACAGATGAGTATCCTCACTGAGGATTTTTTTATATTTACTTTTATTGTGGAGGGGCGGAGGGAAGGGGTCACGGGGGAGCGGTGTATCGGCATATACCATAGTGCTGCTATACATGTACTGTAATATAATGTACCGCCATACACCATAGCGCTGCTATACATGTGCTGTAATGTACTACCATATACTATAGTGCTGCTATACATGTGCTGTAAGGTACCGCCACATACCATAGCGCTGCTATACCTGTACTGTAATGTACTGCCATATACTACATATACTATAGTGCTGCTATACATGTACTGTAATGTACCGCCACATACCATAGCGCTGCTATACCTGTACTGTAATGTACTGCCATATACTACATATACTATAGTGCTGCTATACATGTGCTGTAAGGTACCGCCACATACTATAGCGCTGCTATACCTGTACTGTAATGTACTGCCATATACTACATATACTATAGTGCTGCTATACATGTACTGTAATGTACCGCCATATACCATAGCGCTGCTATACATGTGTTATAATGTACCGCCATATACTATAGTGCTGCTATACATGTACTGTAATGTACAGCCATATACTATAGTGCTACTATATATTGCAGTAATGTACCACCATATACTATAGCGCTGATGTACACGTAATGTAATGTACCGCCATATACTATAGTGCTGCAATACATGTACTGTAATGTACCTTCATATACTATAGTGCTGTTATAAAAGTACTATAATGTACCGCCATATACTATAGTGCTGCTATAAATGTACTATAATGTACTGCCATATACTATAGTGCTGCTATACATGTACTATAATGTACCGCCATATACCATAGTGCTGCTATACATGTACTGTAATGTACCTCCATATACTATAGTGCTGTTATAAAAGTACTATAATGTACCGCCATATACTATAGTGCTGCTATACATGTACTATAATGTACTGCCATATACTATAGTGCTGCTATACATGTACTATAATGTACCGCCATATACTACAGTGCTGCTATACATGTACTGTAATGTACCACCATATACCATAGCGCTGCTATACATGTGCTGTAATATACCAAAATATACCATAGCGCTGCTATATATATATATATGTGGTTCACTCACGTTGACTGAACAAGTTCTGTCAGTCACAGCATGTCAACTACATATATATTCTAGAATACCCGATGCGTTAGAATCGAGCCACCATCTAGTGCACCCACCGGTCATCCCTTTCTGCCCCCCACGCCCTTCCTCCTTTAGCCACCCCTGTGTCCTGTCCCTCCCTGCAGCCCCCCCTGTGTCCGGCTTCCCGCCCTCCTCCTACTGTCATGCATCTGCCGGCGGGCTCATGCGCCTGCCGGCCAGCCTGCACAGCCCCCCCTTCTGCTCATTCGCCCCCCCTTCTGCTCATCCCCCCCCCTCCTCCCTGCCTAGCCCCCTGTGTGTGGCCCCGCTCACCTATTCCGGGGGATGCACGCGCCAGTGCACCCGCCCGTCGGCCTCCTCCGGTGTGGCCCCTCCTCCTCATTGGAATGAATGAATCAATGAATGGATGGATGGTGCATACAGGGGTGCATGCATGCATGGATTGATGTGTGCGTGGATGTGTGCGTGCGTGGATGTGCATGAATGTGTGCGTGGATATCAGCGTGCATGGATGCGTATGTGGATGTGCGCGTGCGTGGAAGTGTGCGTGCGTGGATGTGTGCGTGCGTGGATGTCAGCGTGCGTGGATGTGTGCGTGCGTTGTTAGCGGACACCATGTCTTATTTGGAAAGCCCCCGTGTGCCTAAACATTGGAGCTCCCCCACAAGTGACCCCATTTTGGAAACTAGACCCCCCAAGGAACGTATCTAGATGCATAGTGAACACTTTAAACCCCCAAGTGCTTCACAAATTGATCTGTAAAAATGAAAAAAGAAAATTTGTGTGAAAAAAAGTACTTTTTCCTTATTACGGATCGATTTGAGCAGCACCTGGGGGTTCAAAATGCTCACTGTGCATCTAGATACGTTCCTTGGGGGGTCTAGTTTCCAAAATGGGGTCACTTGTGGGGGAGCTCCAATGTTTAGGCGCACAGTGGCTCTCCAAACGCGACATAGTGTCCGCTAACAATTTGAATGGAAAATCAACTCAAATTGTCAGCGGATACCATGTTGCATTTGGAGAGCCCCTGTGTGCCTAAACATTTTAGCTCCCCCACAAGTGACCCCATTTTGGAAACTAGTGCCTCCAGGGAACTTATCTAGATGGGAGGTGAGCATTTTAAACTCCCAAGTGCTTCACAAATTGATCTGTAAAAATGAGAAAGTACTTCTTTTTCACAAAAATTTTCTTGTAGCCTAAATTTTTCATTTTAACATGGGGAACAGGATAAAATGGATTCTAAAATTTGTTGGGCAATTTCTCCTCAGTACACCGATACCTCGCATGTGGTCATAAACCCCTGTTTGGGCACACGGCAGGGCTCAGAAGGGTAGGAGCGCCATTTGACTTTTTGAATGGAAAATTAGCTCCAAAAGTCAAATTGTGCTCCTTCCCTTCTGAGCGCTGCCGTACGTCCAAAGAGTGGTTTATGACCACATATGAGGTATCGGTGTACTCAGGAGAAATTGCCCAACAAATTATAGGATCCATTTTATCCTGTTGCCCATGTGAAAATGAAAGAATTGAGGCTAAATTAACATTTTTGTTGGAAAAGTTAAAATGCCCATTTTTTCCTTCCATGTTGCTTTAGTTCCTGTGAAGCACCTGAAGGGTTAATAATCTTCTTAAATGTAGTTATGAGTAGTTTTATGGGTGCAGTTTTTGGAATGGTGTCACTTTTGTGGATTTTCTGTCATGTAAACCACTCAAAGGGACTTCAAATGTGATGTGGTCACATTTGAACCCTTATAACTTCCTAATAAAAAAAAAAAATTTTTCAAAAATTGTGCTGATGTGAAGTAGACATGTGGGAAGCAGGTACCCCGAAACGCAGCGTCTGTAGTTTGGGGTTCTGATCTGGCACAAATCCCTTAGTTATATTAAAAGCTTGTTGGAAAGCGATTATGACTTTGAGGAGCTGCTTAAATGTGGCACTGGAGTTTCTCTACTTCCTTAGTGAAGTGCAAATTTGCATATATCTGAGAGGAATGAAGTGGCTTACAATCTCCTCACCTACTTCTATGTCTCCATAAGGTTGATAGCAAGTTCCCAGACCATGTGGGAAATGTTATTTATTAACTATTTTGTGTCACATAACTCTCTGGTTTAGCAGAATAAAAATTAAAAATTGCAAAGTTTTCAAAACTTTTGCCATATTTTTGATTTTCTCACAAATAAACGCAAACATTATCAACCTAAATTTACTACTAACATGAAGCCCAATATGTCACAAAAAACAATCTCAGAATCTCTAGGATCCGTTGAAGTGTTCCAGAGTTATTACCTCATAAAGGGACACTGGTCAGAATTGCCACAAATGCCAAGGTCAGGTAGGCCAAAATAGGCTGGGACCTGAAGGGGTTAAAATTCTACAGGGGACTGAGGACGAGGTATCCTCATCATACCCGCGTCTCCTGCTGCATCAGTCACTATACATATGGGGCACGAGGACTGGCACGACCTGGGACTGACTATCACGTAGCCGGAGCCACTGGATGCATGATGCTGGCGGCGCATGTGCCTGTCCTTGTGTGCACATGATGAGCGCCCCTCCTCCAGTCACCATGCAGACCCCCTCCTCTGGGTGGGACTTCCTCTCAGCCTCTCCCTCTGCTGTCCTCCTATCCCGCTGCACTCTCCGCCCTGCCGCCTCTTCCTCTCTGTAACTGAAGCAAACTCCTTTAGAGGAACAGCGGCAGACACAGCGCAGCCCGAGAACCGGCTATAGGGACGTGTACACATAGGGAGAGCCTCGGCGTTGTGTGTGCTGAAAGGGAAACGGGAGAAACGGCAGCTGAGCACCCGGAGGAGTAGGTGGAGGCTGCGGAGACCAGACAGCAAGCCCGGCCAAGGAGCGCCACAGCTGAGGGCTGATCTGTGCCCTCCCTCCTGTCCCTGGACACAGGCTGCTGGGGAGACCGTACCACCGCGATCACCCGGAGGGGAGAGCTCCTGTCTCCCCTCGTTCATGTAATAGCCGGTTCATGTGTGAGGACACCCGGGGGCGGAAGAAAGAACGTGCGGCTGTAGGTCGGGGCTCCGGTGAAGTTTCGGCTGCCTCACTCGTCTTCTTACCAGCGACCACTTCTTGTTCCTAGTGCCCTGTTCTCCGGAGACAGTGGGATAATGGTGGGGGAAATGGAAACAAAGGAAAAGCCTAAGCCGACCCCAGACTATCTGATGCAGCTCATGAACGACAAGAAGCTGATGAGCAGTCTGCCCAACTTCTGCGGGATATTTAACCACCTGGAGCGGCTCCTGGATGAAGGTACGGGGATGACTCACACGGGCACACGGCTCTGCATGGAGCCTGCTATTAGAGCAACTTCTCTCCCAAGTTGTTACCGCAGGTTCCCCGCTATACGGAGCAGAGTCTTCTCTGGACTTGCCTGGCACTGTTTGGTTTCCATTGGAGAGTGCTCCCCACCCTGGGCAGCTTCCCTTCTGCTGCCCATGTGACCTGCTGGAATGTGGCTGAATCTGGTACTCACCAAACTTGTGATGCAATTGAGGGAGGGGTATCTGGGGGGGCTACCAACAGTACGGCTGTATGAAAATGTGTGTGTTTGGGACTACCCACAGTAGTGGCCTGCATAAAGATGTTTGTGTGTGTTGGCTTTCCTACAGTTGTGGCCTGTAGAAGGGTGTGGGGGCTACCTACAGTAGTGGCCTATGTGTGTGCGCCTGAGTGCTATTCACAGTAGTGGTCTGTATGTAGATAAGTGTGTGTGTGATGGTGGCCTGCATATGTATATGTGTGTGTGGGGGGGGTTACCTACAGTAGTGGCCTGCATATGTGTGTGTGTGGGGTTACCTACAGTAGTGGCCTGCATATGTATATGTGGGGGGGGGGTTACCTACAGTAGTGGCCTGCATGTAGGGGTGTGTGTGTGGGAGGGTTACCTACAGTAGTGGCCTGCATGTAGGGGTGTGTGTGTATGGGAGGGTTACCTACAGTAGTGGCCTGCATGTAGGGGTGTGTGTCTGGGAGGGTTACCTACAGTAGTGGCCTGCATGTAGGGTTGTGTGTGTGGAAGGGTTACCTACAGTAGTGGCCTGCATGTAGGGGTGTGTGTGGGAGGGTTACCTACAGTAGTGGCCTGCATGTAGGGGTGTGTGTGTGGGAGGGTTACCTACAGTAGTGGCCTGCATGTAGGGGTGTGTGTGTGGGAGGGTTACCTACAGTAGTGGCCTGTATGTAGGTGTGTGTGTGGTTACCTACAGTAGTGGCCTGTATGTAGGTGTGTGTGTGTGTGTGTGTGGCTACCTACAGTAGTGGCCTGTATGTAGGTGTGTGTGGCTACCTACAGTAGTGGCCTGTATGTAGGTGTGTGTGTGTGTGGCTACCTACAGTAGTGGCCTGTATGTAGGTGTGTGTTTACCTACAGTAGTGGCCTGCATGTAGGTGTGTGTGTGAGGGTTATTTACAGTAGTGGCCTGTATGTTGGTGTGTGTCTGTGTGGTTACCTACAGTAGTGGCCTGTATGTAGGTGTGTGTGTGTGGTTACCTACAGTAGTGGCCTGTATGTTGATGTGTGTCTGTGTGGTTACCTACAGTAGTGGCCTGTATGTAGGTGTGTGTGTGTGTGGTTACCTACAGTAGTGGCCTGCATGTAGGTGTGTGTGTGTGGGAGGGTTATTTACAGTAGTGGCCTGTATGTAGGTGTGTGTGTGTGGTTACCTACAGTAGTGGCCTGTATGTAGGTGTGTGTGTGTGTGGTTACCTACAGTAGTGGCCTGTGTGTGTGGTTACCTACAGTAGTGGCCTGTGTGTGTGGTTACCTACAGTAGTGGCCTGTGTGTGTGGTTACCTACAGTAGTGGCCTGTGTGTGTGGTTACCTACAGTAGTGGCCTGTGTGTGTGGTTACCTACAGTAGTGGCCTGTGTGTGTGGTTACCTACAGTAGTGGCCTGTGTGTGTGTTACCTACAGTAGTGGCCTGTGTGTGTGGTTACCTACAGTAGTGGCCTGTGTGTGTGGTTACCTACAGTAGTGGCCTGTATGTAGGTTGTGTGTGTGTGTTACCTACAGTAGTGGCCTGTATGTAGGTGTGTGTGTGTGGTTACCTACAGTAGTGGCCTGTATGTAGGTGTGTGTGTGTGGTTACCTACAGTAGTGGCCTGTATGTAGGTGTGTGTGTGTGGTTACCTACAGTAGTGGCCTGTATGTAGGTGTGTGTGTGGTTACCTACAGTAGTGGCCTGTATGTGGTGTGTGTGTGTGGTTACCTACAGTAGTGGCCTGTATGTAGGTGTGTGTGTTGTGTTGGTTACCTACAGTAGTGGCCTGATGTATGTAGGTGTGTGTGTGGTTACCTACAGTAGTGGCCTGTATGTAGTGTGTGTGTGTGTGTGGTTACCTACAGTAGTGGCCTGTATGTAGGTGTGTGTGTGGTTACCTACAGTAGTGGCCTGTATGTAGGGTGTGTGTGTGTGTGGTTACCTACAGTAGTGGCCTGTATGTAGGTGTGTGGTGGTTACCTACAGTAGTGGCTGTATGTAGGTGTGTGTGTGGTTACCTACAGTAGTGGCCTGTATGTAGGTGTGTGTGTGTGGTTGTTACCTACAGTTAGTAGTAGGGCCTGTATGTAGGTGTGTGTGTGGTTACCTACAGTAGTGGCCTGTATGTAGTGTGTGTGTGTGTGGTTACCTACAGTAGTGGCCTGTATGTAGGTTGTGTGGTACCACAGTGTGCCTGTATGTAGGTTGTGTTGTGTGTGTGTGGTTACCTACAGTAGTGGCCTGTATGTAGGTGTGTGTGTGTGTGTGTGGTTACCTACAGTAGTGGCCTGTATGTAGGTGTGTGTGTGTGTGTGGTTACCTACAGTAGTGGCCTGTATGTAGGTGTGTGTGTGTGGTTACCTACAGTAGTGGCCTGTGTGTAGGTGTGTGGTTACCTACAGTAGTGGCCTGTATGTAGGTGTGTGTGTGGTTACCTACAGTAGTGGCCTGTATGTAGGTGTGTGTGTTGTGTGGTTACCTACAGTAGTGGCCTGTATGTAGGTGTGTGTGTGTGTGTGGTTACCTACAGTAGTGGCCTGTATGTAGGTGTGTGTGTGTGTGTGTGGTTACCTACAGTAGTGGCCTGTATGTAGGTGTGTGTGTGTGGGTTACCTACAGTAGTGGCCTGTATGTAGGTGTGTGTGTGTTGTGTGTGTGTGGTTACCTACAGTAGTGGCCTGTATGTAGGTGTGTGTGTGGTTACCTACAGTAGTGGCCTGTATGTAGGTGTGTGTGTGTGTGTGTGTGGTTACCTACAGTAGTGGCCTGTGTGTGTGTGTGGTTACCTACAGTAGTGGCCTGTGTGTGTGGTTACCTACAGTAGTGGCCTGTGTGTGTGTGTTGGTTACCTACAGTAGGGGCCTGTATGTAGGTGTGTGTGTGGTTACCTACAGTAGTGGCCTGTATGTAGGTGTGTGTGTGTGTGTGTGGTTACCTACATAGTGACCTGTATGTAGGTGCGTGTGTGGGATTATCTGCAGTAGTGGCCAGTATGTAGGTGTGCTTGTGTGGGATTATGTGTGGGATTATCTGCAGTAGTGACCTGTATGTAGGTGTGCTTGTGTGGGATTATCTGCAGTAGTGGCCAGTATGTAGGTGTGCGTGTGTGGGATTATCTGCAGTAGTGGCCTGTATGTAAATGTGTTGTGGGCTACCTACAGTAATGGTGTGTGTGTGTGGGGGCGCGGGGTTATCTATAGTAGTGGACTGTATGTAGATGTGTGAGGGGGGTTACCTACAGTAGTGGCCTGTATTTAAAGATGTGTGGGGGCTACCTACAGTAGTGGCCTTCATGTAGCTATGGGTCCTGCAAAAGTGAATAGGTATAGGTTTGTGTGACTACCTACTGTAGTGGCATGTATTTGTGTGTGCGCATCTATAGTAGTTGCCTGTATATAGATCTATAGGGGGGATCTGTATAGCAGTGGCCAGTACATGGCTGTGGGAGATTGCTCTGTACAATAGTGAAAGTATGTAGATTTGGTTGTCGGGGTATTCTCTGCAGTTCTTTGTGTATGAATATAATTTAATCTACAGAGACAGACAGGTGAATGAACTCTCCAGTATGTTCTTTATATAGTGGTGAGAGTGGTGTGGTTATTGGAGTGGTGAGCGTACTCTGCTGTATATAGTTGGAGAGATAGGGTGTCTCTGTACAGCGGCCAGTAAATAGTGAATGGAGCTCTGCTGTTGCCTGTACATAGTGTCTAGAGTGTAGGAGAGAGGAAGGATGTCTCCAGAAGCCTGTATATAGTGTCTATAGTGTGATTGGAGTTCTGCTGTGGCCTGCACATAGTGCTCATAGTGTAGAGGAGCAGAGGGAGCTCTGCTGTGGCCCTGTATGTAATATTGGATAAGCTCTGTTTGAGGCCAATATCTAATGTCTATAGTGTAAAGGTGTGAACAGAGCTCTTCTGAGACCTGTCTATAGTGTAGAGGAGTGGAGGGAGCTCTGCTATGACCTGTTTATAGCGTAGAGGAGTGGAGGGGAGGTCTGTGCTGCGGCCAGGATATAGTATAGTGTTGAAGCATGAAGAGAGAGCTCTGCCGAGGTCTCTCTATAGTGTAGGAGTGGAGGGAGATCTGTGCTGAGGCTGAATATAGTGTATATAATGTTTATAGTTTAGAGGGAGTTTTACTTGAGGCCTGTATATAGTGTATATAAAGTCTATAGTGTTGAGGAGTGGAGGGAGCCCTGCTGAGGCCTGTATATAGTGAATATATATTGTCTATAGTGCAGAGGAGTAGAAGTAGCCCTGCCTTTATAGCCTTTCTATAGTGTATATAGCCTTTATATAGTGTATATAATTTAGCCTTAATATAGTGTAGTCCTAATATAGTGTAGCCTTACTATAGTGTAGTGTAATATAATATTTAATATTTATTTAATATAATTTAGCCTTAATATAGTGTAGCCTTAATATATTGTAGTGTAGTATAATGTAGCCTTTATATAGTGTATATAATATCTATAGTGTAGAGTAGCGGAGGGAGCCCTGCTGAGGCCTGTATATAGTGTATATAATGTCTATAGTATAGAGCAGTGGAGGGAGCCCTGCTGAGACTTGTATATAATGTCTATAGTATAGAGCAGAGGAGGGAGCCCTGCTGAGGCCTCTATATAATGTTTATAGTGTAGAGGAGTGGAGGAAACCCCGCTGAGGCCTGTATGTAATGTCTATAGTGCAGAGTGATGAATGGAGCCCTGCTGAGACTTGTATATAATGTCTATAGTGTAGAGGAGTAGAGGAAACCCCGCTGAGGCCTGTATATAATGTCTATAGTACAGAGTAGTGGAGGGAGCCCTGCTGAGACTTGTATATAATGTTTATAGTGTAGAGGAGTGGAGGAAACCCCGCTGAGGCCTGTATGTAATGTCTATAGTGCAGAGTAGTGGAGGGAGCCCTGCTGAGACTTGTATATAATGTCTATAGTGTAGAGGAGTGAAGGAAACCCCGCTGAGGCCTGTATGTAATGTCTATAGTGCAGAGTGATGAAGGGAGCCCTGCTGAGACTTGTATATAATGTCTATAGTGTAGAGGAGTGGAGGAAACTCTGCTGAGGCCTGTATGTAATGTCTATAGTACAGAGTAGTGGAGGGAGCCCTGCTGAGACTTGTATATAATGTTTATAGTGTAGAGGAGTGGAGGAAACCCCGCTGAGGCCTGTATGTAATGTCTATAGTACAGAGTAGTGTGAGGGAGCCCTGCTGAGACTTGTATATAATGTTTATAGTGTAGAGGAGTGGAGGAAACCCCGCTGAGGCCTGTATGTAATGTCTATAGTACAGAGTAGTGGAGGGAGCCCTGCTGAGACTTGTATATAATGTTTATAGTGTAGAGGAGTGGAGGAAACTCTGCTGAGGCCTTTATGTAATGTCTATAGTACAGAGTAGTGGAGGGAGCCCTGCATATAATGTTTATAGTGTAGAGGAGTGGAGGAAACCCCGCTGAGGCCTGTATGTAATGTCTATAGTACAGAGTAGTGGAGGGAGCCCTGCTGAGACTTGTATATAATGTCTATAGTGTAGAGGAGTGAAGGAAACCCCGCTGAGGCCTGTATGTAATGTCTATAGTGCAGAGTGATGAAGGGAGCCCTGCTGAGACTTGTATATAATGTTTATAGTGTAGAGGAGTGGAGGAAACCCCGCTGAGGCCTGTATGTAATGTCTATAGTACAGAGTAGTGGAGGGAGCCCTGCTGAGACTTGTATATAATGTTTATAGTGTAAGAGAGTGGAGGAAACTCTGCTGAGGCCTGTATGTAATGTCTATAGTACAGAGTAGTGGAGGAGCCCTGCATATAATGTTTATAGTGTAGAGGAGTGGAGGAAACTCTGCTGAGGCCTGTATGTAATGTCTATAGTACAGAGTAGTGGAGGAGCCCTGCTGAGACTTGTATATAATGTTTATAGTGTAGAGGAGTGGAGGAAACCCCGCTGAGGCCTGTATGTAATGTCTATAGTACAGAGTAGTGGAGGGAGCCCTGCTGAGACTTGTATATAATGTTTATAGTGTAGAGGAGTGGAGGAAACCCCGCTGAGGCCTGTATGTAATGTCTATAGTACAGAGTAGTGGAGGGAGCCCTGCTGAGACTTGTATATAATGTCTATAGTGTAGAGGAGTGAAGGAAACCCCGCTGAGGCCTGTATGTAATGTCTATAGTGTGATGAAGGGAGCCCTGCTGAGACTTGTATATAATGTCTATAGTGTAGAGGAGTGGAGGAAACTCTGCTGAGGCCTGTATGTAATGTCTATAGTGCAGAGTGATGAAGGGAGCCCTGCTGAGACTTGTATATAATGTCTATAGTGTAGAGGAGTGGAGGAAACTCTGCTGAGGCCTGTATGTAATGTCTATAGTACAGAGTAGTGGAGGGAGCCCTGCTGAGACTTGTATATAATATTTATAGTGTAGAGGAGTGGAGGAAACCCCGCTGAGGCCTGTATGTAATGTCTATAGTACAGAGTAGTGGAGAGGAGCCCTGCATATAATGTTTATAGTGTAGAGGAGTGGAGGAAACTCTGCTGAGGCCTGTATGTAATGTCTATAGTACAGAGTAGTGGAGGGAGCCCTGCTGAGGCCTGTATATAATGTTTATAGTGTAGAGGAGTGGAGGAAACCCCGCTGAGGCCTGTATGTAATGTCTATAGTACAGAGTAGTGGAGGGAGCCCTGCTGAGACTTGTATATAATGTTTATAGTGTAGAGGAGTGGAGGAAACCCCGCTGAGGCCTGTATGTAATGTCTATAGTACAGAGTAGTGGAGGGAGCCCTGCATATAATGTTTATAGTGTAGAGGAGTGGAGGAAACTCTGCTGAGGCCTGTATGTAATGTCTATAGTACAGAGTAGTGGAGGGAGCCCTGCATATAATGTTTATAGTGTAGAGGAGTGGAGGAAACTCTGCTGAGGCCTGTATGTAATGTCTATAGTACAGAGTAGTGGAGGGAGCCCTGCTGAGGCCTGTATATAATGTTTATAGTGTAGAGGAGTGGAGGAAACCCCGCTGAGGCCTGTATGTAATGTCTATAGTACAGAGTAGTGGAGGGAGCCCTGCTGAGACTTGTATATAATGTTTATAGTGTAGAGGAGTGAAGGAAACCCCGCTGAGGCCTGTATGTAATGTCTATAGTACAGAGTAGTGGAGGGAGCCCTGCTGAGGCCTGTATATAATGTTTATAGTGTAGAGGAGTGGAGGAAACCCCGCTGAGGCCTGTATGTAATGTCTATAGTACAGAGTAGTGGAGGGAGCCCTGTTGAGACTTGTATATAATGTTTATAGTGTAGAGGAGTGAAGGAAACCCCGCTGAGGCCTGTATGTAATGTCTATAGTACAGAGTAGTGGAGGGAGCCCTGCTGAGGCCTGTATATAATGTTTATAGTGTAGAGGAGTGAAGGAAACCCCGCTGAGGCCTGTATGTAATGTCTATAGTACAGAGTAGTGGAGGGAGCCCTGCTGAGACTTGTATATAATGTTTATAGTGTAGAGGAGTGGAGGAAACTCTGCTGAGGCCTGTATGTAATGTCTATAGTACAGAGTAGTGGAGGGAGCCCTGCTGAGGCCTGTATATAATGTTTATAGTGTAGAGGAGTGGAGGAAACCCCGCTGAGGCCTGTATGTAATGTCTATAGTACAGAGTAGTGGAGGGAGCCCTGCTGAGACTTGTATATAATGTCTATAGTGTAGAGGAGTGGAGGAAACTCTGCTGAGGCCTGTATGTAATGTCTATAGTGTAGAGTAGTGGAGGGAGCCCTGCTGAGACTTGTATATAATGTCTATAGTGTAGAGGAGTGGAGGAAACTCTGCTGAGGCCTGTATGTAATGTCTATAGTACAGAGTAGTGGAGGGAGCCCTGCTGAGGCCTGTATATAATGTTTATAGTGTAGAGGAGTGGAGGAAACCCCGCTGAGGCCTGTATGTAATGTCTATAGTGCAGTGGAGTAGAAGTAGCCCTGCTGAGGCTTGTATATAATGTCTATAGTGTAGAGGAGTGGAGGAAACCCCGCTGAGGCCTGTATGTAATGTCTATAGTGTGATGAAGGGAGCCCTGCTGAGGCCTGTATGTAATGTCTATAGTACAGTGGAGTACAAGTAGCCCTGCTGAGGCCTGTATATAGTGTATATAATATCTATAGTGTAGAGGAGTGGAGGGAGCCCTGCTGGGGTCTGTATATAGCTGATGGACTGTCTCTACCCTGGTATTACATGCCAGGGCTATATCTATCTCCAGGGTGATATCACAGTACCAGGAATCTCTTAATCCAGTATTATTTACAAATAACACAGTGCTGCAGGATTGTGCGCACATCTGAGCCTTAGATGCCATAGTTGATCCTGGCTCTCGGTCTAAGCACATTGCATAGCCAGGAGATGGGGTGGAGGGCTATCTATAGCTGTCCTTTGATTTGTCTGGTGTACATCTGTTTGCTGCCCCTAGTTGGCACCAGGACAGGAGGCACATTAATACCAGACTACAAATATTTAGAATGTGCGCTCCATTCTGATTGTACGGTGAGAGTGGAGAACAAGTCCTGTCACTTGCATTAACATATAGAAATGTGCTCTCGTGTGCATGCTGAGGCTTGGATCAGTATTGACCTGGAAGCTGAACGGATTCTCTTATGTTGTACTCTCAGATGATCGAAGAGATCTGCACTTGTCCATGAGAGAGCATTGAGCTAGAACACCCTGCTTCTTGGCAATTATAAATCTATGGACATGATGAGGCGCTTGCAGCCATTGATTCTGTTTGTGTAGAGGGAGCACTGTGCATTTTCAGTTTCTTCTTTACTCCTCCTTTTCCTATTTAGACGTGATCCACAAACAGTCCTCCCTTCAAGGGTTACAGAGTGATAAGTGGACAAGCAGAGCTATCCTGTTCCCAGTAGATAAAAGGGTGCAAATAGCGACATTCAGGGGTCTCCAAGTAGAACTACAGCCTTAGGAAATTAGAGCATGCAAGGTTGGTAGGGCTAGAATACCTTTACATAACATAGCCTTGGTGTTTTCTTTCATTATACATTTAATCATTTTGTACTAATTGGTTTCTGTGCCCCTTATCTTCTTACCAGGGCTGAGCACTTTGTAGTTTTTGCAGCTGTTGGACAAGCAAATGCCAATGTGTAAATATTTGTATGGTAAACATTGCAGTAGACCTTTCATTTCAGTGCCTCATGGACCCTGGATTAAAGGAAAAGAGCAGGCTTTGTTTTCTCTGTAAATTCTCAATGCTGTACACTAAATGAGCCTCCTAAATGTTACCTCCGTGTTACATACAGTCTTTTTATAAGGAAGTAGACATGGCTTGGGGAGGAATTCCTTTCTCTGGATTTACAGCCGTCTTTCCACTGATACTACCATGCTAGGCTTTGTATTGAAGAGTATTGATTAAACAAAGTGATGTTGTAAGTAAACAGAACACATTGGGCTGTATGTAGGGCAGAACGTGGGCAGTGGACCCCATATGGTGTGCTGAGGTTCTGGTAGACATGCAAGTAAATGGAACTGTCCTTGTTTATCAGTGTGTGGGCTAGGAGAGGACAGCATGTGACTGGCCTGAAAATTACAGTAATGTTTAACTATAACATGCCCTGGTTATGTACTGGGGCAAGTGGCAGTCACTGCACCTGTAATAAAAAGAGAGCAAATACTTGGAGACCTTTAAATAACGGTATGCTTTAAGTGTGTAATGTAGCCTCTGCGTTCCTTTGTTATATTATTAGAACTGGGCTCACTAATCTGACGAGCTGCATAAGTGTGCTGTCTTTTTCCGTATCTCTGCTTGTTACATTATCATCATTTTTAGCTTTGTAGAATGGGGACATCTTTTGTATGCCCATAAGGGTAGTATATTTGGGTTGTTAAATGCTACTTTCATATTGTACTTTGTTGGGATCAGCCCTTGGTGTAACCTGATGCTCAGTCTGTTAAAAGGTTTTAGTTGTTCTTCCTGTTTTTATGCATTTGGTCTGTGCAGGCTGAAGGAATCTTATGTGTAAAAGGAGGAGAGAACTTAAACTTCCAGGAATGTGCAACAAAAACACATCGGAGGCAGGAAGAAGCCCTGCCTGAAACTGAATTTTATTTAATAGCTTTGGGTTGTAAACCACAAAGGGGCGCCGGGACGGTACGTTCTCTACCAGTTCCCATGAATGTGATTTTTTTGGTTTAGAAGAAGAAAAAAAAAAAGACTAATTGACTGTAGCTTCATACAAAGACACATTATGCTGGGTAATTTCATTTCCCTGCAGTGTTAAAGAGCACCATAGGCGTGACTCAGAACTCATACAGTAACACTTGTATAAAATTTATGGAGCTAATACAGTATATTTACAACAGTTTATACAAATTTAAATATACATTATAAAGTTTTGTATTACGATCATTTAAAGTAAACATTGTTAGGGTGGTTTCATACTGGCGTATGCAAACACCACGCACCGAACGCAGCCAAACGCGCACATGTGTTCCTATGTTTAACATGGGAACGCATGTGCCTGCGTTTGGCTGCGTTCGGATGCACTTAATTTGTGCGCCTTCAGAGCGCACTCCGAACGCAGCTTGTTGCATTTTTTGTGCGTTCGCGGGCGCTTGTTTTATCTGCAAGCGTCCGCAAGCACACAGACCACGCATTGAAGTCAATGGGTCCCAGTGTCCTCCACATGACAGCGCAGGAGAACGCTGCGGATCACATTGAAATCTCTCCCGATGGCCGCCGCTGATCAGCCCGCGCAAAATAGTGCACAAAAAGCGCTATGTGTGAACATTGCCTAAATCACACAGAAAACCTGTGGCTGGAGCTGAAGCTCTGAGTTGCCAAGCAACAGCTTTAAAATCCTAATGATTTACAGATGATCTGCTAAGAGGAGGGGACCAAAATGTCTCCTGTCTTGTGCGCAAACTTGATGATCAACTACAAGTAACGTCTGACAGCTGTGCTTGCCAACCAGGGTTTTGCCACTAAGTATTAAGTTTTGTTTGCCAAAGGGATAGAATACTCGTCAAACTGCAAATGTATTTTTACAATGTAGACAATGTGATTTTCTGGATTTTATTTTTGATATTCTATCACTGTTAAAATTAAGCTACTTCACTGTTCATGACTTTGTTAGTGGGCAAATTTACAAAACAGCAAGGGATCAAATACGTATTCTCCCCCTTTCCCCCCACTGTGTATGTGTAATCTTTTATCTCTCTATCTATATACATAATAATAATAGTAATAATATTTATTCATTTATATAGCGCTATTGATTCCATAGCACTTTACATACATGAGTAATGCTGTCTCTCTTGGAGCTCACAATCTAAATATCCTATCAGTATGTCTTTACAATGTGGGAGGAAACCGGAGAACCTGGAGGAAACCCACGCAAACACGGGGAGAACATACAAACTCCTTGCAGATGGTGTCCTTGGTGGGAATTGAACCCAGGACCTCAGGACCCCAGCGCTGCAAAGTCTACTGTGCTAACCACTTGAGCCACCGTGCCACAAACACCTTTATATGCATGGTTCTAAAACACTAGATGTGCAGTTTCAAGTAGAAGGATTCATTTCTCACCATTAAAATAAAACCATAATAATAACAACACTGATCTCCGCCTCCTGGCCACAGCCGAGACAGCTGATTGGCTGGCCGGGCTGCATACTAATATGAACGCATGCGGAGATTCTCCTCTGCGTTCACATCAGTATGGCTGCGTTTGCGCCTGCGTGCCATACGCATGCAGACACAAACGCCAGTATGAAACCAGCCTTACTGCGTCTAAATTATGCTAAAAGAACCCATAGAAGTTGCCCTTAAATATTCCCAGATCCATGAAATCCTGAATTGCCACTGAGCTTTCAAAGGGTTTAAACTTTAATAAAAAAACAAAAATACTGCCCTTTTTTTCTCTGGCTGGTGAATTATTCAGGGACCAAGCAGCCTCTCCAAACAGCTTGGCTCACTCTGGAGAATTAGCTTTGCCCAATCTTCTGCTTTTTTTTTTTTTTTTTTTCCTTCTATATTTTCTTTTTACTTTGAGAGGATGTGAAGCTTCCAGAGCACCCAAAGTAAGGACAATGACATTTTATGAAATCATGAAAACTGTGACATGTATAGCAGTGCAATGCAAACCAGGAAGATTTGTGCAGCTACCAAGGTGAAGGTTTCCTTCTTCAAACTCTCTCGGCTTAAACGTCTTTAGGTGTTGTTATTTATTATTATTATTATTTATTTTTATGGTGAGAAGTGAATCCTTCTGCTTGAAACTGCACATCTAGTGTTTTAAGGGGCCGTCACACGCGTCAATATCGCTGCTGAACGTGACGTTGCAGCGATATTGACGCGTGTGACAGGGCGCATAAATCGCTGGTTGATGGTCGCCAAGTTTTCGGACTGGACCGAAAACCTGGCGATGGTTGCCCGGTGGACACGCAGCATCGCTGCGTGTGACACTGGGAGACGCGATAAGCCAGCTCCTAGCGCCTCTCAGCTAGGCGCTGGGAGCTGGTATCCATGGTAAACTGCGGGTATCTAGGAAGCGCGCTGCCTGGATACCCGATGTATACCTTGGTTACCAGCCTTCTCCGCTCACCGGCTCTTATCCAAGGTACACAGCGGGTAACTAGAGTCCCTAGTTACCCGCTGTGTACCTTGGATACCAGGCTGGTAACCAAGGTATACATCGGGTATCTTGGCAGTGTGCACTACCTAGTTACCTGCAGTTTACCATGGATACCAGCCTGCAGACATCGTGGAAACGATATTTAAATCATTTCCACGATGTCGCTGGTCCAATGATCGCTAGTGAGTGCCTGTGTGACAGCTCACCAGCGATCAGCCGTCAATGTCGCCAGCAATCAGATCGCTGACGACATTGATGTGTGTTACGCCGGCTTTAGAACCATGCATATAAATGTTTGTGTCTGTATGTAGATAGATAGATAGATACTCTTCTATGTTCCCTTAGGCTAAAAAGAAGCTGACCAAGAGCAAACATAGTGTGTCTTGTGTATGCAGCCCTTTCCTGATGACTGTTAAGCGGTTATGTCAGTCCTGCATCTTTCAGACCCTGGACAATGAAGCTCCTGTCCATTATACTGACCTAAAGTTATTTATATTAGAGAGGAGGTCAGGAATTCCCTTGAGTGTACAGAAGCCTAAAAAACATGAGGCTAGCCAGGAGGTGTATGATTCTGGACCTGAATCTGCTGTAGAGATACAGGAGAAAGGGTTGATAGAATCGTCCCCATCATCATCATCATCAGATGAGGAAGGAAGATAGTGTTTCCTTATACAAGATATAGACTCCCTAGTTAAATCTGGTCTGGGAACTTGCTATCTACCTTATGGAGAAAAGTTTTCCTGCAACCATGAAAAGATAGTTAAGTAGATGAGGAGATTGCAGCCACATCCCTCCTCTAGCAAATATGCAAATTTGCACTTCAGTAAGGAAGTGGAAGAACTCCAGCGCCACATTTAGTAGCTCCTCAAAGTCATAATCGCTTTCCAACAAGCTTTTTAATATGACTAGGGGATTTGTGCCAGATCAGAACCCCAAACACCTACTTAACTGTCTTCTCATGGTTGCTGGAAAACTCCTCTCCATAAGGTAGATAGAAAGTTCCCAGACCTAGTCTTAACCCACTCACTCAGCCACATCAGAATATCCCACACACTACACTGATGAGGAGCAGTTACCCTGAAACGCAGCGTTGTAGTTTGGGGTTCTGATCTGGCACAAATCCATTAGTCATAGTAAAAGCTTGTTGGAAAGCGATTATGACTTTGAGGAGCTACTTTAAAGGTGGCGCTGGAGTTCTTTCACTTCATTACTGAATTGCAAATTTGCATTTAGTTAAATCTGTCCGTTCTACTATGGGTATAACTGATCCCAGGGAGCCGAAATCGGCTCAGGATTTGATGTTCGCAGACCTATCCCAAAAGAAGCACCGTTCTTTTCCAGTCATTAACGCAATTAAAGATCTGGTATGAAAGGAATGGGAGAAGCAGGATACCAGGAGTTTCCTTCCATCATCCTCAAAACTTAAATACCCCTTTGATACCCAGCTGTCTGCATGGAGCAAGCTCCCGAGAGCAGATGCAGCAGTTGCCTCTTCATCAAAAAGAAATGTCCTGCCCTTGGAGGACAGAGGCCTCCTTAAGGACCCATCGGACAGAAAGGCGGAGACACTACTGAAGCGAGCCTGGGAGTCATCTTCTGGAGCTTTCAAACCATCAATAGCCAGTACCTGCATTGCAAGATCTATGCTGGTATGGGTTGACCCTGTGTAGGGATCCTGGCAATGTTTAATTAGTAATCCAAAAAAGGAAGTAGGAGAAAGTTCTTGATTTATATGCTTTTTAATTTTTATTCCGTAATCCATATATTTCAGTTCATAGAGTTGCAAAAGTAACGTTTTGGCATTTACCATGCCTTTTTCAAACGTTTCTCAAGATCTACGTGAAAAATAACAAATGAATACATAATACGACATGTGATTTTACATGGTATACATAACAAAAAGAAAAAAAGCATCACATTGTAACCGTCATCATGTATAAAAAGATCAAATTAGGACATCACACGCAAATAAAGTCAAGCTCGCGTACCTCTATGAAATGGGTTCCGAAACCCACTATATTACAAGTCCGGTTTTACAGGAATATGGTATAACCTATAGGTAACATGAATAATAGAAAATGGTTTGAGATAAGAATTTCATTGTATATAATAAAGGCCACGGTACACACACAAATATCTGTTCAGATATTGGTCTCAGATCTCTGGTTGCAGTGAAATCATGGACACATTGTTCCATTTTGTGGCTGTGTACAAAATGGAATGTGTAACGTGGCCTTAACACTTATTGTGTATACGCAGCATAGGCAAAGGTACAAGGAACCATGTAGAAAGGATTGAGTTGGAAAATATATAACCCTCCATATCAAAACTTGGCTATAGGTATTGGAATAAGGCTTACCAAAGGAAAATATGGCTAGAGGATTAGACCAAGGGGTAACCAATATCATGAGAATGACAGCTCCTCAAGTTGTATACCTGTAATGTCAGTATTATTAAACATCAATCAGTATTACTAATTAATCATTTTGGTGTGCCAGGATCCCTATACAGTGTAGAATTGTCCTTTTTTCCTTGAGCACCCAACTACACAGTGTGCCAGGCCTTTCTTAAAGTGGGATTGTTTGGGTCTCTGTGTTTTTTATTTGAAGCCATTCTTTGGGCCATCCATATAGTCTTACATTCTCTGTCAAACCAGTTGTGGGAATTTGGTTTATTCGGTCTCTTGTTGATGCTTTTTATTTAGGTCAGACATTTCTGCCATGGCACAAAGAACGTTGTTAAGTCCTCTTTACGCTAGGTGTACTCCTTCTGGGTTAAGCTCATACGTATTATTATAGAAGTGTTGGAATTTCTCCTTGATCTCTGGTCTATTGATGGCATCTTTATATTTTAGGGACGACATCTTGGACCATTTGAAGGATGGCGGCAAACCAAAGAGGCCTGTTTTTTTGGGGGGCTTTGTGAGATTGATTTGTTTGTGGATTTGATGTATTGGAGCAGTTGGTTGTGGTCTGACAGGTGTGTTTGTGGGATGACTATGAGGGTGCCAGTGTTTGTATGGTCTATATCTGTGATGGCATAGTCTATTACACTGCTGCCCACATTGTATCATACTGCTGACCACATGGGAGTTTAGGGTATGTCTTCCCAATGAGTCTCCCTTGGTGATATGAAGCCCCAGGTTTCGGCATTGGCCCGGGAGGTGAGGATGGAGCGGCTTATTCTTACCCAGATGTGGCTGTCTCCTCTCTTCATGCCTCTGATGTGTTCACATCTTCATGGAGCTCCTAATATTCCCCCCTGTGCTCCGACCCAGTGTGATGTTTTTGTTTTTCAGTTATATATATTTAGCTGTTATATAGAGACAGAAACACATACTAATTACAATATATTAGTCGCTCTCTCTCTAGCTCTCTATTGCTCTCTTTTTCTATATATATCAAAGTGATGAAGTGGATTCTTTAACGATCCATGGTGACAACGTTTCAAAGGTTTCTCTTCTTTCTCAAACTTGATTCATACATAAAGTGTCCACACGTGCACTTATCCATTAATTAGTTAAATTAATATATTCATACAGCTGGATGGATACAGGTGGATGAACTGTCTTAATGCGCATGCTCAAGCGCACTGTAGTGATTGGCGGCCGGAGCAATGCACTATGGTTTGTTAGGGCGGAAGTGGATACCGCCGGAGGGTAATGGCGCAACATAGCTGTGTGCTCACCATGCACAGTAAAATACATAGTTTATCTAGCGATTCTATACTTAGGCCGGCTTCAGACTGCGTGTCTGATCCGATCCGTAGCTGTCCGCTTGAGGCAGACAGCCGCGGACCGGATCAGCACACAGGACTGGGGGGCTATTATGCCCTTCGATCCTGTGTGCAGCCGCACGCAGCTGAACCAGCTGACAGGTCAGGACCGCGGCGCCCGCGGTCCTCACCTATTAGCAGCAGGAACTGCGTGCGGCTGCACACAGGATCGGAGGGCATAAATAGCCCCCCAGTCCTGTGTGCTGATCCAGTCCGCGGCTGTCTGCCTCAAGCGGACAGCTACGGATCGGATCAGACACGCAGTCTGAAGCCGGCCTTAGTACCCTCATATGAAGAATGACATTATCCATAAAGTAAATGTAAGCACTATGAAGCACTTTATATAATCCAGGAGACTGGTCATATGCAGTTATGTTGTAAAGCACTTTATATGGACACTATGACACCACCTGTGTGAATATGTTAATTTAACTAATTAATGGATGTAGTGCACATGTGTAGACACTATTTATCTCTGAATCAAGTTTGAGCTCCCTGCTTGAGAAAGATGGGAAACCTTTGAAATGTTGCCGCTATGGATCATTAAAGAATCCACCTCATCACTTTGAGTTGGGAGTGCTGGCTTTGTTCTCAAATGTATGTATGTATGTATGTGTGTGTATATATATATATGTATATATAATATATATATATATGTGTGTGTGTATATATTAGTATCTATATGCAGCTGGACTAAGAGCAGTTGGTGCTCGAAACGTCGCCACACTGTTGCCTGTGTTGGATTAAAATCCTGGCAAACCTTGATCTGGATTGCTGCAGACCTTTATGGCAAAGCTGTCTGTCTGTCTGTCTATCTATCTTACAAAATACTCTGACAGCACTACCAGAAATAAACTGGGTGCAAAAACCTACCAAGGTAAAGTCCAAACCTGATAGATAAATGAAATAAAATAGGCAGCACTTCAACAATACTGATGAAAATTGTGGCTTTACAAGTATATATATATAACAATATACAGTTAGGGCCAGAAATATTTGGACAGTGACACAATTTTCGCGAGTTGGGCTCTGCATGCCACCACATTGGATTTGAAATGAAAGCTCTACAACAGAATTCAAGTGCAGATTGTGACGTTTAATTTGAAGGGTTGAACAAAAATATCTGATAGAAAATGTAGGAATTGTACACATTTCTTTACAAACACTCCACATTTTAGGAGGTCAAAAGTAATTGGACAAATAAACATAACCCAAACAAAATATTTTTATTTGCAATATTTTGTTGCGAATCCTTTGGAGGCAATCACTGCCTTAAGTCTGGAACCCATGGACATCACCAAACGCTGGGCTTCCTCCTTCTTAATGCTTTGCCAGGCCTTTGCAGCTGCAGCCTTCAGGTCTTGCTTGTTTGTGGGTCTTTCCATCTTAAGTCTGGATTTCAGCAAGTAAAATGCATGCTCAATTGGGTTAAGATCTGGTGATTGACTTGGCCATTGCAGAATGTTCCACTTTTTTGGACTCATGAACTCCTGGGTAGCTTTGGCTGTATGCTTGGGGTCATTGTCCATCTGTAATATGAAGCGCCGTCCAATCAACTTTGCAGCATTTGGCTGAATCTGGGCTGAAAGGATATCCCGGTACACTTCAGAATTCATCCGGCTACTCTTGTCTGCTGTTATGTCATCAATAAACACAAGTGACCCAGTGCCATTGAAAGCCATGCATGCCCATGCCATCACGTTGCCTCCACCATGTTTTACAGAGGATGTGGTGTGCCTTGGATCATGTGCCGTTCCCTTTCTTCTCCAAACTTTTTTCTTCCCATCATTCTGATACAGGTTGATCTTTGTCTCATCTGTCCACAGAATACTTTTCCAGAACTGAGCTGGCTTCTTGAGGTGTTTTTCAGCAAATTTAACTCTGGCCTGTCTATTTTTGGAATTGATGAATGGTTTGCATCTAGATGTGAATCCTTTGTATTTACTGTCATGGAGTCTTCTCTTTACTGTTGACTTAGAGACAGATACACCTACTTCACTGAGAGTGTTCTGGACTTCAGTTGATGTTGTGAACGGGTTCTTCTTCACCAAATAAAGTATGCGGCGATCATCCACCACTGTTGTCATCCGTGGACGGCCAGGCCTTTTAGAGTTCCCAAGCTCACCAGTCAATTCCTTTTTTCTCAGAATGTACCCAACTGTTGATTTTGCTACTCCAAGCATGTCTGCTATCTCTCTGATGGATTTTTTCTTTTTTTTCAGCCTCAGGATGTTCTGCTTCACCTCAATTGAGAGTTCCTTTGACCGCATGTTGTCTGGTCACAGCAACAGCTTCCAAATGCAAAACCACACACCTGGAATCCACCCCTGACCTTTTAACTACTTCATTGATTACAGGTTAACGAGGGAGACGCCTTCAGAGTTAATTGCAGCCCTTAGAGTCCATTGTCCAATTACTTTTGGTCCCTTGAAAAAGAGGAGGCTATGCATTACAGAGCTATGATTCCTAAACCCTTTCTCCGATTTGGATGTGGAAACTCTCATATTGCAGCTGGGAGTGTGCACTTTCAGCCCATATTATATATATAATTGTATTTCTGAACATGTTTTTGTAAACAGCTAAAATAACAAAACTTGTGTCACTGTCCAAATATTTCTGGCCCTAACTGTATCTGTTAAATAGATATGTCTCTCTAGATATAGAGAGAGACAGAGTTAGGGCCCTTTCACATCAGCGTTTTTCGTAATTCGCGGCAGATGCGGTGAAAAAAACGCATCTGCCGCGTTTGCCGCATAACCGTTACACTTGCGGCGCGGTTGCGGTAATCCCCATAGAAAGTATAGGGGGACTTGCGGCAGGTGCGGCAAGTGCGGTTTTGCACTTGCGGCAGGTGCGGCCGCGAAAAAAACCGCGGCTGACTGCGTTTTTTTTTTTGCGGCCGCACTTGCCGCAAGTGCAAAACCGCACTTGCCGCACCTGCCGCAAGTCCCCCTATACTTTCTATGGGGATTACCACAACCGCGCCGCAAGTGTAACGGTTATGCGGCAAACGCGGCAGATGCGGTTTTTTCACCGCATCTGCCGCGAATTACGAAAAACGCTGATGTGAAAGGGCCCTTAGAGAGACTAATACAATTAGTATGTATATATTCTGCTACAGATTCTGGATTCTCTTAAGGTCCCGTCACACGTAGCGACGCACCAGCGATCCCGACACTGATGCGACCTATAGGGATCGCTGGTACGTCACTTTGGGGTCGCTGGTGAGATGTCAAACAGTCAAATCTCGCCAACGACTTCAGCAACAATCCGGAATGATACAGAGGCCGTTGGGAGTTGTCACTCTCGGGCGTAGTATTGAGATCGTTGGTCGTTGTCCCTTTCTAACACAGCGATGCAGCGTTCCCAGCGACAGCGCAACGACCAAAAAATGACCCAGAGCACTTTGTAACAATCAGCGATCTCACAGCATGGGCCTGATTGCTGCTAAGTGTCACACGTAGCAAGATCGCTGTTCCGTCACAAAACCTGTGACGTTACAACGATCTCGCTAACAATCTTGTTATACGTGACGGGCGCTTTAGAATCACTGACCTGGCCCTCTCCTGGATCTCCTCATATCTAATGGACCGGACTTTCAGCGTCACCCACTCCCACACCTCCTCTTCGGCCTACCCCCTATCTGTCGATGACCCCTACTTTTCTTCATCTACACCCTCGGCCTGGGACAACTCATTGAGTTCCACGGCCTTCAGTATCATCTTTACGCTGATGACACCCAGATCTATCTGCCTGGACCTGACATCACCTCCTTACTATCCAAAATTCCACAATGTCTGGCCGCCATCTCATCCTTCTCTGCTCGCTTTCTAAAACTGAACATGTTCAAAACGGAGTTCATCATCTTCGCAGGAAAAGTGGCAGAAGGTGGATTTCTCAGTAGAATTACACCACAGGCGCCGCAAATGCTGCAGGAGACCTAATGGAGCCCGTATGGATCCAAAATACACCCAGAAAACTGTTAAATTTGGTGGTGGAAAGATCATTATCTGGATTTACATTCAGTGTGGGGGTGTGCAAAACATTTGCATGTAAGGCAATATCAATAGCCTAAAATATCAAGAAGTATTAACTACCTCTTATATTCCAAATCCTAAAAGGTGCCAAATTCTGCAGCAGGATGGTGCTTCATCTCATACATCCATCTCTACAGCAAAGTTCCTCCAGGCAAAAAAGATCTAGGTGCTCAAGGATTGGCCAGCCCAGTCACCAGACATGGACATCATTGAGCATGTTTGGGGTAGGATGAAAGGGGAAGCTTGGAACACAAAATCAAAGAATCTAGATGAACTCTGGGAGGCATGTAAGGCTACGTTCACACATTGCGTATTTTGCTGTGCTTTTTTACGGACGCTTTTCAAAATACGCAATGTGCCTTTTGTCTGCCAGCAAAGTGAATGTGAAATTCACTTTGCAGTGCAGACATTGCGCAAAAATATGCAGTGCGTTTTCCGGGAGAAAGCGCAGCTCCGTAAACAATTGATATGTCAATTGTTTACGCAGCTGCTCCTGCGTATTCTCCCAGAGGGGAGGAAGAATCCTGCTTCCTCCTCCCCTCTGTGACAGCTGTGGCCGCCCATTAGATTTCACAGTGTATTAATATACACTGTGAAATCTAAATTAAACAGAGGCAAATGTATGTAAAATAAAAAAGAATGAATACTTCACCTGTCCGATGCCTTCTCCCACTGTCTGGTCTCCGATTCCAAGTGAGAGATGTACTGACAGGTGATGTCAGAGGGGCGTTCCTGGGCACTCACAGTCATGTGATACATATCACATGACCGCGAACAGCCAATCAGCGCTGGGAACGCCCCGGGAACACCCCCCCCCTCTGACGTCACCACAGGTCTTCTCAGTACTCCTCTCACTTGGAACCGGAGACCGGGAGAAGGCACCGGACAGGTGAAGTATTCATTCTTTTTTATTTTACATACATTTGCCTCTGTTTAATTTAGATTTCACAGTGTATATTAATACACTGTGAAATCTAATGGGGCTGTCACAGAGGGGAGGAGGAAGCAGGATTCTTCCTCCCCTCTGTGACATCACTGCGCTTTCTGGAGTAAAGAAAGCGCAGTGTGTGAAAGCCCCTGCATATTTTGTTGCGCTTTTTTGTGCGGCCGGAAAACGCGGCAAAAAGCGCCGCAAAATACACAAATGTGTGAACGCAGCCTAAGACTGCATTCTTTGCTAATTCTGATGACTTCATTATTAAATAGTATAAATCATTGTTGGACCGCATGGATGCAGTCCTTCAAGCTCATGGAAGTCACAGAAAATATTAAAGCGAACCTGTCACCCCCTCCAGGCATCTAAAAATACCATAGGCACCTTCTGCAGCACTAAGGCTGCAGTCTGACAAGGTGTCTATAGCATTTATGCTCCCTTGATTCACTGAAATAAAGACTTTTATAAGATCTGTTTCAAACCTGATCCAAGACCGGGAGGCGGGTTTTCAAGTGTCTCTCTCCCTCCTCTGTGGTGTCAGTCATCCCTCTCTGCTCTCTGTGTGCCGCCTCCAGGGCCACCTCCCTGCATTACAGAGCTTTGTCAGCTCTGCTACAACATAGAGCTGCTGTTATAGGAGACCAAACAGTAGTAAATCTAGCAGGAGGATATTGCCTGCTAAGTAGCAGCCCTTGAGCTGAGCAGTTTTCACTTTCAGTTTCTTGTATCCAGTAGCATTGCTCCGTCCTCAGCCCCCTGATCTAAAGCACAAACTCAACTCTGCTGCACTGCTGACAGCTCAGCTCAAGGGCTGCTATGTAGCAGGCAGTGCTTTCTCTGCTCAGGGTCCTCCTGCTAGATTTACTACTGTGGGGTCTCCTATAACAGCAGCTCTATGTTGTAGCAGAGCTGACAAAGCTCTGTAATGCAGGGAGGTGGCCCTGGAGGCGGTGCACAGAGAGCAGAGAGGGATGACTGACACCAGAGGAGGGAGCTAGACGCTTGAAAACCCGCCTCCCGGTCTTGGGTCTGGTTTGAAACAGATTTTTTATAAGTCTTTATTTCAGTGAATCAAGGGAGCATAAATGCTATAGACACCTTGTCAGAATGCAGCCTTAGTGCTGCAGAAGGTGGCTATGGTATTTTTAGATGTCTGGAGAGGGTGACAGGTTCGCTTTAAATATGACTCTTTTAGCACCACAACTTCATTCACCAATATTATGCAACATATTTTTTGTATTTTAAGTTAATATTTTGTTTAATAATCACATTACTTTCTGTGGGCGACACAACTTTTGTCTTGCAAAAATCTGACCATTCTGTGTTCATTAAATGATCAATATTTCAGCATTGATGCCAATTTATTTTCTTAACCTAAACCACATTTCGGAGGGTTTCAGCTTTTAAAAGAGTAATTTATACAACCAATGGATGAATTTAACATCCGGTTAGAAGCTTTTATTTACATAACTTTTGTCAGGGTGTGTATAACACAGCTTATACATGTCTGTGAAACACTTCAGGGAAGCTTTCTGAAGACAAGGACTTCTGTAAGATGCTGCACACTGGGACATGACCCTCAGCAACAGCCACACAAACACCAAAGCCACTAAGACACTGCTTTGCTATGCATATTACAAGTAGCCAGGGCCCTCAACCAAACCCCAAGTATTTATGTGACATGATCAATTTTTGAAAGACCATGTGATAAGCACCGTATGTACTCGTGTATAAGCCGACCCGTGTATAAGCCGACCCCCCCCCTACTTTTGCCCCCAAAAGCTGGGAAAAGTTATTGACTCGTGTATAAGCCTAGGGTATGAAATGCAGCAGACCCCCCCATCCTATTATATAGCCCCCCGTCACTGGTATATAGCGCCCCTCAGCAATGTTATACAGGCCCCTCAGCAGTGGTGGTATACAGGCCCCTCAGCAGTGGTATACAGGCCCCAGGCCCCATCTGCAGTAGTATACAGGCCCCCCTGTGCAGTGGTGGTATACAGGCCCCCCTGTGCAGTGGTGGTATACAGGCCCCCCTGTGCAGTGCTGGTATACAGGCCCCCCTGTGCAGTGGTGGTATACAGGCCCCCCTGTGCAGTGTTGGTATACAGGCCCCCCTGTGCAGTGTTGGTATACAGGCCCCCCTGTGCAGTGTTGGTATACAGGCCCCCCTGTGCAGTGGTGGTATACAGGCCCCCCTGTGCAGTGGTGGTATACAGGCGCCCCTGTGCAGTGGTGGTATACAGGCCCCCCCTCCTTAGTATGTGTCCCTCCCAGGCTGCGGCACATATTAAAATGACAAACATTTCATACATCACCTTTCCGGCGCCGCTCCTCCGGTCCCGGCTTCTTCCTGCTTGTTGTGCCGGCTTCTAGTGCTGTGACCGGGCGCAGATGACAAGCAGGATGTATGAAATGTTTGTTATTTTAAAATGTGCCGCAGGCTGGGGGGCACATACTAAGGAGGGGGGGGCTGTAGATCTCTAATGGGGGCCAGTGTAGTGCAATATGCACCGCCCCCCCTGCCGCTGATGGACGGGGGATGCCGTGCATATTCATTACACTAATGAGGCTGCCCCACGTGACTGCCCGCGGTCACTGCGGCCCCCTCCTGCCTCCTCCAGCCCCCGGTCACAGCACACCCCCCCCCCCCCAACCAAATACACCGTGACTCGAGTATAAGCCGAGGGGGGACTTTTCACTTTTCAGCACAAAAATTGTGCTGAAAAACTCTTGCTTATACTCGAGTATATACGGTAACAGAATTAGGCCGGCTTCACACTTGCGTTCTTCCCCTGCTGCGTATTGTGGCGGGGAAGCGCAAGCTGAGAGCAGACACCGCACGTCCCTATGTTTATCATGGGGATGCACAGTGATGCGCTCGGCTGCGGATGGGCGTGCGCACCCATTCACTTCCATGATATGTCGCGTTCAGGGTGTGGACGAGAATGTGATTTGTACGCAAGCATCCGCATGCGTACAAATCACACACTGAAGTGAATGGGTGTGCACGCCCATCTGCAGCCGAGCGCATCACCGTGCGACCCCAAGGTAATGATAGGGACACGTGGTGTCTGCGCTCAGCTTACGCTTCCCCGCCACAATACGCAGCGGTGGGGAGCGCAAGTGTGACGCCAACCTTCGCACACAGGGACAGATCCATAGAGGCAAAAAAAGAACAATAGTCGCTCGCATAGCCACCTATCCCCCAGTATGCAGGAGGAGGCCGCACACGGCCCCCGGTATGCAGCATGAGGCCGCACACAGACCCCAGTATGCAGCAAAAGGGCTATTTACTTTGTGACTTATGTGCAAAATAATTTTTTGATTAAACCATCCTATTTTGTTAAAGCTAAGAACAGTTCATTATTATCCCGGGCAACACCAGATGCTACAGCCTCTTTGAAGAGTTCTATTGAAGGAGAACTCGCCACCTCTCGTGGCAGTCTGTTACACTAGTTGATCACTCTCAAGGGGGTGTCACACTCGTCAATATCGCCTGCACGATATCGGCTGCACGTGACGTTGCAGCGATATTGACGCGTGTGACATACTGAATCAACCAGCGATAAATCGCTGGTTGATGATCGCCAGGTTTTAGAACCTGCTCTAAAACCTGGCGATTGGCGCCCGGTGGACACGCAGCATCGCTGCGTGTGACACCGGGAGTAGCGATATTCCAGCTCCCAGCGCCTCTCACAAGCGCTGGGAGCTGGTAACTAAGGTAAACTGCGGGTATCTAGGCAGCGCGCGCTGCCTAGATACCCGACGTGTACCTTAGTTACCAGCCTCCTCCGCTCACCGGCTGGTATCTAAGGTACACAGCGGGTAACTAGGGTCCCTAGTTACCCGCTGTGTACCTTAGATACCAGCCGGTGAGCGGAGGAGGCTGGTAACTAAGGTACACGTCGGGTATCTAGGCAGCGTGCGCTGCCTAGATACCCGCAATTTACCTTGGAGACCAGCCTGCTCCCGCTTCCAGCAGCCTGGCAGCGGGAGCAAGACATCGTGGAAACGATATTTAAATCGTTTCCACGATGTTTCTGGTCAATTGATCGCTGGTGAGTCTGCCTGTGTGACAGCTCACCAGCGATCAGCCGTCAATGTCGTCAGCGATCATCTCACTGACGACATTGACGCGTGTGACAGGCCCTTCACTGTGTAACTTTTTTCTAATAATCTAATCTGCGTCTTCTTCCATTCATTTTCATGCCTTTTGCCTCTCATGTTTGCTTCTGCAAATGTGAATAAAGCTGATCCCTCTACATTGCTCTTGAGGTACATGTAGACAGCTATTAAGTCGTCTGTCATCTTTTTTGCAAGCTAAACATTCCCAAATCCTGTAACTGTTCCTCATAGGACATGGTTTGCAGACCGCTCTATTCACTCTTCTCTGAACTTGCTCCAGTTTGTTTGTCTTTCAAAATGTGGTCCTGAGAACTGGACACAGTATTTCAGATGAGTTCTGACCAAAGAGGGTTAGAGGGGGATGATAACTTCACATGATGCAGACTGTATGCTTCTGTCAATAAAATGGCAGCGGAGTTCGCATTATGTGTATACACGGACTTCGGCGCGATTTTATTGAAGAATTCAACTACAATGTGAGCATAGCACTGTACACACGCTGGCAATCTCTGCTTTGGACAGAAGAATGTGTTCTTAACTATTCCTCCCTTGGTTGCTGTCCTTCTCTAAATTTACCACCTCCATTATCCCTGTGGCCAGCGTGTGAACAGAGCTATGTTCATATTGTAGTTGTATCCTTCAATAAAATTGCTTCTTGGGTGGGTGCGTACCACAATCTTTGGTGCCATTTTCTTGAAGACCCTGTCTCTGTGAATATCATCTAATACAAACTGATGATTTTTGCAGAGAGTCTTCAACAAAATGGTGCCAGAGTTTGTGGTTCTTGGCACCTGCTGACTCCAGCACCATTCTATTGAAGAATTCAACTTTAATGTAAACATAGCACAGTATGTGCACTGTAATTCCAGCTTTGGACGAAAGGACAGATTCAGCATTATTATATAGATTATTGGTTACACTTGATAGGTTACTGTGGACAAATAGACCCTTATCAAAGCTCTGCTTTCATTTTACCTTAGGCTGGCTTCACACTGCAGTTTTTTCACTGATCAGTGTCCATCCAGTTTGTGTGCCAAAACCCAGAGCTGAACCAGGAGAGGAACTTGCAGAGAAAAAGTATAATTGAAAGATTGACACCTGTTCCGATTATGAGGACACTCCTGGTTTTGGCACCCAAACATTGATGGACACTGATTAGTGAAAACACTGCAGTGTGAAGCCAGCCTTAGCAGCATCAATGCTGAACACTGCACTCTGGTTGCTTCAGGCAATGTTATAACTAGAAATGCATTAGGTTAAATGTATAGATGTATCAGTGCTGGTAGTTATATAAGGGTAACATAGTATTTAACCCCTTTACGACTAATGACGAGTATACTCGTCATGAAAAGATGTCAGTTCCCGCATCATGACGAGTATACTCGTCATGGCTTTGAACTGTCACTGCTTCTAAACGAACAGTGACAGTTCAATTCTAAAAGCTGTCAGTGACAGCCAAGGGTTAGGGGAAGAGGTGTGGGCACCCCTGTTAACCCCTTCACCCCCTCCCCAATCACACTTATCTGCCGGCGGGTTGCACCGCAGCCGCCGGCCATGAGCTGATGCTCCAGCTCCCCCTGTGTCCTGTCCCCGCCCCCTGTGTCCAGCTCCCCCTGTGTCCTGTAGCCCCCCCCCTGTGTCCTGAGCCCCCTGTGTCCTGTCCCCGTCCCCTGTGCAGCCCCTCCTGTGTCCTGTCCCCGTCCCCTGTGCAGCCCCTCCTGTGTCCGGTCCCCGTCCCCTGTGCAGCCCCTCCTGTGTCCTGTCCCCGCCCCCTGTGTCCAGCTCCCCGTGTCCTGTAGCCCCCCCTAGTGCCCTGAGCCCCCTGTGTCCTGTCCCCGTCCCCTGTGCAGCCCCCCTGTCTCCCGTCCATCCCCGCCCTCCACCCTGCATTGTTTGGCTGCCGGCGGGCTTGTGCGCCCGCCGACGAAGCTGCAGGGCCCCCTCCTCCTCCTCCTCCTCCCTGCTGGTCCCGGTCCCCAGCCCCCGGTCCCCAGCCCCACTCACCTATCCCGGCGGGCTGCACGCTCGGTGCACCCGCCCGCTCCGTCGGCCTCCTCTGCAGTCCGGTGTGGCTCCTCCTCTTCTCAGGGGGCTCCTCCTCCTCATCGCTGGGTAAGTATGAATGAATGGATGGATGGATGGGTGGATGGATGGATGGGTGAATGGATGGATGGATGTGTGCGTGCGTGGATGTGCGTGCTTGGATGTGTGCGTACGTGGATGAGCGTGGATGTGGATGTACGTGGATGTGTGTGTGGATGTGCGTGGATGTCAGCATGCGTGCGTGGATGTGTGCATGCGTGGATGTGGTTATGTGCGTACGTGGATGTGCGTACGTGGATGTGCGTGGATGTGGATGTACGTGGATGTGTGTGTGGATGTCAGCATGCGTGCGTGGATGTGTGCATGCGTGGATGTGGTTGTGTGCATGCGTGGATGTGCGTACGTGGATGTGCGTACGTGGATGTGCGTGGATGTGGATGTACGTGGATGTGTGTGTGGATGTCAGCATGCGTGCGTGGATGTGTGCATGCGTGGATGTGGTTGTGTGCATGCGTGGATGTCAGCACGTGGATGTGCGTACGTGGATGTGCGTACGTGGATGTGCGTACGTGGATATGTGCGTACGTGGATATGTGCGTACGTGGATATGTGCGTACGTGCATGTGCGTGGATGTGGATGTGTGTGTGGATGTGCGTGGATGTCAGCATGCGTGCGTGGATGTGTGCATGCGTGGATGTGCGTGTGTGGATGTGTGTGCGTGGTTGTGTGCGTACGTGGATGTGCGTGCGTGGATGATGGGTGCATAGGTGGATGGATGGGTGCAAAAAGGGATCAAGTGTCCTCTTGTTATAGTCTCTGGGATCATAGTCAATGGTGCACTGTATAACTGATCATTGTCATACAGTGCACTATAACTCTGACCCCTGAGACTGTAGGAAGAGGACACTTGATCCCTTGCTGCAGTCTCTGGATCGAGCGTCGTGGGACCTTCGTTGTGGACTACGTCGGAGGCGATCGAGCGTCGTGGGACCTTTGTTGTGGACTACGTCGGATCTTTATAATAAAGATGGAGTCCGAATTTTGTTTGTGTTTTTTTTCAAATAAAAAGATTTTTCTCTGTATTTTCTGACTATTTACCAGAGATTCCTAATGGCGGGTCTAACATTGGCCCTATATTATGAATCTCGGGCTTAGTGCCAGCTGCCAATAAAAAGCTGGCATTAACCCCTTTATTACCCAGTTTGCCACCGGCACCAGGGCAACTGGAAGAGCATGGGTACAGCGCCAGAAAATGGCGCTTCAATGAATGCGCCATTTTCTGGGGCGGCTGCGGGCTGCAATTCGCAGCATGGGGGGCCCAGAACGCTTGGGCCTTTCCATGCTGAGGATTCCAGCCCCCAGCTGCCTAGTTGTACCTGGCTGGGCCAAAAATATGGCGGAGCCCTACGTCATTTTTTTTTTCTAGAATTAGTTCTAGAAATAAAAAAAAATAGGCTTCGCTGTATTTTTGGTTGCAGCCAGGTACAACGAGGCAACTGGGGGTTGCTAGCAGTCTGTAGCTGCCAAGTTGTACCTGGCTGGACCAAAAATATGGCGGAGCCCTACGTCATTTTTTTTTTTCTAGAATTAGTTCTAGAAATAAAAAAAAATAGGCTTCGCTGTATTTTTGGTTGCAGCCAGGTACAACGAGGCAACTGGGGGTTGCTAGCAGTCTGTAGCTGCCAAGTTGTACCTGGCTGGACCAAAAATATGGCGGAGCCCTACGTCATTTTTTTTTCTTCTAGAATTAGTTCTAGAAATAAAAAAAAATGGGCTTCGCTGTATTTTTGGTTGCAGCCAGGTACAACGAGGCAGCTGGGGGTTGCTGGCAGTCTGTAGCTGCCAAGTTGTACCTGGCTGGACCAAAAATATGGCGGAGCCCTACGTCATTTTTTTTTTCTAGAATTAGTTCTAGAAATAAAAAAAAGCCTTCGCTGTATTTGTAGCCAGCCATGTACAACTTGGCAGCTGCCTGACTGGAATCCTCAGCGTGGAGAGACTCAAATGTTGTGGGTCCCCCACGCTGCAAATTTCAACCCACAGCCACCCAAGAAAATAGCGCATTCATTAGAGGCGGCATTTTCTGGTGCTGTACCCCAACTCTACCAGTTGCCCTTGTGCTGGTGGCACACGGGTTCTCCGTATGCGACATGGTGTCCGCTAACAATTTCAATAGAAAATTAGCTCCAATTGTTAGCGGAAACCATGTCGGGTATGGAGAGCCCCTCCCTGTGTGCCTGAACATTGGAGCTCCCCCACAAGTGACCCCATTTTGAAAACTAGACCCCGAAGGAACGTATCTAGATGCATAGTGAGCACTTTGAAGCCACAGATGCTTCACAAATTCATCCATAAAAATGAAAAAGCACTTTTTTTCCACAAAAAGTTTCTTTTTTCATTTTTACAGATCAATTTGTGAAGCACCTGGGGGTTTAGATGCATAGTGAGCACTTTGGATACGTTCCTTGGGTGGTCTAGTTTCCAAAATGGGGTCACTTGTGGGGTAGCTCCAATGTTTAGGCACATAGGGGCTCTTCATATCCTACAAGGTGTCCGCTAACAATTCCAATTGTTAGTGGACACCATGTCGCGTATGGAGAGCCCCTGTGTGTCTCCACATTGGAGCTCCCCCACAAGTGACCCCATTTTGGAAACTAGACCCCCAAAGGATTATATCTAGATGCATAGTGAGCACTTTGAACCCCAGATGCTTCACAAATTGATCCGTAATAATGAAAAAAGAAATTATTTGTGGAAAAAAAGTGCTTCTTCATTTTTACGGATGAATTTCTGAAGCATCTGTGGCTTCAAAGTGCTCACTATGCATCTAGATACGTTCCTTTGGGGGTCTAGTTTCCAAAATGGGGTCACTTGTGGGGGAGCTCTAATGTGGAGATACACAGGGACCCTCCAAACGCGACATGGTGTCCGCTAACAAATTGAGCTCATTTTCCATTCAAATTGTTAGCGGACACCATGTCGCGTTTGGAGGGTCCCGGTGTGTCTCCACATTGGAGCTCCCCCACAAGTGACCCCATTTTGGAAACTAGACCCCTAAGGAACGTATCTAGATGCATAGTGAGCACTTTGAACCCCCAGATGCTTCACAAATTCATCAATAAAAATGAAAAAGCACTTTTTTTTTCCACACAAATTTTCTTTTTTCATTTTTACAGATCAATTTGTGAAGCACATGGGGGTAGAAAGTGCTCACTATGCATCTAGATATGTTCCTTTGGGGGTGTAGTTTCCAAAATGAGGTCACTTGTGTGGGAGCTCCAATGTGGAGACACACGGGGACCCTCCAAACGCGACATGGTGTCCGCTAACAATTTGAATGGAAAATGAGCTCAAATTGTTAGCGGACACCATGTCGCGTTTGGAGGGTCCCTGTGTGTCTCCACATTGGAGCTCCCCCACAAGTGACCCCATTTTGGAAACTAGACCCCCAAAGGAACATATCTAGGTACATAGTGAGCACTTTGAACCCCCAGATGCTTCACAAATTGATCCGTAATAATGAAAAAATAATTTTTTAGTGGAAAAAAAAGTGCTTTTTCATTTTTACGGATTAATTTGTGAGGCACCTGGGGGTTCAAAGTGCTCACTATGCATCTAGATACGTTCCTTCGGGGGTCTAGTTTCCAAAATGGGGTCACTTGTGGGGGAGCTCCAATGTGGAGATACACAGGGACCCTCCAAACGCGACATGGTGTCCGCTAACAATTTGAGCTCATTTTCCATTCAAATTGTTAGCGGACACCATGTCGCGTATGGAGGGTCCCCGTGTGTCTCCACATTGGAGCTCCCCCACAAATGACCCCATTTTGGAAACTAGACCCCCTAAGGAACGTATCTAGATGCATAGTGAGCACTTTGAACCCCAGATGCTTCACAAATTCATCCATAAAAATTAAAAAAACACTTATTTTTCACAAAAAAATTCTTTTAGCCTCAATTTTTTCAGTTTCACATGGGCAAAGGGATAAAATACATCCCAAAATTTGTTGGGCAATTTCTCCTGAGTACACCGATACCTTATATGTGGTCATAAACCACTGTTTGGGCGCACGGCAGGGCTCAGAAGTGAAGGAGCGCCATATCACTTTTTGAACGGAAAATTGGCTCTAAAATTCAAATTGTGCTCCTTCACTTCTGAGCCCTGCCGTGCGCCCAAACAGTGGTTTATGACCACATATGAGGTATCGGTGTACTCAGGAGAAATTGCCCAACAAATTTTAGGATGCATTTTATCCTGTTGCCCATGTGAAAATGAAAAAATTGAGGCTAAAAGAACATTTTTGTTACAAAAATTAAAATGTCTATTTTTTCCTTCAACTTTTATTTTAGTTCCTGTGAAGCACCTGAAGGGTTAATAATCTTCTTCAATATAGTTTTGAGTAGCTTGAGGGGTGCAGTTTTTGGAATGGTGTCACTTTTGGGTGTTTTCTGTCATGTACACCCCTCAAAGAGACTTCAAATGTGATGTGGTCTCTAAAAAATTGGTTTTGTAAATTTTGCTGGAAAAATGAATAATTGCTGATGAACTTTGAACCCTTATAACGTCCTACCAAAATTTTTTTTTTCTTCCAAAATTGTGCTGATGTGAAGTAGACATGTGGGAAATGTTATTTATTAACTATTTTGTGGCACATAACTCTCTGGTTTAGCAGAATAAAAATTAAAAATTTGAAAATTGCTAAATTTTCAAAATTTTTGCCAAATTTTTTATTTTTTCACAAATAAACGCAAAAATTATCGACCTAAATTTAATACTAACATGAAGCCCAATATGTCACGAAAAAACAATCTCATAATCGCTAGGATCCGTTGAAGCGTTCCAGAGATATTACCTCATAAAGGGACCCTGGTCAGAATTACAAAAAATGGTCCGGTCATTAGGGTGCAAAGTGACTCGGTCCTTAAGGGGTTAAGGTTGAAGGAAGACCTTAAGTCCATCTAGTTCAACCCATAGCCTAACATGTTGATCCAGAGGAAGGCAAAAAAAACCCATGTGGCAACACTAAGCTCCACACTGGGGAAAAAAATTCCTTCCTGACTCCAGATATGGCAATCAGACTAGTTCCCTGGATCAACGCCCTATCAAAGAATCTAGTATGTATAACTGGTAATATTATAGTTTTCAAGAAAGGCATCCAGGCCATTCATAAATTTTAAGGAGAAGAAGCCGCAGGGCGAAACGCGTCAGGATGACAGTGCATCCTAGTTGGACAGGTTATACCTTCATATGAGGTGACTAATTTTTGCTGGACACTTGTCCCACCTCAGTATGGGAGATAAATGGGAGGTCGCATGCTTGTTGTAGCTGATGTACCTATGAGGATCTACATAGTTTTTATTTAGGACTCCTGCATATATTCACTTAGTTATCTGTGTATATTTGTGTTCTAGCACAGGAGATTATTATCTCTCCTCTGTGGTAGAATTGATATTGTACAACCCAGGGAGAATTTGGTTGAATCCTATTCCATAGTTTTATGGATCTGGATTTTTGATCATTTTTCTGTGTATACTGGTCAATTTCTGAGAGCTTCTTTTATGTGCACTGCTTCACTTTTTATGCTTTAGTATCTTTTTTCACACTGCAATTGCTTTTTAACATCTTGTATCACTTTACACTGTTTTTTTATCCCCTAGCATTTTGGTGAAAAAATGTTTTCCTTATTTGTTATATTGATTTTTTTACCACCATTAATCATGTTTTGTGATGATGTGGCACTCTATTACTTTAGCACAATTGTATATAGATAGGCACACTTAAATTGTACTCAATTTTGTTTTTTTGGTGTGTATTTAGTTGTATTGCACTTTAGCTTCTACATATAGAGTTTTTCAGGGCTATGCTATGTGTACATGGAGATTGGAAACTGATATTATTCCCTGTTATCTCTCCTGGCTGTACTAGTATATCGTTTAGAGAACTCATAAACATAAATAATTGATTTATGCAGGTGTCTTGTAGACTTATATATCATGTAGTATTTCCTCTGTGGCTCTCATCCCTGTTATTGGTGGATCCGTAATATTTGGATGCATTATTTTCGTGGTGTATTTTATCTATTGATGTATTATTTATATGTGTTATGTATATTTTAATTATGTACCAATAAATTGATAAATTTTATACCATAATTTGGGCTGATAACTCATTTGTTATATAGGTTTTTGTCTACTCGGGAGTTTGCCTGTTTAACTATATTGGCCTATTATCTGGTTTCATTCTTAAATTTTAGTAGTGACTCACTCATTACAACATCATGTGGCAGAGAGCTCTATAGTCTCACTGCTCTTACAGTAAAGAATCCACGTCTGTGATTATGATTAACCCTTCTTTCCTTCATTCGTAGAGGATGCCCCTTTGTCCCCTTCTCAGGCCTAAGAGTAAAAAGATCATTGAAAAGGTGTCTGTACTGTCGCCGCATATATTTATACATTATTATAAGATCACCCCTAACTAAATAACCCCAAGTTTAACCTGTCAGTCCTCTAATAACCTTGGCCGCTCTTCTCTGGACCCGTTCTAGTTCAGCTATGTCTTTCTTATACACCGGAGACCAGAATTGTACACTGTATTCTAAGTGTGGTCGCACTAGTGACTCGTATAGAGGTAAAATTATGTTCTCCTCATGAGCATCTATGCCTCTTTTAATGCATCCCATTATTTTATTTGCTTTTGCAGCAGCTGCCTGACACTGGTCACTAAATGTGAGTTTATCATCTATCCATACACCCAGGTCTTTTTCAGTGATGGTTTTGCCCAGTGTTTTACAATTAAGCACATAATTATACCTTTTGTTTCCTCTGCCCAAGTGCATAACCTTACATTTATCCCCATTAAACTCATTTGCCATTTATCAGCCCAAGCTAGTTTACATAAATCCTCCTGTAATGTAAAATTGTTCTCCTCTGCATTGATTACCCTGCAGAGTTTAGTGTCATCTGCAAATATTGAAATTCAACTCTGTATGCCCCCTACAAGGTCATTAATAAATGTTAAAAAGAATGTTATAACAGGATGTTGTAGAATAGGGTGTCTGGCAACCGACTGCAGGGCAAGTGACAGTTGAAATCAACCCAGATGGAGGAACTACTACTTTGAGAGTGAGACTGCTTAAAGGGAACCTGTCACCATGAAAATGCATTCTAATCTGCAAGCACCATGTTATAGAGCAGGAAGAGTGGAGCAGATTGAGACATAGTTTTGTGAAAGAAGATTCAGTAAAATCTGTGTTTTCATCAGGGTGGATAAAAATCTTGATTTTTTTTTAAAAAATCAGATTTTTTTTGATTTAAATCAGATTTTTTTTATTTAAATCATTTGATTTAAATCAGATTTTTTAATCAAGTTGTACACAAGCAAAACTTTGTCTTTTTGCAAATCTAATTGTTTTACACAAATAAAAATATTAAAACAATTGATTATGAAACCTAATAATTTTTATTTGCACTATTAAACACTCAGAATTGAACTACAGAGAGTAAGTACTTTTTAACAATAGCCTATCTCTAACGTTTGAAGTAAGCAAACATCTTCAGTGAATACATCAGTCCTTTAAGCCTACTGTTTATTTAGGACTTTTAATAGGAAAACCAGTTGTCCTGCTTTAGCAGTTCCTAAGCGGTTTCGGACTGTTGTGTGCACAAAACCAAATGAAGAAAACAATCTCTCTACTCCTGCGGATGAAGCCGATGCAGTCAGTAGCTGAGTAGCTAGATTTATTATCTTTGCTGGAAGAACAAGTGATTGCGACTTCCACCAGTCCAGTGGTTTTAGTTCATTAACGACGTTATCTGCAAACATGTATTTTTGAAATGGTGCAGATTCACACTTCAATTTCAGCACAGTTGCCACAATGTCATGGTTAGTATTGGCGAGCCACTCCATTGCAGAGTTGATTTCCGCCTCAGATAATTTTTTCCCTCTGTAGATGGGATGCAAGATATTGGCTAAATAGTGTTCTTCTTTTAATGCTTGGTCCTTGCGGTGCTGTATTGCAACCTTTACATTGTTTGAGAGGTTCAAGAGATCTAGAGAACCTTCTAAATCTTTCCAAACTTCTGTGGCATCAGCTATGGTTGCAGTATCTTTCTGCATTTTATCCAACGCAATCGATATTTGGCTTTAACCTTTCCAAAAGGTCGTCGGCATTTCTCTTCACACCAAGATTTAATACTTTGCTTCGTATATTAGCATCAATTTTATCCCGATGTGTTTCGCAAATGGACAGTAATTTTGACCAGTTGTTAATAAACAGTTCCAAGCAGTCAGCCAAGGTATTCCATCTAACATCTTGTGGTAGAACCAACTTCAGTCCTCCCATTTCCTTGTAGGTTGCATGTGCAAAATGATTATTGCGGAAATATTTAACAATTTCTACAACATGTTCCTTGACACCCAAAATATGCAGGTCTTTTGTCAAAAGATGCAACAAATGGGCAGAACAACCGTATGTAATGACATTTGTGTCATCCTGTGCCAGTTCCGCTCGCATTTTTGCCACATTGCTTGCGTTATCAGTAACTAAGCTCCTTACTTTACATCCAAACTGTTCTTGGCATTGGTGAATTGAGTTCTTAGCAATTTCAAGTAAATATTCAGCAGTATGTGAATTTCCAGATGTGTCGATTGTGTCTGTAAGGTACCGTATATACTCGTGTATAAGCCGACCCGTGTATAAGCCGACCCCCCTACTTTTGCCCCCAAAAACTGGGAAAACTTATTGACTCGCGTATAAGCCGAGGGTGGACTCCAGCACAGGTATACAACCCCCAGCAGTAAGGTATACAGCAGGCCCCCAGGCATATAAGCAGGCCCCCAGGGGTATAAGCAGGCCCCCAGGGGTATTCAGCAGGCCCCAGGGGTATTCAGCAGGCCCCAGGGGTATCAGCAGGCCCCAGGGGTATCAACAGGCCCCCAGGGGTATACAGCAGGCCCCATGGGTATCAGCAGGCCCCCAGGGGTATCAGCAGGCCCCCAGGGGTATACAGCAGGCCCCCAGGGGTATCAGCAGGCCCCCGGGGGTATCAGCAGACCGGCCCCCGGGGGTATCAGCAGGCCGGCCCCCGGGGGTATCAGCAGGCCGGCCCCCGGGGGTATCAGCAGGCCGGCCCCCGGGGGTATCAGCAGGCCGGCCCCCGGGGGTATCAGCAGGCCGGCCCCCGGGGGTATCAGCAGGCCGGCCCCCGGGGGTATCAGCCAGCAGGCCCCCGGGGGTATCAGCCGCAGGCCCCGGGGGTATCAGCCCGCAGGCCCCCGGGGGTATCAGCCAGCAGGCCCCCGGGGGTATCAGCCAGCAGGCCCCCGGGGGTATCAGCCAGCAGGCCCCCGGGGGTATCAGCCAGCAGGCCCCCGGGGGTATCAGCCAGCAGGGCCCCCGGGGGTATCAGCCAGCAGGCCCCCGGGGGTATCAGCCAGCAGGCCCCCGGGGGTATCAGCCAGCAGGCCCCCGGGGGTATCAGCCAGCAGGCCCCCGGGGGTATCAGCCAGCAGGCCCCCGGGGGTATCAGCCAGCAGGCCCCCGGGGGTATCAGCCAGCAGGCCCCCGGGGGTATCAGCCAGCAGGCCCCCGGGGGTATCAGCCAGCAGGCCCCCGGGGGTATCAGCCAGCAGGCCCCCGGGGGTATCAGCCAGCAGGCCCCCGGGGGTATCAGCCAGCAGGCCCCCGGGGGTATCAGCCAGCAGGCCCCGGGGGTATCAGCCAGCAGGCCCCCGGGGGTATCAGCCAGCAGGCCCCGGGGTATCGCCAGCCCGGGGTTTATACAGCAGGCCCCGGCAGTGGTATACAGCCCCCCCGCCTAGTACCGGGCCCCCATGCTGCGGCACAGCATACAGTAGTTCATACATTACCATCTCCTGCAGCGCGCGCTTCCTCCATCTCCCGCCCGGCTTGTTGCTGTAGTGTCATGTGACGCGCCAGTCACATGACACTACAGGAAGATGCCGGCTGGGACTGGAGGAGCCGCGCGCTGCAGGAGAGATGGTAATGTATGAACTACTGTATCCGCAGCATGGGGGCCCGGTACTAGGCGGGGGGGGGCTGTATACCACTGCCGGGGGCCGCCAGGGGCTGTGTGGGGCAATATGCACTGCATCCCCTTGCCGGGGATGGACAGGGGGATGCGTGCATATTAATGAGCCGGGCCCACGTGACCGCGCGATGTCACTGTAGCCCCCTCCTGCCTCCTCCTGCCCCCAGTCAGAGCCCCCGTCCCCGTCACACACATGTATATACTCGCGTATAAGCCGAGGGGGGACTTTTCAGCCCAATTTTTGGGCTGAAAAAGTCGGCTTATACACGAGTATATACGGTAAGTTTCACCATCTTCTGTTGTGACACAAGTGCAAATTATGGGGTCGTTGTGGATGTTGCTCCAACCATCCAAGCTCATGTTAACAACCTTGTCTTTCAAATATTTTGTACAAGCTGCTCTTTCTATGTCGTATACAGCCTGAAGATGTTTTCCTGAGATATCAAATCTACTTGGTGGTTTGTAGCCTGGTCTAATTCCTTCGATCATTTGTACAAACAATGGGTGCTCAACTAGTCGGAAAGAAGAATTGGTTGCAAATATGAATTTAGCAATTAATTCATCAAAATGTTCTTTCTGGCTCGTCGTAGTCTTTAAGATGAATTTTTCTACACTTTCTTGCACGCAAAGTTTTTTTTTGGGCTGCTTTGTTGAAGTTGTACCAGATATTGATTGTCACGTGCAGCACAAGCCATATTTGACCCTGAAAGCACAGAAATTAAAAATATAAATCGACTGCGTATTTGAAGAAATATAACGAAAATATTGAAACAAACTTTTTGAACAATGTAATGGTCCTCGTCCTATAAGGGCTGTCTCAAAAGTTATGCTACTCAAGTTTTCCGGTGAGGTTGCTGTAATACTGGTAACTAATATCAGAGCCTCAGCAACTGAAAAAAATTATGTCACAAAAGTTTTAAAAATGTTGTTTTTTTTTTAAAATGGTCAATTTGGCAGACTTCAAAAGTGAATTGCAGCCTACAATAAAAAAAAAATAAGCGTATACACACTTTATTTTTACTTAAAGGACATGTGCACCTTTATTTTTTAAGGTGCAGCCAGTCACAGTGTGCACATGTCCTCCCCCCGCAGCTCACTTACCTCCGATGTCAGCGCTGCGGGGATCCGTGGCTTCGTTCTGCCCGTCCGCGAGCGCGCCTCCATTCATTTCAATGGAGCGTGCGGCCCGCTGACGTCACGCCGCTGGATCACTGCGAGTAGGCCGCAACCGGAGGACGGGAGGCGGACGGTCAAAACGAAGCCACGGATCTCAGCGCTGCGGGGATCGGAGGTAAGAGCGCTGCGGGGGGGGGGGGGACATGTGCACCTTAAAAAAAATAAAGGTGCACATGTCCTTTAGCGTTAATTTTCTGTGAAATATTGCCTTAACATAAATTTAAATTCTATACTCCAGAACTACCAGTGCTAGAAATTTTTCTTTTCATAGACTTTAACCATCCCAGTAAAATGTCTGTTAAAAAAATAGGTTGTAAATTAATTGCCAGACTTACCACTAGTACTAGGCTCCTGGTGCATAAGAAGCTGTGGGGGTTCATTGACATTAGTTGTATCACTATCAACATCTTCATTTCCCTTCTGGTTGCAGTTTTCATAATGTGATTTCAAACGGCAAACAAGTCCTTGGATATCCTTTTGACAGTATTTGCACTTTGCTCTTGCACCTTTCTTTCCAAGATCTGCTGCTGGCATCTCAACAAAATGAACCCAAATAGGGTCTCTCTTACGACCTGCTGCCATGGCTCACACAGATCACTTATGAAGTTTGATTGTTACTACAGCCTGAGCCAAGCACTGCTGATGTTACTACAGCCTGAGCCAAGTACTGCAGTGCTGACTATCCAACAAGTTTGGGCATGTCAACTGAATGCAGGGAAAAAGAAACTAAACCAAAACTGAAACCAAGCTAGAAGTGTGGAATTAAAGGGGCAGTATGAACAAAATGTGGAGGCTATTAATAGTTTATACAATTAAGACATGCTGCTTTTAAACACCTACCTATTGCCATACAGTAAAACAAAAAAGATTTTTACTTACTTTGGGGTCCCCCCCTCACCCTGGCGTTAGATCGTTGCCCCTAGTTTCGTCCGTGTAACTATGGGCGCACATGCACACTGCTCTCACTTCTCATTTTAATCGTGATTTATAGTAAAAAAAAAACCTTTTGATTTAAATCAGTGATTAAAATCATGATTTAAATCGATCCGATTTAAATAGAAAAAAAACTTTTGATTTAAATCGTGATTTAAATCATGATTTAAATCGGCGTGATTTAAATCAATCCACCCTGGTTTTCATCATTTAAACTTCTACTCTTTATGGGATTTTGGGTCCAGTGGGTGGTCCTATCAGTGATTTACAGTTGTCTTTTTATACAAGTGTGCGTACAAATATAGCTGTCAATCACTGATAGCACCGCCCACTGGACCCACAATCCCAGAAATAGCAGAAGTTTAAATGATGAAGACACAGATTACACAAAATTTTCTTTCACAAAACTATGTATCAATCTGCTCTACTCCTCCTGCTCTATAACATGGCGCCTGTAGATTAAAATACTTTCTCTAGTCACCTTCCACGACAGCATAGGAGGTAGCCTCGCCACGCCCTAATTGGGACAGGAAGCAGAAGAGGTTAAAAGGACCCTCCCACTAGCCAGTGTCTTTCCTGTCCCCATGGGGCATGGAGAGGTTTTTTTCCTGTGCTGTGGGGCCGGCGACTGCAGCATACCTGATGTTTAGCCGGGCAGCGTTGGTCGGTGCTACGGCTCTCCTCCTCCGGCTGCTCCTACCGCATGTTTTTCGCGGTAGGACCGGGCAGCGTTGGTCGGGCTTCCGCTCCTCCTCCTGCTGCTCCCACGTATGTGGGACTGCTGCCCTGGCTCTCCGGATCCCCTCGGGGTGAAGCGGGCTGTGGGCTCCCTGGCCGGCGACCTCCCCTGTTCCGGAGCCCGCCGGCCGCTTCCCGCGCTTTCTTACTGTTCCAGCGCGACCGGAAGTGACGCTGGTGGGCGGGACTTCCGGTCACGCGCTTCCGGGTTCCAGTGACGGGACCTGGCGATCAGCATGCGGCCACGCCACCACTGCAGGTGGCCTGGCCAGGACCCGGTGCGGGAAGCGGGGAACTCGTTACAGACACTGGGGGGCAGGCCTTTCTTTAGGAAGGCTGCCCTGAAGACTTCTGAGCCACGGTAAGGTACTGTCCTATGTGTGCTACTGAGTCTTCTCCTGCAGCTGCAGTGCCAGTGTTTCCCCTGCCACAGTGTATGTCTGATGGAGTGTGGGGGGGGTCCTCTCTTCTGCCTATGGGCAGTTGTTATTGTTGGTCCCCTTAACTGTGCTTTGGTTCAGGGGACGAGTCTGGCATCAGACCCCCTCTGGGAGGGCCTTTAATGCCTGTTGTCCTGGTTGGGCTTCACACCCTAGCCTAGTGTATGGCATAAGATCCCGGGTTTTCCTGGAGATTCAGGCTTCCCTTTCCTCTTTTTCTCTCTGGCAGCTCCTTTTGGGGATGCTCCTGGGAGAGGGAAGGTCAGGTTTGGGCTGCTATCGCTCCATCTTCCAGTGCCACTGAACTGAGTAGGTTCCTCTTCTACTTGGAGGAACTTGGGCTAGGGCCGGTCAGAGCTCTATGGGAAAGTTCTGCCATCTGGGGATATTGGCGGCTTTGGAGCTGCCAGCCCAGTCCGCTTTCCAGTCCATTCTACCATCGTTCAGGATTGGAGCTTTCCTGAGAATTCCTTCAGGGGGTGATCCCAGTAGTTGGTTTCTCTCGTGGCATCTCTGATTCTCGGGGTCCCCGGGGGGGGGGGGGGGGGTGCAGGTCGGCATGTAGCTAACAAGACTGCGCTCCCCTTTGAGGCTGCCTCCCACCTGGGCCAGATGGGCTGCAGGGTTGTGGGCCTTCTGCCTTTGTCTGTGGACGATGGTCAACTGGGCTCCCTTCAGGGGCTCCCTAAGGTGGAAGCTCCTTGTCTTCCTTCCCTTTCTCCGGTGAGCTTCCTGGGGTCTTGCAGATGCCTGGGTCCGTCTGACACCCTGTATCTCTGTCTATCCGTCTCCACCTGACGGACTTTGGGGCTGACTTTGAGGAGTGCCTTAATGAGACTCTGCTCTCTACCCTTCATTGGGTTCTTGGTGTTTGGACCTGGCCTTGTTGCCTTTATGGACCAGGCAATTTGAGCACAGGGCTCTTCCGGTGCGGCCTACTAGTTGGTGGTCCCTTTGGCGCTCGGTACCTCGGACCTCCTAGCCAGGGGTTCCTGGGTGGTGGAGTTCCCTTGTAGGCCTTGGACTAGTTGTCCTCGTGCCTTGTCCGCTGCAGCTGCTGTACTCTGCCTCTCAGTGGGTCGGTGGGGGAAGGGGTAACAGGGCGAACTCAGCCTTTCTTTCCCGGTCCTGTGTTTGAGCCTCCTACCCGAGGCACCACGGGCTCTAGTGGTATATTCATATTTCCCAGGAGGCATTACGCCTCGGAATTCTATGTGTTGGGCATTTTTGCCTGCTGGCCGCAGTGGGTTCTTGGACTGGTCTCCCTGAGATCAGTAAATGCTTCGTGGTGTTCTCCCCCAGTGGCTGACTTCGCCGCTTGCCGGGGGTTCTGAGGGTCTTTCCGAAGACCACCTCATCGTGTTCGAGTTGCCTCCTCCACCTGCTCTCTGGGTTTCTACCCTGCCCTCTCAGGGTACTTAGGTTCTTTTGTACTCCAGAGTTCAGGATCTCCTTCGCCGACGGTCTTCTCGTCTGTCCAGGCTGTGAGGAGGGGTTGGGGGCTTTCCCGACTCTTCTTGGTCGAACTAGCCCTCTGGAGGGGCTTGTGTCATCGTCGGCTTCCAACACCTCCCCCTTCATGGGGGCAGGGCTACGCCACCAGATGGCTCCACTCTACTGGACTGACGCATGCTGCGGGTGCCCATTCTCCCTCACCCCCAGATGCTCCTCAGGTTCACAATCCTGTACAGAGGTTCAGTCCTCCGCTTTCTTTTCATGGGGGTTCTCCTCGGCTCCGGGGTTTCTCGATCATTATGGCGGAGGTTGTTGCTTTCCTATTGGATTGCAGCCTCTGTCTGGGTGCTATGTCTGGGCCTTCTCCTCTGTCCTTCGGGTGCAGGGTGTGGTGGAATCTCTGCTGCGCTTCTGCGCAGTCGGGCGTCTCCCTCCTTTCGGGCGACGGTCGGCTCTGGGATCATTGACGTTCTCCATCCTGCCTGTCAGGTGGGCTCAGGCTCACTCAGGTTCATCTGGACCATGTCTTGTCCTCTTGGGGCAGTCTGCCGTCCTCTGAATCCCCGGGTTCGTCTCCCGGGGATGCCTCCTCATCCCTCCTCTGGTAGTTGAATCCAACGGCCTGCTTTTAGGGGTGGCCTGGGTTTTGACTCCCCTGGTGGCTTTTCCTCTGGATGCCAACCTAGGTGGGGGGGGGGGGGTCGCCCTCTCCAAGGAGTCTGGGGTCTCATCTTCATTCGCGGTCCTCTATTCGCTGGGAACTGAGAGTGGTACTTGAGGTCCTTTTTTGCTCCCATGGAGCAGTGAATCTCCTGCCCCGTGCCCCATTCACCCAGCTGTGGCTGTGGGTTCAGTTCCTAAGCTGTATTTATCATCCGAGTCATGATCTATGGATGACAATTGCTGGCTACAGGCTCTCCCCCTAGCGGGCCCCGTTCCCTGGCAACTGTGGGCCACTTGCCATTGGGCGATGCTGTTTGTATTCGTCCGACCGCATTCCTCTTCTTCCTTCTGTAGTCCGCCTGATAGGATCCCTGCCCCTTCAGGCTGGGTTTTCAGCCTCCGGGAGGTCCTCCCGGGAAGGGGGAGCCTGGTCCAAGCGGTGTTCTGCTCCCTGGTCGCCAGTTGGGATGCCCGGAGCTCGTCCTTTTTGCTTCCCGGGCGATTCATACTGTAGCAGCCTATGTCTCCCTGCACCTCGAGTTGAGGCCTGGTGGGGGATGGACCTCTTTCTCCCAGACTGAGGTTTTTTCTTATTGCTTCTAGCTTCCTGTCCCCCTTCTCCCTTCTCGTGAGATTCCTGGGGAGGGTCTGGTAAGGAGTCCTCTCTGTTCTGAGGGCCCCTCTATGGGCGAGGTGGTATTGGTTCATCCTGCTCCTGGCGCTCTAGGTCAGTGGACCAGTCCTTTTGCATTCGGACCTCTGCTTGCTATCTCGTGGTCTTCTGTTCCTTTCGGATGCTCGGCAGCTCGACTTAGCTGCAGGGTTTCTGAGGGCCAGGGCTGAGGCCTCTGGGCCTGTCGGCCAAGTTGGTGGCCTCCTTGCGGACATTCCGCATTCCGGTCACTTCGGCACTTTGTCATGCGGGTGTGAAGTGGTTTTTTCTCCTAAATGTGGTTAGGGCCGGCGTCTTTGATCCGGCACATGCCGGGTTCGGCGTTTGGTTCTAGGTTTGCCACGGATTTGGCGGGGTCCTCATTGTTGGCCTGACTGGGCTTTTTCGCCCTTCCTTTGCACTTCTGTCCTCCTGTGATATCCGTTGTTGTCGACCGGGTTGGCGTTTCTGCTGGCGGTTGCTTCTGGCCTATGTGTTGGGGGGGCTTCAGGCTTTCTCTGGCCAGGACCCGTCGCTGTCTGTCCTGGATGACTGCTTTGTCCTTCACCTGGACCCTTCGTTTCTTCCCGAGGTCTTCTTGGCATTCTTTCGCTCCCAGTGGATGTTTCTTCCTTCCCTTTGTCAACTTCCGCGGACTCCGTTGGTGGTGAACTTTCTTTATTTTTCTGTCCATGGTGCAGTGCTCTGGCGTGTGGGCGTCCTGACGTGTGGCTCTATATGTTGGCCGGCCTTTTGGTCGTCATACGGGCGAGGCAATGGCTCTACGTTCTTTCGCCCCCTGGTTTCGGAATGTCTTTCCGGACTCCTTCCTTTCCCAGCTGTTCCTGCTCGTTTCTCCAGTTTTCCCTCTGTCTCCTGGGAGGAAAGGGGCTGGTGCTTCTCCGGAGCAGTTTGCTAGGCTGCTTCCTGGGGTTCATTGCATGCTTCCCGAAGTTTTACTGTCTGGCCCTGGCTTCCCCTGGGGCTTTGGCTTTTGGCAGGATAGTCCTGCAGGCTGTAGTCCCACCCTAAGTATTAGTTCGTTGGTATCCCTCCTATGCTGTCGTGGAAGGTGACTAGAGAAAATAGAATTATTCTTACCGTTAATTCGGTTTCTAGGAACCTTCCACGACAGCACTTATTTCCCTCCCTATGTTCCTCGGTTTTTCCTGGAATGTATTACTGTTATTATTGCTCTCAGGCTATGGTTCTTTGTAAGACACTGGCTAGTGGGAGGTGGGAGGGTCCTTTTAACCTCTTCTGCTTCCTGTCCCAATTAGGGCGTGGCGAGGCTACCTCCTATGCTGTCGTGGAAGGTTCCTAGAAACCGAATTAACGGTAAGAATAATTCTATTTTTTCAAGTTGATAGGCCCCCTTTAATCCAATCAGTAGCCAGGGACGTGTCCTCTTGCCATTTTGTCATTGGTGGTTATCCAGGCTGCAGTCAAGACTCCGTTTACCCATTATATTATAGGTGTGTTTAGTCCAGGTGTCAGTTTTTACGATCAGTGTTTTTATCAGGGTTTTCATGTATGGAAGTATGAATTACAAAGCAATCCTATCCCCTACAATGTTAAAGGGAACCTGTCACCTGGATCTAAGCCCCTACACTATCACTACCTGTCCCTGCACCTTCCTAGCTGCTCCCTATCTATCCCTCTCTGAGCTAAATCCCCCCTATAAAACAGCAGAAAAATAACTTATAACTTACTTAAGTCCCTGAGGCTGGGGACTGAAAAGGCGGGCCCAGGCTCCATTCTGCCCCTCCTCGATGCAGCAGCACACGCCCTGCTGGGCGGCGTTATTCATTCTTCATCGCCGCCTCCTCCATTTAGGATCTCCCGCCTGCTTTACACCTATCATGTTGTGGTGATGTGACCTCGATGTGTCTGACCGGGACACAGCATATGGGACATTGTATCTTCTGCTTGGTAGCAGCACACACACGGTGAGCTGCTACTGGAGCTGAGTGCTGATTGAAAGCACTGACGCCCAGGTATGCGGGTGAATAGGAGATGATAGGAGCTGCCTTGGGCTGTGGGGAGGTGGCGGAGTGTGTCAGGACAGCAGCAGGAGCTGCTGTGTAGAGAGCTGTGTGAAGATTTAACACAGCCTGTGAGCTCTCTGAGTAGATGTTCATGAGGCTAATGAGCGGACGGTGGGGAGAGAAAGGTTGTGTGCTGACCTAACACAGCCTACCCGGGGGAAGGTACAGAGCTTCTATATCAGCTGTTGGGATTGTATGAGGTTGTACTCGGCTGCACCCCGGAACCTGGAGGTCTGTGAATACCTGAACTGTGCCATTAAACTGTGTGCTGTGTGAGTAAATACCTGTGTCACTGCCTTCTGTCATGCTGATCCTAACCACTACCTTACAGTGTAAAGTGGGTGAGAGATTCCAAATGGAGGAGGTGGAGATGAACAAAGAATAACGCCGCCCAGTGGGGCGTGTGCTGCTGCATCAAGGTGGGCAGAATGGAGCCTGGGCCCGCCTTTTCAGTCCCCAGCCTCAGGGACTTCTGTAAGTTATAAGTTATTTTTCTGCTGTTTTATAGGGCGGATTTAGCTCAGAGAGGGATAGATGGGGAGCAGCTAGGAAGGTGCAGGGACAGGTAGTGATGGTGTAGGGGCTTAGATCCAGGTGACAGGTTCCCTTTAATCACAGCCTGCACAGGGACAGTACACTGATGGCATCCATTGCCTGTCTGTGATTGTCACTGACCCATAGACTGATATAGGTGATTTTTGATACATAACTTCAAACAAAAATGGAATTGTCTCATGTGCACAGTCCACAGAAAATACACTGACATTTGAGTGGCACTGAAGATTTTAATGAGCATGCAAAAATGACAGGTAGAACACGCATGTGAAATTGCGTAAGGTCTGAATGAGGCCAAAGCCCACATAAATGTCCTCATCAGATTGTGCTAATATTAGGCCCTGTTTACTTGATCAGGATTTTGACACATAACCCATTTAAATTATGAAAATGCTTTAAAGGGAACCAAACACCTATAGGCAGGGTCTCCTCGCCGCGCTCGCTCCCGCCTCGCTGCTGTCCATCTTCTTTCCAGGGCGACATCTTCTTCCAGGAGGATTCAACTTACGCGAGGACGAGATGGCTGGGTCACGTGCTGCTGGCCCCGCGTCACTTCCGTTCGCCGCGTCACTGGTACACCCAGGCCGGCTTCAGAGCATGCGCAAATGGCATGCTGAAGTTGGCTTGGGCGCATCATAGACCCAACGAGGCGGCGGGCGGAAGTGACGCGGGGCCTGCAGCACGTGACCCGCCCATTGCGAGGACTCGATGGGCGCGTAATTTGAATCCTCCTGGAAGAAGATGCCGCCCTGGAAAGATGGACAGCAGCGAGGCGGGTGCGAGCGCGGCGAGGAGACCCTGCTTATCCGTCAAAGACCCTGGAGGAACGTCCATCAGACATGGATTTGGTAAGTATAAAAAGTGATTTATTGTGCATCTAGTTAGGTAGATTTAGTCAGTCAGGGATGGTCAGAATAGTCATTTTAGGCTACAGGGACAGATATTGATAGGTTAGATAGGCGGCCGTCACACGCATCAATTTCTTGAACGATATCGCTTAAGCGATCTGCTTTTTTGATCTCTTAGCGATATCGTTTGTGTGTCGTTGCGTGTAATCAAGCGATTTTACAATGTAAAATCGCTTGATTGTTTGATCGCAGATTTGTGAGCAGGACCTCAAATCAAGCGATAATCGCTTGATCAATCTGCATCATCGTGCTGTGTGACACCACGATGAACGATCTCCCAGCGGCAGAGCCTATGCTGGGAGATGGTATCTATGGTAAACGTCGGGTTACTAAGCGCCGCGCGGCGCCTAGTAACCCGATGTGTACCATAGTTACCAGCGATCTTGCTGGTCCACATCGCTGGTGAGTCTGCCTGTGTGACAGCTCACCAGCTATGTGAACGATATTGTTAGCGATCGCATGTGATCGGTAACAATATCGCTCACAACATTGAAGCGTGTGACGGCCGCCATAGGTAGTTTTTAGGTGGTTGGTTCCCTTTAAAATCTAAAATCAGTGATATGTTTTTACTGCAGCAAGTGAATGGGGTGTAGGAAAAAAAAAATTGCAGCTGGTTGAAGTTGGGATTTAGGAACAAGACAAAATCCATATTTTATTATTTTCAGTAAAGTGGAAATACAGCGGTGTCCATGCTTACAAACAGCTGTATGAACACTGCAGTCATTCTATTCTCGAATGGCTGAACACACAGGACAACAACATGCATTGAGCTGCACATGCAAAAAAACGTTTCAGTGCAGTCTTCCACATAGGAATGAACACTGGGTTGGCAAACATTGTGTAACCATACAAATTAAGTAATTTTTTTTTTTTTTAACTTCAATTTCTGTTTCTTTAATATTTTTTTTTTTTTGTGATGACTATTAAATTGAGTGAGGTTTTTGCATTGTGAACTGAATTTGGAAGGGTTAATGGCTCCAGGCATACCCTCCTCAGACCCATAAGTCTTATGGTGGGTTTACACACACCAATTTATCTGTTCAATATCTGAACCAATCTCTGGTTGCAGTGAAATCATGGATACATTGCTCCATGTTGTACACAGCCACAAAATGGAGCAATGTATCCATGATTTCACTGCAACCAGAGATTGGTTCAGATATTGAACAGATAAATTGGTGTGTGTAAACCCACCATTATAATTTAGTTATTTTATGTTCAATGTAAGAATGTAATAGAACAAGGCCAAGTAACATTATCTTTAATTGTTTAAGAGTTTAGAAAACCGGGCACTAGGTACTATGTAGGCTTAACCCCTTACTGGGCCAAACTTCTCACAACAGCATTACAGTGAAGTGATAACAAGGTGTTGCACTGCTGGTAGATTGAGAACAATATCAAGTTTATGAAGAAATCGGGTGGCACTCACCAAGTTGTAGTTGCTGTGCAAAAACTTTATTCTGTTCCAGGAATGTTCGGTTACATTATTGCAGGGAGGGGAGGTGGTGCAGGGCGGACAACGGGCGCCCCGTTTCACAGATTACTGCTTCAACAGCTCCAGTCCATTGAAGCAGTAATCTGCGAAACAGGGCGCCCGTTGTCCGCCCTGCACCATCTCCCCTCCCTGCAATAATGTAACCGAAAATTCCTGGAACAGAATAATGTTTTGCACAGCAACTACAACTTGGTGAGTGCCACCTGATTTCTTCATAAACTTAATATTATCTTTAGTCATGAAATAAAAAAAAAACTTCTATGTACTACAATTTCTACCAGTTCTAAACCACTTCAAGTTATCCACAATGAAATTATATTGTTTGAACCATTGTACACTACAGTGTACATGAGGTCTGAGGAGGTTAATGATACTATAGATGATATGTTAGGACTTGTCTATAAAACTATTCTGTTATGTTTGGGCATTGACTGGTAGCCGCAGCCTGACATTAAATTGTTTGAACACTCAAGTCACCATGTTTAACCTGTTATCTACAGGATTGGTTATTGTGGCTGCACCACATTGCCACATTCTGGCAACCTGGATAACTAAAATATGGATATAATATTTTATTCAGGGCCCCGAATGGAGTAAGTTGTGCATTGTGGATTGGGGTTATTGGTAAGTATTTAATGACTGACATCTGTAATGTAGATGCACACTTTTTAGTTCGAGTCAATCTGAATAATACCACCAGAAAACATGTTAAAGCTATCCAGTCACGAGAGAATAGGCACTTTATCCTAAACTGATAGGCATGTAGAAAGATGAACATCATCTTTGTCCCCTCCTACCGTTTGCTCAGGAGAGAGTTCATGAAATAATTAGCTGTTTTATGCTAATGCCTCCATTGAGCTCAGGCTATGAGCTTTGCTGCACGGCTTTCTTTTGTAAGGAGTAGCTTCTCACTGCTTAGACAGCGGATTTTATAGTGCTTGCCATAGCACTGTTAAGGGTATGTTAACAAATAGTCTCTTTTTAGGTAGAGTCCATCTGGAAAAATAAGCTAAGAAACTCCAAAAAGAACACCTAGCAAATGCCAAAATGACTTGCTGTGCTTGTGTTCCGTCTTTGATTTCTTTAACGGTTAGAGGCTTTGAACTTCATGAAGTGGCTAAAAGAAGTTACCAAGTGCAAATCTTCAAACAGCATAGAAGCCACCACTATATTATATATAGAGAAGCTGCTTGCAAAAGAATTCGCAAAAGTTGCTTCAATGAAAAACACTGCTGGTGTGTTCTGCTTCAAAATGGATGCTGTTACGACTGCATCTAAAAGATGTTCACAGTTTTTAAAGGAAGTGTTTGGACTGGGGCCTCCTTTTCAATTATAATGTAAAATAATTTTGCTGTGTATATGCTTAGTCTTTTTAGCATTTTCTTCCACTTCAGCTGGTTAGCGTGCAGTGACACTTACTGGATAAGCTCCTAGTGCTGTGGTAGGATATTCTATATATCACAAGGTAGTGGTACATAGTCCAATAATGACAGTGGTAGTTAACAACAGGCACCCTTAGTATAGTCCTGAGGTAATTTCTTGTGCTTTTTACCAGACTGATGAAAACCAGTTTCATTTGGCTCACATGATACCCGTTTGACCAGCAACCACCCGGTTGGTATCTTAGGCTACGTTCACATATTTGCGTATTTTGTTGCACTTTTATGCGCGGCGAGTTATGTCCGCGCATAAAAGCGCAACAAAATCCGCCAGTGCTTTCACACACCGCGCTTTGCCATAAGCCCAGGTGATGTCACAGAGGGGAGGAAGAATCCTGATTCCTTTTCCCCTCTGTGACATATGTGACCGCCCCCATTTGATTTCGCAGTGTATTAATATACACTGAAAAATCAAAGTTAAATAAAGGCAAATGTATGAAAAATAATAAAGAATGAATACTTACCCTCCGGCTCCGGGAGCTGCAGACGAGGGTAAGTATTTAATTTTTTATTATTTTCCATACATTTGCTTTATTTAACTTTGATTTCGCAGTGTATATTAATACGCTGCGAAATCTAATGGGGGCAGTCACGCATGTCACAGAACGGAGGAGGAAGCAGGATTCTTCCTCCCCTCTGTGACATCAGATACAGCAGCGCCAGCCCTTGTAGGAAAAAGCGCCGGCGTTGCTGCGTAAAAATTGACACTGTCATTCTTTTTACGCTGGCGCTTTTTTGCCTATAAAAGCGCAGCGTATTTTTACGCACTGTCTATACGGCAAAGAACGCAGCCATACAGATACAGTTTGCTTTAACACTGGTCTTACCAAGAAACCATTCATAAGCATGTATATTCTTTTCCTTTCTTTTTTTCCATTATATTACTAAACTCATGCTTTATTCTCATACTATTCCGATTCAGCCCTCCCACTTCGAATACATCATTAAATTCCGTTATTTAATCATAATGGCTCTGTGTCACACTTTTTCTTACATAGGTTCACCATGGTAACTACTGGCCATTGGCACAAGAGCATGTATCTAAGCTTTACTCGAATAGGTATGCGTTCCTGATTCTGGTACCAAAACACCTGTGCTGTATTTCCAGTCTTCTGTAAAATAAGTCCTGATTCAGGAACAAAGAAAAGAGCGAGAAATTTGAATGTAAAAACTTACAATGTGGAGCCAAATAGGAGGTTGCTAGAGGCTGGAGCTCTTCAGAGGGCAATTTCACGCCCCCTGGATATAATATCCTTCCTCCGCCACCTCCTCCTGCCAGTCATGTTCTCCCTCGCCTGCTGTATGAGACGCAGAACGCAGAGCCAGGGATCATATCCCTCAGTGCTGCTCAGCTGCCCCGCCTCCTGCGGTGACGTCACCACTTTTTCCTGCCCTGTTCCATTCATAACATAGAGCAGGGCGGGGATAAGCTGTGACATCAAGGCTGGAGGCAGGGCAACTGAGCAGCCCTGAGGAATATGATCCCTGGCTCTGCGTTCTGCGTCTCATACAGCAGGCGAGGAAGAACATGACTGGCAGAAGGAGGAGGCGGCAGAGGGAGGATATTATATACAGGGGGCGTGAAATTGCCCTCTGAAGCCACCTCCTATTTGGCTCCAGTATGTACTGTAAGTTTTTACATTCAATTTTCTCGGCGTACAGGGGGGCTTAAGGGATGGGAAACCACTTGCCTGAATGCAGCAAACATGCAAATAAAGTAATTTGGTGCTTGTTTAAAGTCTTTTTTACATGGACACATTCAGACTATGTAAATGAATTTTCCTTAATAGATGGTTTGGTCTCCATATTGTTGGCAAGATGTCCCTGGTTTATATTTGAAGTTGTGCTGTGGAAAACTATTATTATTAAATATTTTTTTTACATGCATATAAAATGCAACTGGCAACTGAATTGGAGTTTTGCAGATTACTGCACTATTATCATGGGCGCGAATTTGACAGCACAACTTCTGAACACTTAGGCTGCGTTCACACATTGCATATTTTGTCGCGCTTTTTTACGCGCGCTTTTCAAAATACGCTATTTTCTGATCATCATAATGGGAGACCCAGACAATGGGGTTTAGGGCACTGCCCTCCGGAGGCCACACTAGGTACTACAAGTTTGTAGACACCGCCCCCTCCGCTTATAAACCCCTACCGCAGGGAACATCCTCAGTTTTAAACTTAGTGTGCTCGGAGGTATCACACGCTTTGCTTGCACTTCACTGCATTCTCACATCTTACGTGATGGCGTATGAAGACAAGGTAAAATGGTCCCGGTCGGGGACCTCCGGCAGTCTCCCTGCTCACCCTCGGGAACACGCAGGTTGAGGTACCGGAGGGCCTAGAGCCTGGACACTGCGTGTCCTCCCGGTACGCTGTCGCGCTCCTTCCCATCCCTATTGGGGGCTCTGGAAAATGGGAGACTGGAGCCTCGCACAGCTCCGCTCCGTCCGAGGCCTCCCTAAATGGTGCTTACAGACCGGACTGGAGCCAGCCCAGTCCGAGGCCTCCCTAAATGGTGCTTACAGACCTGACTGGTGCTGCACCCCCGTCCGAGGCCTCCCTAAATGGTGCTTACAGACCGGACCGGCACTGAGATGCCTTGTGTGTCTCCGGTGTGCCTGGGGGTGGTGTCTGACATCTTATGTGTTCTGACACTCAGACCGCGCGCAACCCTCGGATCCGCGGTTCTGGCGGTGTACCCTGTGCTGGGATCACCCTGGCTGACCGCCCTGTGTGACACAGGGGCTGCGGCTGTAGGCTTCAGACTTTTGTCTGCAGCCTTAGTATTGTGTTGTGTTTGTCACGATACTTCCCGCGCTGCGGGCTCCGGCGCCTACATTATGAGGCTGCCTGAGGAGAGAAGCAGCCCAGGTGGTGACGTCATCGATGGGCGTGCGTGTGGGCTTCCCGCGTGTTTTCGGCGCCGCCCACAGTTTCTCTGCCGGCGGCCATCTTTCCCCTCTCGTCCCGGCTGGGATCTGATTGAAGTGCACTGTTGCACTCCAGGGGAGACCGGAAGCCCTCGCGGAGGTCACACACGCACACCGCTTCCTCCCACCGCGTTACTGCGGTCGGTAAGCCGCCGGTTGTACCGGTTTTTGTTCTAGATTGGCTTATTTCCCCTGCTGTGGGTATGTCCTCAGCTAGGAAGAGCGCTGCTAAAGCGGCCATTGCCACCGCTGCCTGTGCTACATGCAACGGGACACTGGTTGAGGGGTCCTGCAATAACTGCGGACGCCCAGAGGCCCGGACTGCTCCTGCTGAGACAGTAGCTCCGGTGCTGTACCCTGAGGTTCAGGTGATCCCAGGGCCATGGGAAACACAGAATAAGATTAATGAATCTTTGTTATCCCAGCTGTCCTCCATGTCGCAATCCCTGGAGGCACTTAATAGGAGACGGGAAAGCCCAGCTACTCCTTCCAGTTACCCCGGGTGTCTCCTTCCTCGACTGTGAGACCCCTTAAGCGGACTCGACGTGATGATTCACCCGAGCTCCAGGCTCTCTCTGAGGAGGAGCGTCTCTCTGATGGTGATGAGGATGATGGGGGTTCAATGCTCGGGTCTATGTCAGAACCACCAGACGGGGTGGAGGATCTGGTGTCCTCCATCAACGAGACTTTGCGTCTCGTGTCACCCCCTGAAGAGGTGACAGTTCACCCGAAGGAGGTCTATCAATGGCTGCGGCCGGAGGCTAGACCAAGTGGTTCCTTTATGGACCACACTAACTTTGGAAGGGTGATTAGAGCACCCAGGGTTCATCCTGGGCGGCGTTATGTCCGCAAATCTAAGGACAATCGCTTCCCCTTCTCTCAGGAGGTGCTTCAGGAGTGGTCGCAGTCCCCGAAAGTGGACGCTTCCATGACCAGGATTGCTGCACGCTCCCTTTTCTCTGCCTCTGATAGCTCCTCGTTGAAGGATGCGACTGATAGACAGGTCGAGCAACTCGCCAAGTCTTCTTATGAGGCTGTGGGGTCTTCATTTGCCCCTAATTTTGCCACGGTCTGGACTCTGCAGGCGATCACCACCTGCTTGGATGGTATCACTGATCTGGCAGGGTCCAGTCCAGAGGTCCTGGCGCTTACCGATAGGGCAAGGGCCTATGCGGACTACGCCAGGACGGCAACATTGGAAACTGCCACCCGCTCTGCCGTGGCTTCGGCCAACGCTATAGCGATCCGCAGGTTGTTGTGGCTGCGTCTTTGGGACTCAGATGCCACGTCTAAGAAGATTTTGCAAAATCTTCCGTTCTCTGGTGATAGGCTTTTTGGTACCGAGCTGGACAAGCTGATAAAGGATTCTGCGGAGTCAAAGATCCCACAGAATAAACCTAAGCCACGGTTTTCCGTAAAAAGGAACCCTAAACAGTGGTCCTTTCGTTCCAGCTCGCAGCCATCAGCATCGTCTGCTCGCGCGGACAGAGGGGGCAAGCCCTCTACTCAGTGGCGCCCCAAGGGTCGCCAAAAGAAGCCGGCAGGGGCAACCGCTGTCACCCCCGAACCCGCTTCCGCATGACTCGCTCTCTCGTCCTGCCTCCCCACAGGTGGGGGGCCGCCTGTCTCATTTTCAGGACAGATGGCTACTCCACGTCCAAGACCAGTGGGTCAGAGACGTAGTCTCGCGAGGCTACAGGATAGAGCTGACGTCGCAGCCGGCACACCGATTCCATCGGTCTGTCCCATCCCCAGAAAAGGCTCAGGCTTTTCACCTGGTGTTGGAGGGACTCCGCAGAGACGGAGTAGTGGTCCCAGTGCCTTCTGGGGAGAGGTTCCGGGGTTTTTACTCCAACCTCTTTATCGTCCCAAAGAAGGATGGCTCTTTCCGCCCGGTTCTGGACCTCAAGTTGTTCAACCGTCACGTGTTGGTTCGGAAGTTCCGCATGGAATCCCTGCGCTCCGTGATCGCGGCTGTGTCGCAGGGAGACTTCCTGGCGTCCATAGATATCCGAGACGCGTACCTTCACGTGCCCATTGCACCAGCTCATCAGCGCTGGTTGAGATTTGCATTACCAGTTTGTGGCGCTGCCTTTCGGACTGGCCTCGGCACCGCGGGTGTTCACGAAGGTGATGGCCTCCATGATGGCCCTCCTACATGTGCAGGGACATGCCGTCATACCCTATTTAGACGACCTGCTGGTCAGGGCGCCATCGGAAACCCTTTGTCAGAAGAGCCTGGATGTGACCATGCAGTCTCTGGAACAGTTTGGATGGCTTCTCAATATTCAGAAGTCAACCCTGGTTCCGACCCAGTCATTGACTTACCTGGGCATGAACTTTCACACAGACTCAGCTCTGGTGTCTCTGCCGCAAGCCAAACAGCTAGCCATACAATCGGGGGTGCGCGATCTCCTCATGTCACCACATTCATCTCTGCGGGTGTTGATGAAGCTGGTGGGGCGCATGGTGGCTGCAATAGAGGCGGTGCCTTTTGCACAGTTTCGCCTCCGTCCTCTCCAGTTGGAAGTCCTCAGCAGATGGGACAAGAGGACGTCCTCTCTGGATCAGTTGGTGGTCCTTTCCCAACCGACCAGGGACTCCCTGCAGTGGTGGCTCCGGCCAGGTCACCTGTCACGGGGCCGGTCTTCCTCAAACCGTCATGGTTAGTGGTGACCACCGACGCCAGTCTGAAGGGCTGGGGAGCGGTGTTCCTACACCACAGGGCTCAAGGCCTCTGGACTCAGTCGGAGTCAGCGTTGCAAATCAACGTGCTGGAGATCAAGGCGATCTACCTGGCACTCCTGGCTTTTCAGACGTTCCTCTCAGGACAGCCCATTCGGGTTCAATCCGACAACGCGACGGCCGTCGCCTATATAAACCATCAGGGAGGAACCAGGAGTGCGCAGGCCCTAGCCGAAGTCCACCGCATTCTATCCTGGGTGGAGGACAATGACTGCCTGATCTCCGCAGTTCATATCCCAGGGGTCGAAAACTGGGAGGCCGACTATCTGAGCCGGCAGGGGATGGACGCCGGAGAGTGGTCCCTTCATCCAGACGTCTTCCGGGACATCTGCAGCAGATGGGGCTTTCCGGACGTGGATCTGATGGCCTCGCGGCTGAATCATCAGGTGCCGCAATACATGGCGAGATCATGGGATCCTCAGTCTCTGGGGGCAGACGCCCTGATCCTGAGTTGGTCCAGCTTCCATCTACCATATGTGTTCCCTCCTCTAGCTCTGATTCCCAGGGTTCTGTGGAAAATCAGGTCGGAATGCAGGGTAGCCATTCTGGTGGCTCCAGATTGGCCCAGGAGGTCCTGGTATCCGGACCTGTGGCAACTGTCAGGCGGACACCGGTGGGCTCTTCCAGAATGCGCAGATCTTCTCGCGCAAGGCCCATTCTTCCATCTCAATTCCAGGGCCCTCAGATTGACTGCATAGCTCTTGAGGCCTGGCTGCTGACATCCAGAGGCTTCTCTTCTACAGTGGTTGCCACTATGAATCGGGCTAGGAAGCCTGTTTCGCGGAGGATATACCACAGGACGTGGAAAATCTTTTTCTCCTGGTGTGCCTCTGGTGGCCGGTCTCCGTGGCCCTTGTCCATCCCGACCTTGTTGGCTTTCCTACAATCGGGTTTGGAATTGGGCTTATCCCTCAGCTCCCTGAAGGGTCAAGTATCAGCTCTTTCAGTGCTGTTTGACAGGCGTTTGGCGCTCCTTCCTAAGGTCCGTCAGTTTCTGCAAGGGGTGTCTCGGGTGGTTCCGCCATATAGGCGACCGCTGGACCCTTGGGACCTTAACATGGTTCTGACGACTCTGCAGAAACCGCCGTTCGAGCCTCTGAGGGAAGCCCCCCTTTCTCGTCTGTCCCAGAAAGTAGTCTTTCTGGTGGCAATTACATCTCTGAGAAGGGTTTCTGAGTTGGCTGCACTGTCGTGCAAGTCACCCTTTCTGGTGGTTCACCAGGACAAGGTGGTGTTGCGCCCGCGGGCAGAATTTTTGCCAAAAGTGGTTTCCACTTTCCACTTGAACCAGGAGATTGTACTCCCATCATTTTGTCCCGCTCCTGTTCATCAGATTGAGCGTGACCTCCACACTCTGGATCTCGTGAGGCTGTACGCATTTATGTGTCCAGGACTGCCTCCTTCCGGAGTTCGGACTCGTTGTTCATCCTTACGGCGGGTCGCTGTAAGGGGTCCGCGGCATCAAAATCGACCTTGGCCAGATGGATCAAGGCACCCATTCAAGAGGCTTACCGTTCTTCAGGCATGCCTCTCCCGGTGGGCTTGAAGGCGCACTCGACCAGAGCAGTCGGTGCTTCCTGGGCTTTGCGACATCGCGCTTCAGCTCTGCAGGTGTGTCAGGCGGCCACATGGTCCAGCCTGCACACTTTCTCTAAGCACTATATGGTGCATGCCCATGCCTCTGCGGATGCAGGTTTGGGCAGGCGGGTCCTCCAGGCGGCGGTTGCCCACATTTGAGGGGGACCGTGTATTTCAACGTCTTTGAGGAACTCTTCCCGCCCTGGGGTTTGCTTTAGGACATCCCCATTGTCTGGGTCTCCCATTATGATGATCAGAAAAAAGAGAGTTTGGTTTACGTACCGTAAATTCTTTTTTCTTGAATCATCAATGGGAGACCCAGCACCCACCCAGTTGTTCCGTTGCATGTTGTTGCATTTGCTCTGTTCCCTGTTGGGACAGTTTTTTATTCCGGGTTGTTGGACCGTCTGTGTACGGTTTCTTTCCCGATATTTCGGGTGTGGTTTCTTTGTCTCCTCGCAGCTTATGGACCAAACTGAGGATGTTCCCTGCGGTAGGGGTTTATAAGCGGAGGGGGCGGTGTCTACAAACTTGTAGTACCTAGTGTGGCCTCCGGAGGGCAGTGCCCTAAACCCCATTGTCTGGGTCTCCCATTGATGATTCAAGAAAAAAGAATTTACGGTACGTAAACAAAATTCTCTTTTTGCCTTTTGTCTGCCAGCAAAGTGAATGTGAAATTCACTTTGCAGTGCAGACATTGCGCAAAAATACGCAGTGCGTTTTCAGGGAGAAAGCGCAGCTGCGTAAAGAATTGATATATCAATTCTTTATGCAGCTGCTCCTGCGTTTTCTCCCTCTGATGTCACAGAGGGGAGGAAGAATCCTGCTTCCTCCTCCCCTCTGTGACATGTATGACCGCCCATTAGATTTCACAGTGTATTAATATACACTGCGAAATCTAAATTAAACAGAGGCAAGTGTATGTAAAATAAAAAAAAGAATACTTCACCTGTCCGACGCGTTTTCCCGCTGTCCGGTATCCGGTTCCAAGTGAGATGTCTTCTGACAGGACCTGTGGTGACGTCAGAGGGGCGTTCCCGGGCACTCGCGGTCATGTAATGCATATCACATGACCGCGAGCAGCCAATCAGCGCCGGGAACGCCCCTCTGATGTCACCACAGGTCCTGTCAGAAGACATCTCACTTGGAAACGGAGACCGGACAGCGGGAAAAGGCGTCGGACAGGTGAAGTATTCTTTTTTTTATTTTTCATACACTTGCTTTTGTTTAATTTAGAATTCGCAGTGTATTTTAATACTCTGTGAAATCTAATGGGGCTGTCACAGAGGGGAGGAGGAAGCAGGATCCTTCCTCCCCTCTGTGACATCACTGCGCTTTCTGGAGTGAAGAAAGCGCAGTGTGTGAAAGCCCCTGCGTATTTTTTTGCTCTTTTTTGCGCAGCCGAAAAACGCTGCAAAAAGCGCAGCAAAATACGCAAATGTGTGAACGGAGCCTTAAGCTGATTACTGGCCTTTTAATAAGGGGCCTTTACATGGAGACTTTACATGCAAAGTCCTCTTGCAGGAAAAATCTTGAGACTGGGGCTGAACTTTTGGTGAATGTTCCTATATTAACCCATGAAGGTAGGTTACTGCTCAGTGCAATGAGAAATGCTTAAAGGTACCTTCACACACAGCAATATTGCTAGGCAATTTCACTGGCAATTTGCTGGTTGCAGTGAAATCATGGACCTATTGTTCTATTTTGTTGCTGTGTACAAATGGAACAATGTGTCCATGATTTCACTGCAACCAGCAAATTGCCAGTGAAATTGCCAGTGAAATTGCTGTGTGTGAAGTAGGGCTGGGCGATTAATCGAATTAATTCGATTAATTCGCCCCCTGCTGTGGCCACGATTGTGATTTGACGAAAATCGTCACATTCGATTTAAAATGGCACCCCCCCATGGGTATACAGGGCCCCCCCTTGCTGCCTTAAACCTGTAAAGTAATAGATCATTATACTTATCCCTGCCGCTGTCCCGCCGCCACCACCGCGCGCCTCCGGCTTCATCCGGCTTCTTCCGGCTTCCTTCTCCGTCGCACAGACAATGACGTCATTGTCTGTGCGTCGGAGGAGGAAGCCGGAAGAAACCGGATGAAGCCGGAGGCGCGTGGTGGCGGCGGCGGGACAGCGGCAGGGATAAGTATAATGATCTATTACTTTACAGGTTTAAGGCAGCAAGGGGGGCCCTGTATACCCATGGGGGGGCGCCTGTATATCACTGGGGCTGCTGCTGTATACACCACTGGGGGCTGCTGCTGTATACACCACTGGGGGCTGCTGCTGTATACACCACTGGGGGCTGCTGCTGTATACACCACTGGGGGCTGCTGCTGTATACACCACTGGGGGCTGCTGCTGTATACACCACTGGGGGCTGCTGCTGTATACACCACTGGGGGCTGCTGCTGTATACACCACTGGGGGCTGCTGCTGTAACACTGCTGGGGCCTGTATACACCACTGGGGGCTGCTGCTGTAACACTGCTGGGGGCTGTATACCTGTGCTGGGGTCCACCCTCGGCTTATACACGAGTCAATAGGTTTTCCCAGGTTTTGGGGGCAAAAGTAGGGGGGTTGGCTTATACACGGGTCGGCTTATACACGAGTATATACGGTACCTCTTAGTTTTTTCTCTTTATTCATCAAAGAGAAGCAAAAAAAAAAAATAGAAAAAAAGAAATCGAGATCTAAATCGAAAATCGTCCATAGGTTTAAATGAAATAGAGATTCTGATTTTTTCCAAAATCGCCCAGCCATAGTGTGAAGGCACCTTTAACCAGAAGCCAGCGTAAGCTGATTAATTGCTGAATGGTCTTTCAGTAAAAGTGTGGTTTGGATACCTTTTTATAGTATGTATAAAAGTATTTTTATCTGCTTTTAAAAAAAAAAAAAAAAAAAAGACAACATTTGTACTGTAGCATCGGCGCTAGATAGAATGTTTTATCATAATGGTGTGAGAGTTCAAGATTGTGCACTGTCTAATATTTGTCATTTATGTTGGCGGGTAGAATAGTTTGTCAGGTTTCACCAGTGTTGGTGACGAACTTGCTAAGTGCTCTCGGGCATTGTTCCTCTTCACAGAACAGCCATACAGATGGGTTGGGCTGAAGGTTATGTTCATTTCCATCAATTGCTCTCCTGGAAGGCAATGTTTGGTGTCAAGCTGTACCAATCCATGTGACAAGTGGTTCCTATTCCACATTTTTAATCCATTGCGTTATATGACACCTTTTTCATACTGTTTTTGAGATGCATAGTCCATTCAGTGCGGTTTGAGAGGATCCTAGAGATAAACTGTATAAAGAAACCATAAACGCATCAATACCGCCCTGTGTGAATATGGCCATAATAGGCACTTAACCTCAGTGTCTGCTTTTTGTTATTTATGAAAGAAATCTTCAAAAAAGACCGCAGAGGAACCAGGAAGCTGAATCCGGTTTATCAGCTGCGAGCAAACATACAGGAAGGTAGTCTTTTCCTGCTCTTCATGTATGGAGTTTCCTGGTATTGTTTTCTAAGGGATAAGCATAAGGTATATGTATTGTTTTTCAAACACCAGTCAGATGAGTAGATCAATGCTTGCTTCGTAAGGTCGCAGTAATAGTTCAGCATGTTTACTGTGCACTGACAGGTTCACTGCTCTAGATTTCTCTGCATACTCATTACATCTTTTTGCTTTTGTTGCAAAATAGAAGCAGAACCAAAACCAAACTATAATTTTAACAAATCCTGTTTATTTGGATCAGTAAAGTTCTTGTACTTGGTGTACGGCAGGACAACACTTTCCAAAATCTGACTTGGCCTTGTAGGGTATGCTACAGAAAATGGATGTGCTGTCATTCCATACTCCTAATGCTTGGACTGGGCTTTGCCCAGTTGGTTGGGTAATCCTTATCTACATGACTGATAGGGCCTTATTTTGTACAGATTGCTAATTGAGCCTATAGGATTTGCTCATATTTACATCAAATACTCCATTAGAAACCTCCATCACAGGTTTTTTTCATGATATTCATGGAATTCCGAGTGGACATTGTTGATAGTCATGACTTAGGCTGGCTTCACACTTGCAGATGCATCTGCAGCGTTTTGCAGATGCATCTGCAAGTATCAGCGTGCAGACCGCGGCCCCTATGTTTATAATGGGGCGCACCGCGGTCTGAAAGCACTCATTCATTCCTATATGTGAACCGTCCGCAGGCGGATGCCTGCTTACAGATCACACACTCCCGCCCACACCATGGACGCGACATCTCGCGTCCATGGTGCGGGCGGGAGTGTGTGATCTGTAAACAGGCATCCGCCTGCGGACGGTTCACATATAGGAATGAATGAGTGCTTTCAGACCGCGGTGCGCCCCATTATAAACATAGGGGCCGCGGTCTGCACGCTGATACTTGCAGATGCATCTGCAAAACGCTGCAGATGCATCTGCAAGTGTGAAGGCAGCCTAATTTGTCCTCTGCCTTAAATCCTGTTTCTGTAGGAAAAAAATGTAATTCCTAATACAGATGTGACTATAGACTTATTGTACCCACATCTTCTTCCAGTTTCATGTTGAGGCACACGAAGGAGGACACTTTTTTTATGTTTGAAAACTCTCCAACGGATGCTGTATAAATGGAGCTCTTTGCCATATCCTAGGCGAGTACAGCTGTGTACATGAATGAGGGGATTGCACTGCAGTCTTGTTTGGCTCCACTACAGCTACATGCAGATTATGGTACCTTCACACGCCGCAATCTCGCCTGGAAATTCTAAAAGCGATATGTCGCCCCGGAGCAATCGCCGTGAAATTGCCTCACAGTTGCGGCGTGTGATTGGGGAATTTCGTGGTGATAAATCGCCTGTCGCCTGATTCCTGAACACTGCTCTGAATTCAGCCTCAATCATGAAGGCAATATTTCCCGTGTTGTGGGGTGTGAACGGGCGATAGTGATGGAATCAGCGTCGCCTATGATTTCCCGTAGGCGTGCCACAGCGTACTGTAGTCCACGCCCCGTGTGAACTGATTGGTATGGGCTACTGTGTTCCCATTGGCTATCAATTTATACCGCGCCATATTTGAAGAGTTGTCCATCCAGCGCCACAGAATGGCAATGGCGTCATGTATTAGCCAGCCTACCAGAGCAGGCTGACCAATCGTAACACTGTTGCGTTGTCCAATGAGCGCATATGGGACGCGGTGGTAAACAGCTGCGTCACGCCTGTCTCAAAGCCGCGCTGAACATGTACGCCCACATTGCTTTTGAGATTGCGGCGTGTGAACCGGGGATGGGATTAGCCAGGATTGGTTCCGCTGTACGTGAGGCGATATCCGGAGCGACACATCGCCTTACTTTAAGGGCGAAATTGTGGCATGTGATGCCGCCATCGGCGATCTGAGGCGAGCATGGCAAACGTGCACGTGCACGTTAGATCGCCTCATATCGCCAGCCGAGATTGCGGCGTGTGAAGGTACCATTAGAATTTGGATATTTAGTTAATTAGACATACGAATTTGAGAAAACTAAGACAGTTGAGGATATTATACAGGTGTTTAAACTACATGCAAGACATTAGACCAAAAGGTCTTCAACAAATGAATGTCTAAAGGGTTTCACAATGCTCTGAAGTCAGTAAGCCAAACCTCCAACTGTGACTCCACAATTTCCCTGAATTTATCTCCAACTCCAGCTGTCACTCAAACTCCACCAAAATGGACACTGATTCGACAGCCTTGTTGTGCAGTTGGTATGCTAAACCTCTGACTCCTCAATTTCCCTGAATTCAACCCCACCAAAATGGACACAGACTTCACAATTCAGACTTCACAGCCCTGGTTTTTCGAATGAGTAATGATAGGTGTCAGGTAATCTCCCTATTAAAATATGTGTATCTATTAAAGGGAATCTTTCAGGTCAAACATCCATATGTAACTGCTATCATTTTCTAATTCCTCTGGTAAAGCTCTATTTATGCACTTTTATTTATACTTCCCTACCTATCCTCTGTAAACTGTCCTCTGTCAAGTGGATCCACTTGAGAAAGACGCCTTCAGTGTCGAAACATGTTGTGGCGAGGAGACCCATAACTTCTACTGTTCACAATAAATTTGAAAGGTAATAATCGATAAGAGCCCAGTGCCTGTTTCTGTCCCTAGCGCTCATTTTATCATAACTTTTTACCTCATATCGTGCATTTGTCAATCAAAGTGAGTGAACATTCAAACTCCTGCACACTCCCCGAGGAATGAATATTCATGTATCACTGCACAGAAGCAAGGTTCAGTAGAAGTCACACTCACATTGCATGGGGGGGGGGTGCAGTAAACTTCTGTGTGCTCTTCTTGTATGCAGCAAGACAAATGTTCAAATGGAATCCCTCACAGACAGCACGGCTTCTGCCCAGAGAAACAAATTGAGACTGCCTTACCTAGATGAGCTATATGATATGTGCCTGCTATGTCTTCCTCGCTCTCCTCACCAGAAGCACTGTGCAAGACATCAAAATGAAAATGAAATTTGGAAGTGAGGCAGAGCACAGGGGGGAGGTGATAGCTGCTTGAGAAAGAAGGAATGAGCAATAAATGAACATGTACATACTGCAGACTGTGCACTAGTTTGGTCAATTACTTTTACTGCTGAAGATAGCTGCCTGCTGGGTGTGAGGGTGCTTTTATAGCAAGAGAACTACAAAGAGTACAGTAACGATTTGTACATATTCCGAATGGGCTGCCCAGGTACTATTCAAGGGTATTAGTAGCATACTGAAAAATTACCTGACAAAGTCCCTTTAAGTATTAGGAGCAGGGTTATAGTGCTTAAAGCTTTCCTCATCCACTAGCTTAAAGGGAGCAAACCACCCCAAATGACCCCCCCGGACTGTTAATATGTGTCCCTACACCCAGCACACACATTTGGGGCAATCGTTTTTGCTAAAAAAAACTGTTTAGTAGAAGCTAAGATATATGTTTATAAAGTTTAATAAATCACGACGACTGGGTGTTACCTAGCTTTGTCCACGTGCAGTGTTCGTGCTTGTCAGCTTCCTCACAGACAGCACACACGGGAAAGAGAGACCACACAGAGGGAGACAGCACACCATGTGGAAGAGTGCACTGGGAAAGACAGTATAGGGATACAGAAAGCACCCAGGGGGAAGAGAGAGTGCATGGGGGAGAGACGGCTCAAGGGAGAACACAGAGCACAGTCGGAAGAAGAAGCGCATGAGGGGAGAGACTGCACACGGGGAGAGACTGCGCAATGGGACAGACGGCACACAGGAGAGTGAACAGCAATGAGTAGAGAGTGCACATGAGGAGAGAGGACACAAGGGGATATGGTGGAGAGCGCATAGAAGGGGGGAGAGGTCGCTGCCACCCACAGTGCCGCAGAGCCCACCCCCATCATCACATCACTGCCCTCCCGATGCAATAGCATCAGGCCTATACCAAGTACATATATAAAAACAGTACTCTAACGCTTTGGTCCATAAGAAGGACATTGCCACAAAGGAGACAAACCTACAATAGACTCATTTACATAATTGTCTCCTGCAAAAAAGATTTTTCAGGTTCTATCATATCAAACATGCGACACAAACACTATGTACAATCCTCACAAGTACATATCCTACAAGCACAGGTCACACAACACACTGGTCGCACAAGAGCATACAGGTCACACATCACACAGGTCACACATCACACAGGTCACACAAGTCACAAGAGCACTCGGGACACAAAGCACACAGGTCACACATCACATAGCACCACCAGGTCACATCACATAGGACACAGGTCACACATCACACAGTTCACACATCACGCAGTCCACAGGTCGCACAACAAACATCACAGCACACAGGATAAGCATCATATAACACATAGTTCACCCAGCACACACAGGTCACACAGTTCACATAGCACACAGGTCACACATGACACAGCACATAGCACACAGGTCACAGATCATAAGAAACATGTACAATGGATTTTATTAAAGGAGACACAGCACAAACTGTACTATTACTAATGCACAAATCACATCGTGCATATCAAAGTGTCAGTAAGATTTTTGGTAATACTTGTCCAATCCTGCGCTGATGAACAAATTAATGTCCATAGACTGAAGGCTGCTCTGCACAGACTACTTGTAGCACTGTGGTGAAAGCTCAGATTACAGTCCTCACACACACAAAGCTGCACCATGGATACTCTGCCCTCCAATGTGATGATCCTCATAGTTTATATACACCGAGAGACAGTTTTTCAGTGTATTACTATACAGTGTTAATAGAAAGTCCCCCGTCTGTGTAGCTGCATTACCATGGGAACAGCTCCACACGTCATCCTGTTCTCAAAAGCTGTGACTGAACAGAGCACATGAGAGCTCCTGAGGTACATCAATGTATTACCGTATATACTCGTGTATAAGCTGACCTGTGTATAAGCCGACCCCCCTACTTTTGCCCCCAAAACCTGGGAAAACCTATTGACTTGTGTATAAGCCGAGGGTGGACCCCAGCACAGGTATACAGCCCCCAGCAGTGTGGTATACAGCCCCAGAGGTATATACAGCAGCCCCAGTGGTCGTGTACAGCAGCCCCAGTGGTCGTGTACAGCAGCAGCCCCAGTGGTAGTATACAGCAGCAGCCCCAGTGGTAGTATACAGCAGCAGCCCCAGTGGTAGTATACAGCAGCAGCCCCAGTGGTATATACAGCAGCAGCCCCAGTGGTATATACAGCAGCAGCCCCAGTGGTAATATACAGCAGCAGCCCCAGTGGTTAGTATACAGCAGCAGCCCCAGTGGTTAGTATACAGCAGCAGCCCCAGTGGTTAGTATACAGCAGCAGCCCCAGTGGTTAGTATACAGCAGCAGCCCCAGTGGTTAGTATACAGCAGCAGCCCCAGTGGTTAGTATACAGCAGCAGCCCCAGTGGTTAGTATACAGCAGCAGCCCCAGTGGTAATATACAGCGCAGTGGTAATATACAGCAGCAGCCCCAGTGGTAATATACAGCAGCCCCAGTGGTATATACAGCCCCAGTGGTAGTATACAGCCCCCCCATCAGTATACAGCAGCCCCAGAGGTATATACAGCCCCAGTGGTAGTATACCCACAGCCCCAGTGGTATATACAGCCCCAGTGGTAGTATACAGTCCCCCCCATCAGTATATAGCAGCCCCAGAGGTATATACAGCCCCAGTGGTAGTATACACGCAGCCCCAGTGGTAGTATACAGGCCCCCCCGCCTTGTGCACAAACCTGTAAAGGAAGAGATTAGTATACTTATCACTGTCCCGCTGCCGCTGTCCCGCCGCCGCCATCGCGCTCCTCCGTCTTCTTCCGGTTTCCTCCTCAGTCGCGCAGACAATGACGTCATTGCCTGCGCCGACCGGAGGAAGCCGGAAGAAGACGGAGGACCGCGATGACGGCGGCGGGACAGTGATAAGTATACTAATCTCTTCCTTTACAGGTTTGTGCACAAGGCAGGGGGGCCTGTATACTGATGGGGGCGGGCCTGTATACTGTATACACTGTATACAGTGTATACAGTATACCGTGACTCGCGTATAAGCCGAGGGGGGGACTTTTCAGCCCAATTTTTGGGCTGAAAAACTCGGCTTATACGCGAGTATATACGGTATGTGGGGTGGAGGAAGGTGAGGAAATTACACACAAAGCTTGAAGATTCCGGCCATGCCCACACAGTGCTGATAAACTCTAGCCACTCCCACACAGCCCAAAAGCGATTTTTTTTTTTTTTCTTTTTTTTTTTTTTAAGTATCACTAAAAAGTTGGTAAAATAAGTCCTGTGGCACAAAAAAGTCATTGTCTTAGGTGCTATGTGACCCATTATTAAAGGGATCCTGTCACCTCCAAAACGCCTCATAAGCTAGCAAAACATGTCCCTGCAGCATCCTATCACTAATCTCACACTTCTTTTGTCTCCTAAAAGCATCCTGTGAAAGTGCATAAAAACGTTTTAAAGGGATCCTGTCAACTCCAAAAATGCACGTAAAGGCCCAGTCTCACATAATGACGCACCAGCGATCCCAATAACGATGTGCAGAGATCGCTGGTGCATCGTTTTTCACATCGCTGGTAAGATGTCAAACAGGTATCTCACCAGCGATGTGAAAAACGATGCACTAGCGATCCAGAATTATACCAAGGTCGTTGGGAATTGTCACTCCATAGCGTAGCATTAAGATCGTTGGTCATTGTCCCCGTCAAACACACCGATGCAGCGCTCCCAACGTACGAATGACCCAGAGCAGTATGTAACGATCAACGATCTCACAGCAGGGGCCAGATCGTTGGTGTCGCACATAACGAGATCGCTAGCGGGATCGCTATTGCGTCACAAAATCTGTGACGCTACAGCGATCTCGTTGTGTGACAGGGCCTTAAGCTTCAAAACTGTCCCTGCAGCATCCTATCCTTAATCTTACACTCCTTTTGTCTCCCAAATTCTTCCTGTAAAAGTTCATAAAAAAGGTTTTAATACTCACGCATTAGCCATTATGATTAGTAGGGGCTATATTCTTTAGCCCTTAGGGCGTGTTTGTTTGGTGCCTAGTTCGTCATAAGATCCGCAATGCGGTGCTTGAAGCTAAACGAGCGCGTGGCGTGGGTGTACTGACGTCATCCTACCCGGAAACGACGCGATTCGCGTCATTACATGCACAGCCAACGCTGCGGAAATTAGAGGGCCTGCATAGAACATGAATAAAAGATCACGCTGATTAGGGCGTGATAATTATGATGAACTAGGCACCAAACAAACATTCCCTAAGGGCCAAAGAATAAAGCCCCTACTAATTATAATGCCTAATGAGTGAGTATTAAAACGTTTTTATGAACTGAGTGTGAGAATGTGCATAGGATGCTGCAGGGACCTGTTTTTGAAGCTTAGGTGCATTTTTGGAGGTGACCGGATCCCTTTAAATACCAGCAATGCATACCATACCGGATGAAGGCTTCTGTTAGCTGAAACGCGTTGTCTGTTTATTTAACTCAAATGTAATAATAAATCTTTGTTCTGGAAAAAAAAAAAAGTCCTTTGAGATTATCTTCATCCTCTGGAAGCACTGAAAGGGAATTGCTCTGCCTATTCCAGTAATAATCTGCAATACCTGATTTATGTAAATGTTCACTTTATACATGAAACAATGGGAAGCTGCAATCTAGTGTGTATTGAAGTTGTCCTTTACTCCAACCAGTAGCTGCACTCTGAGTTTCCATAATGGTCTTTTTGAGTAATTTATTGGCCATAAATTCTTATCTCCTGATAAACTGTGCAAACACTGAAACCATATTATATATTCTTTTCACTCAGATTAGTTAGTTGCTCCTGGCAGGAGGTTTTTATGGTCTCTCTTGTACTTAGCTTTTTTATTTTCATTAAGAAAAGTGAACAGCACATGACCTATGTTATTCTTAAGGCCACGTCACACACACATATATCTGTGCAGATATTGTTCGCAGATCTCTGGTTGCAGTGAAATCATGGACACATTGCTCCATTTGTACACAGCCATAAAATGGAACAATGTGTCTATGATTTCACTGCAACCAGAGATCTGCGAACAATATCTGCACAGATATCTGCGTGTGTAACGTAGCCCTTAAGGTGTACAACGAATAAAATCACTTGAGATGTATTTTCTGGTGAACCAGTGTTACTCTATATTTTAACCTATAAATTCTTTGTATAAACAACAATCATGTAGAAGTGTGGTAAACGTAAAGGAGTTGTCACGCGTATGAGTTACATACATACATACATACATACATACATACATACATACATATGGTGTGTGTATAATATTATATATGAATGTGTGGCTAGATATTACACATGTAAAGATATATATTTAGATATGGATTGATTGAAATTAATCAGAAGTATAGTTACATTGGGCTCAGCGCTAACTTCTAAGGAGGAGGTATCTGCCCTTCTGGAAGTCTTGGCACTGCTGCAGTAGTTAGGTGACTAGAAGAGTCTGTTACTAAAGGTTTCCCCGATAAAGGCCTATTCTAGATGCTTCTACAATAAAGGAGATACAAGAGGCACAGATGGTGCCTTATCACAAGAGACACACAATTTAAAAAGGTTGCAATGAGTCACACTTGCCTTTTCAGGTTGTGTAACCCACAACCATCTTGAGCGCTTCAGCAGCTGCTGCAGAACCTCCACCGCTTCGCAACCGCGGGAAAATTAGAAGTTCAAACAGAAATGGTGTCAACAGTCCGTGCTGCTGCTTTAATAAATGTACTCGAAAAGCATTGCTTTCTCCATCTTCTTCTTTATTCCTCCACACAAACCAACGCATTTCGGTGCAACCCTCGCACCTTCCTCAGGGTACAGTTGTACGCGTTTGTGTGGAGGAATAAAGAAGGAGATGGAGAAAGCAATGCTTTTCGAGTACATTAGCAGCGTGGACCGTTGACACCATTCCTGTTTGAACTTCTATTCTAGATGCTTGTCCACTGATGACTTCAAAATGAGGCAGACTTCTCCCAGACCTAAAGCAGACCTCCGGCAGCCTGTGCTGAAAGGTGAATATGCCTCTGTATGTTATAAAGTCAGAGTTAAGGACCAGAATTGACCTAAACTTGAGTCTGAACAACAAACTCGGACTTTAAAATTATGAAATGGGTTGTGGAAGGGCTGTAAAAAGAAACAGAATATTGATTAAACATCACCTCATACTTACCTGGGGTCCCTGAACTTTTACTTCTGGGGTCACTCATTAACTTCCTGATTATTCACTGGTGAAGGGCGCAACAGCCAATCACAGACACTGTCATAGAGAGTAGACACTGTGATTGGAGCTGGTGCAGTAACCTAGAAACAGCCCATACATTCTATCATCTTCACGGTACACAGTCGATTACAGACACTCACTGTGTGACAGCATCTGTGATTGGCTGTTGCGCCTCTCACCCATTGTGTCGGCGTCTGTGATTGGTTGTAATAGGCAACAAATCTGACATCGTAGTGTAAAAATAATTTTAAATTACGTAGAGCTTTGCTGTATTTTTAATTCTCAGTGCAGATAAAGTGGACAACTATAGGCTGCCACCACCAGCTGCCTGGCTTTACCTTGGCTGGCAATCAAAATACAGGGATGCCCATTATTTTTATTTCAATTTAAATAAATAAGAAAAAAAAAAACTTGTGTGGGCTTTGCCCTATTTTTGATTGTCAGCCAAGATAAAACCCAGGCAGCTGGGGGCTAATATTCTCAATTTGGTGAGGCCTGTAGTTATTTGGGCCCCCTGGCTAAAGAAAAGCAGTCGCCCCAGAAATTAGCACATTCTTTAGAAGTGCAAAATCCTGGCACTTTACCTGACTCTTCCCAATGCACTGGTGCGGTGGCATCGGGGTGATAAATGGGGTTAATGACAGCTGAGAATTGACAGCTTGTCAGTAAGCCCAGATTGATGGTCATTTTTTATGAAAAATAACTTGTGGTCAGTTTAGGAGGGCTAGGAAGCAAGGAGACTCAAAAGGGGAAATTTATTATTACAGACCTGTTTATTTGTTAAACACTACGAGTTTCGACAGCGGCCTGCTTTCTTCCTCAGGTGGGAGTTACAGAAAAAGGGGTGACAATATATAAGGGCAATGACCAATGGGAAAAAACAACCATTCAATGATGTAAAATTTAACCATAAAAAAGGGTTTGTTTTTCATAAAAATTTTTGTTCCCCTCCGGGGAATTGTGGCCCCAGTGGCTTGGAGCGGTCAGCGAGCTCTTGCGGGTCTTCCAGGATCTGGCGGGCTCAGGTGACCAACGTCCCATACCATGTGACTGAACCAGGAAGTAGGAGATGGAGAAGCAGTCCTGCAGCAGCCCCACAGGTCTCCAGCTGCCGTGCCAGCCACCGGTGGTTGTGCAAGGGTGCATAACCCAATCAGGTGAGAGGCCAACCCCCACTTCACAACAGAACTCCCCACTAGACCACTTTTCATGGGTGCGCCTCTCTATTTTTGTTTTACAGATTGATAGTCAGGCCTTTGAGACCCGCTCATTATCAATCCTGTGAGGAAATACTTAAAAACAGACACAGAGAAAAATCCTTTATTTGAAATAAACCAGACAGCCCTCATTTTCACATTTATTATTACCCCACACAATACCCCTCTTATGATAATCCACAGCGATGGCCTCAAAGCTCATTCACCCCTGCAGCATCTGTGATCACATTGAGTGCCGTGAGGGACGGTGGTGCAGCACCCAAAAATCACATTGACTTTCTTTACATAAATGTGGGTGCTGCGTTTTTGTGCTGAAACACAGCAGAAATGCACACTGGGCACATGGCCTTAGTGTTCGGCACAGATCCCGATCTTTAAGTTCAGGTTCACCCATCCCTATTTGTAATCAATCCCTGCCTAAAAAAAAAAAAAGTTGCTGTCAGACATCTCCTTTTAAAAATGTAACCGCTGTTTACATTTCTATTTATTATAATCACCTGCTCTACATTATTATTGAACTCTAAAATATAGTTCATAAGCAAAATCTGAAAGAGAACATTTAAGAAACCTTCCACAAGATGTCCCCTTTAGGCTGTTCCTGAACTTGACATATGCTCATTCTCCGCAAGATCTGTTTTCGAACTCCGCACACACTGAACATGGCCATGTAAGGGTGGGGCCTTCACAGCATTCCCGAGGCAAAGGACATTCCAGGTTGTGACACACAGCTACTGTGATGTTGTCTCCTGCATTCACATCTCTGCTGCATGTTATCAGTGAGGAGCTGTGTGCAGGCCATCAGCTGTTGGCACAGAACAGAGTGATCTGAATGCAAAAAGAGATAAAATCACAAGCCTGTGCACTGCTGAGAGCCTGACAAGCTCCCTTTGTCTGAGGTAACCTGCAGATACACTGATCTCCTGTGCTCAGTCATGCTGTGTAGACCCCGCCCTCCCACTCTTTTATGTATAGTTTAGAAACCGCACAGGGGGACATCTTGTGGAAGATTTTTTTAAAGATTTTCTCTCAGATTTGTCATATGAATTATATTTGAAAGTTTATTAAAATCACTTGCTGTACATTATTATTAAATAAAAATTTAAATGGCGGTTACACTTGACCACACAAGAAAAATAATTTTCTGCTACTCTACAGAGCAGGGTATAGAAAAATGTAGGTCTAAAATTAAAAAGCAAAAAAAGAAACCTACCAGAGATCATAAATTGTTTTACACCAGCCGCTTGCATTACAGGGAGAAATTCAAGGTGTGTGTGTGTGTATATGTATATGTGTGTGTACGTGTGTGAGTCTGTTAGAATCACTGCACACACACACTTCGTCTTTTTGCTTATATTATATTTACAAAGGATATACATGTAATATCCAGTACATCTAATGTCTAGTTACTGGAGATGTCCTTAGCAAGAATGCCAAGAGAAGTCCAGAGCTACTTATTGTCTGGAAAATCCAAAAGATGAGAAAGAGGGTAGAAAGGTACTAATAGGTTAGGGGTAAGAATCAGTAGTACATAAAGCATAGGTAGAGATGGAAGCAAAACAAATAAAAGAGCAAGCCTACCCTTAGAATAGTTTGAGTTTCAGTAGCACGATGTATCCCTTATGGTCCCATACAGGGTACAGAGTATGCCTAGCAGAGAAGATTGTATGTTAGATCAACTGAGGGATAGCGGACATTGGTAGGAGCAAGATGGTGCTATAGGGGATATAGTACTCTATGTTGAGTGTAGTTGTTATACAGATAAAGTGTACAGTGCAACTATAATCCCATGTTAAAAAGAAAGCTGTTTGTATAGCCTGGTGGAGCCCCTATAGGTGAGGTATTGGTGAATAGTGTATAATATAGACATTACCCTGAGAGATGCTGTACTTGAATGTAGCCTCTTTTGGCTGAGTATTGGTCATAGTGCCTATGGCAGTCAGGAGCGGTCACTCTGTGGACCTGGTATGAGCAACACAGCGTATCAATTGATATATCAAGTATAGTAGTATAATGGTACTTAGCTTGTTAGTCGGGTCATGGATCGGCACTCACATATGAGAGCAGACAACATGTCCACCAGTGACCAGAATGTGCAGACACCAAACAGCATTAAAATAACAACCAACAATATGAACGATCCTTAAACCAATACAAGTGAACCAGAAACCGGAGGGATGAAAGAGAGAAGAGAACCAATCACCAGCAAAACTAGCACCACAGACCCCCAACAGCAGCACCGTCACCCACCTGAGACATCACAATGTCCTGATATTGTCCTAATAATGGACTCAAATGGGAAGTACTTAAATGCACAAAGACTATTACCAGGAAAACGGGTCCGTAAAATCTACTGTGCAAATATTGAACAGGTGACAAAGGTCATTAATAATCCACGATTTACCAACCCAAACCATATTATTATACACACGGGTACCCACAGTTTGCCAGACCAGCACCAGCAGATCGCAGGACAACTGATCGAATTGGCTAAGATGGCAAAATTAAAATTCCCAGACAGCAAAATAATTTTGTTGTCTCTGCTCCCAACAAAGAATATAGCCAGGGAAACCACCCAAAGCATCAATATGGACTTAACCGAAAGGATCAAGACTGTGCCAAACGTGACCCTGGCACAACATCTCTCCATAAACCACCGTCACCTGTAGAATAATAAACACCTCAACAAACAAGGGGTCAGCCTCTTGGCCAAAGAGCTGAAAGACATCGTACTAAACAGAGACCCCAGGCCTGGACTCAACAGTGACCATGATTACACTGAAAGACCCCCCAGACAGTGAAAAGGCAGAAAACCCCAATCCTACCTTCGGAAGCTGGAAACAAAGCTCCTCATCCAAAATCAGACCATCAGAGGAGGAGACCACCACGGAGGGGACCACCGACCCCACACAGACACATACAGAGCAGAGATATGTATGAGATAAAGACCCTGCTTAGCGCACTGTGCAGGAGACTAATGTGACCGGACGGAAACAAGCAATTCTACAAAACAATCAAATCCAGTGCGTCCTACACAGCCATGCTCATTACAAGGTATATACACACAAGATATATAGAAAAAATGGCTTCACTTACAATCAGCAGCTGGAATATCCAGGGTCTCAACACCTCGACCTTTGGATGTAAAACAAATGACCCTGATTTTATACAAAGACTGAAAAATATAGACATTTAGATCCTCCTGGAAACATGGACCAGAGCCGCAAACAAATCCCTGGTGCCTATCGGATACAGGGAAATCTCTGTCCCTGCCCTAAAAAATAAAAACATCAAACAGGGCCGGAGCTCAGGAGGAATATTGATCTGGTATAAAGAGGAGCTCCACCAGTACATCAAACCGGTGAAGAGAGGAGACAGCCACATATGGATCAGAATCAGCAGCTCCATCCTCACCTCTGTCTGATGTCCACCTCTGCGCCACCTATATACTAGCGCCAGAGTCCCCCTACTTCAATTCAGACTGCTTCGAGATCTTACAAAGAGAAGCCACCCATTATCAGGCACTGGACAAAGTTCTTATTTTTGGAGACCTCAATGCAAGAACTGGGAGAGAGAAAGACGTCCTGACCACGGATGGAAACATCTACATATTTGGAGCAGAGAATGACGGCCAAGACTCAGTACACACAGAGAAACAGCTATTACAGTACAGTCAACAAAAGTGGCAGAAAGCTCCTGAACGTATGTAGAAGTTTAGGACTTCATATTCTTAACGGACGAAGCAAAGGTGACTCTTTAGGAAGGTATACACTAAACTCCCATGTAGGAAGGAGTGTAGTAGATTATGCCATTACAGACATGAACCTGGCAAATATCAGCGCCTTCATAGTCCCCCCACAAACGCATCTGTCAGACCACATCCAACTTCTTCTGTACATGAAATCTACAGAGAAACCATCCACTCAAAAGCCACAGCAGAGCGGCCTCTTCAGCCGGCCTCTATCCTATAAATGGTCCAAAATGTCGGCATTAAAGTATATAGAGGCTTCCAGCAGCCCTGAAATACAGCGGATACTCCACCACTTCTACAACTACGAGTACAAGCCGAACCCAGAGGGAGTGAGTCAAGCCGCAAAAGACCTCAACAATATATTCTATGTAATGGCCAGACTGTCCGGCCTTAAAGTCACCTACAAGAGACCAAAAGAAACACAGATCAATGGCTGGTTTGACAGCGAATGTAAAGCCGTACGGAAGACTTTGAGACCAGCCTCAAACAAGAAACACACAGACCCCAACCACCCGAGTCTGAGGGAAGCCTATGACACCTTACAAAGGCAGTACAAAACCATGCCCAGGAGGAAGAAGCAGAGTTACATCTCTACCAAGCTTAATCAACTCCAAGATGCCCTCCAAGACAACTCCTTCTGGTAACTATGGAACCACATGGGCACAAAAGACAAGAAAAACAACACCCATATCCAAAATGGCAACATCTGGCTCCATTACTTCAGAGACCTCTATAAAGACATCCCAAAGGAAGAACTAAGCCAACAACAGGAAAACATAATGGCAAAACTAAAAGCAATGAAGGAAAAAAAATCAAAATTTCCAAAATCCCGTGGATACACCTATTACATTACAGGAAGTAGCCGAGAAAATCTCTTCCATAAGGTGTAGAAAAGCCGGTTGCCTGGATGGGATCCTACCAGAAATGCTGAAGTACAGCACACCTGACATACAGGCTGCAATGGTCAAACTGTTCAATATTGTGCTAAGGGCCGGCTACTTCCCTTGTACCTCGAACCAAGGCCTCATCACACCCATCCACAAGAGTGGAGACAGATATGACCCAGCCAACTACTGAGTCATGTGTGTCAGCAGCAACATGGGAAAACTGTTCAACAGCATCCTGAACAAGAGGATCCTCACCGAGCACAACGTCCTCAGCAAGAGCCAAGCAGGGTTCATGCCGAACCACCGCACCTCTGACCACATCTACACTCTGCACAGCCTCATTCAGAGACACGTCCACAATACAATGAACGGGAAGATATATGCCTGTTTCGTGGACTTTAAAAAGGCCTTTGATTCTGTGTGGCACCCAGGCTTATTCCTGAAACTGCTGGAGAGCGGAATAGGAGGAAAGACCTACAATGTCATCAAAAGCTCCTACACTGAGAACCGCTGTAGCGTGCGTGTGAATGATAAAAGAACAGCTTACTTCCAGCAGAGCCGTGGAGTCAGACAAGGCTCCAGCCTAAGTCCAACGCTCTTCAACATTTATATCAACGAGCTGGCTACCGCTTTGGAATCCTCCACAGCACCAGGTCTCACCCTCCATGACGCTCGGGTGAAATTCTTAATGTATGCAGATGACCTGCTGCTGCTGTCACCAACCGAGAAAGGCCTCCAAGACAACCTGAATATCTTAGAGAACTTCAGCTCCACCTGGGCACTACTGGTCAATCTAAAGAAAACCAACCTCATGGTGTTCCAGAGGAGAAGATCAGACCAGCACCCACCATTTGTCCTCAACAACTGTGCCCTCACAAGAACAAACAAATATACCTACCTGGACCTAGAGATTCACCGATCAGGAAGCTTAAAACAAGCCATAGAGACCCTGAAGGACAAGGCCTGCTAAACCTTCTATGCCACCCGAACAAAACTATCATCTGAAGCCACCAGTGAGGGTCTGGTTAAAAATCTTCGACTCTATCATCGCCCCAATCCTCCTATATGGCAGCGAAGTCTGGGGTCCTCACACCTACTCAGACTGGTCAAGGTGGGATTCCAGCCCAACAGAAATATTCCACCTGGAATTCTGTAAGCACCTTCTCCAGGTCCATCGGAGCACCTCCAACAGTGCTTGTCGGGCCGAGCTGGGCAGATTCCCTCTACACCTAACTGTACTAAAGAAGACGCTGTCATTCCGGGCTCGCCTACATGGGCGCAATCCAAGCTCCCATCACCATAAAGCCCAGATGCATGTAGCTGAAACAAAAAAACCTGAACCCACGAAACAGCCCAACCAAACCCAACACGACGAGAACGCTTATCACAACAACCTGACCACAGCCGGAATCAGGACGATGGTAGAGGAGGGCCAGTAGAGGTATGTCAGTGACTGGAAGAACGATATCATCAACAGAAACAGACCATGTACCGGAGTCTACAGAGAGACTACAGACTGGCCTCCTATCTGGAGAAACTCCCGGACCGCAGAGACTGCAAGATTCTGAGCAGATATAGACTCAGTGCCCACAGTCTGGGCATCGAATCCGGCCGGCACAGGCAGAGCTACAAGCCCAGGGAGGGAAGACTGTGGCAACACTGTGATCAGGAAGCCATAGAGGACGAAACCCACTTCCTGCTACACTGCTCCAAATACTCAGCAGTGAGGGACACTCACTTCAGGAGACTCACATTTTCCTTCATGGTGATGAAATCTGGGAAGAGAAGAGAAAACCTATATCCAGCTGGGAGAAGAAGAGAGAGCAGTGGAGATAGCAGCGCGGTAGAAAGAGAACTATGATATGCCATGGACTCTATAGCCCACACCCCGGATCTGCCCCCATCTACCCTCCCTATGCCATGGACTTCTATAACCCCTACCCTGGACTTGCTCCCTTCCACCCTCCTTATACCATGGACTTCTATAGCCCCCACTCTGGACCTGCCCCCATCCACCTTCCTTACAGCCCCTGCCCAACATCCCCACAGCCCCTATCCCCTTTTGTACACTTGCTTTGGCAAAACTGATGTGTATTTAGTCCTGCCAATATAGCTTCTTTGAATCTATATGTGTGTGTATATGTATATGTATATGTATGTATGTATGTATGTATATATATTGTGAGGCACCGGCCGGGTCGGTATGCTGCGACCGGTATGTGCCTCCCTGGGTGCGTGCTCCAGTGCCGCAGGACGTACTCCATCCCAGGTATTAGATGGGATTCCTCTTCTCAGAGCAGAAGGGGTTAAGAGGACATAGGAACCCTGGCTGTGGTTTCCTTGAGTCTGGAGTGAGATTTCTCTCCAGTGCAGAGCCTGATTGAGGAGCTCTGAAGGAAAGTTGACGTGGTCCTGGGAAGGGATTATCTCTGGTGGGGCTGATAGAGCCTGTCAGCGGTCGGGAGATACACCAAGCGGTGTGAAGTGTGCCGGCTGCGCTCCGGATCTGTGTTTTGGTGACTCTAACCGGACGGAGATCAATAAACCGTGAGTTGAGAACTGTCCATGCCTGGTTCCCTGCCTCCCCAACACAGCTACACCTCACATGTGGTGGAGAATGTGGGCACTGCCGGCCCGGTGAGGTGTAGCCGGCACTACCGTTGCCCTCTGTTCCGGTGGGGAAGTGACTTTTCATGAGGCTAATGAGCGGCTGCTAAGTAAGAGGAGCAGCAGTCATCATTGCGGCCAGTCTCTTGCGTGGTGCCCGGCATCGCATGTCCTGGATTCGGCCGGCTACATTACAACACAATCCAGCAGCCAGCATGGAGGAGGTGCTCAAGCACCTGGTGCTGGCCCAGCAGCAGTAACAGGAAGCTCAGCAGCAGCAGGAGAGGAGGCACCAGGAGCAGATGGCCCTGTTGATTGAGGCTGTGCGGACCATACCGGGGGATCCGCCCCGAGGACCAGGTGACGACTGCAGCGTCCGGAAAGCGGTAAGACAAGCGCTGCAAAAGATGACCCCGGGGGATGATGTGGAGGCATTCCTGGCCGTGTTTGAGCGGGTGGCTGAACGGGAGAGATTGCCGGTTGCCCAGTGGGCCGAGGTGCTGGCGCCCTATTTGACTGGTTATCCCCAAAAGGCATACATAGACCTGTGTACTGAGGATGCCCTGGACTATGGAGCCCTGAAGGGGGAGATATTGGCCCGTACCGGGGTCAATACATATGTGAGGGCCCAACGGGTGAGCCAATGGGCCTACGAGGAAGGCAAACCCGTGCGCTCACAGGCCTATGATTTGTTGCATCTGGTTAAAAAATGGCTGCAGCCTGAAGCCCTGAGTCCGGCTCAGATGGTAGAGCGGGTGGTGGTGAATCGCTTCGTGCGTACGCTGCCCGTCCCCATACAAAAGTGGGTGGGACACAGTGACCCGGGTTCCCTAGACCAGTTGGTGAACGTGGTGGAGCGCCATGTGGCCACACAGGAACTGATCCGGGACACTGGGACAATGCGGGCTACCCGCAAGGCCGCGCCCACCACACCAGACAGTAGGGACCCCCAACCCGGCCCCCGGGCGGGCGAGCGCCCGGCTCAGGCTGAAAACGGGACTCCCTATGCAGCAAAGCGGCGATCCGGATAGCCGCGGTTTGGCCCCTGGTATAGCGGGGAACCACCCCGATGTAGAAGATGCCGGGAGGTGGGACATATGATGGCGCAGTGTCCCCTCACCGGGGAACCAATGGACTGTGACTATTCCCGGAGGCGGTCCATGTTCGCCCACCTCGTCGGGAAAACAGGGCTCGGCCCCCCGGGATACTGAGAATGTACTGTGCCACGTACGGCTTAACGGTCATGAGGTGACGGCCCTACTGGACTCAGGGAGCAACGTGACCCTCGTGTGTGCCTCCTTGGTCTCCAGGACCAAATCCACCGGCCGTACGGTCAGGGTGATGAGTGTCCATGGGGATCATCGCAGGTATCCAATGAAGCGTGTCACGTTTGCTACCCCAGCCAGGCGGGTTCAACATGTGGTTGGGGTGGTAAAGGATCTCCCTTATGATGTTGTGCTGGGGAGGGATATGCCCTTGTTCCGGGTATTGTGGAACGGGTATATGGCCCTTCGGATGAAGGATAGACAGGGCCCGGAGCCCGAGGATCCCGCCCCCGGGATACCCAGAGGACTTGATGTGACTAACCCCTGGGTGCAGAGCCCCGTGCGCCAGCCGCGCCGACTCCCGGTCCGGAACGGTGCAGCAGTGCCGCGCGCCGACCCCGTTTTCCTCATAGGGCCCCAGGGCTCTGTCGTTGGTACCCGTCCGGGGTTGGTGGGTGCCGGGGGCCCGAACGGGTTGGTTGCTCGTGGGGTCTGGCACCGCTGGTACCCCCGGGTGCCCCTGCTTGGCTCCGCCGGTGCTCCGCGCCGTGACGTGGTCCCCTCACAGGGCCCAGGGTTATGGCCTGGTGTTCAAACCCATACGCTTGAACATAGGGGGGGGAGGGATATGTGAGGCACCGGCCGGGTCGGTATGCTGCGACCGGTATGTGCCTCCCTGGGTGCGTGCTCCAGTGCCGCAGGACGTACTCCATCCCAGGTATTAGATGGGATTCCTCTTCTCAGAGCAGAAGGGGTTAAGAGGACATAGGAACCCTGGCTGTGGTTTCCTTGAGTCTGGAGTGAGATTTCTCTCCAGTGCAGAGCCTGATTGAGGAGCTCTGCATATATATATATCTACTCTATAATTGCCGAAGGCATTTTCATGTCGGCCCCCGACGTGCCGTGGCTATGTCACACTCTGTGACGTCATCACGCCGAAGCATTGGCCGCGAAGCGGCCATTGCGAGCCGTCGCAATGCCCGCGAAGCGGGCATTGCGACCCCTCTCCACTGTCATCCCTGTGTCCCTGTGCCATCCCCTGTGCCCCTGTGCCTCAGTGCCCCTGTGCCCCTGTGATCCCGCTCCGAAGCAGCTGCTGTCAGCACATGCTGACACAGCTGCTCCGGAGCCTGTGCCCGGGCATTGCGACCCCTCTCCGCTGTCATCCCCTGTGTCCCTGTGCCATCCCCTCTGCCCCTGTGCCCCTCCTGTGCCCCCGCTCCGGAGCAGCTGCTGTCAGCACATGCTGACACAGTGCTCCGGAGCCTGTGTCCCTGTGCCCCTGTGCCCCCGCTCCGGAGCAGCTGCTGTCAGCACATGCTGACACAGTGCTCCGGAGCCTGTGCCACTGTGCTCCTGTGCCCCGTCATACTAAAGTTAAATCAAGTGTTTAAAAATAAAAAATCTTTATTCTCACCTTCCAGCGCTCCCTCGGCGTCTCCAGCTGCAGCTGCTCGCTCGGTAACAGGACCTGTGATGATGTCAGAACCCGATCAGCTGATCGGGTCACATGACCGGTTACCGCGGTAACCGATGACGCTTTTGACGTCATCACAGGTCCTGCACACCCGATCGGCTGCAGCTGGAGACGCCGAGGGAGCGCTGGAAGGTGAGAATAAACATTTGTTATGTTGGGGGGGACAGAAGGTGGGGGACAGGAGGTGGGGGACATGAGAGGGCACATGAGAGGGCACATGAGGAGCGGACAGGAGGGGGGGGGGGGACATGAGAGGGCACAGGAGGGGGGCACATGAGGAGCGGACAGGAGGGGGGTGGGGGACATGAGAGGGCACAGGAGGGGGGCACATGAGAGGGCACAGGAGGGGGGCACATGAGAGGGCACAGGAGGGGGGCACATGAGAGGGCACAGGAGGGGGCACATGAGAGGGCACAGCAGGGGACAGTAGGGAGAGAGTAGGGGGACAGTAGGGCAAAACAGGGGGGCCGCAGAGAGGCAGCAAGATGACAGGAGGGAGAGAGGAGGAGGAGCTACGTGACAGCCCAAACTGATCCTGCAAAAAGTAGGATTCGGATGCCTACTTGGCATCCGATTGCAGAGATCAGTTTGGATCCGATGCTGTCCGATTTATTTCGGACAGCATCGGATTTAAAGAAATCGTAATGTGAAAGTAGCCTTACCACCAGAACGCACCCGCCTCCGTCTTCCGCCCGCTCTCTTCTATGTCGCCGCCACGTACAGATTGAAACCAAGATGGCGGCCGGGAAGTATCACGAGAGTTCCCGGCCTCCATCTTGGTTTCGCCCTGTTCACAGTGGCGACATGCAAGATGGCGATGGAAGTAAGTATTTCGCCACCACTCTGCCCCCCCTGGCCTCCACTGACCACTTTGCCCCCCCCCCCCCGCCTCTGCTGACCACTCTGTCCCCCTTGATCTCCGCTTACCACTCTGCCCCCCTGGCCGCCACTGACCACTCTGCCCCACCCTTCCCTCCACTGACCACTCTGCCCCCCACCCTCCGCTGACCACTCTGCCCTCCGCCGACCACTCTGCCCCCCCAGCCTCCGCTGATCACTCTGCCCCCCCCCCCGTTCTCTGCTGACCACTCTGCCTTCCGTCCTCCGCTGATAAACTCTGCCCTCCATCCTCTGCTCACCACTCTGCCCTCCGTCCTCCGCTGACCACTCTGCCCTCCGTCCTCCGCTGACCACTGAGCCACCGAACAGTGCTGACCACTGAGCCACCGTGCAGTGCTGACCACTGAGTCACCGTACAGTGCTGACCACTGAGCCACCGTACAGTGTTGACCACTGAGCCACCGTACAGTGCTAACCACAGAGCCACGTACAGTGTTGACCACTGAGCCACCGTACAGTGCTAACCACAGAGCCACCGTACAGTGCTGACCACTGAACCACCATACAGTGCTGACCACTCAGCCACCGTATAGTGCTGACCACTGAGCCACCGTAGAGTGCTGACCACTGAGCCACCATATACAGTGCTAACCACTGAGCCACCATACACACTGCTAACCACTGAGCCACTGTACAGTGCTGACCACTGAGCCACCGTGCAGTGCTGACCACTGAGCCACCGTACAGTGCTGACCACTGAGCCACCGTACAGTGTTGACCACTCACCCACCGTACAGTGCTGACCACAGAGCCACCGTACAGTGCTGACCACTGAGCCACCGTATAGTGCTGACCACTGAGCCACCGTATAGTGCTGACCACTGAGCCACCGTAGAGTGCTAACCACTGAGCCACCGTAGAGTGCTAAACACTGAGCCAGCATACAGTGCTAACCACTGACCCACCATATACAGTGCTAACCACTGAGCCACCATATACAGTGCTAACCACTGAGCCACCATATACAGTGCCAACCACTGAGGCACCATACAGTGCTAATCACCGAGTCACCGTATACAGTGCTAACCACTGAGTCACATTACTGCTCTAATTATTGAGCCATCATATACAGTGCCAACCACTGAGCCACCATATACAGTGCTAACAACTGAGTCACCGTATACAGTGCTAATCACTGAGTCACATTACTGCTCTAATTATTGAGCCACCATATACAGTGCCAACCATTGAGCCACCATAGAGTGCTAACCACTGAGGCTGTTTACAGTGCTAACTATTGAGCCAGTGTATACTGTGCTAACCACTGAGACCCTGTATACTCTGCTAACCACTCAGCCGCCGTATACTCTGCTAACCACTGAGCCGCATAAAGTCTGCTAACCACTGAGTTGCTGTAAACTCTGCTAAGCACAGTGCTGCGGGCAGGAGAGGGCCGGGGGACAGCGGGCGGGTGCGGCCAGGAAGGCCCCCCCGCCCCTACTGCCCGCACCCGGCCGCTGTTCCCCGACCCCCTCCTGCACGCACCCGGCCGCTCTTTCTCGGCCACCTCCTGCCTACACATGGCCGTTGTTCCCCTGCCCCCTTCTGCCCGCTGTTCCCCGGACCCCTCCTGCCCGCACATGGCCGCTGTCCCCCTGACCCCCTCCTGCCGCACCCGATTGCTGTCTCCCTGCCTCCCTCCTGCCCGCATCCGGCCACTGTCCCCCGGCCCCCTCCTGCACGCACCTGGCCGCTCTTCCTCAGCCTCCTCCTGCCCACACATGGCTGTTATTCCACCAGCCTCCTTCTGCCCGCTGTTCCCCGGCTTGCTCCTGAACGCTCCCTGCCACTGTCCCCCAGCCCCCCTGACTGCACCCACCTGCTGTCTCTTCCTGGACTCCCGCACTGCTGCACACTGGCACCGCTGCACACCGGTACTGCTGTATGTATTCTATCTACTATATAATTGCCGTAGGCACTTCCGTGTCGGACCCCGCAAAAGACCGTGCCTTTGTCACTCTGTGACGTCACCACGTGCGACCCCTCGCCGCTGTCAGCACACACCCCCAACCCCTGTCACCACACCCACCCCATATGTCCTCACCCCCCCCATATGTCCGCACACCCCTGCTCCGATCCCGCTCCGGAGCCGCTGCTGTCAGCACATGCTGACACAGTGCTCCGGAGCCTCTCCTGTAACCACGCTCCCCGCTGTCCCACACCCCCCCCCCCCCCCCCGCTGTCACCACACACCCCCCATATGTCCGCATACCATATGTCCGCCAAAATCGCGGCAGATGCGGTGAAAAAAACCGCATCTGCCGCGATTGCCGCATAACCGCTGCACTTGCGGCGCGGTTGCGGTAATCCCCATAGAAAGTATAGGGGCACTTGCGGCAGGTGCGGCAAGTGCGGTTTTGCACTTGCGGCAGGTGCGGCCGCGAAAAAAACCGCGGTCAGCCGTGGTTTATTTCGCGGCTGCACCTGCCGCAAGTGCAAAAGCGCACTTGCCGCACCTGCCGCAAGTCCCCCTATACTTTATATGGATATTATTTGAAAATGTTAAAAAAAAATTTAAAATATTCTAGACACCCGATGCATTTGCATCGGGCTCACAGCTAGTATATATATATATATATAATGTGTGTGTATATGTGTAATATATATATATATAGATATATAGATATAGATATATAGATATAGATATAATATATAGTGAGGTGCCAAGGGGAGAGGTACTGGACGACAGTTATGTTTCTCCTGGGTTCATTTCATATACCTCCTGGTATTGATGGTGGTGCAGTCAGCCTGTGCAAAAACAGCACAGGAAAAGCTGGGGAAGTCACAGATTTGTCCCAGCAGACAGGTAGTTAATAAGGTCTGTCTGTTTCAAGGTAATGGTGGGTTTACACGCCGCGATATCGGCGTCCAACTCCGACCCAACTCCGACAAAAAGTCACGTGGGTCGCGAGTTGGAGCCGATATCGTTTGCGCGTTGTACGGTTTGAGCGTACAACGCAATGCTGGAACGATGCCAAAACGATATCGGATTTCAATAGCCGAGCTATTCAACTCCCCGATATCGCATGGCCGTTGTAGCAGCATCGCAGCGTGTGACAGCCCAACTCCGATGTGTACTCGCACCTCACCCATTAACTCCCATGTTAAATGGTCGTTACTGGGTTGGTGGGCGTACACATCAGAGGGACGTTGTTTCCCGATATCGCAGCGTGTAAACCGGCGATGCGATATCGGGAAAAACGCTGAAAAAATGCGCGCTCCCGCGCCGTTGCCTCCGATATCGCCGCGATATCGGGACGTGTAACCCCACCATAAGAGAAAACTGCTTGCTCCTCTCCAGTCAGTCCAGGCTTTGATTCCTGACTGGATCAGCTGTTATAATCAAGGGGCTGGAAGGATTCAGTTGTCTGCTGCTGACCTGCTGGACTGAGAAGCTGATAACATAATAAGACTGTGTGTTTTGGTTGTTGATTAGGTTTATTTTGTAAATAGGATTCTAATGTTTAGTTAGTGGCCAGACAGCCTTAAGGGCCTGTCACACGTGTCAATGTCGCCCGCAATATCGCTCAAGCGTCACATATTATTAATCGCCTGAGCGATGTGAAATTATCGCAGGTAAGATGTCACACGCGTCAATATGACCCAGCGATGCGGTGATGTCGCCATCTTGCGAGCGATTTTATTTAGTCGCTTGTACGTTGTCAAAATAGAAAATATGTCGCTGAGTTTAGTGTCACACGCAGCGATGCACAAGGTCTACTGAGCGATGAGCGGCAGGTTTTACATCTGGCAGTGAAACCTGCGATCAGTGACATATCGGTGGTTGCATCGCTTGGTCACACGCTTCAATGTCGCTCCTGCGTCACTTTTATGTCGCTCGAGCGACTGAAAATCCGTGACGTACGAGCGACATTGACAGCGATATTGACGCGTGTGACATGCCCTTTAGACGTTTACTTTGATGTATTGTTGTGTAAAGGTCCTGTCACACATAAAGAGATCGCTAATTTTGTGACGCAACAGCGGTCCCAATAACGATGTTGTTCTGTGTGACACGCACTAATGATCTGGCCCCTGCTGTGAGATCGTTGATCATTACACAGTGCTCTGGGTCATTCCTGCGTCGTTGTGCTCCCGCTGGGAATGCTACATCTTTGTGTTGGACAGAGATAATGAGCAACGATATTAATGTTATGCTATGGAGAGAAAATTCACAACGACCTCGGTATAATTCTGGATCACTAGTGCATCATTTTTCACATCGCTGGTAAGATGCCTGTTTGACATCTTACCAGCGATGTGTAAACGACGCACCAGCGATCTCTGCACATCGTGATTGGGATCGCTGATACGTCATTATGTGAGACTGGGCCTTAACACTGAAGTGAGAAGTGTGCACAATAAACCCTGCTGTGTGAAGCCTGCCAGTCTTCTATTGTCTACTGTGAGTCCACAGCCAATGCTTGAACCAAAGCAAAGATCCCACCTGAGTTATCCCCTCTGTCTCACATATACTTATATATATTCATTACAATATGTCTAATATGTGTTCGGTTCATCCATTTTCCTGGTAAATAATTTCATGGCAGTGCCCTTTGGAGGTTTGGAACGGGCTCTTACAACGCATGTTAGCTGTGAGAAGCCCCGATTTCCATTGCCATTCAGGGTTTCTTATTAAATGTATAAAATCTAAGGCCGGCTTCAGACTGCGTGTCTGATCCGATCCGTAGCTGTCCGCTTGAGGCAGGCAGCCGCGGACCGGATCAGCACACAGGACTGGGGGCTATTATGCCCTCCGATCCTGTGTGCAGCCGCACGCAGTTCCTGCTGCTAATAGGTGAGGACCGCGGGCGCCGCGGTCCTGACCTGTCAGCTGGTTCAGCTGCGTGCGGCTGCACACCAGACCGGAGGGCATAATAGCCCCCAGTCCTGTGTGCTGATCCGGTCCGCGGCTGTCTGCCTCAAGCGGACAGCTACGGATCGGATCAGACACGCAGTCTGAAGCCGGCCTAATTCAACAATGAAAGCTCACAAGTCAATGTTCTAGATAGGGTAATTTTAAAGGGAGTGTGTGCCCATGCTTTGTCTACCCCATCTGATCAGCAGAAGTAAGGACAAAGGCCCTAGTGACACAGGTCCTAGTCTAGTAACTTGAGCCTCATTCAGATTTTTTTTTTTTTTCTTCACTGTACTGATTGTATATACGGCTAGATTTTTCTGAGTGTTTCTTAGTTTGGTCCAAATGTATTTATAGTACTTGGGGGGGGGAAATATTTTCTCTTCCTGTAAATCGGTTCATGAAAATCAGACCACACTCTGATGCCATGGGTGTTGTCTGATTTTTTTTTTTTTTTTTTTTTTTACAGAGTTGCATTGCTGATTTTGGTTAGACTCTGATGGTGGGTTTACACGCCGCGATATCGGCGTCCAACTCCGACAAAGTCACGAGGTTCGGGAGTTGGAGCCGATATCGTTCCTGCATCGTACTGTTTGAAGGTACAATACGATGCAGGAACGATGGTAATCCGATATTGGGGGTCGAATCAGCGGGCTATTCAACCACCCGATATCGGATGCCTGTTGGAGCCGGATCGTTGCGTGTAAACATCCAACTACGATGTGTACTCGCACCTCACTCATTAACTCCCATGTTAAATGGTCGTTACTGGGTTGGTGGGCGTACACATCGTAGGGACGTTGTTTCCCGATATCGCAGCGTGTAAACCGCTGATGCGATATCGAAAAAAGCGCTCAAAAAATGCGCACTCCCGCGCCGTTGCCTACGATATCGCCCTGATATCGGGACGTGTAAACCCACCATTAGGGCCACTTTACACACACCAACTTATCTGTCCAACTTCTGACCAACTTGCTGGTTGCAGTGAAATCATGGACACATTGCTCCATTTTCTGGCTGTGTACAAATGTAACAATGTGTCCATGATTTCACTGCAACCAGCAAGTTGGTCATAAGTTGGACAGATAAGTTGGTGTGTGTAAAGTGGCCCTTAGACTGGTTTCACACTTGGGAACCCTCCGCCTGCGCTCTGATGCAGATTGGCGTGCGCACCCATTCACTGCAATGTATGGTTTGTACGCAGGCAGATGCCTGCTCACAAATCATACACTCTCTAGTCCGCAACCTGAACGCGACATGTCGCTTTCTAGGTGCGGATGAGACTGTGCACAAATCACATATTTTTGGCAATGGGTGCGCCATCTGCACCCGAGCGCAGGCACTTGCGTCCCCATGTTAAACATAGGGACTTGTGGTGCCTGCGCTCAGCTTGCGAATCCCCTCCATCAAAACGTGTCTGAGTTTGCACTGACTGGTCTCTTGTGAGAAATGACCCCTTTTGAACAGCCCCATTCACAATTATAGGTACGAGCGACGTCCATAAAACCTTTTGCTTGCAGTAGGAAAACTGACGTCTGAATGAGCCCTTAGGCTGCTTTCACACTGCATTTTTGTGCATTCCGTAGCTGTCCGTTGTAAAGCGGACAGCTACAGATCCGATTTGGCCTACATGCATCCCTATGGATCACAGATCACATCGGATTTGCCCTTAATGGCATCCGATTTCTGTCAGATCCGATTTGTCAGATTTTTTTCCTGCACTCAAAATCGCAGACTGAAGCGATTTTGGGAGCATCGGACAGAATCTGACCGGATCGAATCCAACATAATCCGAGGCCTTTAACAAGGGGGCCTATGGAGCACGGGTCCGAGAAAACAGCTGATGGTTTCTCTGACCCGATTCCAGTGTACGGAGCATGCTCCGTACACTAAAACTGCTCCTAACCGTCTAATTTCATTTCTGCAATGTGTATATATATATATATGCGTATGTGTGTGTATGTATGTATATACATATATATAGGTCCAATGAGTCCTATCGCTGACACCCAAGTCCTCCTTGTCCACCCTACCCCACTACTAAGTTGGCGGACACCATCTAGACCAGGGGTCTCAAACTCGCGGCCCAAGGGCCGCATGCGGCCCCTGGGGCTTCACTATGCGGCCCGCGGCACCTTGGACAACTTAATGATGCATTGCCCCAGTGCAGGGGGCCGCTGCAGTCCCAGCTGTGTGATGACTTCTGTCCGCAGCACTAACAAGCTCTGCCACTCGGCAAGATCAATGCAAGCTGCCAGCCAATGAGAGGCCCGCAGCTGACGGCAGAATATGACGTCACCTGCAGGCCTCTGGCTGGTAGATTGCATTGATCTTGATGAGCAACAGAGCTTGTCTGGGCGGCGGCTGGAGGAAGTCTTAGCACAGCGGAGGCCAGAAGTCAGCACAGCGGGGACTGTGGCGGCCCCCTGCACTGGAGCGATGCATCATTAAAGTGAGAAAAGTGTGAGTGTGTGTGAGAAGGTGTGTGTGTGAGACTGAGTGTGTGAGTGAGGATGTGTGTATAAGAAAGTGTGTGCGAGTTTCAGTGTGTGTATGAGTGTGAGTGTAAGAGTGTGTATGAGGATGTGTGAGAGTGTGTTTGAGAGTATGTGTGTGTGTGTGGGGGGGGTTTGTGTGTGGGTTTGTGTGTGAGTGTGATAGAGTGTGTATTTAAGTGTGTAAGAAGGTAAAACAGGATGGGGGGGCATCACTATAAAAGTAGATCAGGATGGGGGGGGCATCACTTTAAAAGTAGATCAGGATGGGGGACATCACTATAAAAGTAGATCAGGATGGGGGACATCACTACTAAAGGGGAATGGGAAGGGGGACATCACTAGAAAAGGAGATCAGGAAGGGGGTCATCACTAGAAAAGGGGATCAGGATGGGGGACATCACTACAAAAGGAGATCAGTGTGGGGACATCACTACAAAAGGGGACCATGATCGATGGGGGACATCACTAGAAAAAGGGATCAGGATGGTGGACATCACTAGAAAAAGGGATCAGGATAGGGATCATCACTAGAAAAGGGGATCAGGATGGGGGACATCAGTAGAAAAGGACATTACTACAGGATGGAGACATTACTACAAGAAAGGGATCAGGACTTGTACTTTACTACATTGAGCAAGAAATTCTGGTATTACTAAAAATATCAGTTAGTCCTACAAGAGATGCGGCCCCCCGCTATAAATGTTTTTCTATGTGCGGCCCACCAACCCAGCTGAGTTTGAGACCCCTGATCTAGACCCTAGATCACCAGTAGGCAATGAGGGTGCAAATTGCAGTATTGGAGCCAGCCACTCCACACGATACAAAAGAGAAAAAAAACTGCACTGCACTCACAGACAATGTGAACTGGTGCCAGCAGGGATGCTGGGTCAATATACTAGAAAAAAACCTTGCAGCACTCAGCTACTACCAATGATGTACATATGCTGACAAGCTATATAATATGAGAAAAAATGTAAAAATTTACGTTTACGTTATATATATATACGGTATATATTATATTGCAAAAGTGAAATTAAGTAAATGCAAGGGTTAGAAATAAAAAAAATCTTTACTCTCACCCGGTGGCTCCAACTATCTTCTGATAGGCTCGTGGACGGGTGAGAATAAAGATTTTTTATTTTGTAAGGTCCGGAGTAGAGGGGAGAAAGAGGGAGAGACTGAGAGGAGCGGGGAAAGAGGTGACGGGAGGTAAAGAGGAGCGAAGTGACAGGAGGGAGACAGGAGGGGGGAGCGAACTGACAGGATGAGCGGGGATAGGAGGAGAGAGGGAGAGGATCCAAACTGATCCTGCAAAATATTGGAATCGGATGCCTGTTTGGCATCTGATTGCAGGCATCAGTTTGGATCCGTTGCTGTCCGAGGGGTCCTACGAAAAAAAAAAAGGATCCCCTCGGACAGCACAAAACGCAGTGAGAAAGCAGCCTTAGTGGGCAGATTGCTGTAATTTTGTTAAAATCACTCTTAACCGCTGCCGATCTGCCAGTTCTCTGAGTGCTGGGCTCTTGTACACTGTGCAAGGTTTAGAGCTGCCAATAAGTGGTGTTGGTGGTGTTATGAATGTGAGGATTTGATGGCACCAGGTCTACTAGAGATCATGTTCTGCTGATAAAACACTGTTTTTATGGAAACTACAGCAATTAGATATGTTAAGGGACACATCCCTGAAATCCATGGGTCTATGTGCCTATATTATGGTTTCAAATAGTGTAGCATAAAACCTGCTGACAGATTCTATGAATTCCTGTAATTCCAAAACAGTCCATTTTATTCTAAAAATTGTTTATTAGTGCCAAACAATGATGCCTCTGATCCCTGCCAAGATCACAAGACCATATTGATATGACAGTGGTTTACAGACCCAGAGACTTATTTAGCATGTACATCACTCTGCTCCAGTGATCCTGCCGGGGATGCATGCAATGTTTTGAGCAATCCCTGGGGCCTTTGGTTGTGGCCCAGGTCCTATCAGCAGCACTTTACATTCGCTAGAATATTTAACAAATGCTTGTAATATACATGTACAGTCATGGCCAAAGGTTTTGAGCATGACACCAAAATTATATTTTCACATGATCTGCTGCCCTCTGGTTTTTATTTGTGTTTGTCTAATGTTTATATCACATACAGAAATATAATTGCAATCATATTATGAGTACCAAAAGGTTATATTGACAGTTAGAATGAGTTAATGCAGCAAGTCAATATTTGCAGTGTTGACCCTTCTTCTTCAGGACTTCTGCAATTCTCCCTGGCATGCTCTCAATCAACTTTTGGACCAAATCCTGACTGATAGCAGTCCATTCTTGTATAATCAATGCTTGCATTTTGCCAGAATTTGTTGGTTTTTGTTGGTCCACCCGTCTCTTGATGATTGACCACAAGTTCTCAATGGGATTAAGATCTGGGGAGTTTCCAGGCCATGGACCCAAAATCTCTGTTTTGTTCCCTGAGCCATTTAGTTATCACCTTTGCTTTATGGCAAGGTGCTCCATCATGCTGGAAAAGGCATTGTTGGGCGCCAAACTGCTCTTGGACGGTTGGGAGAAGTTGCTCTTGGAGGACATTCTGGTACCATTCTTTATTCATGGCTCTGTTTTTAGGCAAGACTGTGAGTGAGCCGATTCCCTTGGCTGAGAAGCAACCCCACACATGAATGGTTTCAGGATGCTTTACAGTTGGCATGAGACAAGACTGGTGGTAGCGCTCACCTCTTCTTCTCCGAATAAGCTGTTTTCCAGATGTCCCAAACAATCGAAAAGGGGATTCATCAGAGAAAGTGACTTTACCCCAGTCCTCAGCAGTCCACTCCCTGTACCTTTTGCAGAATATCAGTTGGTCCCTGATGTTTTTTTTCTGGAGAGAAGTGGCGTCTTTGCTGCCCTCCTTGAAACCAGGCCTTGCTCAAAGAGTCTCCGCCTCACAGTGCGAGCAGAAGCACTCACACCAGCCTGCTGCCATTCCTGAGCAAGCTCGGCACTGCTGGTAGTCCGATCCCACAGCTGAAACAGTTTTAAGATACGGTCTTGGCGCTTGCTGGTCTTTCATGGGCGCCCTGGAGCCTTTTCGACAACAATGGAAGCTCTCTCCTTGAAGTTCTTGATGATGCGATAGATTGTTGACTGAGGTGCAATCTTTCTAGCTGCGATACTCTTCCCTGTTAGGCCATTTTTGTGCAGTGCAATGATGGCTGCACGTGTTTCATTAGAGATAACCATGGTTAACTGAAGAGAAACAATGATACCAAGCACCAGCCTCCTTTTAAACTGTCCATTGGTGTCATTCTTACTTAATCATGACTGATTGTTCGCCAGCCCTGTCCTCATCAACACCCACACCTGTGTTAATGGAACAATTACTAAAATGATGTTAGCTGCTCCTTTTAAGGCAGGACTGCAATGATGTTTAAATGTGTTTTGGGGTTAAAGTTCATTTTCTAGGCAAATATTGACTTTTCAAGTAATTGCTGTTAAGCTGAACACTATGACATTCTGGAGTATATGCAAATTGCCATTAGAAAAACTGAAGGAGTAGACTTTGTTAAAATGTAATATTTGTATCATTCTCAAAACTTTTGGCCATGACTGTACATTGCAAAAGATTGCTTTGCAAATACTGTCATTTGAAAAATGTATTACAAAACAAAAAAAATGTTCCACACAGCAGCCTTTTAACGTAACTAATATAGGGCTAGTTTAAATGGTGTATTCCAACAAGTGATCACATCACTAGACTGCAATAACTTCATGATCAGTGAAGTCCATGGTTTAGGACCTCTGAGTCTCCGAAAAGAAAAGACAGGACCTTTCACCTTATTGCATCGGCGTGTCCCTGAGAATAGCGGGACTGCTGCATTTAACCCATTATCTACCAATGTCCTTTTTTTGGGACGCCTAATCTTTTGCTTCTAGCAACTAACATTTTACAATTGGGTCCAATTTTTTGTGTTGTGTTTGAAAAATGAATGTTTTCAAAACATGAAATCATGTCATTGTCATTTAATTGAATATGCTTACATCGAGAGCTTTCAAACACCTATTTTCGAAAAGGAAAATTGCAAATTTGGCAAGTAATGGGTTAAGTGTACATTGGTTTGTTTCCCAGTACGAGTGATGTGCAAATGCTGTAATTTGTAGGCAAAATATTCAGATCTCCAGTTTATGTGGCTTCCAAATAGTGGACCTCCTACAATCAGTGACTAATAGTGTAGCCTACAGAAAACTTGTACTCACTGCAGCAGAGATGAATTAGGCTGCATACTCGCGGTCCGGAGGAGCTGCGTGTTGGACACAGCTCCTCCGGACCTGAGTGAAGCCGCGGGTGGCTGCAGGGAGACCGCAGCTGCTCTGTACTCTCCATGTGCGGCGAGTTCAGGGCGGCTTCTCCACCCATGGCAGCCGCTTCTGACTCTGCAGCATTTTTATTTCATGCTCCAAACACGCTGCGGGCAGATAAAGCATAGTGAGGATGGAATTTCTTACAATCCCATCCACTATTCTTATACTGTACTGTACAACATTGCGGATACTGACCATGAGCACACACCCTTAGTATACCATTCCATATACAGGTGCATCTCAATGAATTAAAATATCATCAAAAGCGTGGCCTAACGCTTGATGTGAACAGTCGGGTGGTTGAGCTTCTCCACCACCGAGACTTACATTTATCCTGCTAGAAGCCCGAATCTGGTCGGTATTTCCCCAGGTGCCGATGTCTGATAGTTCCTGGAGCCAGGGGAGAGCATCAGTGTGACTCAGGGAGTCGGAGATGGTGCGCAAACGGCAGAAAGATGCTGGACCAGGAGGCAGCACACAAAATCAAGATGGCGCTGAAAAGGAGGAGGCGGCGGGACGGAGGAACACTGCATATGAAAGGAGACTGGAGGTGGCTGAATGGCTGCAAATGTATGCGAGGGACGCTGAGGCACACACAGAAGGGAATGATCTGCAAGGAGGAGAGTGTGAGGTTGAAGACGAGGTGACTGTGCAGGAGAGAGAAAAGGGGGGCTGCAGAGGAAGACACAGACCTGCAGAGGGAATGTGATAATGGAAGCCTGGAGACAACTTTGAATCAGGATGGGGGAGAACCCACATTTAGGGTACCTTTACACGCGGCTACATTTCTAGGGTGGCTACAGGTAACTTGCTGGTTGCAGTGAAATCATGGAGACAAGGTTCTATCTTGTTGCTGTGTACAAATGGAATAATCTCTCCATGATTTCACTGCAACCAGTAAGTTACCTGTAGCCACCCTAGAAATGAAGCCGCGTGTAAAGGTACCCTAAGGGCCCCTTTACACACGGCTACATTTGTAGCTTGTCACCAGGTAACTTACTGGTTGCAGTGAAATCATGGATACATGGTTCTATCTTGTTGCTGTGTACAAATGGAATCATGTATCCATGATTTCACTGCAACCAGTAAGTTACCTGGTGACAAGCTACAAATGTAGCCGTGTGTAAAGGTACCCTTAGAGATAATTTTCAAGTAGCATCCTTCTGTAAAACCGCTTTGACTACCCTGACACAATTAGTAAATGGCTTGAAGGAGGAGATGGGAGGTATAAAAATAGCCATGCAGAAAGTCAATGTCAGGATGACTGCTGTAGAAGACAGAGTTAGTGCCACAGAGGATCATTTGACAACAATGTAGAAGACACAGCACCTGCACACTCAAAAGATAACTGTTGTGGCCAATAAGAATGACGATCTGGAAAACTGATCCAGAAGGAATTATTTGCGCATTGTGGGTATCCCTGAGAGAGCAGAGGGTGCTGACCCCATAGCTTTCATTGAGAAATGGCTGCTTGATAAATTTGGCGCTGAACATTTAACGAGAGTGTTTGCTGTTGAAAGAGCGCATTGTGTGCCTATGAGGCGTCCCCTCCCAGGAGATTCCCCTTGCACTATGCTGGCCAGAATATTGAACTGTATGGACAGAGACATTATTCTACGCAAAGCCGGAAGAATGGCAGATCTCAATATGGATGGGAAACGCATAGAGATATATCCTGATTACTCAGCTAAGGTTCAGAAACTGCGTCTACGCTACAGTGAGGTGAAAAAACAACTTCGTGCCCTGAATGTGAAATATTCCACAATATGTCCAGCAAAGCTGTGGGTGGAAGCTATGGGCAGGGTACAATTTTTTCCCACCCCAGTGGAAGTCAATGCGTGGCTGGAGCAGGACCGTACCAAACTCAGAGCAGAGAAAGACTTGATAAAATGAATACATTGAACATGCTTTGAGGACGTTGTTGTGGCAATGCTGTGGTGTTGCACCCTATTTGGAGGGGGGGGGGAAGGAATACTGTTGCTGTTAAGCTTTAATAAGATTGTTTTTGGTTGGGGACTCTGCAAGATATGGACAATATGGTGGATTTGTTGCCGGAGACTGGAGATTTGGACACGTGTCCATGCGTGCGATATGGAAACAGCGTTTGGGTTTCTTACACACCCACTCTCAGGTTTTGGAGAGAGCGTTAAATACAGGGAGGGGAGGGTGGGGGGGGGGGAAAGGTTGGCAGGGCATGGGGGAGTGTTCGTATGGGAGTACCTTTTGGATTGTCATGAAGTGGGGAAGAAGGGGGAAAAAGGAAATTCTATGTAAAATTTCTTCTTTATATCACAATGAGTAATAGCAAAATCCAAATTCTAAGTTGGAATGTCCGAGGTATATCGGATAAGGTGAAGAGAGAGGCAATACTGCGTCATATTAGATCATGTGATCCATTGATTATGTGCTTGCAAGAAACGCACCTTACAAAAGACACAGTGCACTGGCTAACAAAACCATGGATTCTAAAAGCCTATCACTCCACATATTCATCCTACTCAAGGAGGGTATCAGTGTTGGTACACGCTCGTGCTCATTACGAGGAATTGGAGGTGCATGTTGATAGTGACGGTCGATTTGTCTGGGTGGCTTGTAGATTGTTTGCACAGCAGATGACCCTTGTTGCCCTATATATTCCGCCGCCATATTCCAGGAAGAAATTGCAGGAAATAATGGAGATGACTGGCAAGAGAGGGGGATCCCCGTTGTTGATAATGGGGATGTGAACAATGTTATGAATGAATATTGGGATAAAGTACGACCGGAAGGTATGGATGAAGGGTATGATAGACTGACTGCATTCGGAAATTATATAGGTGAACTTGGACTGATAGATATGTGGAGAGTGCGGAATGAAAGGAAAAGATGTTTCTCCTGCCACTCTGTGACACATGGTACACTTTCCCGGATAGATTTGGTGCTGGGGGATGTCGGTATGGACAAAATAGTGGGGGAAGTAGTATACTTGCAGAGGATATTGTCTGATCCTAGTCCTATATAGATCACACTCCTTTTAGGACCAAATCGGGTTCGGCGGGGGGGATGGCAACTTAATCCGACATGGCTTAAAATTCCCCCACATCGAGGCCCTCACCACATCCCTCCGGCTCCAGCTCAAGAACATCTCACGGATCCGCTCCTTCCTCACCCACGACACCGCTAAAACACTCATCCATGCTCTTATCTCCCACCTTGACTACTGAAACCTCCTTCTCAATGGCCTCCCGGCTAACTCCCTCAAACTTCTCCAGTCTATCCTCAACTCCGCTGCCCGACTAATCTACCTGTCCTCACGCTACTCCCCTGTCTCCCCCCTCTGCCAAGCCCTCCACTGGCTCCCCGTCTCCAAGAGATCCCAATTCAAAACACTAACCATGGCGTACAAAGCCATACACAACCTGGCCCCACCATACATCTCCGACCTGGTCTCCCGGTACCTACCCTCACGCAACCTCCGCTCCTCCCAAGAACTCCTCCTCTGCTCCCCCCTCATCACCTCTTCTCACAACCGAGTCCAGGACTTCTCCCGGGCATCTGCCTTACTCTGGAACTCCCTGCCCAAACACGTCAGACACTCTCCTACCCTGAGTAGCTTCAAGTGTCACCTGAAGACTCACCTATTCCGTCAAGCCTACAACCTGCCATGAGACCCAGGCGACCGCCCCATACCTGACATTCCCCCATCCTACTGTATCCTAACCCGCCCCTCTTAGACTGTGAGCCCTCGTGGACAGGGTCCCTGCCCCTCCTGTACATGTACGTCCTGATTGCCTAGATTTAGTGTACTTGTTCTTGTCTCCCTCATCCTCATGTAAAGCGCCATGGAACCTAATGGCGCTATATGAATAAATAATAATAATAATAAATATGGGTAATATAGAAAAGGAACTTGAGCAATATTTTCAAACAAATGAGGGAAGTACAGAATTGACGGTGGTAAGGGATGCCATGAAAGCTTTTATGCGAGGACTTTTTATTAGAGACATTGCCCGATGCAAAACAAAAAATAAACAAGATGACCAGGAAGTGAGAGACGAACTGCAGAAGCAGCTATGATATTTACACCTACGAATGACGCCCACAATAGATTGAGAGGTGCAAGAAGCGGTAAATAAAGTACAATTGAAACACACAGAAAAGAAAAGAGTATTTCAACAATCCCTGTTTTATGAAGAAGGGGAGAGAGTGGGTCACTTGTCAGTTATTGCAGCTGCACAGAGGGAATCATTTCTTGTGTTTAAATTGCGGGACAAGGAAGGATCGGTGGTCACGGACACATCCGGTATTCCGGATGTTTTTAAAGATTTTTACACTGCACTATATACCTCTGAGACACGTGCTGGAGACTGGGAAGTAGAGGAGTTTTTGGAGGGCATACAACTACCTAAATTGTCGGCTGGGGATAGTCGGAGTCTGGATAAACGATTGAGGATTGAGGAAGTGGAGAGGGCAATACTTTCTCCGTCTGCTAACAAAGCATCGGGAGCTGACTGTATCCCGGGGGAGGTGTATAGGGAATTAGCGGAATTGAAGTCCGTGTTTGAGGAAGCATTAGTGAGGGGGGCACTTCCAAGATCAATGGTGGAAGCAGTCATAGTGGTATTACCAAAGGAAGGGAAGGATACCACCTGTGCAGAGTCATATAGACCCATATCTTTATTAACAACGGACGTTAAGATACTCGCTAATGTCTTGGCTACCTGTCTCACTGGGGTTATGCATTCTATCATTCATGCGGACCAATCAGGCTTTATGCCGAACCGCTCCACGGCAATAAATCTGAGATGATTATTCCTCAATTTACAACTGCCAGCTGATAATGGTGGCCAAAGGATAGTGGTATCACTTGACGCAAAAAAAAGCTTTCGATAGTGTGGAATAGAGGTATTTATGGAAAATGACTGATTGCAGGAAGGGGGGAGGGGAGACCTGCAGTCAATATAATCATAAGGCTCCTCCTCTGGATCTAGTGGTTGGCGTCCACCTTAATAGTCATAAGAAAACATTTTCTTATATTTATGGAAAATAATGGAATTGATGGGCTTTTTGGGTCTGGGTTCCTGACGTGGGTGGAACTTTTGTATTCTTCTCCAAGGGCGGTAGGGTAAATGGAGAACAGTCAGGGTCTTTTGAGCTGCATAGAGGCACGAGGCAGGGGTGTCCGTTGTCTCCACTGTTTGTGGTGGTGGTGGAGCCTTTGGCAGCCAAAATTAGAGCTTCAAGTCGGGTAGTTGGATTCAAATATGGAAATGTTGAAGAACAAATCGCCTTATATGCCGATGATATTTTATTATTCTTGGAAGGCGCAGGGGAGACGCTGGGAACTACAATGGACATAATTAAACAATTCGGTGAAGTATCGGGTCTTCAGATAAATTGGCACAAGTCTAGTGTTATGGCAGTAGATAGAGAAATTGGGGTGGAGGAGATGGCTGAAAGCGGACGGCAGCTTCAACTGGTTTCGCAGTTCAAATATCTCGGGATATGGGTGGCGCTTCCACCGACTCGCTTTACGGATATGAACATTACTCCGTTACTAGAGAAATTTAAATGTAAGATACGAGCATGGTGCAAGTTTTCTTTGACAGTGACGGGCAGGGTTAACCTGATCAAGATGGTGTTGATGCCCCAATTAATGTATGTTTTACATAATACACCAATTTGGCTCCCGAAAAAAAGATTTAATGGTATCAACTCTATATTTAGGACATTGATTTGGGGTAAGAGACAGGCGAAGATCAAATTGGAAACCTTACAGAGAGGTAAAGATGAGGGAACACTGGCTGTGTCAAATCTCTGGATTTACTTCTTGGCGGTGCAGGGTCAGCATCTCAGGGGGTGGAGAGAGAGAGACTGTGGAGGATCAGTTTGTAGGATACTGACATATATGACGGGAAGGAAGCCTTTAATTCAAGGATTGGAGGATAGGGCCTTTAGGGGACTGTGATCGCAGTATCCCACAGTGGGCTTGATTTACAAGGTATGGGGAGCTATAAAAAATTAAGAGGGATAGATAAACTGTCGATATATGGGATAATGAACATATCTCAGAATTTACGTTGTTGTGCCATATGGAACGATGGAAGGAGAAAGGAGTGCGATATGTATGTCAGCTGTTGAATGATGATGAACTGAAACCTTTTGCAACTTTGCAAACAGAATGATATTCCTGTGGCATGGGAGTTTCAATACACCAGAATCCGTCACGCCTGGATGGCTCAACTTAGGCTGACAGATATGAAAGTTCAAAAAGATATAGTATTGGATTTTGTGTGCATGATGGGAGGAACGAAAGGGGTCATATCAAGTATTTGCAATGACTTGTTACATACTTTTCTGGGAAAGTACCAGTCCACGGCAAAAAGCAAGTGGGAGAAAGAAATGGGAGCAATATCAATAGAACAATGGGATAATATACTAGAATATATACCTAGACTCTCTCTAAGTGAACAAGCCAGAATATCACAGCTATATATTGTACACAGAACTTGCAAAACACCGAAGGTATTATTTGAAGCAGGTTTGAGGGGAGACTCCAGGTGTCCCAGATGTGGAACGGATCAGGCTGGATTACTTCACATGCTATGGTCGTGTCCTAGATTAGTGGCATACTGGCTAACGGTCATCACCAAATAAGTGGGAGTATATGGATCCGTGATTGATAGAAATCCGGTGCTGTGTGTACTGGGGGATGTGGATGGGATTAAAGTATCAGATGCTTGTAAGGTGGCTATAGCACGATTGTTATATGTGGCGCATAAGTTAATTGCAAGAAAATGGATCGACTCAGAACCTCCCTCCAGAAGGGAATTTATTAATCAGGTACAAGTGCTGCGCTTGGAGGAAAGTGTATATAGACGGAGACATAAGGAAAAGATATTTGAAAATATATGGTCCGCATGGTTAGCGGTAATTTAATAATGCTAATGAATACTAAAAACGGAGTATTTGATGCATACTGGGGGAGGGGTGGGGGGAAGGAAGGGGAAGCTTATTGTATGTGATGTATCCTTTTTCTATTTGATTGTCATTTACCGTATATACTCGCGTATAAGCCGAGTTTTTCAGCCCAAAAATTGGGCTGAAAAGTACCCCCCTCGGCTTATACGCGAGTCAGTGACGGTATACAGCAGCCCCAGCAGCCTCAGTAATCCAGGGCCCCCCCCCAGCCTTGCTCCGGTCACCTGTAAAGCAAAATATACTTATCACTGTCCCGCTGCCGTCCGCGCCCACCACTGCCGACATCCCCGATCCTCCATTTTCATGCGTCCTCTTCCGGTTTCCTGTGTTCGTCGCAGGCAATGACGTCATTGCCGGCGCCGAACACAGGAAGTCTGAAGAAGACGCATGAAGATGGAGGATCGGGGATGTTGGCAGCGGCGGGCGCGGACGGCAGCGGGACAGTGATAAGTATATTTTGCTTTACAGGTGACCGGAGCAAGGCTGGGGGGGCCCTGGATTACTGGGGCTGCTATATACTACCATTGGGGCTGCTGTATACTACCACTGGGGCTGCTGTATACTACCACTGGGGCTGCTATATACTACCACTGGGGCTGCTGGGGCTGCTATATACTACCACTGGGGCTGCTGTATACTACCACTGGGGCTGCTGTATACTACCACTGGGGCTGCTGTATACTACCACTGGGGAGGCCTGTATACCACACTGCTGGGGGCTGTATACCTGTTCTGGGGTCCACCCTCGGCTTATACACGAGTCAATAGGCTTTTCCAGATTTTTGGGGCAAAAGTAGGGGGGTCGGCTTATACACGGGGGTCGGCTTATACACGAGTATATACGGTATATTGGAATTGCTTAGGAAAATTTAATAAAAACTAACTGGTTTAAAAAAAAATCATCAAAAAGTTAATTTATTTCAGTAATTAAATACATAGAAGAAAAAAAAGGTTTGGTATAGTGTCAGCCAGATGAAAAAAGATTTCTTTCAGTGGGAGAAACAAAATAATCTTGTAGTTGTGATACCTTTTAATTGCTAAGGCCACATGCACACACTGAGTAATTGATGAGTTTTTTACCTCAGGATTTGTAGCCAAAACCAGGAATGGATAATTAAAAAACCGAAGTGGTGCAGGTGTTTCTATTAGACTCTTCCTCTGATTGCTCCACTCCTGGTTTTGTTTACAAATCCTGAGGTAAAAAACTCACCAAATAGTGAATTGGAAATCTACATAAACAGGTGCCTAGAGAGAGTCCTTAATTAGCCAGGCTTAGTGGTGTGAAAGTTTTTATGGTCGCCATGTATGTGTAAACCTGGTGCTTTTAGTGTCTCTGGTTCAGATTCTTCAAATTTTGTAATAAGCCGTAAACCCTTCTTATGGTACCTTTACACGCCGCCACAGAGGGTAGCAACAGGTAGGCAACGCACGTGCACGCGCACGGTTTTAACTGTTGCTAACGGTTGCCGATGCCGCATATACACGCCGCCACAACGTGCTCCAATGAAGGTCTATGCGTTCACCGGAAGTGCCGACAGGTGCCGCGGGTTACCTTCTGTGGAGTACCTTCCCTGATTTACACGCCGCTACCACAAGGGAATATGGGCATCCATCTTTCGCGCCACAAGTACATAGGCGTGTCAGAGTTGTGTATTACGTGACGCTCGTACGGTGATTGGACAATGCAATAGCCTGCGCAGGAAGGCTGGCTAATACATGACGCTATTGCAAATGTGTATTGTGACTCGTCAGCTCGTTAAATATGGTGCCCTGTGCAGGGACAGCCAATGGTTACACAGTAGCCCCCACCAATGATAGATGATGGGGCGTGTCTCCATGACGCTGTGGCACGCCCCAGGGATTTCACTAGGCCACGCAAATACCATGCCTGTGCCCCGATTACACGCCGCCACCATAAGGAATGTTCCTTCCTGTTTTTGAGCACGGCTCAGAAACAGGTATCCGAAGGAACTGCGGGACACAGGATGAAAATACCCGAATTACACGCCGCCACATCGTGATGTTTTCATGGCAACAGGCACAATTGTGTCCGATGCCTGGCGATTTCTGCCTTTCTGTGGTGGCGTGTAAAGGTACCATTACAGATTTAAACTTGATCAGATACATGGGATTGTAGGCCCCACTCCTAATATAAGCTAAACAGACGATATAATAATACCAGGCATTGGTTGACATGAAATGGCCGAGAGGCTTTTAATAGGGTTATATATATTAATTAAAACTTTTTCCATAAATGTTTTTTCAACTCCAATTTGTACAGTCCATTAAAACCATTGTAAAGACCGACTTGAAAATAGAAATTTCCCCAAACGGCCACACTGATTATAGTGTGGCCACCCCCCCAAACCCCTCAGCCTTTTCTCTCTTGCTGACCGGATACCCATGTCAAACATATCCGATACGACAGAATCCAGATGCACCCTATCTTTCTGACACAGGCCCAGTAAAAAACCCTTCCATATCAATGTATCAATATGAAAATCTGTCAGCCACTGGCAAAAAAACCCCAAAAAACTTCCCCAGGGCCAGATTAAATCTTTGCCGGATTGTATCCAAAAACATAGATACTTAGTAGACCAAATCAAGCGCGTAACTACCCTGGAAAAGGCTAAGGTCACGTTAGGATAGCTTGATAGCCTCCAAGTCATGGCGAAAATGCCACAACATATCCTTTGTACACGTCCTTCCAAGATCATTCCTGGCGAGATGGGTAACTAAAAGATCCAGAGGAGGAAAGTGTTCAACAAATTTTTTAAAAGAAAGGCATAATGCCTCAATTCCTTCCCCTGAGGTCATACCACCAAAGACCAATTTTATATCTGTCAAAATGAAATATTGTCTGTATAATTTGTCCCTGGGCCCTCTTCTCTGAACAGTAGACAAATTAATGTCCAAGAATCCATACTGTCCTTCTGCCTGTGAAAGAGACCTACAGATTAAACAAGGGCATCTGGTTGAACTTACCACTTCGCTCTCCCAGGAGCCCACCTCTGTGTTCCTAATTTTATTCTCCCAAAAACTCAACCTAGCTGCCTCAGATGCTGCCCCACTATGGAAGGAATGAGACAAAATTTGGCAATCTCCCAAACCCAATTTGGATAAAAAAGCGCTGTAATAATGAATTAAATTTAAACCTAGTTATGGGATCACCATTCCCATGCATGAAAATTAGGCCATCGAATACCTGGTGAAACACCAACCAATTGTGTAAATTAAAAAGTGGGACATCACCGATCCTAGGATGACATTAAGGTAAACCATCACACTCTTCCCATTCTGGTCCGTCTGGGACCTGCGAACCAAAAGAGCAACTCCATTCCTGGAGACACACATGCCAGAATACAAACCTGATCAGCGATACTTACCATATCAACTCTATTCACCTGTGATAAATTCTCCAAAAAACGCTTAAGAAAAACAGAATTTGAACAAAAGAATCTCAAGTTTACCAAAGAAACATAATGCAAAACAGCTCATATTTGTACTCCAATAGATCAAAGTATATAGGTCTCCTGGAAGTGCTGTATTCTCATACCATTTAGAAATTGTCTAACAGGAAACAATGATAACCAGGAGACTTTACCATGTAACTTCAGGAAGAACGAAAATTCCTGCTCCATATTTATATAAACTGGCACGGCTGAAACCCTTAGCCAATAAGCCTTGAAAACGTAAGGCCAACCTTGGATAAGCTGACACAGGGGAAAGTGCTGTAATGCACAAAATTTACTCAATCTCTCCAAGCAGCTGACTACGCGGCCCATGTTACTGGTGTGAAAGATTTGCTGATATAACAGTACATTAGCTCTGGTATAGATTCCACAGTTGCTCTGCTCAATGTCTAGTAAGGCGTGTATCAACTCCGCCCCTTTCTGGGAAGAGAAAAATTCACTTGACGCAAGAAATTACTCCAAAGCCAGGGCCTTGGACCTCGCAGCATTAGCTGCCACAAGATTGTCGCTAATATCGAACACTTAGAGAATAATTTGACAAGAGCAGGCCAGGCAGTAACAATATTCCTTTAATTGCCAGTTGCAGTTACAGACCCCAGACTGTCCGCGCGACTAATACAGCCATTACTTTATTCACCATATTACAGCTTTTGCTGCTGACTACCTCTTGACTGGCAAAGAAGGGGGAAAAAAACCAAAGCCTTCTGAATCGCACAATAAAATCAACCTCTGTAACTGAATTTTTGAACCGGCCCAGATCCACTGAGGAAATAAAAGGAACTTGAAAGCAGCAGTTCCCATTGAACTCTTGTAAAAATTGCAGCCAAACCAGCATATCTGCACGCATATCACTAGTGTTTCGGATGTGTGCAAAATGCAATAATAGCCCTTTCCTACGATTGTAACGGCACCTACAAAAAACCCTCCCCACGGGCAAAATGTGCAACACAAAGTTAAGGCTACCCAATAAGGACTGCAGCCCCTTAGGGTATCCTTTCTTCTCTCTCTAACAGCTGCTGAATGTTGCACACAAGCATTCTACTTTTCCGTCAGAAAGGTTTACCATATTAACTCAAAATTGAGAACGATTCCCTAAAAAGTACAGGTTACAAAAAGGTCCAACCGACTTTTCCATGGCCAATGGGATCCCTAAAGCATCCAAAAATATCCTGAAAATTCAGCACTACCTGACTGCACTCCCAACGAATCACTTGGGCTGAAAAATGAAAATCGTCAAGGCAGTGCAAAATGAGTAGAATCCCGCACAAAGGATTTTAGGGATGGAGCAATTGGCTTCAAATAAAAGTCAAGAAAAATGAACGGTCATTCAAAAAGGCCGCCAATCCCTGCAATAATTGGCCTACCTGGTGGATTTACTTTGCACTTATGAATTTTCGGAAGCATATAGTAAGTTGCTATTCTCGGTTGTTAAGTAGTCGGAAAATCCCTCTCTTTCTTTATAATGATAGCCAAATTGAATGCAGATCTCAGTAATCCATTCAGCTTTTTCTTATAAATCTGTGTAGGGACAGAAGGGAGGACACAATAATTTGTTGTACTATAAAGTTGTCTTTTAGCCTCTTTATTATATTGTTCCATGAGCCATAGAACAATATTTCCACCCTTATCCGCTTCCTTAATGACAAAGGAGTTGTTGCTCTGCAGATCGCGTAGAGCTCTTTTTTTTTTCTCTGGGTGAGTTTATTATTTCTGCCAGGGGCAGACCGTAGATCACTTACCTCTTGCTTGATCCTTTCATAAAATAGCTGATCCATCGGAAATGCGGACATAGGTGGAGTATCTTGTGAGGGTGTACTTCCAGGAAAAATGTTTGGTCTGAGTGAGTCGGTGTTGATTGCAAGTGTCTCCAGGTCCTCCATTGTTCGTCTCTCAGCATCTGTGAGCGTGTCTAAAATAGATGGCTGATGATACAGTAATATAAAGATTAGTTTTCGACAAAATATACATCTTTCGTGACCGTAAATTTGTCTTAAGGCCATTGTGGGAGAGAAAGATAACCCCTTCTGGAGAACCCTCTTTTCTATTTCAGTTAGATTGTATGAAGATAGATTAACTATATGTAGACAGTTATCCTTTGGAGGACTTACGGTTGTGTCGGGATCCCGTTCTATATCTTGTTCTTGCCCCGTGCTTCCCTTTCGAATAGTGGCTCCTTCTGTTTGTTGTTCTGGGAGACATCTTCGGCCTCGTCTACGTCTCCCTCTTCTTGTAGGTCGTCCAGGTCACTCTGGTCCGTAGACAAAAAATCTTCCCCAGAAGGCAAATCATTGAGGGTATTAGGTTTCGGAATATTAGGGACCTTGGGTGGATTCTTAGGAACTGGTCTCCCCCCTCGTGGGGGTCGTGGTTTTCCATGATGGGTCCACTTATAGGCTTTGCCCATTTCAAAGTCAGTCTTGTCCCTCAAATATTTATTCTTTTTCCCAGCCAAAACCACTGCCTAATATTTATCAACA